>CM042834.1:142757392-143957392 GCA_023653725.1 Bungarus multicinctus
CACAAGATCAAGTTTTGCTTTTAGCGTACACGGTAACTGAATGTGTTTGTAAATCACAAGAACTGAGCTCAGCTTGAAGACTAGAAGAAGACTTCATATGAAGGGTAGCCCAGCTTGTGACATCCAAAATCCTACTGTGGCTGATCTTCAAAAACTAAGAGTTGTTTCATTCTTGAAGAGTAGGCAACTAGCAAATCCACAATGTAGATCAGGGGGTGTCAAGCTCAAGGCTCATGGGCCAGATTTGGCCCACGGGATGCTTAAAACTGTCCCACAGGGCCAGCCTGAAAATATCAAAGGACCAGCCAGCAGTGCCTCTGCCACCCAAAACAGGCCATAGGGGGGGGGGCATGTGCAAGGCCCCCGTGCAGCCCATTTTCGGCCTGCAGAGTGCTGCAGGAGGCAAGGGAGGCCAAAAATGGGCCTCATGGGGCCATGCAGAGCCTCTGCGCAGCCAGTTTTTGGCCGGTGGAGTGCTGCAGGAAGACTGGATTAGACCAGATTACAATTATGTGGCTTCAAGTAAAGTGCCTGATCTGGACAGAAAATAAGCAACATCCTACACTAATACTTCAGTTTAATGCCAGATTTTATATATTATAGGTCCATTTAATCTACAATCAACAAGCTATTCTATATTCTATTCTGTATCTATAATTGTCAGTCATTTCTATTTACTATCCTGGAAATTTATCTCTGCTGTTAGATCTTGAATTATCATGTTATTGTTGTTGAATATTTATTATTAGTTGAATAATAAAATTACAATAGTATAAATAGCTTTTCTGCCTAAACAAGCAATTTACTATTAAACAATGAGGTATAAATTTAGAAATAAAAAGTTTAGTGGAGTATGAAGAATAAGTAATAAACATTTGCCAGTATTATCTGGACAAGTGATAGGAAAATAGTTGTGGTAATTGTGGAAAGAAAGAAAGGAAAAAATGCATCTTGACCCCATGTCAAACGCCCACCATGGCCATACCCACTCCAGCCATGATCACCATGACCACGTGCACCCCCGGTCACACACAGACACCCAGCCCTTTGAGGTCAAATACAACCATGATACAGCCCTCAATGAAATAGAGTTTGACACCCCTGATATAGATGACAGTCAAAAGTATTCTGGAAGAAGGGAGTGTCAAACCACTGTTGCCAGGTAAATTACACAGATGGGTGTGTTAATGACACTCAAGTCATGATACAATCAATATTTTATGAAGGTCATAATGAGATTATTGTAAGAAATAAGGGAATTCAAAAATAAAATGGTATATAACCATGATGGCGAACCTATGGCACACATGCCAGAAGTGGCATGCAGAGCCATTTCCCCCGGCATGCAAGAGCTCACCAGAAAGAGCCCCACTGGGCATGTGTATGCACCGCCGCCGCCCAACAGCTGATTGTCGGGTATCTGATGCGCATCCATGGGGGGCGGGGATGTGCGGGAGACACGTGCACATGCACAGATGGATGGTGCAGGGGGTGACCACGCATGCATGTGCAGGTGCGTGGGACGTGGAAGGGTGATCATGCGCACATGCACAGACGCATGGCGCACGACGGGGAATTGTGCATGCAGGCGCAGAGATGTATCTTCAGAAGTTAGAAAGAGCCCTGATGAGAGGATGCCACATTCCTTAAAGCTGCCACGGGGGCAGCCAAAATAAGAGGTACAGAGGGGTACGGATGAGAACATAACAGAAGATAATTCTCCCTGGAGACATCCTAGGATTAGCTGCAACACCTAAGTTTGAAGTTGGGAGGGAATGAGTCTCAAGAAGATTGTATATAACGTATGTTTTGGAATTCAAAGGTGTGGATTTGAACCTGCTTGTTGAGGTTCTAAAAGGTCACCGGCGCTTCGCAAACTGCCTTTTTATTTATTTTTAATAAATTATCTTTGTTTTCAACGATCCAAGTTTCTTTCGTTGGCTTTGAGTTATTTCCAACAGTTATTATTTAAATTGGTTTGCTGCTATCCTCCAAAGCTGCAAATGTCCTAATTAAATTTCTCTTCTGGATTTTTTGGTTTGCCAATAGCAAATCACTTCAGGGGATAAAAAGAACAGTATTTTTTTTATCTCTTTTATTGTTTGAGTCACTTTCTTTCATCAGCTCTTAGGCTATCAAACTCTTAATTTCATAAATTCTAGCTGAGTTCTGCGATTATTCTCGGGGGGGGGGGGAGTCTTTAGTTAAAAAAAGCAGAAGAAAAGCATATTTGGAGATGGAGCAAGGAATGATTCCAGTTGGAGGCAGGAGGAAAGTCCCTACTTTTTAAAGAGTTGTTGTTTTTTTTCTTGTAGACGTGAAATGCATCCTTTTGGAGTCAAAGTCAGCATCATCGAGCCAGGCTCATTTTTAACAGGACTAGATAAATGTACAGCAGAGTTCTTCACAACCCTCTGGAGCAAAGTATCACCTGATATCAAAGAACTCTACGGCCAGGATTTCTGGAGAAAATGTAAGTTAAAATGTGTAAAACCAGGAAACTAACATTGCCAGCAAAAGTAATCTTGCAGGACTTTATTTCTCATAGCCTAAGCTTTCGTGAACTACAATTCATTTCATGAACTATTCTCACGAGAGCAACACGAGTCTAAGTGTGAGCATATTTCCATTTATGTATAAAAAGGGCTGATGAACTCTCAGGGTGGAAAGAAGATATATGGAGTTAGGGGGCTGGTACCCAAAGCAAAAAAACAAACAAACTGGATGGCAAGAGAAAAAGAGGGATGATCACTTTTGTCCAGGGTGAATAAAAATCAATGTTTTTTTTTAAAAAAAAACAATTTTTTTTTAAAAAAAAATTTAAATAGGATTTTTTTTTATTTTTATCAAATTTATTTTAATTAAATGCTTTTTGGAGTAAAAATCTATCTAAAGATAGCTTTCTATTTAAGATACATTAATAATTTAGTTTATTCAGCATGAAATGGAGCTTAGTTATGTAGCATGAGGCTGTATATTCTGCAATATTTTTACATTTTTGGTAAACTCATTCAATGAATCCAAGCTCTGAAAGCTGAGATAACATGCACTGCATTAATGCATTCGCACAATTTCACAGCAGAGATGACAGTTGCTCTTTAAAAATTGAGATTTAAATCGAGTTAATTTAAATAAGCCTTTTTATTAGTGATTTAAATCATGATTTAAATCGTGATTTAAATCAATTTGGCTTAAAATCAAATCTACCCTGCTTATGTCTGTGGTGCTTTAGAGCAGGGGTCCCCAACCTGTAGGCAGCCAGTGCACATGGGTGCATGTGCGTGCACACACCTCCACTCATGCTAGCATTGCCATGAGCATAGAACGGGCGTTTGCAGCCCTGTTCATGCGTGCATGCGTAAAGACACCTGCCCCTCCCGCTCCTCTGGGCCATCAACTCAGAAAGGTTGGGGAACTCTGTTTTAGAGTCACACTTCAATCTTAGATTCAACCACCACTGAGAAGCAAAGTCCCACTCAGTTCCAAAGGGCAGGATTTTGCTGATAAGAAATGGGTGCAGCTGGTAGACCTGCATGCAACTCTGTTAAAGAAAACCACAACTTTCTTGGGGTGTAGCATCCCAGTGAAGTGAGAGAAATGAAGAGTTTTTTTTTTTCAAAACAAAGAGTATCCCACTACAGACTGCTGCAATCATAAAATCTTGCACTGGCCCTGAACGTGTTGGACCAGCAGATCTCCAAAATATGTTCTAACCCATTCATTCTATGGTTCACCAAATAAACATGTTAGAATATTTCCAATTGTTGACAACCATCCCCAGAAAAAGTATGCTGTTTCCTTACTGATTTTTTCTCAAAAAGATGGTGGCTCCCCCCACAAAGTAAAGCTCTTAACCATATCCTGTATGTTTTGTTAAATTAATGAGCAACTTAAGCATTCCAGATGGCACTGGTATAAGTTACTCGTTACCACTCAAGGCAAAGCTTTTTCCTATTAGCAGCATCATTTTTAATATTTTTCAATTTTTTATCAGCGATACCTGATATGTTATTATACCTAATACTCTTGAGACATTGAGGATAGCTTTGCAACTTGATAAAACAGAATTCAGGGGGAAGCATTTTTGTTCTATACAATTGACTAGCCTAACTGCACTGGATTGTTTTTTCAGGCACTTTCCACCTTACAACTAAGGTAGTCCCAAAGGCACTTTTTCAAGAAGCAACTGGACTTCCTTGTTATTCTTTTAAGATGTTTTGCTACTCATCCAAGAAGCTTCTTCAGCTCTGACTGGATAGTGGGGAATGGAAGGACCATCCAGTCAGAGCTGAAGAAGTTCCTTGGATGAGAAGCGAAACGACTTCGAAGAAAAACCACAAAATCCAGTTACCTCTTGAAAATGCACCTTTTGAACAACCATGACTTGGATGACTGAGCATCTCCACAGACCTACAACTATAATAGCACTAGCTCTGGTTGTAGTTGTTAGCTTGGTAACCAAAGAAATAAAGTGGGGAAGAGGAAGGTATCATCCTATCAGGCAGGAATCAATACATGGAAAATTATACATTACCTAATTCCTGGTCCAGTCTATTTCATTTTCAAAACAAAATGGGGGATGTGGCTATGCATATAATACAGGTAATCCTCGATTTACAACAGTTCATTTAGTGATTGGTCGAAGTTACGGTGACACTGTAAAAAGTGAGTTATGACCGTTTTTCACTCTTATGACTGTTGCAGCATTCCCATAGCCATGTGATTTACATTCAGATGGTTGACAACTGATCCACATTTACGATGGATCACATATCCCAGAGACATGTGATCCCCTTTTGCAACCTTCCAACAAACAATGGGGGCTGTTTGGTGACTCAGAGCCTGGGCATGGCTTAGCTTGACTGATGTGCGTGTGTGTGTGTGTTTTACTGCTTCTATTACTTCTTGTTTATATTGATTCTGAGTGCTGGTGGTTCTGATTGCTTCTGTTTCTTGTCCTTGTACTTGCTACCGCATTGCAAGAATTTCACGGGTATTGTATACATGCATCATTATTGTATATAAACAAATTTCTTCTATAAATGAATCCTGCTGAATTATGTACCTGTGTGCTGATTGGTTTGCTGCAAACTCTGACCAAAGAGGAAACCAGATTCACTTAACAACCGTGTCATTAATTTAAGAACTGCAGTGATTCGCTTAACAAATGTGGTAAGAAAAGTCATAAAATGGGGCAAAATTCATTTAACAAATTTCTTACTTAACAACAATACATTTTGGGCTCAATTGTGGTTGTAAGTTGAGGACTACCTGTACTTGTTTTAAAATGGATTCTGTGCCATTAAGTCAATGTTGGCCCTTAGTAATCACATAGATATTCACCGTGACAATCTGTCTCCAACTGGATTCTTCAAGTCTCCAGACAATGCAGCAATTGCTGGTGTAATGAGCCAATCCACTTTTCTGTTGGTCATTCTCTTCCCTTCCTCTAAAATGCTGCTTTTAATGTGAACATTCTTATTGTGGTTAGATGGATTTTATCAATCATTGCCCTGCTCCAGCTGCTGCAACCACACTAAAGTGTATACTTTATTGTTCTAACAAACTCTGCTTTGCATTATCCTAACTAGGACACAGCTTTAAACAATATGAAAATCTGAAAAAATGAATTGGGCTACAAGTGATACTGAGACATATAAAAAATAAAAAATAGATAGCAAACCTGTTTCTCTGCAGTTGGAAGACCATAGCATAGAGTAAAGGAATTCAACAATGGCAGAGTAACAAATGTTCATCTAGTAAATAAATTAGGTTTATATGCCTGCATGTGGGCTATTCAGATTTGAAAAATATGCCCAAAATTATCATGCTAATGTTATATCTGAGACCAAAAAACCCGGGAAGTATGTGTAGGTAATAGCACGCATGGATGTAATTTGCATGTTAGATTGAAACTTGGAAACGAGGAAGCAAAGTAGAATGTACTTTTCCTGTTTTTCTTTCTTCTCTGAAAATTGTGACATTAAATATAATTTAAGTCTTTAGACCTTATTAACTACTTGCACCCTACTTAGAAATGGTGGAAAAGGTGAGTTATTCCAAGATTTACTCAGGACTCCATTTCTATAGATATAGATTAAAGGAGACTTGTACTATTTTTACGATGTAAAATCCTTACAGTAGTGACATCCTAATAGATGATTCACCATAGTAGGATTTCCTACAGAGAGCAAAACCAGCCTTCTGTGCCTTTTTTAAAAAATATCAGATCCAGCAAATAGCCCTCATTTTTATATAGGTCCCATATTACCCTCTTATGGGAAAAGAGGAGTTCAGTTCCATGAATTGTTATTGCTTTCCTGAGTGGTCTTTATGCCTCCAAGACATAAGAAATTTATCATCAGCTGCTCCATTGTCAAGTCTGCAGAGGGTCTACCTCAAAACATCACATTAATAATTCTATCACCTAAAAAAACACCCTGGAAAGTTTCAGGCAAGAATGTTGAAATTCCTCTAAATTTTGGAATTCTGATACGAGATCATGGGGGTGTGATGGCTGAAATCTCATAAGATTTGCTGGTCTCTGGAGATTTTAAATGTTTTTAAAAAGAATAATTATTTATATGATAGATGCCAATGTCAAAGGCAAGATCATGCAGTGGCACATGAAGATATTGCCAATCACTTGCACAACCTAATTTAGAAAGGAATATTAAAAATGGCAAGATGACACCCAGAACAGCAATATTCTGTCAAGTTTCCCAACTCTTTATTTACTTATTCATTGATTCATTCATTTATCATATTTAAGAACTACCCCATCTCCTTCACAGTGGGACCCTGGGCAGTATACCATAAAATATTAAAACCATAAAAACAATATGCAAAATACTAATGTATAATACATAATGTAGTTTCATCTCTTTGGGTGGTAGCCATAGCTGTGGAACAGAAGACGATAAAGGATCATGGCATCATGGCATGAAAGACACAGTGCTATTTTACAGCCGAGAGATGGATCTCAACCCATATTGTCAATTAATTGTTTCTCATGTTGACAAAGAAGATGACTTGCCCAGTCCAGGTGGCTGACTCATTCTTATTCTTTCTTTCTATCCACAGTTAACCAAACATTTGTTGGCAGCAGATGGAAGAAAAAAAACCTCCAGATAGTTACAGACTGCATGGAACATGCCCTAATCTCTGCCTACCCTCATAGCCGTTACGCTGCAGGCCGAGATATCAAATTCTTCTTCATCCCCCTCTCTTACTTTCCAACCCTACTGACAGATTATATACTGACATATGGCCACCCCAGACCAGCCAAGAGTTTGTATTGATCACAGTCTCATAGTTTGTACAAGAATCAGACTATATCCATTTCTCATTTAGCAACTTACCTCAGTAAAATTGATTTTCCAATGGGCACATTTATGACCAAATTTCACCCAACTGACAATGCATACAAGCGTGTGATATCTGAAGTGCCTCTGTCACATGTTCATTTAGCAATCATTTTGCTTCACAGACTGATTGTTGGAACACAACATGATTGCTAAACAAGAGATGAGTGTATAGAAGCGATGAGGCACATGGATTATAGCAAGATGTTTTAGCTTTGTAAAAAAAATTAATCCACTGGATAGAAGTCAATATGTAGTTCCCAATTTGTCATTTGAGAAAAAAACTAAAACCTATCTTGGTCAGTAGATTTGATAAGGAACTGAAGTTCATTTCCCCTAAAATCCTACATAAATTTGGACCGATTCTTTTTTATATTTTCACAAATATGTCCATCTTTATGTGGTTTTGGGCAGTGGTGGTGAAGGATCAGATGATGGGATGTATGTACAGAGGAGGCCCTGGGGATCAAAGGAAGAGTCATATGGAGAGATAGGACCCAGGAATGGATGGAATGGACATGAGAGTGAGGAATAGGAATTTTGATAAAACATTTTCTCTTGTCTTCATTTCTTTGCCTTAAGCAGCCTTGTTCCTTCCAGTCTTCTCTCTCTCTACAGAAGGAAGGGGGTTGTGGGGAAATGGGGGTGCTGTCTCAGGCAAAGTTAAAACTGCTTTTACTTTTCTCTGCGGAAGGAGGGGGATCGCGGGGAGTGGGGGTGCTGCTTTGAGCTGCTCTGCAATAGGAAAGGGGTTGGAACTGCACATTCTTAGCGAGGTAGAAGTGAACAACTTAAACCGCTAGTCAGGATATTAGAGACAAGAATAGCTTGCTTATAGGAAAAAACCCCAAAACCATATAGCTGGCATATGAAACTAGGACACTTTGCAAGATATCTGTGACCTGGGGTGAAACACAGGTGATGCGACATTTAGCTATGTAGGGGGCTGAGGTCCAAATAACCAATCACTATTGTCTGTTATGCATGCATTATTAGGGGAAGGACAAAGGACTGAATGCAACCACCCCTTGACTATAGAAATTGCTGTAAGGTTGTAATTGGGGCCCTTGGTTAGCTTTTGAGCCAGCATCCTTATATCTTGGTACCAAAATAAAAGTATATTGTATCACACCTTGTGTCCAGTGACTGATCGGCTTCGACACCAAGCAAGAGCCCAGTTTTGGGGACAATAGTTTGGTGGAGAATGCAGGTACACACTTGGATCCACCACTGCCTGAGGGACAAATCAAAGGGGAGGCCTCCGGATCATGTAAGTTGGCAGTTGAGAGGAGAGTGAATGGTTCCTAAGAATTATATCCGGCCAGGTACCTTGGCTGTGCATTCAACCGGGGGCAGCTACCCTTAATTTATTTATTTATTTATTTGATTTGTCAATCGCTTACAAGATAATGTATAAGTATAAACATAGTTATGAGTACATGAAATGGATACATATAAGAAAAATAAAAAAGACACAATAGGACAGGCACGTTGGTGCGCTTATGCACGCCCCCTACAGACCTCTTAGGAAAGGGGTGAGGTCAATAGTAGACAGTCTAAGGTTAAAGCTTTTGGGGTTTGGGGAAGAAACCACAGAGCCAGGTAGAGTATTGCAGACATTGACCACTCTATTGCTGAAATCGTATTTCCTGCAATCAAGTTTGGTGCGAATAACCTTAAGTCCTCATAAGCTCGTCCGAGCTGTGACTGGGGAACTTAAATAGCAAGGGCTCCTGGAGTGGATACGCGTGCCATCCTGGCTCAGAGAAAAGATGACTGAATGACCATAAGCTGCCTACTTTTGGATTTGGCCCTGAGATAAATCCCTGGACAGTGTGGGACTCAAAGGTCGAAGCCCAGAAAAATCAAGGTGTGGACAGTTTCATCATGGAGGAAAACATTGGAAACAAAAACCAGGCTTCCTCAGGTTGCGTGGCCAAGCTCGACCATCTACAGGATGAGGTGAGACTATTGTAAGAGACATCCCCAGGGGTTGTAAGATGTGAAGGCCAGGGTGGAAGGACTACGACACTCTTAGGAAGACCCCTGAGACATAGTCAAAGGATGGGTAATAAACCTCCAGGGTGAAAAAAGGGGTAAAATCTCAGATAACAAATCTAAAACTGGAATAATAATGCCCATAGACAGTTCCATAGGATGTATTTTAGAAAATTTCCAAGAATT
The DNA here is from genome assembly GCA_023653725.1 of Bungarus multicinctus. Lineage (NCBI taxonomy): Eukaryota > Metazoa > Chordata > Lepidosauria > Squamata > Elapidae > Bungarus > Bungarus multicinctus. The sequence goes on from CM042834.1 coordinate 142,766,941, forward strand.
AGAAGGGGGGGAATTTGACACGAAAGTTGCTCTGTCAAATTATTGTATGTCAGTGTAGCCCCATGAGAGATTGTCACAACCAGGTGATTTCTGGCGCCCACAAAGGATCAGTTGTCAGTCATCTGATCAGGGAACAGGTAGGGGACCCAGGAGGAATCAGATACCAGTTGGGAAGAACAAATGGTCCCAGTAGGTGGGGCCAGGAGGAAGAAGACCAAAAAGGTTCCCAAAGGGACAGGTGTGGCTTCCCCAGGAGCAACCGGACTCAGCAGCCTACTTGTGCAGACATACAAAGTCTGATGGACATTTTGTTAACTCCAGAGGAAAGAAGGATGGTGAGGGGAACCATGGATAAGGCTTTGCAGATGCAACAGATCCGGACTGGACATGTCCACTGCAGGAGCCAGATTGGGAGCCTCAGTCCATTTGGCTGCAAAGCTGTCGGATCTTGGTTTTGTTGGGACTCAAACAGGGGGTCCCAAGGGTTGCGAGCTTGGGGAGGGTCTTCCAGGTTCAACAAAGAAGGGGTGAAAATCCAGGGGAATTCCTGGAACACATTTGTCAAGCCTTTAGGCAATATACAGACTTAGATCCCAAGGCTGAGGAAAATCAGAGAATGGTCAATATGATCTTCATTGGTCAGTCTGCAGACGACATTAGGGCCAAATTACAGAAGACAGAGGGGTCCCCAGGAAGGGTGATCTCTAAATTTGTGGAATTAACTTCAAAGGACAAGAAGAAACACTATTTTTCTCGCCAAGGCTCTTAGACAGGAAAGGGGGGGAGGCCAGGGGAAAAACTGCCAGAAGAATTGTACGAGGAAGTGGTTTGTGGGGATCGGTAGTTAGGATGTCAAGCATGAGTCGGTGAAAGAGCATTCCCTGTTGCAATATGTGGACGATTTGTGGTGGGGGCAAACACCAGAGAACAATGTGTTCAGGAGACTATGGACTTGTTAAATTGGCTGGGGACTTGTGGCTACCGTGTGTCAGCTGAAAAGGTTCAAAAGGAGATGCAAACACCAGAGAACAATGTGTTCAGGGGACTGTGGACTTGTTAAATTGGCCAGGGACTTGTGGCTACCGTGTGTCAGCTGAAAAGGTTCAAAAGGAGATGCAAACACCAGAGAACAATGTGTTCAGGGGACTGTGGACTTGTTAAATTGGCTGGGGACTTGTGGCTACCGTGTGTCAGCTGAAAAGGTTCAAAAGGAGATGCAAACACCAGAGAACAATGTGTTCAGGGGACTGTGGACTTGTTAAATTGGCCAGGGACTTGTGGCTACCGTGTGTCAGCTGAAAAGGCGCAGATTGCTCAAAAGGAGGTGAAATGTCTGGTTTATGGTATTTCACAAGGGTAACAGACTTTATTGGCCCCCAGAAGGGAAGCAATCTGTAGGTTTAAACCACTTGAAAACAGACGGCAGCTGAGATGCTTTTTAGGGATGGCTGGCTTTTGTAGAATTTGGGTCCCTAATTTTGGCCTCATGGTCAAACCTCTTCATGAGGCATTGAGGGGAAGTGACCAGGAGGTGTTTGAATGGACACAGGAGTACCAGAATGCCTTTGATGACATTAAGCGGAAACTCACAAGAGCTCCTGTCCTGGGACTGCCAAACCCAACCAAGTCCTTTACATTATTTGTCCATGAGCAAAAGGGAATTGCTGTTGGCATCCTAACTCAAAAATTAGGTTCCTGGCACAAATCAGTGGCTTACTTTAGCAAGCAGATTGACACAGTGGTCTTGGGCTGGCCAGCATGCTTGAGGGCCATGGTAGGCATGACACTCTTAGTGGAAGAAGCCCAGAAGCTGACTCTGGGTCAAGAACTGATAGTAAAGGTCCCACATGGGATCAAGGAGGTCATGGAAGTGAAAGGGGCATATTGGATGACTGGTGGCAGACAGCCTAAATACCACACTATTTTGTTAGACGCACCGGCAGTCATTTTAGAAGTTTGTAATACTTTAAACTCAGCCACCCTACGGCCACAGGTGAACTCAGAGATGCAACATGATTGTGTGGAGGCTATAGATTTGGTTTATTCAAGCTGACCTGGTTTGTCAGATGAACCACTAGAAAATGCAGATTGCAAGTGGTTCACTGATAACAGTAGTTTTGTCCAGAATGGTGTCCACAAGGGTCACACCCTAGGAGATTGTTGAATCAGGACCCCTTCCCCCAAGTACATCTGCACAACTGGCCAAAATCACAGCCCTAACAAGAGCCCACCAGTTGGCAAAAGAGAAGAGGGTTAATGTTTACACAACAGTAAATATGCATTTGGAGTTTGACATGCTCATGGGGCTATTTGGAAAGAAAGGGGTATGCTAACTGCCTGGTGGGGGGGCTGGGGACGCAATCAAACATGGGCCCCAGATCATATAATTACTGGAAGCTGTACACGTCCCTCAAGAGGTTGCAATCATGCATGTCAGAGGTAATTCCAACAAAGACACCTTGGTGGTAAAAGGAAATAGGACAGCAGACAAGGCAGCAAAAGAAGCCACTCAACTGGTGCCTGCACTGGTCTATCCCCTGATTCCCTATCAGTTGGAAACATCCCTGTCCAAATCACCCTATACTAAGGAGGAAGAAAAATGGGCTCAAGAACTGGGAGCCACTTGGTCCCAAGACGGATGGTGGAAGTTAGGACAAAGGGTGTGTGTGTGTGCCTAAGATTCCCCTAAGAGCTTTGCTAACCCAATTACACAAAGACACACACTGGGGGACTAAAGCGCTCGCTGATTTGGCTACCTGATACATGCTGGCAAAAGGCAGATATGCTGTCGCTAACCAAGTTGCTGTAGCCTGTCTCTGTTGTGCAAAAAACAACCCAAAGACAGCACGGAAACCTCCTTTGGGAGTCCTCTTACAGGGCTCATACCCAGGTGCTGTGTGGCAAATAGATTTCACCGAATTTCCCTGGAAACTGGGATTTAGATATCTCTTGGTTTTGGTGTGTACTTTTTCTGGGTGGGCTGAGGCTTTTTTGTGCCATACAAACAAGGCCAAGGAAGTAGCCTGCACATTACTAAGAGACATTGTGCCAAGATTTGGGATGCCTTTGCATATGTCCTCAGATGCTGGCACACACTTCACAGCACAGGTGACAAAAACTATTTCCCAGGCGCTGGGAATTAAGTGGAAACTTCACACTGTTTATTCCCTGAGTTGTAGTGGTTTTGTTGAAAAATTTAATGACTTGATTAAACGGCAGAAATCCAAACTCTGTCAGGAAGCGCCACCTGCACTGGATGCAGACCATTCCCATAGCTTTGTTACAGTTCAGAACTGCCCCATAAACTGCCCCATCTTAAGAGGACCCAGTGGCCTTAGCCCCTTTCATAGAATAGGTGAGGAGGCTATGCATTTAGGGGAGGACACCCTCCATCAGTATGTGAGCTGGCTTGCTGGGGTTGTGAATTCTCTTTCTCGTTACATGCAGGAAAACAAACCCTTGGGCCTGGACCATCCAGTGCATTCCTTCCAACCAGGAGACCGGGTCCTAGTGAAACCGTGGAAGCTTGATTCCCTCTCCAGGAGAAGTGAAAAGGCCCATTCCAAGTGGTGCTGATCACATATACTACCCTGAAAGTGAAAGGCCTGTCCTCGTGGATCCATCATTCCCATGTGAAGAAGTGCCCAGACAGGAGGTGCCAGAGCAGTGGACTATGGTTCCCCCAAACCACAAGGCGACAGAGACTTGGGACTGAAATTCATTTTCAAATGAAAGGCCACCACTTAATTCGCATTTCCACACCTTCCTCTTGACTTTGCTGACTTGGCCCATTTCGAGGAATGGTAGGACTGCAATACACAGCTATAGGTGTGATGAGTTTGGCCCTCGTGTTGCTGATTACACTAACTGTGACTTGACTTATTGGACATTTTTTCTTTTAGAACTGTCCCGTCCCCAAGGAAGGTGGCATTGCCCCTGTGAACACAGACTGTGACAGTGACAGGTGTGCAACTGCTCTGGACACTTATGTTTGAAGCACCTTGGGAGTGGGTCTTCTGGAGTCTGTTGGGAGTCTAGAGACTGTGGGTGTTATATTTGACCAATAAAACTTGGCTCTGTGGGCTGCCCAGGACAGAGACTACTCCTCCCCAGACCATGCCTAATAACTCCCAGCTCCCTGCTATGCTGATTTTGTGATTGCAACTGCATCACTAACATTTTTGTTGTTGATCCCATTGATGTGACTGTTCTCCTGTCTGTATGGACTGTCAAACTTAGAGTAAGGACCCTGACTTATTTTCAAACTGGCAGGCATGAGTCCTCTATGGCTTTGTTTGGTGTTTGTGTGTGCCCTGTTGGTGGATAGAGTCCTGAACAACAGCTCAGACTGTTGTGAAAATGGCCAGTTGCCTACTCCTACCCAAGAGGGGCCCCCTGAAGCTGTTAGGGATCCTGAGGGGGGAGGAAGGATCAGGGTCCCTGGTTTGGAGTCCTCAGAAACACCACACGAGGGAATTGAGCCACTCCGTTCCCCCCATCACCGCTGTTGCATCTATCGTGTTCTTTATCACCCCAAACCCAGCCCATCACCAAAACCAAAACTCAAACCTAAGTTCGACAGAAGGAAGGATATCACCCAGGCTAAAAAGGAGCCTATGCAACATTTTACTGGAAGCAAGAGGCACCCGGGGGGGTTTTTTTGGAGGGGGGGGTCCTAGTAGATGCAAATCTACATGCTTTCTGTGACCTCTATCACAGGTTGGAGAAGAATTTTGTTTCTATATGAATAAATCAGGAGTGGTCAGGGAAGCTGCAAAGGACTTGCAAGACTGAGCATTCCAGATTGGATAGAGATTACTGGGGACAGTCCAGTGGTTCTCATGGTTGCCAGGAACAGCCTGGGTGAAACAGCTCTTGTTGCTGTTGTTGTGTATAGTAGTAAGACTAGTCTCGTCTATCCCGTGTGATACCTCTATTCAGACAACTGGTTAAAAGCAAATAAGGATTGAAAAGGAGTTGATCATCTTAGGAGGATCTTTGAGAAATAGGTCTTCCCAAGTTTTTCAAGGGGGGAATGAAGGATCAGATGATGGGATGTATGTACAGAGGAGGCCCTGGGGATCAGAGGAAGAGTCATATGGGGAGATAGGACCCAAGTCTCCATAGTAACAAGATATGAGTGTTTTGTGATGTTCTGTTTTACTGCACATGTGTTCAGGGGAGGAGTTTTACTTCCACTTCATCTTTCATTATAGTTTCTTTCGCTTGCTTATTAGAATGGTACTGCTGTTTCTTTGTGTCTTAGTTATTTTGTAAATAAAGTATGCTGACAACAAAAAAACATGATTCATTTCCTCTAATTTATAAAACTGAATGTTTTCGTTTTGACATGGTAGCAGACGATGGTTCCTTATCTGTTGTTTTGATAATTAGATCACAACATTCTGAGGAATTTGTGATTAATTTTGATAAACTCTACAATGCCACAAAAGAAAGGAAAAGGAAAACGGAAAGCTCAGTCAGAGGATTTATTGTCATTTTCTGAAATACCTGAGGAGATAAGAAGTCTGCTGGCTATCGCTACTCATCTGGAGGTGGAAGCTGCCGTGGGAGGACAAGATAGCAGGTCTGTACCAAGTTTTATTTATGATGCATGTACAATGTTGTTGATGTCAATGGACACTGATTTGCAGATTACTTTTTCACCTGATGCAACTGCCCAACAGATTTGGGCTCAATTAGAAGCATTTACCAGCCTATTTCAATTGAATCTACATGTTTGCTTTTGACTGATTTTCATGGTTCGAAATTAAAATCTGGTGTATCTATTGATGAACATTTGACTAAACTGAAAGGAAAGAGAAAGGAACTTACTGAACATGGTTATGCTGTGGATGATTTTCAAATGATCAGTGTTATTATTAACTCATTGAATTATGAATGGAAAGATGCCATTTCAAAGATTAATCAAGTGCCTATTGCTCAGCACACAGTTGATCATGTATGCAGAATTTTAACAGAAGAAGTATTCATGCACGCCACACCACATTTGAGAAGACCAACTGCATCGCGAGCGTTAACCATGGCGTTAACCAACGAAGGAAGTCCAGATTATGACAAAAGACATCTCTGGACTTTGGATAGTGGAGCAGCAGTGCATGTTACCTACAGAAGAGATCTTTTCACAGAGATGCACAAGCCTGAACCTGACATGAGTGAACTGTACACTTTTTCCAATAATACTGTTCAGGTCAAGGGAAAAGGAACTGTTTATATTGAACAGCTAGATGCATTAATTTCTGATGTTTATTATATTCCAGCAGCAACCAGCAGTTTGCTTAGTCAGAGTCATTTGTCGAGAGTTTCCAAATACCAGGTTCACCATTTTGAAAAAGCAAGTTATGTGGTGAAAGAAGGTAATATTGTTGCTGAAACCATATTAATTGGTGGTGTTTATTACCTAAAGCCGAAGTCTACTTCGCAAGCACAGGCAAGTATACCTGTTCCAATAAGAGGAAGCACAGGCCCAGAGAGAGATGTTCCAGAGAGAGATCCTGTTGCTATCCCAAAGGCTCCTAGAACCAACAGAAGTCAGAAACAGGTTGCTCAAAGCAAGCCTAAGGTTCCTGATATGAATATTGAAAATTCATTAACAGGTAAACTTTTGCATTCCAGGTGTATCCATAAGTGGCACAGAAGATTGGGACACGCCAGTTTTCATGTTCTTAGCAAGATGCCTGAATTTGTAAAAGGTTTGGATCTGAAGGGGTGTAAGGTGTTTTTGGATTGTGCTGTCTGCAAGAAAACCAAATCCAAGGCAGCAGCAGTTCCAAAACATGCTACACGACTGTCAACACACATTTTTGATTTGGTACATACTGACATAGTAGGTCCATTTGCACCAACACTTGGTGATAGAAAATATTTCTTAACAATTGTTGACAATTATTCTAGATATGGATTTGTGTTTCGTATGAAGGAAAAATCAGAGACCTTTCAGATTTTTAAAGATTTTGCAACTTATGTCAACATTCAACATGGTGTTCGCATTGCTAGAATTCAAAGTGATTGCGGTACTGAATTCATGTCACGGCATTTTCAGGACTGGATGCGTAAGAATGGAATTCTGCACCAGACCTCAGTTCCTTACGTTCCTGCAGAAAATGGAGTGGCAGAACGCAGAAATGGAGTACTGCAAACAAAGATGCGTTGAAGACACTAATCTGAGTTTCCCATACTGGGATGAAGCAATTAAATATGCAAACTATATCATAAACCGTATTTGGAGCAGTATAATTAACCAGACACCTTTCTTCATGTTATATGGATATAAACCCAATTTGAGAAATATCCGTATTTTTGGTTCCTACACTATGGTGAATATTCCATTAGCTCAAAGAAAAAAAGGAGGTCCAGCAGCAAAAAGGCTGAGATTTATGGGTATTGATGACAATTCCAGATGCAGCAAGTTCATTGACTCTAGAAATGTAATTGTGGTTTCTCAATCCTTTACTTTTAAAGAAGATGCTGACTGGTCCAGGATTCACTCAAATGATCCCGGAGTTTATTTTCCTAAAGATGATGTTGTGCAGTCTGATGATTGAGATTATCAGGCGGATGTTCCATCAACTAGTTCTTCTCAACCAGAGGTTCCGTCTTCGCATGCCGTTGATGCCGACGCTAGCGACAAGGAAGAAGATGAGGATGAAATGGAAGAAGAATGGACTGTTGTTCTGAGACGTTCTGAGAGGGTCAATAAGGAGATCTCTCCGAAGCTATATTCATGGCAATTGACAAAAGCACCTTTACCTTTGCTTTGTGCTGTTATGCTGTCTCTGGACAACTTCATGCAAATTAAGCATCTTCCCAATTCAGAGCAAGAGAAATGGTATGAGGCTATGCAGGCTGAAATGGATAGTCTAAAGAAACTCAAGGTGTTTACGCCTGCAAGTCCTCCAGCAAACAAGAAAGACATTGGCACTAAATGGATCTACAGAATCAAGAAGAAACCAAATGGTGAATCATTATACAAGACCAGACTTGTAGCTCAGGGTTTTGCTCAATGTTATCCTGAAGATTACACAAATACTTACTCACCAACAGTTCGGACTAAGAGTGTGAAAATTGCTTTACCTATTGCAACTATTCTTGGTTTAGAAGTGTTCCAGTTCGATGTTGAAACAGCTTATTTACATGCTGACCTGGATGAAGAAATTTACGTCAAAGGTCCTCCAGGGTTCCAGAAAAAAGAAGGGGATACCTGGCTCTTAAACAAAAGTCTTTATGGTCTAAAACAGTCTGGTTTAATGTGGTGTTTATGTCTAACTGATAAACTAAATTTAATGGGTTTTATTAAATCTGAAACTGATGAATGCGTGTTCACAAAAAGATCTGGGAATGCATATGAGATAATTCTTGTTTATGTTGATGATATTGTTTATATTGGTCCAAATAAGCAAATGAGTGAGAGTTTTGCTAATGCTTTGCAGAAATATTTCACATTGAATCTTTAGGTCACATTGACACTTATTTGGGTGTTCAGATTATTAAAACTCAGAAGGGGTTTTGTATTTCACAAGAGGACAAGATTGAACAACTGTTGCATCATTGCAATATGAAGGATGCTAATCCAGTTCTTATGCAAATAGATTTTCATAATCTGGCACATGAACCAAGTCCTGATTTTGAGGATCAAACACTTTATCGTTCAGTAATTGGGTCCTTGTTATACATTAGTAGTTGGACCAGACCAGATATTGCTCTTAGTGTTAATCTTTTGTCACAACACGTAGGTAAAGCAAAACAGTTTCATTGGTTAGGCATTAAGAAGTTGTTGAGATATCTGAAGCACACAAAAAGTATGAAGTTGTTGTTAGAACTGACAAATACTAACTATGCAGAATTATGTTGTTATGCAGATTCTGATTGGGCAAGTGATAAAAAGTCACGAAATGTACTTCAGGTTATATGGTGTTCCTAAATGGATGTCCTGTTTACTGGCAAGTGCATAAACAAAATTTCATTTCATGTTTATCTACTGAAGCCGAATATGCTTGTGTTTCAGATGCATGTAATTCTTTAACGTGGTTTGATGCTTTAGTTACAGATATCTGGACTCACCCGATCCAGCCAATCACCGTGATGGAAGACAATGAATCTGTGGTTCATATTTCCAAAAGTCGTTTCACAGGTTCTAGGTCCAGACACATTGACATTCGGTATAAGAATATAAAGCAACTAGTCAAACAAGGTTTTGTTAAATTGCAGTATGTGTCCACACATGATCAGATTGCTGATATGCTCAACAAACCACTTGCAGCTGTTCAGCCTGAATACCTGCGTGAGAAGATGTGCCTTACCTGATGTCAGCTCATCAGACAAAGAAGGGGGTGTCACTGCGTTTATTTTGTTTGTCTGAGGAGCTTCCAGAGAAGTTTACAGAATGAGCCGGACTGGTTATCAAGTCTCCATAGTAACAAGATACGAGTGTCTTGTGATGTTCTGTTTTACTGCGCATGTGTGCAGGGGAGGAGTTTTGCTTCCACTTCATCTTTCATTATAGTTTCTTTCGCTTGCTTATTAGAATGGTACTGCTGTTTCTTTGTGTCTTAGTTATTTTGTAAATAAAGTATGCTGGCAACAGAAAAACACGATTCATTTCCTCTAATTTATAAAACTGAATGTTTTCGTTTTGACAACCTTAAACCACTAGCCAAGATATTAAGGACAAGAATAGCTTGCTTATATGAAAAAAAAACAAAAACCACATAGCTGGCACATGAAATTAGGACACTTTGCAAGATATCCGTGACCTGGGGTGAAACACAGGTGATGCGATATTTAGCTATGTAGCATAATGTGTTGTATCACACCTTATGTCCAGTGACTTATCAGCTTCAATACCAAGCAAGAGCCCAGTTTTGGGGACAACAGTGGAATTCAAAAAAAATTACTACTGTGGATGTGACTTGGTGGGAGTGTTTTGGTGGGCGTGGCAGGGGAAAGATACTGCAAAATCTCCATTCCCTCCCCACCCCACTAACCTGCTTTCCAGCTCCGTTCTCCTGTGCAGGGCAACCAAAGAAGACCCAGCCAATCAGCTGGGACTCGAGAGGCGGAGAATAGATGTGGGAGGAGCCAATCAGAGGTGGTATTTGCTGGTTCTCCGAACTACTCAAAATTTCCGCTACCAGTTCTCCAGAACTGGTGAGAACCTGCTGAATACCACCTCTGGTTTTGGGGTACAATATTTTTTAAGGTAGTAAATTACCAAACAAAAAAGGAGAAGAATTCAGTAGATATTAATAGCAATTTTTGGCAGATGTGTTCCTATTGATCAAAAAATGAAAGGGCTCTGATTCTAAAGAGACTGAGAAGGAAGTGGAGGTGACTTCAGAGGACCTTGTGGGATAGCAGCTTGCCTCACAGAACAGCAGGGAGCTGCTGGGGCTGATTTAGCTGCAGAGCCTCTGAGCAACTAGAAGCAACAGCAGATGAGGGGGTCTGATCTAAGACCTCCCTTCACATGTCGGAGAAGAGCAGGCAGAGCTGGGCGCTGGAGTTAAGCATGTCATCAGCCCAGAGTCACTACATTCCCACAACAAGTCCTCTTCCTTTGACCCTTATCTGGTGCCAATTTAGTATTGAACATTAGTTGACTAGATACTTGTATGTAGGTTGAGCAATCAATGTCCTGAAATGCAACTTAATGCATTGCACCTGACACCCCAAGTTCAAAGCCAGGAAGGGATCAACAGAGATCTGCATAGCTCTTTGCAGGGCAAGGGTATCCCCACCATTAATGGCTTTCAACTGGTGGGCCTTTATTTTAGAGCCACAGCTAGCAAGCAATCTTTCTGGGCAACAATTGCTCCATTTGCTGGGACCTTTGTTTCTTATGCCTTGAATTCCTGCCTGTGGAAACACTGCTTTTGAACCTGAACCGGCTGATGACTTACAGTGGCTTTACAAAAGTCTGGATGCTGCTCGGATGACCTTTCTGCCTACTGCTTAAAACTTTTGCTGATTAGGAGTTTAGTTTTTAAATTTCCGGGCAATTCTGGACTGTCTGAGATGGTGTGTGCATGTCTGCATATTGTAGACACCTTGCTGTAATTACCCAAACTAAATAAAGCCTTGGACTGGACTCCTTGTGCATATGTGTTCTGTTCAGGCTTTGAACAGAACAGTTTATTCCCAACCCATTACCTTCTAATATCCATCTCTAGCTGAGCCTGCATCCTGGAGACTTGCCTTCTGCTAGTTGGCCCACACCACTGCTATTGCAACAGAGCTTTTTGCTGGACAGCTTGCTGAATGTAGCCACCAGGGCCAAGCATTCTGCATTCTGATCCAGTCAAGACTCAAAAGCAGCAGATTTGAGAGCTTAAACAAGGGCACCGCTGAAGAGGGAAATCCCCCACATCCCACTTTACAAGTGGAGACCATGCAATCTGCTCAAGTCAAATGTATTTGAACAGCGCTGGGGGATAGACCACAAGATTCTGCCCACTTAAGAAGGGTACAAACAATCTTTACAGATTCATATAATACCTGCTGACCAGTAACGATGTCAAATGCCAATCAACTTACTATGTTTCCCCAAAAATAAGATCCGGTCTTATATTTTTTGAGACTCCAAAATTATGGCTTATTTTCAGGGAAACACAATATCAGGATGATCAGCCCAGCTGTGCGACAACATCTCCCCAGTGCACATACAAAAGGCGGTGAGCGTGAAAAGGTCAACTTTGTCTGGCAGCAGCTACAGCCCACTGGCCCCTTGGTCAGTACACTCCATGTAGCGCAGGTGAGTCAATTGGTTGTCCAAGCAACAAACGGTGGCAGAGGCACAGAGGGGGAGGGAGGCACACAATCCAGACATGCCACGAGGGCCATGGGCAATTACATGTTAGTTGCAGTTAAGAGTCAGTGTGCTGGAATGGGTTGGAGGCTGAGGGACATTCATCTTTGTGCCTCTCGGCTTGCCTGCAGCTCGCATGGCACATCCCCCGTACCTCTGCCTCTGTCTGCTGCTGGTGCCGCCACACAAAGACGAGTTTCCCACAGCTGGCTGCCTGCTCCAGCTCACTAACTCTTGACTCACGGCGATCATGGCGCATCTGGATTGCTTGGCCCCTTCTCCCACCTCTGCCTGCTGGTTGGACAGATAATCAACTCACATGTGCTGCACAAGCTGCAGCTACTGCCAGACACTATCAGCCCCCATGCCCCCACTGCCTCAGGTGCTGGCCACTCCACCCCACCTGATGACAACCTTAACTAGGGCTTATTTTGGGGGTAAGGCTTATATTAGGAATACACTAAAAATCTGTCTGGGGCTTATTTTCAGGGAAACACTGTATTTTTGATAATAAAGGTTAGTGAAAATAAGCAGTTTTCACCTCAGATTCCCCCCATCCTGGTCCATTTTATCTCACTTGGGTTGGAATAAATAAATGAAAATTTGCTTACTGTGCGTGAACATCCAGAATGAGCATATTAAAAGAAAATAATATTGGGAGAAAGAGATGGATGAAATTCAAAACTGAGGAAAAATGGGGACATATAGAGGAGGGTGAAGAATAAGGAAGCTACCCAACCAGATTGGCTGGCACTGATTAGCAATCACAAGGAAATAATTCTGGAATGGGAGCTATAAAAGATGAGAACTGCCAAAAGCCAGGGGTGTCAAACTCGTGTCGTCACGACAGCATCACATGATGTATCGGGACTTCTTCCCCCTTCACTAAACCGAGCGGGAGTGGGACCAGCACGTGACACATCTGGCCCGCGGGCAGAGAATTTGACACTCCTACCTTAAGCAAACTGTACAATAGAAGCTTTCTAAATTCACGGGGACAGCATGTGTATTGTGTGTTTTTTCTTGGAAAAACACATAAGATCTTGATTTTTGCATTTCCACTGAAAGTGTATATATAATTTCCTTAACCCACTAAATGCTTCATTTCTCCCACCCTCACCAACCAAAACTACTGTAAGCTTCAGTTGCTCCTGTTTATCTCCCAATGAGTTGGATAGGTTGCAAAGCAGGTGAAAGCACTTGTCTTTCAACAGGAATGTTGAAAGAGGGGGACAAAACGATAGAACTGTAACCAGGAATTGTTAATGAAGGGTTTCTCCAGGCTGCTGAGTTAAAACAAAATCCACTATAACAGGACAGGACAGGAACCGGTGGGCAGCAGATTAGAGATTAACAGAGTTGGAAGGGGCCTTGCAGGTCATCTAGTCCAAACCCTTGCCCTAGCAGGAGACCCCACACCATTGCTGACAAATGGCAATCCAGCTTGGGAATCAACGATGCTCATATATCCATGCATAATAAAAAACAGCAATCGCCCTAGGAATGTCAAAATTATAATGGTGTAAGCAAAAGGCATGGCTGAGGATGGTAACGTAAGTAATCTCGAAGCCTGGACCTATTGTATGTGATATTGATCTCAAGAGCATATCCCAGTCAAGTTGAGAATTGTATTGCTTATGTATGAGTCCTCAAACATAACAAAGGACGTGACAGAAGGGAACTAAACAGGTACACACAATCCACATAATTATGTACAACTTCTATGGCAGTTACAGCAGTGGCTTCATAACTGGATGCTCAATTCTGCTATCCAAGAGATCACATTTCTGGCATTTTTTCGTACAGCTCTTTTAAGGAGCCAGAGAACTACAAACAGTAGTAGAAACAGCAGAAAACATGGGCAGCTGCCAATGACAATACAAATAGCAACATAAAGCTGGCAGAATCCAGCTCTCTTTCTGGTTCAGTTCAATATCCTGGGCACCACAGAACTAGCACTCTCAAGGAGTGTAAAGCCCAATAGACTCTGGTAAACTTGACACACTTTGGAAAGTACATGTCAAAGTATTTTGCAGAAACCCGATGTCAGGTCTTCCCTTCAGTCAGGCAAAAATGACCCCTGGGGAGAGTGACTAGTTATGAGAGGGAGAGAACAGCCCTAAAGTGGCATGTACTGGCAGATCCTGGTGGCTTTAGTAACCAAAAGGTCAGTAAAGCATGCCAAATCATAACCACACACACACACACACAAAGGGCTATTGGAAGCAGTTTGAACATTTTAAATTGAATATTTTAAAATTGGAATTACATTAAACTGCCTCGGGGAAGTTCACAAGAACTTGGCAAGAAAAATGGTTACAGGAAAGGAAGAAATTATTCTGTGTTGCTATACTCAGACTCACCTCCTTCTCCAGTCCTAACCTGTGCTGGGGAATGTGACTGGGTTTTTCCTCACCAGCAGGAAATCTCCAACGTTAGGTGACCAGTACCTTCAGACAAGGAGTCCTGAACTCATTGGTAGCCTTAGACTGCAACAAACAAAGACACACATTCCACTTTGCAGCTACTAAGATTGTTAGATGAGCAGGCACAAAAACAGTCAGGGAAGTGATTGAAGCCTCGCCCCTCGTCAGTCAACAGGAGTGCTGATTAACCAGCAGCATATCAAATACTTAGAATAGGGGTCTTCAAACTTGGCAGCTTTAAGACTTATGGACTTCAACTCCCAGAATTCCTCCTCCAGCCATGTTAGCTCAGGAATTCTGGGAGTTGAAGTCCACAAGTCTTAAACTTGCCAAGTTTGAAGACCCTTGACTTAGAAGGTGTGGGCTGGGCAGCACAAGCAAATGATAATCAATAACTTAAAAGCCACCCACCCTAATCAGCATCTAAAAACTCACGTACAACAAGTACCACACAAAGAGCAGCACACACTCTGCTAGAGAGAAGTTCCCTGAAGATAGACAATATTGCACCACCTAGCCAAAAAAAAAAAGGTCTTCCCAAAGCAATATTTACATTGTTTTCATGGAGCAAAAGACCATGATTCTATACCATGTGAGAGACTTTAGAGAAAAGTAGCTGGAACTTTGATTAATCACCATCATCTAAAAATGACTTATGGGTTTAGGCAAGAATGTCATGATAATATTCTAGTTTTTTTAAAAAAAGAATGGGCATTATGGGATGCACTGAGCAAAAGTTAAGCAGGCATAGTACCTTTGTTCCCCACACATGTTCTCAGTTGCTGCTGCAAGACTTGGTGCTGATGACATTCAGCAGGGAGGATTTTAAGCAGTCAATGTGACTTTTTCCAGCTGTTCTGCCCCTTCCGGAGTGAGACAAGCAGCCAATACCCGCAGACCACAAACATCCAGTTGCCTGGACAGCCTGTTCCCAAAGCCAGAATTTACAAGCAGCGATGAATGTGTACTATCTCTTTCTCCTAGTACCAGTACCAACAACTCAGGAGGTAAAGCCCTACCAGGGCAGCCAGGTAGAGCCACATAGCTGAAACTTACCAGGAAAAAGTATGCAGTGTGAATGTGTGGGGAGAGGTTGTACGTCACAGGTTTGCAAAGCACAGATATTTTATTGGGAAATTATTGTCAACCCATGTTGACAAGGGGGAAAAAAATCAGTTAAGAAGAACCTGTACATAACACTTCATTTTCTGGAATGATTTTAGGATTTGAAAAAAAAAAAAAATTCTTAGCTGAATATTCTGTGACTATGATGAGGATGTTATCCATTCAGTCGTGTCCAACTCTTGGCGAATCAGGTAATTCCACATCTTCCAATCCTATCCTACTACTTTGAGTTTTTCAATGCTCTGGCTGGTGTCAACTTTGATGGTATCAGATTTAATGGTATATTATGTGAATGCACTCTACAGCAAATCAAGTCACACACCCCAGATTCCTTACTGTGTCTAGGCCTGGATTAGTCATTAAGCAAGGAAATGTGGAGGGAGCATCTCAGTGTGTCCCTACCTTCCAGCTATCATACCTTTAATTCTTCTACTGCTGTACTCAAGTTCAGTTTTTGACACTTTGGGAGACTTTAAGGTTTGTCATTTAAGCAATGAAAGGGCTGAGGAGCCCTTCATCCTATCTTGGCTATGCCTGTTCCTTGACCGGCCTATCTTGAAGGGCAGAGGGTAGAAGGAAATGCAGCTGGAACCACCAAATATAGGGGAGTAGAGTAGAGTAGAGTAGAGTAGAGTAGAGTAGAGTAGAGTAGAGTAGAGTAAATACAGTCTTAATAAATAATTTGACAGTGTTGTGGGTATTAGTTGTTTAGCAGAGTGATGGCATTCAGGAAAAAACTATCCTTGTGTCTAGTTGTTCTGATGTGCAATGCCCTATAGTGTCATTTTGAGAGTAGAAGTTGAAACAATTTATGTCCATGATGTATGAGGTGGCATGAAGCTGGCAAGATAAAAACCAGAAGCTCTCAGGCTCAGTGGAAACATGTATGTAGACAAGGGAAACATGTCTCCCAGTCTTGAGGACAGGAAAAAAAAATGCTGAATTTCCTTTAATTTGAAAGGCCAGGAAAAAAAAGATCTAGAATCAAAAGCCTGGTAAGGGAACGATGTTGTCTAGAAGGTGAGCTCCTGATCAATTAAATCATTAGATGATTGTTTTGGTCCACTGGCAGCCTGCAGAGCTGGCAGCAGAGTCAGACAGTGGGGAGGAACATGGGCCAGTCCTAGAGTCTGAGGAAGGCTCAGACAAGGGATCTGTCTGATACAAAAATGGGGCCAAGGCCATCTGAGAACTATGTGCTGACTCTGGAGCCTCCAGAATCTGACACAGTGGGGCAGAGGAACAGGGGGACCGTGTTTCCAGTGCGTGCTTGTACAGAGCTACCAGAAGGCAAGAACAGTTAAGGCAAAAGGGGAGACTCGGGAGTAAGGCTTGGAGATGATTGGCCTCTCCCATAAGACATAAAGGAGGAGCAAAGGGACATGAGCCTTTGCAGGAAGCAACTTTGTTCATTCTGGTCAGTTTACAATCTTGAAGCTCCTTGTTGACTTTGTGCTCCATTTGGTCTTGTACAGCTAACTAGCAATTTAGTCATTGGCAGCATTTCAAGGGAGATAAAGGTGGGTGCTTATCCCAAAAGACTGTGGCAGACTTCTGTTGGACTATTCATAAACTGTTCGGGACTCATTACAGGCTGTGAATGCATGTAATTCACAGCCCTTGAAATAAAACAAAAGGTTTTTGGGAACAGCGTGTGATTGTTATTGTCTCAGGAAGACTTGGTCAGAGCAATGATTTATTTATTTAACACTTTTATATGACCACCCATCTCCCTGAACACGACTATGGGCAGCATGCAATCAGCAAAAATTAAAATGACACCATGTCTCAAAAGGGCTTTGACACCATGACTATTAAGACTAGCACTATCAAACTCCTGGCCGGCGGGCCTGATGAATCATGTGCTGGCCACCCCCACACCTGGTTTAGCCAAGGGGGGAAAAGTCCCGATATGTCACGTGATGCAACTGTGACGATGTGAGTTTGACACCCTGATTAAGACAATTAAAACAAACCTAATTAAAATGCAAGATTGAAGGAGGTTAACACTCACCTTGTCAAACACAGAAAATCAGTTGAAACGAATATGTAAGTTTATTGCAAGCTTAAGCTCTCAACAAGAATTTGAACTACTAATGGTCAAAGCAAATTAGTAAAAGATGAGAGTCAACAGAATTCAAGGTGGGCTGAACTTAGCTCTCTTGTGGGCCCCAAGGGAGTCAAGACTGATGATGCATCTAACTCTTCTCTCTTGGGCTCAGCCTGGTCATCTCCTACACATCTAGGCACTATCCCTGCAAACAACACCCTATTTTCTCTTTCAGCTGACCTTCTTTTACTTTCTGGCAGTTGAACCAAAAAAGATAACAGTTTTGCAACCAAAAAACTGGTTAAAAACCCAAAAACTGGTTAAAAAACCAAAAAGAGGGAAAAGGGGAAAAGAGATAGTATGTGAACTCAAAACTTGTCCTTAGACAAGCCAAGCAAACATCTAAAAACTCACAATTACTGTACTTAGAACATAAAATGTAACAATTGTGAGTTAGTAAAAGCCCATTATTGAACTCTGAAAAATATGATCATAAAAGCCCAGTCCAACACAATAACACTGAAAAAGAATAACAAGAAATCCAAGAAGAAATCATCATGGCTGCACAAAGATCTCTCTGATAAACTGAAAGACAAAAAGAAAACTAGAAAGAAAGCAACAGCTCAGAATGAACCAAGACTTGCAACAAAAGTCAAAGATAATAATAAAAATCTTTCAACATATCAAAAACAAGGAAAAAGTCAAGGAAACAGTCGGTCTACTAAAGAGAGAAAATGACAAGAAAGCAACAGGCAATAGAGAGAAAGCATAATTGCTTAACTAATTCTTTGCATTGGTCTTCAAATAAAAAGAAATTATAGCCCAATCTACCAAAAACATAACTGTAAAAGACAGGCTAGAAATAAAAATTAAAATAAGCAAGAACATGGTAAGAGAACACCTGTCTGATCTTGATGAATATAAACCACAGGGACTTGACAGATTACATCCCAGAGTTCTGAAGGAACTGGCAGATGTTATCTCAGAACCATTGTACCATGTCTTTCAAAAATCCTGGAGCACCAGGGAACTACCAGAGGATTGGAAAAGAGCTGATGTAGTTCCCATCTTCACACACACAAAAAAAAAAACCAGATCCAAAAAACTACAGAACGATCAGCATAACATCAATACCTGGGAAGATACTGGAAAAAATAATCAAAATACAGATCTGTGAACATCTAGAAACAAATAAAGTTATAACTGAAGCCAGCACAGATTTGTTAAAAACAGTTCATGCCAAACCAGTTTTATTTCATTCTTTGACAAAGTGACTAAATTAGTAGACAATAAAATGCTGTGTATATAGTATACTTAGACTTCAGCAAGCGTTCGACAAAAAAGACCACAACCTACTTCTTGGTAAACTAGAAAAATGTCGGATAGACCAGCATCACCACCAGATGGATTTCTAACTGACTGACAAACCGTACTTCTTAATAGTACTACAACTAAATAGAGGGAAGTAAGCAGTGGGGTACCACAAGATTCTGTCTTAGACCCAGTACTCTTCAATGATCTTCATAAAAGACTTTTGATCCCAATTGTGGTCATAAATTGAGGGCTAGCTGTATAAGAAGTTAAGAAAAGGGTGGACTATTTAAAATTGCCACCTGAGATATTTCCTTCCCACACTTGAAAAATAACAAAAGCAGCTGGAAGAGAGCCAAATATGAACTGTTTGCTCCAGATTTCTCCAAAGAGAAGCTGCTTTCACTTTCAGTCACTAAAGCAGAGTACCTGGCTATGACGAAGGGGAGTGAATTTAGATCGCCTTATGGGTAATCCTCAACAATACTAACAGAAGCCCATGGGGATCAAAACATTTCCTTGCCCTATCTTTAAGTCAGCTCCTTTGCTGTAATCTGTAGTTTGTTGACCTCGGCAGATGTTGAAAGTGAAATTTCTTTAACATATAATCACCCAGCTATTCACAGCATGCTATTTAACATAAAGCCATTTCTGCGTACCTTTGCAATCTCTCCAAATTGGGTTTTGGATAGCAGGGTAGCAAACTTGCTAGATTCACCCCACTAGGTGCAAAAAGCACCAAAAGCAATCACCCCAAGTCTCTGAAGTCCTTGAGAAGAAACTGGTGTGAACTCTGACATATATGTGATCTCATGAACAGAAGGAGAACAGTCAAGGCAAGATGGCATTATGATTAAGTGCAAATGGGGAGAGGGCCTTTACTTCTCTTTTCCTCCAAATGTTGGTCAGGAAGCATTCAGCAGACCACAACCACCCCATCTTTTATATATACACCCAGAGACCATAAGTAAATGATAGGATTGGCTATCATAATATATAAGGCTGCTGGTTTACATTACTTTAAATCAAATTTGCAGAAGAAAATTTGACTGTGGAATAATGACTAATCATGAAATACAGGTAGTCCTTAACTTTGAGCCATTCATTTAGTGGCTGTTCGAAGTTACAAGGGCACTGAAAAAAGTGACTTGTGACCATTTTCCACATTTTCAATCCCTGCAGCATCCCTGTGGTTATGTGATCAGAATTTGGACACTTGGCCACGGCATATATTTATGATGGCTGCAATGACCTGGGATCATGTCATCACCTTTTGTGACCTTCTGACAAGCAAAGTCAATGGGGAAGCCAGATTCATTTAACAACCAGGTTACCAACTTAACAACTGCAGTGATCGCTTAATAACCGTGGCAAAAAAAGTAATGAAATTGGACAAAACTCACTTAACAACCGTCTAGCTTAGCAACAGATATTTTGAGTTCAATTGTGGTTGTAAGTCAAGGATTACCTGTAAAAGTTGAATCACTGAATATCCATTGCTGAGACAACATCAAAGCAGGCCCCCACATAAACCCCTGTAACGTACACATGACTCAACAACCCCCCAGGAGATCTGGATGGTTTGAAAAGTCAGATTTTCTCCTGCTTCCCCACTCTCAATATGCACCCTAAATTTCACTACTTCTACACTGTAATCTGTCTACTTTGGCCAGACAAATCTTTTACCATTCAAACAAAGGATCACTGCCTGAATTCTTTCAGCGGAGACAACATCCTGAACAGTAGTTTTTAATCACTTTTCCATTCTGGATAATATTACCCTCAGACCCCAGCCTCTGACCACCTAGGAAGCCTGTTTCCAGAGCCAGAAACAAGCTTGTGTTTGTTTTCCTTTCAGGTTTTCCATGATCTGCCTTTCTTGGTACCAGTGGCAAAGAACATAAAATCCAGTTGGACAACAAATTAGAACCACAACATGACTAAAGACTGCAAAGCAGAAATTCTAATGCCAAGCAAAAAAACAAAAAATAATTATTAATCTGTTAAAGCTGGCAGTGGTGTTTACTGTCTTAGCTATTTCCTAATCGAGTAGTTCAGCATTAATAAAAACAAGGTTTTCAATTGCTTTAGTTCTGCAAAAGAATCTCTACAATTCCCACCCACAGTTCAGGACAGACAAAAAGAAAAAATAAGCGCCCACAGATCTTCAACAGAAATAGGATTAAATAAAGCAAAAAAAAACAAAAACTGCCTGATCGCAATTGCCACCTATGAATGAATTCCCTATAAATCTAGATTTTGTATGAACAAATATAATGAAACACGGGATTCATTTATATAAAATACAAGTCTTTTTTTTAAAACCTGTTATATAAATGCATTAGAAATATATATGCACTTGAAAGCAATTGCTTTGAATAATTATATATAGAATTGTAACTAATTTCTGCTAAAAAAATCTTTTTTTCCTTTGTTGTATTTTTTTTTTTAATTTTTTTTGACAATATATGTATTTTTATCTTTGTGTTTTGTTTTGTCATGGTTTTAAAAGTAATTTTTAAAAGCTGCCTTGCTATTGTAAATACATTGATGGGGTAATTCTGTAGTCTCCCATGTCTGCATTTTTATACGTATGCCCGGGCTTTCCAATCTTCTTGCACTCGATTTGGAATTCTGACGACACGTTTTGGTGAAGTTGGCCGATTCACCACAAAGGAAAGAATATGAGGCATGTATTTATTTATTGTATTTAGTTACAGTTATTTATTTAGTTATTTTGATTACTTTTAGAAATAACTGAAGGTGGCGAACATGTTTATATATATGTATGTATGTATGTGTGTGTGTGTGTGTGTGTGTATGTGTATATGTGTGTATGTGTATATGTATATATATACTTTGTGTTACAACACCCTGTTAAGCCCCAATTAAGGGAGAAAGCATACTGCTTTCTTTTCTGTCTTTCGGCTCAATACCGACAGAAAGCTATTTGTTTCGTTGTCTTTTCTTTACATGTGTGTAAGGTTTTTAAGCTGATAATTTTAAAT
This sequence comes from Bungarus multicinctus, assembly GCA_023653725.1. NCBI lineage: Eukaryota > Metazoa > Chordata > Lepidosauria > Squamata > Elapidae > Bungarus > Bungarus multicinctus. The sequence continues at coordinate 142,788,685 of CM042834.1, forward strand.
AATAAATAAGGGAGACTAGTATAGATCTATTTCGAGCTAGTTAGCTCTCTTCAGCTAGCCATACCCTTACTGGGATTCGAACCAGGGAAGTATTACATGTGAGGCAGTTGTAATTGCCACTACACCACCTGGCTCTATCCTTATCAGCAGAGGCAGGGGAATAAGTATATACTTTGTGTTACAACACCCTGTTAAGCCCCAATTAAGGGAGAAAGCATACTGCTTTCTTTTCTGTCTTTCGGCTCATCACCAGAGACCATACCGACAGAAAGCTATTTGTTTCGTTGTCTTTTCTTTACATGTGTGTAAGATAGAGCCAGGTGGTGTAGTGGCAATTACAACTGCCTCACATGTAATACTTCCCTGGTTCGAATCCCAGTAAGGGTATGGCTAGCTGAAGAGAGCTAACTAGCTCGAAATAGATCTATACTAGTCTCCCTTATTTATTATTTAAAATTATCAGCTTAAAAACCTTACACACACACACACACACACAAACACACACACACACACACACACATGGATCTTTGGTTCTTCGGGTTTTCTCCCGCGTAGAATTGGAAATATCTAGGCGACGTTTTGATGAAGTCTCATTCATCATCTTCAGGCTTGCATCTTCGGCCTTGTGCTTCTCAGAGATATTTCCAATTCTATGCGGGAGAAAACCCGAAGAACCAAAGATCCACATACAAATACCTGCGAAAACCTCCGAAAACAAATATGTATGTATATATATATATATATATATATACTTTGTGTATGTATATATACTTTGTGTATATATATATATATATATATAAACCTTACACACACACACACATATACATACATACATACATGTAGGCGTTGTGCATTTTGGATATTCTTGTCTTGGATGGCAAACCTCAGACAAAGAACATTCCGTGCAAAGTGCAACGTTTGCATGTTTACCTGGAGGAAACGTTTGCATGCTTACCTGGAGAAAACAAGACCTTAACACCCAGATAAGACGGAACAAAGGCCAGGAACTGAAGCTTATGTTAATCTTAACTAGAGTTAATCTTAACTAGAGGTGAATGTATAAACTGCCTAAGCAGATAGTAACAAAGGTTGTCTAAATAGATGTATAGTGTATAAATTAACCACTGATATGCTACTATGGATATATAGATAAGAACGAACTCTGACAAGAGAGCAGACAGCTCTTCTTATTCTCAACCTGACAATAAAGAAAGCAGCTTGTCTCATCTTCATGTGGTCCTGAGTCTTGATTCCTACAATACATACATACACATATATACCGGTATATATACATACATACATACATATATAGACATTGTAGTATAGTATATACTTTAATCAATTACAAAAAAATGGATTTACACACTACACAAACCCAGGAGGAAGTTTGTGAGGGAGTTTTCCATGTGCCGGAGTGACTCGCCTACGGGAAATCCAGTACAGTAGTGCGGTTTATGGGCCCCGACGTGAAGCTCTGATTATGCGCAGTCGCTGTTTGCGCACTCCAGGCTTTTCTCCGCTCGCCTCCTGCTTTTTCCCTGCTCTGTTAGACGAATTGAGGCATCTGTTCGCTAATCATCCGCCGAATGAGGAGGGCTTGCATTTATGCTCACTCCCCATTTCATCCCCAAAGTCAACGAAGATGGAGAATGTTTTTTTTTTCCTTCTTCCGAGAAGAGACCCTTTCTCTGAAGTAGGCTTGGTTCCAATTTTGCTTGAGACGAAGTTCAAGGAAAAGGGAGGAGCTGTTGGCGGCCAATGCGATGCCTCCAGTGTCGCTGACCGCCTGTGTACATTGGGGGAAAGAGTGGTATAAGTGGGGAGAGGAGCTATGAAAAGCCGCCGCTGCTGCTTCCAGGACCATCTAAAGCTGCGGAAGGTCGCACTTGATCAACTGCAGGTGAGTCACGCGGACAGTGGGGTACAGTACAGCAAATCCATATTTTGCTTTAATCCTTTGCAAAAAGCTCGCCAGAAAGCAGGGCGTTGTTGTTATTAGTATTAGTATTTTGCACTTTAGGGAGATACAATCCCGTCGTAGCGGAATTTCTATTGAGAGGATGGAGGGGAGAAGTTGGAAAAGTGCGTATGCGCGTATCTCTGTATTGTTGGGATTTCTCCTCCACTATCTAACTAACTAGCTCTGGGATGGAAGGAGAATCCATCTGGTGATGATAACATATTTCGATCTTCGATCTAGAAATGTAAAAGAAAAGCGGGTAGTGAACGCAAACTTGGGGAGACAGGATAGGCAAGAGAAGAACGAACTGTCAGCTTTTTGGCTCTGGGAAACGGCGCGCCAAAAATGTTATTTTAACGAAGATACACGATGTTCCGAAAACTTACTCTGAGCTAGCTATTTGAGAAGCTTTTGGGAGACGTTTATTGTTTTCAGATGCAGAGCCACAGATTTTGTATTGTAGGTGATGAACTTATTGTACTATGAGCATATTTGGAGCTGTATTGCTGCAATATTATAGATCGTTTTGAATCGGCTAGTTTGAAACATTGCCTTTAATACATTGAATGTGTACCACCCCCCCCAAAATGTGAATCTTAGGGAGAATGTATGTATGTATGTATGTATGTTGATTGGTAACAAATTTATATGATCACATCATACAAGAAGTGACTCTGGGCAACATACACAAAAATGTATAAAATAAATAAATAGAGTTGCATAAAGAGATGAGTTTGTCTGAAAAAGATGAGTGCTGAAGAAATGAACCCGCAACATTGTTTTTTATTCAAAACAATAATTCACTGAGAATCTGATGTAATGACTAAATACTAGTTGCATCCTGTATTAACATGGACCAAATTTAAATTATTGACACATTTCTACTAAGCTTCTTCTTCCAAAGCTATATTGCCAGCTATAAAAGGGGCAGAGAGGGACAATTTTTACTAAATTTTTATACTTTTAAAAAATCCATTCTTCCAAGAACTGAAAACATTGATGGAAAATTAATTAGCTATCCAGGAACCTGGCTTAGTGACATCACTGTGAAAAAGTCTGTGAAATTGTAATGTCATCTTTTTTTCTGGAAATACCTCTTGGAGGGAAATATTGCTGGTGAAAAGACCACAGCCTGAATGACATTGGAGTGAAAGTGTTGAAGGAGAAATTGGGAAAGTGGTTCAAATGTATACATTTGCTGGATATGGATTGTCTTGTACAGGTGGTCCTCAACCTAGGACCACAATTGAGCCCAAAATTTATGTTGCTAAGTGAGACATTTGTTAAGTATTGCCTCCTTAACGACCTTTCTTGCCACAGTTGTTAATTGAATCACTGCGGTTTTTAAGTTAATAACATGGCTGTTAAGTGAATCTGACATCTCCGTTGACTTTGCTTGTCAGAAAGTCACAAAAGGTGGTTACATGACCCTGGAACACTGCAACTGTCATAAGTAGGAATCATTTCCCAAGCATCTGAATTTTGATCATGTGACCATGGGGATGCTGCAACCATCATAAGTGTGGAAAATAATCATAGGTAATTTTTTCCCCAGTATTACTGTAACTTCGAACTGTCATTAAATGGACTGTTGTAAGTTGAGGGCTACCTCACAAAAAAGCTTTAAGAATAAAGGAACTTCTGACTTTCTTCTATACAGATAAAAACTATAAATTAATGTCCCTTTGATCTAGAATGAACTACAACAAACAGTACTTCTATCATCAACATACCTAACCATCAAAACCCAAAGTTAAAATCTTATTATTTTCAATCCAAGAGTAGCTTCTGAATGGAAACAAAGCTAGAAACTGTTGTTTCTTTAATCAAAGCAGTTGATTTTGCCATGTCTGCTAACATCCTTGCATATTTCTTAATAAATTATATTTGCATTAACTATATTTAATGCAAATATAATGAATATCTCTTAGAATTTATTCATAGTTGGCTAATTGCACAATCTCTTTCCGAGACAATTGTATTAATGTTTTTAGGACAATGCACAGCTAGTTTATTTCTCAGTATTTGTTTAACAAATACTAAATACATTTCCTGTTAAATTCAAATCCCCGATATTGTTTAATCCAGTCTTTGCTACAGAGAACAGAGGACAGGGACTCCTGACTTTCTGCCTGTTCCCCTGATATTAAGCCATAGTGCAAATGTACTCTGACAACATATTTTTTTTGTTCTTTTGTCATGTTGTTGCCTCCAGCCCTGTCTGCAAGCTATGAATGAGAAGGGCTAAGTCGCCCAGAGCTATCTGGTATTAAGTTGCATTTTCCCCTTTAACCTGACACAATTCAGACTCAATATGTATAAAACCCATCTAGCATTTCCTTTAAGGGTGATGTAGATGCTAGGAATTGAGCTAGGAAATGGAAAATAACAAAGGAAAGGAGGACGTAAATTTTGTGTTGGTAAAATTTGTGCTGACTTAAGGACTTAAAGGCTGTATTTGTGTATGTAGACCAAGGGGCTTGGATGCAAGTAGTCCTAAATTTACAACTATTCATTTAGTAATCATTCAGTGTTACAGTGGCACTAAAAAAAGTTTAGTTCATCAATGGGAAAAGGCTTATTATCTTCCCACCACCAAGACCAACTAGCCAATGATTTCCAAAGGGAAGTTTTGTGCCCTCCCAAGCTTTGCGAGATTTTTTATTTATTTATTATTTTATTTGTCAAGTAATTATAAGATAAAATGTATAAGTATAAACATAGTTATGAATACATGAAATGGATACATATAAGAAAAATAAAAAGAAACAATAGGACAGAGGCGGTAGGCACGTTGGTGCGCTTACGCACGCCCCCTACAGACCTCTTAGGAAAGGGGTGAGGTCAATAGTAGACAGTCTACTCAAAATTTGGCTGCCTGACAACTGGAGTCTATTCATGGCAGTTGTAGTCTCTCAGAGAGATGCATTCATTCACAATGTTTGCTTCTTCCTGGTAGATTTCAGTTATGTGGCTCTACCTAGCTGTCCTGGTGGGACTTTACTTCCTTCGCCGATGGTACCGAGAGAGACAGAGAGTGGAGAAACTGACAGAAAAATATGTCTTCATTACTGGCTGTGATTCTGGCTTTGGGAACCAGCTAGCCAGGCAGTTGGACACTCGGGGTCTGCGGGTGTTGGCTGCTTGTCTCACCGAAAAGGGAGCACAGCAACTGGAGAGACTCACATCGGACCGGTTGAAAACCATCCTGCTGGACGTCACCAGCACTGAGAGTGTTGCAGCAGCAACTGAATGGGTGAACTCATGCGTGGGGAACAAAGGTAACCAACTCCTTCTATTTATATTAATGGTCTGGCCATACTTACTGTAGATTGAGGGACTTGGATACAGGTAGTCCTTAACATGCAACCATTTATTTAGCAATTGTTCAAAGTTACAATGGCACTGAAAAAGTAACTTACACTTAGTCCTTGTACTTATGACCATTGCAGCATCCCCACAGTAACGGGCTTAAAATTTGGGTGCCTGGCAACTGGAGTCTATTCATGGCAGTTGTAGTCTCTCAGAGTCACATGATTTGTGACAAGCTTCCAGCAAGCAAAGACAATGAGGGAAGCCGGATTCACTCAACGACCACGTCATTCACTTGACTGCATAAAAGGTTATAAAATCAGGCATGATTCACTTAACAAACGCCTTGCTTAACAATGGAAATTCTGATCCCAATTGTGGTCATACATCAAGAACTGCCTATACTTAATTTCATATATTAGCTGCTAAGATAAAATAGATAAAGTCTTTGGCAGCGAGTGAATTTTCCACGAGAATCCAGCATTGTCACCATTAAAATGACAAGGGTAGGGAGCTAAAGTGAAAGATGTGATGACAGACTCTTCCCTTATTTAATTTTCCTTTAAAAGCAGCTGTTGGGAAATTCTACCTTAATCTAAACAGTTTCGGAGGACAAGAGTAAGCCATTTATCTCACCCATGCAATATTTTCATCCTTCATAATTCTCCAAATTATATGTGTTTTAGCCAGTGGAGGGTCAACACATACTGTGGTGCCCCACTCACTCACACTCACATGTCAGTGGGGTTTATGAAGGGTTCGCCCAGCAGTTCTCTTCCCTCAGCTTTAGAGGTGTCCCAACCGAAGCCAGCCACGAGCAAGCCCAGATTAATCCCCTAGGCAATGGCCAATTAGTCCATAACACAAACAGCAAGCTGCTCAAACAGTGAGTCCAGTAAATGAACATAACCCTCCCACCCCCACCCCCAGGCAAAACTAAAAGTACATCCACATTAGCTCACAGGTTATAGTAATTCAGAGTCTCAGGAAACACAAACAAGCACACAGCCACAACACACATGTTGTTACCAGCAACGCCTCCCTCTGCCTGCTGTGCTAAATAGCTCCCGGTGCAGTTCATCAAGAAGGGCTGGGCCTTTTCTCGAGCAATGTGGCAGACCTCCGTTTCTCTGGCCTGCGTGCTCTGAGATCTACCACGGCAGGCAGCTCCTCCCCCTCTTCTTCACTGGCCTGCAAGCTGCCCCCAATCAAAGCCTATTCTGCTGGCAGTTCAGGGTCAGTAATTCCAGACGTGCCAGGAATGATCTCATTCTCCCTCGAGCCAGCCTCTGAGGAAGCGTCGGAGGAGTCATCCAAAGGAGACACCACACTTGCATCAGATAGACGCTCAATGGTATCTCCACAATAAAGCCTGTTTCATGACACTTGTACAAATAAATGATGTCACCGTAACCTTTTTCATTCCTCTGATGTTGTCACGGCCTAAGTGTCATCACTTCCCTCCCCTCAAGCAACCCCCCCATCCCCCCCAAAAAAGCCTAGATTGTTTTTTGTTACTTTTCTCCATATCCCTTTCTGTTTTGGGGAAATGGACCATTTTGTCTGTGATAACAAATATATTTCACACAACCCTTAAAAGAATGGTAATGCTCCAGTTCTGAACATAAGTGAGGATTAGAATGACAGGGACATCATGACTGTGTATTCTTTCTTCTTACTCAGGGCTCTGGGGCTTGGTAAACAATGCAGGTAAAGGCGTACCCATCGCTATCAATGAATGGCTGACAAAGGAGGACTTCGCCAAATTGCTGGATGTCAACTTGCTTGGGCTGATTGATGTGACGTTGCAGATGTTGCCCCTGGTGAGGAGAGCCAAAGGGAGAGTAGTCAATGTAAGCAGTGTGATGGGAAGATTAGCATGCTTTGGAGGAGGGTATTGCCTGTCCAAGTATGGTGTGGAAGCCTTCTCAGATATTTTGAGGTAAGCTTTAACTTTCTCTTTTGATTAGTTGAAGTGCATGGATCTCTTTTCAGCTCCATTTGAAAGAAGTAGATGCACAGATTCAGATAGTCTGAGCTACAATGATTTATGTAAAATATGGTTGTGTCTCTTAAGGGTTGTCCCAAAGATTTAAACATGTAGTTTACTTTGCTTGAGATAAATGTGGCACTGGAGGAACAATCTTTTGGTAGGTAGGCAATATCCAAGTAGCAATAGCACTTAAACTTATATACTGCTTCACAAGGCTTTACAGCCCTGCCTAAGCGGTTTACAATAGTAAATAAGATCAATTTACAAATAAATGGAGGAACAGGGGAAATAGGAATGAACAAGTTGTCTAGGCATAGCTGCGCCTTCACTTTTGGAATAGTGTGCTGTCCAAATAGTAGTAAATGGAACCAATAGAAAAATTAGATGTGTTTTACTTTATTTATCTTAAAGCTAATTAAAATGAAATCTATATATATAAAAGCGAAATACCACTCATGCATCATCACAAAATCTCCAGAACTGTAAAGCTTACAAACTTGAAATTTGGCACATATTTCCTCTTGGCTTCTAGGTGCTCACTAAGAAAGGATTTTTCGAAATGACCCTCAGAGCATTAGTATTTCGTATATTATTATTAACATGCTCTGATGCTAAAGAGTTCTACTCCCACTCCCCACCTGAAAAGAAATCTGTTCCAAATGCAAAACACAAGCAGAGGAGAGGAGTTTCAGTTTCACAGCAGCAACCAGCTTTAGTACAGAACAGTTGAGCTAAACCACGCCCAGGCTGCTTGCTGTCTCCTTGTTTGCATAGCAAATACTGTTTCAGTTTCCAAACAGCCCTCAACTCTCTCACACACTGACAGGACGCTAGCCAGATGAATACTGATGGATGCTGGTAGGCAGAGGCAGAATTCTCCCCCCCCCCCTTATTTTCCTCCCCCAAAACTAATCCCGATCACATAATTTCGTAGCGAAGCACGGATATCCAGCTAGTATGGAAATAAAAGGCTATTCAGGCATGTCTTTGGCATTTTTCCTATTATATCAAAATTATAATTTACACTGATTTGGGAAACTTCCAGGGATCACAGTTAAGACTTTCATAAGGCTTACCTTCTGCACTTCTGCCCTAAACCTTGCTTTGCATGCTGTGGTTTGTTGAATAAGCTATAATTTAACATGCTAAAAATCATAAAATATTTATTGCAAACATAAATAGCTTGGTTCCTGGAACATGCTGAGCCAAAAAACAAAACAAGCTATATTATCTGATCAATTAAATGCGAGGAGATAATTTGAGTTTTAAGTCTTTATGCTACCGCATAGCGGTCATCCTGATTTTTGCAAACTGGAGCTATTAGCCCTATTCTTGGAGATCTTTCTATTTTGGTTCTGCTTGTTGAAAAACAAAAAAAAATATGACAAACTTTAAATTAGGTTCTAGGAATTAAGGCACCCCACCCCCACCCCACTCCCAAGGAGGAAAGGAGATACACTTACACAGAGACTATTTCTAGTAGTTCTGGAAAAGGTTAAACTGAGTACAGATAATCCCCAACGTACGACCACAATTGAGCCAAAAATTTATGTTGCTAAGTGAGAAATTTGTTAAGTCTTATTGCGGCGGCTGGAGGGGCTGGGGATTGGGGGAACTGTCTTATGATGGTTCTCCTCCTTCCTCTCCAGCCGCTCGCAATTTGTGTTGGCGGGGGGGGGAGAGGTCCACCTCTAGGCCCCTTATTTGTGGGGTGCCTCAGGGGTCGGTCCTCTCCCCTCTCTTGTTCAACATTTATGTAAAGCCGTTGGGCGAGATCATCCGTGGTCTTGGGGTGCGGTGTCATCTGTAGGCAGATGACACCCAGTTATACATCTCCACCCCAGACCACCCCAACGATGCTGTGGAGGCTATGTCCCGGTGCCTGGAGGCCGTGCGGAATTGGATGGGTGGGAACAGGCTCCGACTCAACCCATCCAAGACTGAGTGGCTGTGGTTCCCGGCGCCCCGATATAGCCAGCTGACACCTTCGCTGGCTATTGGGGGAGAGATTCTGCCCCCTACAGGGAGGGCTCGCAAACTGGGTGTCCTCCTGGATGCACGGCTGTCTTTAGAACATCATATTGCGGCCGTCTCCAGGGGGGCGTTTTATCAGGTTTGCCTGATTTACCAGTTGCGGCCCTTCCTGGATCGGGACGCCCTGCGCACGGTCACTCATGCCCTTGTCACCTCTGGCCTGGATTACTGTAACGCTCTCTACATGGGGCTCCCTGTGGGGAGCACCCGGAGACTCCAACTGGTGCAAAATGCAGCCGCGTGGGTGATTATGGGGGCGTCGCGTAGCTCCCATGTGACGCTTCTCCTGCACGAGCTGCATTGGTTGCCGGTGGCTTTCCGGATTCGCTTTAAGGTTCTAGTTTTGACCTTTAAAGCGATCCATGGCATTGGGCCAGGCTACCTGCAGGACCGCATTCTGCCGGTGGTCTCCAACAGACCGGTGCGTTCCCACAGGGAGGGCCTTCTCCGGGTGCCGTCGGCCTTTATGTGTCGTCTGGCGGCCCCCAGGAGCAGGGCCTTCTCTGTGGGGGCCCCTGCCCTCTGGAATAGTCTGCCACCTGAGATACGTACCAGCACGGACCTGAGGACCTTCAGGCGTGTGTTAAAAACCTGGCTCTTTGAGCAGGCTGGCCTGGGCTGACACGAGTTTTTAATTGTCTCCTCTTAATTTGGATTTTAAATTCAGGGTTTTAATATGTCCGGGGGGAGGGTTGGTTTTTAACTCTAACAGCCCACTATTTAATTGCATTTTAACTTTTGTATGTGTATTGGGATAGATTTGGCTGTGCACCGCCCTGAGTCCTTCGGGAGAAGGGCGGTATATAAATGTCAAAATAAATAAATAAATAAAATAAATAAAGTGAATTTTGCCCCATTTTACAACATTTCATGCCACATTTGTTAAGTGAATCACTGCAGTTGTTAAATTAGTAACACGGTTGTTAAGTGAATCTGGCTTTCCCCATTGACTTTGCTTGTCAGAAGGACACAAAAGATGACCACCTGATCCTGGGACACTCCAATTGTCATAAGTAGGAGCCAGTTCCCAAGCCTCTGAATTTGAGCCAGTTGCCAATCATCTGAATTTTGGTCACGTGACCATGGGGATGCTACAGTAAGTCATAAGTGTCAAAAAAGGTCATGTCACTTTTTTTCAGTGCCATTATAACTTTGCACTGTTGTAAGTCGAGGACTACCTGTATTACTCTATTGCACTGAGTCGTTTTTCATTGTATTCTTATTTATGCTGTGCTTATAGCATCTTGCCCAAAATCTTAACAATTGAGGCAGGTTACAAATATTATTACATAAATCAATAAAAGCATTTCATCCCTTGACAGTTGTTGCCAATAGAAACACTAACAAATCATCCTGCAAATACTTTCTAATAGAGACCCTGCTTTTTGTTTCCTCAACCAGTTTTGGGGAGGTTTAGAATATGAAAGAAGCATTCCCTGATGTGACAAGACATTTAATATTAAAATATCCTGACAACGCTGACTCTCTCAGCTAAGAAATGGAAATAGGCACTGCCCTCTAGATTCTATGACTGAACTGGGAAAACCTTTGCTTTTACCTGTTATTTATAGCCTGTTTAATAAGTTAAATTAAAAGACAGAATGGTAAGGTTAACCTTTCTGCTTCCCCATGAAATGGTGGTTTCGTATTATTTATTTATTTATTTGGTTGATTGATTGATTTTTATCCCACCTTTATTATTGTTAATAAACAACTCAAGGCAATAATCATACCTAATATTCCTTCTTCCTTCTATTTTCTCCACAACAACAACCCTGTGAGGTGGGATTAGACTAGACCAAAATGGCTTTCTGTCTGAAAAGAGGAGACTTAATGCCTCTACAACTACTTTTATTCAGGAAAAATTGATAAAGATGCTGCTTCTGTCCTTGCCTCATATTTATAAAATGCTGATCGCTTTGATTAAATTCAGAATATTTTTGTTCGTTGCCTTTGAGAAAGGAAGCTATTTATCAGCTTCAAAATTAATCAATTTATTTGTTGCCCACTTCTTAGTTTTTAAAACAGTCACATCTTTTTTTTAGTTTACACAGAAGTCTGAAAGATGGCAGGCCTGCTTTAATGAGTAGCAGAGGGTGCCTGGCCCTGAGGTTCTTACCATTCACCTAAATAATAGGAAAATAGTAGTGGAGCTCAGTAGTTACTGGAGGAATTGTTTGCTTGCTTATTCATTAAATTTATGTTTTATGAAATTTACAGTATATATTGCCCATCTCGCTGTCAAGCAATTCTGGGCAGTATACAACATCATTGGAATTAATCATTTTCTGGTCGGGTTGAATTTGAAGACACAAATGTTCAATTAGATTCCCATTTTGTGTCTTCATCTTATCTCAATTAATCTATCAATGTCAAATCAAAACATCCAGGGGTCTTTTTTTTTTCACCTCTACTAACTAACATTTGTCCCTTCCTGCTCTACTTTGAAAGCTGAAAAAAACCAATTCCTTCCCATTTCCTCCCTCCAGAAAGTATCCCAATTGGTAGGAAAGCTGCAGCATTAATTTCATATCCAGAAAGGACACCCACTGCCAATGGTATATTATCTGGCAAAGGATTCCCAAAGGATGCAGATGCCCATAGGAAATAAGAATAATAGAGGCTTTCTGTCCTTCTATCCATATAATGAATATAGAAGATGGCCTTTGAAGAACAGAGGAAAGGTCTATTACCCTGGCAACAATTGGATAAATGATCCCAGATCAAGAAATAAACACCGTGTAGACCTAAAACTACTTTTACTAGAACAGCTGTAGTAACAGAAGCTTGCAAGTGAATGTGCTTCCTTTCCTCCCTTATTTATCTTCATGTAAATTGGAGTACGAGTTGTTCTCTGAAGTGTTTTGTAAACCCCTTTTTAGTCTGGCTCAAGCCTCATGTATCTAATCATTGGCTTAGTAACAGATCTTCCCTCTGTCCTTCAGGGCTATTCTCTGGGTTCACTACAGTTCATGAACTGCAACAGTAGTCTTGCAATGGCCAGGATAGCATGCTTTTTTTATCTCTGCCTACTCAAAGTGATAAACGTGGCCCCAGACACTCCTCTTCCTCCTACGAGCTCTGAGGAGGCATTCAGTATTGAACCTCTGCCACCCACCCACACACACACCACAGTTTCCTTCCCTCTGGGATTTGACCAGTTTTGACCGGTTTGGGCGAACTGGATGTTAAATTCGCACTTGGTTCGCCAAACCAGTATTTGAAAGGACGGGCTGGCCCTCCTCTGCCCCTCCCCTCCCAGGAGTCTCCACACGGCCCATTTTCAGTGCAGGTAAGTGCAGAGTCTGTGTGGGAGGCTCTGGGAGGAGGAAAAACGGGCCTTCTGAAAGTCTGGAAACAGGCCTGTTTCCAGCTTCTGGAGGGCCTCCAGAGCCCGGGAGAGGCCGTTTTCGTCCTCCCAGAGGCCCAAGGGAAGCCTCCAGACCCTTGGGAAGGCAAAAATCGGCCCTCCCAGAAGAACCAGTAGGCCACACCCACCATGGTCACGCCCACCCAGCAACTGGACAGCAAACCGGTTGCTGGGATTTTTGAATCCCACCCCTGCCTTCCCTCCTTTCCTTCCCTGGCATTAGATTTCTGCAAATGCTATATTCCCTTCCTACCTCTTGGAGGAGTCGGGGTGGAGGGTGGGGCTTCACTCTAATAAGTATTAATATTGGGATGAACAGTAGTCATAAGGAAGACTCTGCTAGCATTCACCATTCCTCTAAGGAACAAATCCACAGAGGCACTGGAGAGGTAATACTTAACCGTTTTTTTCAAAAGCAGCAGATGACCAAGGGAACTTTTCCTAGTCTTTTTCAACATGAAAAAGGCAAACTGTATGTTGTCACATGATCGTTCCAAGAAGCATTAGTGAATGAAAGAAGAAACGGAAAAGAGATTGGTGTTGCTGTAAAGCTGGATGCCATTCCTTAATTGTTCCACTTTTTTTAAAAAAAGAAAAGGACATGCATTTGCTGTCCAGTCTGGGAAAAGTTAATTTTGGACTCTGTTTTTTTTTTTTTTTTCATCCTCACATAGATCTCACAAAAAATCCTTTATAGCCTGGGAAAGTGGACCGAAATAAATAAGTAAACAGATACCTTAGTCTGTCGAAAAAATATATGTTTAAAGATACATACGGACACAAAACTGATACCAACGTGACATAATATTTTAACTAAAGAGAAAAAGAAAGAAAGCCATAGAAATGTTTATCTTAAATTAAGCAATTTCCCCAAATTTTACCAATCTGTTTGAAAGTGCTTTTCCCTACCTCCTTATTGATAAAAATATATAGAAGTTGAGCAAGAAAAGATAAATGTGCTGCAGATTTGTTCTATGTTCTTTAATGAGTCCGGCTATTTCCTCATGTGCAAAAAGTCTATACTTGGAATTTAGCATTAAAAACAGATTTTTGCAGATTCGTATATTCTTCATTCTGCATCTCCTTATTCTTCCTTTTCGTTCTATTCAGGCGTGAAATGTCTCCATTTGGGATGAAGGTCAGCATTATTGAACCTGGTGCTTTCAGTACAAACATTCTACAATGTACATTAGACAGCTTCCAGACTTCATGGAACAAAGCACATTCTGAAACCAAAGAAGTCTATGGACAGCTATACTTTGAAAACTGTGAGTTGAAATTTGGGAAACCAGTCTATAGATTGCATATATATTTGGTTGAGGGAGGGTATACCACAAATGCAGAACCCACTACAGTTCAAAAACCATAGAAGACTTGAAAAATATCTATTCTATAAAATTATTTAAGAAGCTCATTATCTGTCTAAAATGAGAAAACAGTAATGTGAAACTTGATTCCACACTGCTAATTATAAGCATTGACATGTGTCAGGTCCAAATCCAGAGGTGATAGGGCAAAATCTGAATTTCATCCTTCATTTGCTTATACCTAATGGACAGATTCTTGCCAATTTAAAGCTATAAACGTCTAACGCAGGGGTCCCCTCAACCTCCGGCCTGCAGCTCCATTTGTGCAAGCACTGAACCAAATCCCCCCCAGGTGGACCACCATGGCCTGTGTAAGCTCCACTTGCCCAAGTGTGCAAGCAGCAGGCACTCGTGCTAATGGAGCTGCACATGTGTCTGCCACTCACACAAAACCATCCCCTCTCCCCTCACCTGCCAGGCTACCAAACTGGAAAGGTTGGGGACCGCTGTTATAATCTGCTACTGTATTTTCCCGAAAATACAACCTATCCCAAAAGTAAGTCCTAGCTTGATCCAAGCTTAAGTCCAAATGCCCTGCCCACTTCTGCTGCCACTTGCTGCCGCTTACACACACACACACACACACACACACACATGCATCCAATATAACCCCTATCCCCAAAATAAACCCTGGTTAAAACCCCGCCCACTCTAGGGTGCACAGGGTGAGGCGAGGCGCACGGGTAAAAATTAAGCTAGGGTGGGGATGGGGGTGGTGGAGCTGCGCTACTTATCAGGCCTCGAACACCCAACACCTGACTTGCCCATTTCTTCTGCGGCCATTTGCTGCCGCTTGTACACACACACACACATACACACACCAAAAATAAGATCCGGTACATTTTTTGGTTCCGGAAAAAATTATAAAACTGGGTCTTATTTTCGGGGAAACATGGTAGCTGTTTTGTGAGAGATTCTACAGATGGCTACCCTGAACATCTTCTCCCTTCTCCCCACATCAAGCTGCAGTCTGTTAATGTGGCCTGTCTCCAGGAAAGCTTTGTGTTGCCAAAATTCTCACCCACTACTCTTCCTTTTTTTTAATAAAAAGTTTTTTTTAATTTTTAACAACAGAGAAACATAAACATAAAACAACAAATAAAACCTTTCAATTATATAGTGTGTCAGTTTGTACATATTTCTTGTGCACAATATCTATAGTGTTTTCCTCTTAGATTTAAGTTTACATTCATATTACATTAATCAACTTTCCATGTCATATTATATTATTATTACATCATCATTAGACTTTAATTTCAAATCCGCATTATCCTTTAGAGCAAATCTCAATTCTTACTAATTTTAATTCATATTATAACTCATTCTATAATAATCAATTATAACATATCATTGCTATTGTATTTTACTTCAGTTTCCTACTTTTCTATCTAACCGTTGGTAAAATAATTCCCCTATCTTAAAATATTCTTTTTCTTCTTGTTCTCTCATTGTTAATGTTAACCTACTCATTTCTGCATATTCCATTATTTTCTTAATCACCTCCTCCTCTATCGGAATTTTCTCATTTCTCCAATTTTGAGCAAATACAATTCTATCTGCAGTTAAAACATTAATAATCAAATATGTCAATTCTCTGTCGTAACCTTCAGATAAAATTCCCAATAAAAATATCTCTGGTTTTAAATGTATGTGCTGTTTTGTCATTTTTTCCAGCTACGTGTGTATTTTAGTCCCATATCTTTTAGCTTCTGCACACATCCACCACGTATGGTAATATGATACAGGTGTCTGATGACATTTCCAACACTTTGCTGATTTATCCTTGAACATCCTTGCTATTCTTGCTGGGGGCAAATGCCACCTGTAAAACATCTTATATAAATTCTCTTTATATGCTGTCAGCATTGTTAGTTTATAGTTTATAACCCATAGTTTTTGCCATTTTTCTAAATCTATCCCATATTCAAAATTTTTCCCTCAAGCAATCATTGTTTCTTTAACTTGTTCTTCTAATTTCACTCCTAGTAAATAACCATATAACTTTTTAATCATCCTCTCCTCAGTACCTGTTAAGATTTTATCTAATTCAGTAAGTTCTTTGTAAAGCCCTTCTGTCTTACTGTCTTTATCATATCTAGAATGTATTTGCACATATGACTGACTACCAATTCATCCTTACTTTTTGTTCATCTAATTCTTGCTTTGTTTTAAGTTCACCCTTTTCATTTAAAATTTCACTATATCTAATTACGTGTTCCATTTTAAAAACAATTGGATATGCAAATGCCTCTATAGTTGATAACCAGACTGGTATTTTTATATAATGTTGTTTGCTTATTTTCTCCCATATTAACTGTTAGGAATGTAAGGCACCTAACAGTTGGGTTGGAAATATATAAACCAGGATAGACATTTTAATACTGTCCCTTTAAGGGAATGCTAAACTTGTAATTGGGTGTGGTATCCCAAACGGCCATAAGATAGAGCCAGAAACCTGGTTTCTTACTGAGACTGAGATTGAGAGAGAGAGAGAGTTTTTGCTAGATGGTCGGTGTTTGTGTTCCTGCATTTCCCTGTATTGACTGTTACTGTTACTGATTGTCGTTATTCTTGGATTGATGTGAGTCTATTACTGAATTGTTTTTGATACTGGACTTTGTTATTGGATTATCCCTGGACTGAAAACCATGTAGGACTTGGACTGTGTGTTGGACTTTGCTTAACCGTTTACTGGAAGTAAAACCTACATTTTACTATACAGTGTAGCAGTCTGCTGTGTGTGTGTTATTCAACATTATTCTCAGTACATCTCCCTGTGTGCACTCATTCTCCTAATGGGGAATTACCTCAACATTTAACAATAAAGCATCTCGAATATAATGCCTCCTAAAATACCCATGTGCTTTGCTTTCCTTATACCATAAAAATGCATGCCACCCCAATTGTAAATCATGGCCTTCCAGGGTTAACAATCTAGTATTTCTCAAAACAATCCATTCTTTCACCAATATCAGTGTTACTGCCTGGTAGTATAATTCCCAATTGGGTAATCCAAAACCTCCTCTCATTCTAGTGTCCTGTAACAATTTTAATTTAATTCTTGCCTTCTTTCCTTGCCATATATATTTCAACATTTTGTTTAAGTCCTCAAAATATTCTTTCCCTAATTTAATTGGAATTGTCTGAAACAAATATAATATCCTTGGTAGTATGTTCATTTTGATTGTAGATATTTTCCCTATTAGAGATAATTGTAAAATTTCCCATTTTTTTCAAATCTGATGCAATCTGTTGTTTTAATTTATAATAATTATCTTCCTTTAATGTTCTGCATCTTGCTGTTAGCTATATTCCCAAGTATTTTACTTTGTTTGTGATCTGGATATTCTGTCTGTCTGTCAATTCTTTCCTTTGTTTTTCCATCATATTCTAAGATCTTAGTTTTATTTTTATTTTTAATCCTGCCATCTGTCCATATTCTTCTATCTTTTCTATCAATTTAGACACTGTTTCCAATGGTTCTTCCAATATGAAGACCAGACCATCTGCAAATGCTTGTAATTTATATTCCTCCTTTTTTATTTTCATTCCCTTTATTTCTCTATTTTCCCTAATATTTCTATTTAGTACTTCCAAAGTCAATACAAATAATAGTGGTGAAAGAGGACATCCTTGTCTAGTTCCTTTTTTAATGTTTTTTAATATCTCTGGAACGAATTACCCCCGGAGATGAGGACCATCCCTGATCTCCTGACCTTCCGCCGTGCATTGAAAACTCATTTATTTCAGCAAGCCAGTCTGGCCTAGGGGTTTTTAAATTTTTTAATCTGGTTTTAACTTTCTTAATTCCCTTATTTTTAATCTTTTGTAAGGGCCAATGTATTTAATTCTTTTAATTTTTAAATATTGTATATGTGTTTTATATGTGTATTTTATTCTGGCTGTTCACCGCCCCGAGTCCCTTTGGGAGAGGGGGGCGGTATATAAATTTAAATAAATAAATAATATTAATATTGTCTCTCAAATCTCCATTTATCATTATTTTGCAGATTGTTTATGATATATTGCCTCAATTGCCTTAATGAATCTTTCTCCAAAGCCCATCTCTTCTATTTGCGATAACATAAATTGCCAATTTACATTGTCGAAGACTTTTTGCGCATCTAAGAATACCAAGGCCATTTGCTTCTCTGGGTGTGTTTCATAATATTCCAATGTATTTAAAATTATTCTTATGTTATCTTTTATTTGCCTCTTAGGCAGAAATCCATTTTGATCAGAATGTATAAAGTGATTCAAATATCTTTTAAGCCTTTCTGCCATTATTGAGGCAAATATTTTGTAGCCTGCATTCAGCAGGGATAGAGATCTGTAGTTTTTTATTTGTTGTAAGTCAGTATCTTCTTTTGGTATAAGAGTAATATAAGCCTCTGTCCATGAATTGGGTATTTTGGTTTTTGACAAAACCTCATTCATTACTTCAAGCATTGTAATGTTTAAAGATTCCTGCAAAGTCTTTTAGAATTCTACTGGTAGCCCATCTGGGCCCGGAGCCTTTCCAGTATTTTGTCTATTTATCGCCTCTGTCAGTTCCATCATTATTTTCCCTTCCAACATTATCTTAGTGTCCTCAGGTATTTGGGGTAGCTCTGCTTTTTGCAAGTATTGTTTAACTTTTTCTTCTTCGATATTCTCTTGATCATATAATACTTCTTTCTTCATTTCTATTACAAACCATTCCATGCTCATCTATTAATTGTATTATCTTTTTTGTTTCTCTCTCCTTTTTCAGTTTATATGCCAGCCATCTGCCTGGTTTGTTTGCATTTTTGATTACAACTGCCTCACATGTAATACTTCCCTGGTTCAAATCCCAGTAAGGGTATGGCTAGCTGAAGAGAGCTAACTAGCTCGAAATAGATCTATACTAGTCTCCCTTATTTATTATTTAAAATTATCAGCTTAAAAACCTTACACACATGTAAAGAAAAGACAACGAAACAAATAGCTTTCTGTCGGTATGGTCTCCGGTGATGAGCCGAAAGACAGAAAAGAAAGCAGTATGCTTTCTCCCTTAATTGGGGCTTAACAGGGTGTTGTAATACAAAGTATATACTTATTCCCCTGCCTGAGCTGATAAGGAGAGAGCCAGTGGTGTAGAGGCAATTACAACTGCCTCACATGTAATACTTCCCTGGTTCGAATCCCAGTAAGGGTATGGCTAGCTGAAGAGAGCTAACTAGCTCGAAATAGATCTATACTAGTCTCCCTTATTTATTATTTAAAAAAAAAAAAAAAAAAATTATCAGCTTAAAAACCTTACACACATGTAAACAAAAGGCAACGAAACAAATAGCTTTCTGTCGGTATGGTCTCTGGTGATGAGCCGAAAGACAGAAAAGAAAGCAGTATGCTTTCTCCCTTAATTGGGGCTTAACAGGGTGTTGTAATACAAAGTATATACTTATTCCCCTGCCTGAGCTGATAAGGAGAGAGCCAGTGGTGTAGAGGCAATTACAACTGCCTCACATGTAATACTTCCCTGGTTCGAATCCCAGTAAGGGTATGGCTAGCTGAAGAGAG
Source organism: Bungarus multicinctus (assembly GCA_023653725.1). Lineage (NCBI taxonomy): Eukaryota > Metazoa > Chordata > Lepidosauria > Squamata > Elapidae > Bungarus > Bungarus multicinctus. The sequence goes on from CM042834.1 coordinate 142,808,265, forward strand.
CTAACTAGCTCGAAATAGATCTATACTAGTCTCCCTTATTTATTATTTAAAAAAAAAAAAATTATCAGCTTAAAAACCTTACACACATGTAAACAAAAGGCAACGAAACAAATAGCTTTCTGTCGGTATGGTCTCCGGTGATGAGCCGAAAGACAGAAAAGAAAGCAGTATGCTTTCTCCCTTAATTGGGGCTTAACAGGGTGTTGTAATACAAAGTATATACTTATTCCCCTGCCTGAGCTGATAAGGAGAGAGCCAGTGGTGTAGTGGCAATTACAACTGCCTCACATGTAATACTTCCCTGGTTCGAATCCCAGTAAGGGTATGGCTAGCTGAAGAGAGCTAACTAGCTCGAAATAGATCTATACTAGTCTCCCTTATTTATTATTTAAAAAAAAAAAAAAAAAATTATCAGCTTAAAAACCTTACACACATGTAAACAAAAGGCAACGAAACAAATAGCTTTCTGTCGGTATGGTCTCTGGTGATGAGCCGAAAGACAGAAAAGAAAGCAGTATGCTTTCTCCCTTAATTGGGGCTTAACAGGGTGTTGTAATACAAAGTATATACTTATTCCCCTGCCTCTGCTGATAAGGATAGAGCCAGGTGGTGTAGTGGCAATTACAACTGCCTCACATGTAATACTTCCCTGGTTCGAATCCCAGTAAGGGTATGGCTAGCTGAAGAGAGTTAACTAGCTCGAAATAGATCTATCCTAGTCTCCCTTATTTAATTATTTATCAGCTCAAAACTTTACACACATGTAAACAAAAAGACAACGAAACAAATAGCTTTCTGTCGGTATGGTCTCTGGTGATGAGCCGAAAGACAGAAAAGAAAGCAGTATGCTTTCTCCCTTAATTGGGGCTTAACAGGGTGTTGTAATACAAAGTGTATATGTGTGTATGTGTGTGTGTAAGGTTTTTTAGCTGATAATTTTTTTTTTATATATATTTATATATAACCTCTAGATGGCAGTGTTGCTTAACTTTCTCGTTTAGTTATACTGTATCCAATAGGTTCTAACCAAGTATCCTTTTGAAAAGTAAAAAGGGAAAAATAGTTTTAAGTTTAGCAATAAAAATTTAAAATAATCTTCAATTAATTCTTATTCAAAAATCCAGTCCAATAATGAAAAAAAATTATTTCAAAAAATAAGAAAAAATAAATAAAATAATCCAAATAACATTTGACAGCTAGCATTATGTTCTATTTCGCCACTGTTCTCCAATTTTCTGTCTTCTTTCTTCTAAACACTCTTTCCCCTTAGGGTGCTCTGATTTTGGTAGGAAAAGAAAGGAAGTTCTCACCCAAGCCAACACACTTTCCTTCCGATCTTCTTTCTTTCTGGGGCTATCACAGCTTTCTAGTGACTTTAATGGCCGCTTTCCTCTGCTGCCAAATTTCAGGAGCTTTTCTGGATCAACCAGGGACTTTGTGATGTCCCTGGGATTGACAGGATGTGCTCCCTTTACTCACCATCTCTCCGGGATGGTTTGGCTCCAATTGGACCATCCAGCTGCAGGGGTTTCGCAGCTTTCCCAAGAGCTCTGGAATCGCCGTCGTTCCACCGTGATGTCAGCCCCACCCTCCCTTCACCACTACTCTTCCAAGTGCACATTCCATCTCACCATGTGGGACAGTGATTTATCGTGGTTTTTTACAACTCAGTGTTATCTTCATCTGTTTAACCGAAACTCTTGTCTTGAGTAATTATGGAAAGAAATGGCACCAGGTCAGGGAATGCTTGGTTAGAGGCTGGTTCTCAAAGGGCAGTTGGTTCCTTGAATTATCAAAAGGTACAAGTAGCTAGTAAGTAGAATTTACTCTTTTTTTTTCTTCACACAGTTTTGAAGATCTTCCAAAAGCTCATGGAAAACAGCAACAAGAACCTCTTCTTGGTCACTGATTGCATAGAGCATGCCCTGACCTCCCGCTATCCTCGTGCTCGCTATAGTGGTGGCTTGGATGCCAAACTCTTCTACCTTCCAGTGTCTTACTTGCCCAGCTCGGTAGCAGACTTCATAGTGACCTACATTTGGCCAAAACCAGCACGAGCAATGTCAGGATGAACCCACAAACCATAGCTTCCTATAAGGGTTTAATATCCGAATACAAGTGGTCCTCGACTTGCAACAGTTCATTTAGTGACTGTTTGAAGTTACAATGTCTCTGAAAAAAAGTGACTTATGACCATTTTTCACACTTAACAGCATCCCCGTGATCAAAATTCAGACGCTTGGCAACTGGCTCATATTTATGATGTGATTCCCTTTTGCAACCTTCCGACAAGCTAAGCCAACGGGGAAGCCAGATTCCCTTAACACTCAGTGTTACTAATTTAACTACTGCAGTGATTCACTTAATAACTGTGGCAAGAAAGGTCGTAAAATGAGGCAAAATTCATTTAACAATTGTCTCGCTTAGCAATGGAAATAGAATAGAACTGAAAGGGACCTTGAAAGTCTTCTAATCCAGTTCCCTACTCTGGCAGGAGACCCTATATACCATTTCAATGTTGGATTCAATTGAGGTCATAAGTCGAGGACTACCTGTATAATGCAGAATCATCGATATGTACAAAGAAAGCCAATTATTTCATCAGCTCTGAACTGTTGGGTCATATAGTTTAAGCTGCCTTGCAACACTAATTGACCTGAGTGGGTGTTCTAGAAATCGTAAAGATTTCTTTGTGCAACTGTATGACCTGGCCTAGCAAGGCTTATGAATTATACAAGATCCTAGCACCAATTTCTAGAAAAGCAATAAACCACCATACATTTCCGATGACATTTTTTTATCAGTGTTTTTGTTTGTAAAAATGAATTTAAAGAAAGCTTGGAAAAATACTTTCTGGAATAAAATTATATTTGAAATGACAAAACTGAATTGTGTTTTGCATGCTATGCTTTAATCCTACCTAGTAGGAATGGCAGCAGAACTTCCATACTGTATGGGATAAGAATTGGATTTCATCTTGCAGGTTTTTTCAAACAACCTCGTCCAACAAAGCTGCCAGATACGCTTTCTACTGTATTTAAAGCTTTATGTTGTGGTCCACCAGCGGCTTGTGGAGCTGGCAGCAGAATCAGACAGTGGGGAGGAACATGGACCAGTTCAGGAGTCTGGGGAGTGCTCGGACGAGGGATCTCCGTCTGACACAGAGATGAGGCCAGGGCCATCTGAGAGTTATATGCTGACTCTGGAGCCTCTAGAATCTGACATCAGCGAGGCAGAGGAACAGGGGGAGCGTGTTCCCAGTGCATGCTTGCGTAGAGCTGCCAGAAGGCAAGAACAGTTAAGACAAAAGGGAAGTAAGGCTTGAAGATGATTGGCCCCTCCCATAAGACATAAAGGAGGAGCAAGGGGACATGAGCCTTTGCAGGAAGCAACTTTGTTCGTTCTGGTTGGTTTAAAATCTGAAGCTCCGTGTTGACTTTGTCCTCCATTTGGCCTTGTACAGCTAACTGGCAATTTAGTCGTTGGGAGCATTTCAAGGGAGATAAAGGTGGGTGCTTATCAGCCTTATCCTGAAAAGACTGTGACAGACTTCTGTTGGACTATTCATAAACTGTTTGGGATTCATTACAGGCTGTGAATGCATATTTATTTTTTATTTATTTGATTTATATTGCCGCCTATTAGCCCATGGCAACTCAAGACGGCTTACACAATGTAAAATCATATTTAAAACAAAAAATAAAAACAATAACTAACAAAAAGAATCAAATAAATTAATAAAATAAATTAATAAATAAAATTTGGGAAAACAAAAAACAAAATAAAAACCGACTCCCCCACCCCGACAACAGCGGGTCACACTAGCCATTTGATGGGTTCCATCCCTCTCTGGGTTTCCCAGGCCCGCTGGCAAAACCAGGTCTTCAGTGCCTTTCAGAATAGTATTAACGAGGGGGCCATTCTAATCTCTGGGGGAATGATGTTCCAGAGAGATGGAGCCACCACAGAGAAGGCCCTTCTTCTGGATCCCACCAGGTGTATCTCCCTCAGGGTTGGGACCCTCAGCATTCCCTGCCTCCTCGCTCTAATGGGTCGGGTAGATGTCACTGGCAAGAGATGCTTCCTCAGATAACCCAGACCCAAGCCATGAAGGGCTTTAAAGGTGACAACCAGCACCTTGAATTGCACCCAGAAGCAAATTGGCAGCCAATGCAGCTCCTGCAGGAGAGGTGATACATGTGCACACTGGGGTCTGCATAAAACCATGTGGGCTGCTCCATTTTGCACCAATTGAAGCTTCCGGATGCTCTTCAAGGGCAGCCCCATGTAGAGCGCGTTGCAATAATCAAGATGGCAAGTAACCAGGACGTGAGTGACTGAGTAGTGAATATAATTCACAGCCGTTGAAATAATTTTTTAAAAAGTTTTTGGGAACAGTGTGTGGTTGTTACTGTCTCAGGAAGCCTTGGTCAGAACACTTTAGCATAAAACTCTTCATTATAGTCTATAAGTTTTAAGTCATAAAAAACACCCTTTCATACCTGAGCCCCAGCACAAATGCTGAAATTGCACTATTTACATCATGAGCCGTGCCTACTGGGCGAAGAGAGAAACGATGATGTGCATGATAACATAATTGAATAAGTACTGTACAATGCTGTACTTGTGCCAGATATTGCAACACGAATTTCCTAAGAATTGACATTTGCATGATTAATGTCCTTGTGCTCATGTCATTATTTTTGCAACAACACAGTTTGCTATGGAGGCTTCTGTGAAAGAGAGGCAGAAATAGTGGCTTTCATAGGATTTGTTTAAAAGTATTCTTACTAATCTGTTACGCTATCTAGCTTCCATATCTAGTAGCTTTTGTTTATTTAACATCATTTATAGCATGGGGCATAGTAAGATGAAATATTGTATTAGATTAATTTGATTTAATATTTGTTGGGACATGCAACAGCTACAGAGGATATTTACATATGGTTAGAATAGAATCTTGGCTTTATCATTGTTGTAAATAGAGTTCTGTTATCTGTTAAAGTTCATAAATGTATTTTTGAAGCTCTCATGCAACATCATTAAGAATTATTTATTATTATTATTAGGTCAATCTGTTTAGGTCAAGTAATCAATTCTTAACTAAATATTTTAGTTTCAGATTAGGCAAAACAAAGCATAGGTGATGATGGATTTATTTCAAGATTGTTTTTTAGCTATTGTAATACCGGTTACAGATACATCCAGGAATGCACCAGGCCTCAACAAAAGAAAGCACAGCAAATAAAAAACAGCCTGTAACATATACCAGAATTCCTCCCCACCCCCAAAGGCTGGTCAGTTTAATCAGACATCAGAAAGACAGAGAATGGAGGTAAAAGACATGTGCCAATTACAAGAGTCAAACCTGTCAATTATACAGTTCTGAGGCTAACCCCATTGATTCAAGGCCTTTGGAGCCTAACCATTAAGTTCAGAAGTCAGGATAAGCATTAAATGAAGTATCTCATGTAACAACCAGCCATCCCTGCTCTCCCCAATGCAATCTTTAAATAAATGTGTGGGACGTTAAGTGAGAATGGGGTGCCTCAAGGGTGGGGGAAGATTTTGAGAGGCCTAGCGCACTGGCCTCATGACTCACAACGCTCCTTTTACCCCCTGAGATACTCCATGCTCCACTTCTTGCCCCTTGGGGTTTGTGACACCCAGCCATCCTAGCCTAGCAACAGGGCAGGGGGAAAGCTGTGTTTCAAGTAACCAATGAATGACTGACAAGTTATATTTCTGTGTTTTGCCCCTTCTGAAGAAATATATAGGCGTGTGCTGTTCTAGAAGAAAGTTGTTCAGAAGTGACTCTCACTAAAATACTCTGAACTTGTTTGCGCAAATAAAACCAACTTATTTTTGCATTCCAAGGTCTGAATCTCGTAATTTCCTGCAACAGTACAAGACCCCTTTAGGATGCAGGTAAGTGCAGGGCACACGCAGAGGCTCGGGGAGGGTGAAAAACAGGCCTCCCAGAAGTTTTCACCCTTCCAGAAGCTCAAGGAAAGCTTCCAGAGTCCGGGAGGACAAACACACACCCCCCAGTAGTGCAGGAGGCCGACTAGGCCATGCCCACCATGGCCATGCCCACCCAGCAATCGAGCAGAGAACCGTTTGCTAAATTTTTGAAGCCCACTCCTGCCTTGGGGTTCCAAATGCTCCTCCTCCTCCACTCCATTGCTGCTTACCTTTTACCATAGACTATCTTCTGGAAGCTCTGTGGCATTGGGAATGAGAACAAGTTACTCCATCCCCTCTGTATCCTAGTCCACACTGGCCCAGAAGAACATGGCAATTTTCAGACTGGCCATAATGAATTGTGGGCCCTTCAAAACAGTTCTTGCTTTCAGAAGAAAAAGAGGAACACAACCTAAGGAAAAACAGCTTGCTCAACGCCTCCCGCCTGCTACCATGCAGGCCCACCATACACCTTATATGGTTTTGCCAGCCAGACACAATGGGAAAGGAAAATGCTTGGCCCACCTGCCTATGTTGGTTCTGCTTTATCCCCTTCCTCTTGCCTTTCTAATCTTGCGGCTTGAGGAAGCTTTGGACTTTGCTGGAATGGGTCCCCTTCAATGGAAGACACATCTCTGTCTCTGTCTCTCTCTGTCTGTCTGTCTGTCTCTCTCTCTCTCTCTCCCCCTCCCTCCCTCCCTCCCTCTGTTATCTGGCTAATTGCAGTCTGGGAATGGGCAGAGACAAACAGTAGCATTGCTGCTTCTTGGGTCTTTCCTGCAGGACATCCCAGATTTTTGCAGTCAAATCTTGCTCTACAGTGCCTCATTGATGGATTCCAATAACTTTCCTCACATATTAAAGGAATGAAACACAGCTGGGCATTCAAGCAGCATCTGCTCCCAAAGAAAGCAATAGGGCTGGGCAATGCCCAAGGATGAGAGGTCCAAAGAGAAAACATCTAAAAGCAAAATATCCTTAATCTATATCCAGGTCTGAGCAAGCACACCTGCTTCTCACACCAACAGGGGTGTCAAACTCAAAGCCTCTGGGCTGGATCCGGCCTGCAGGAGTGGGGTGGGGGGCTGAAACAGTGAAGGACCAGCCCGCAGTGCCTCTGTCAGCAAAAACAGAGCTCAGGAGGGCCACGTGCAGCCCTTCCCCAGCCCCATTTTTGCTGGCAGAACACTGCAGGAGGCCCCTGTAGGCACCCCAACACAATTGGTATTGACCCTGGCCATGCCCCCCACCTGCACCGAAGGTCAAACACATACCTGATGCGGCCCTCAATGAAATCGAGTTTGACACCCCTGCTCTACAGTAAGTAAAGCAATAAAGTTTCATATTCATTAAAGAGCAGCAAATATATATATATATAAAAACATTAACTGGCAAAAACGAGGAAAGAAACATGATTCATGGGTAAGAGTTACAGAAAAAAAACTCAAGAAAGGCAGATTGCTGAAATGGGTCACACAGGCTATGCTAGCAGAGGAAAGTTCCAGACTTCCCGGAATGGAAAAGTTTACTTGATTGATTGATTGATTTGATTTGATTTGTCAATTGCTTACAAGATAATAAATATAAGTATAAACATGAGTAAGAATACAGGAAATAGGTATGAATAAATGGGGACAACAGGGCAGGGACATTAGGCACAATGATGCACTTATGCATGCCTCTTACAGACCTCTTAGGAATGGGGTGAGGTCTATAGTGGATAGTTTGAGGTTAAAGGAGTGGAGGTTAGAGGATGTAACAACAGAGTCAGGTAGCGCATTCCAGGCATTGACCACTCTGTTGCTGAAGTCGTACTTTCTGCAATCAAGTTTGGAGCGGTTTACATTGAGTTTGTATCTGTTGTGTGCTCTTGTATTGTGATTGAAGCTGACAAGTAGTCATTGACTGGTAGGACATTGTAGCAGATAATTTTGTGTGCTATGCTTAAGTCTAACCGTAGGCGGCATAGTTCAAGGTTGTCCAAGCCCAAAATCTCAAGCCTGGTGATATAGGGTATTCTGTTACGAGGAGTGTAGTACTCTTATTGTGAAATACTTCTGGACTCGATAGATTGTATTAATGTCCAATATACAGTGTGGATTTCAGACTGATGAGCTGTATTCAAGTATTGGTCTAGCAAAAGTTTTGTATGCTCTAGTTAGCAATTCAATATTTCTGGAGGAGAAGCTTCTTAAGATTAGATTTGCAATTCTTAATGCCTTTTTGGCAATGCTGTTACAGTGAGCTCTGGCGCTTTGGTCATTTGATATGAGAACTCCAAGGTCCTTGACAGAGTGAGGATCATCAACGAGGTCATATCCGCCAGTTTGTATTTGGTGTACTGATTTTTTTTACCAATGTGTAGGACAGAACATTTGTTGGTCGAGATTTGGGGTTGCCAATTGTTTGACCATTCAGACACATAATCAAGGTAGCTTTGAAGGACAGAAGCATTGTTGGTGATGTTGAATAGTTTTACGTCATCTGCAAAGAGGACACAGTTGCTTATAGGGTGATCACAAAGGTCATTTATATAGAGTAAAAAGAGTGTGGATCCTAGAACGCTGCCTTGGGGGACACCGCTTTTAACTGGAGCAGGGTTTGATATAGCGCTCCCTATTTTTACTATTTGTTGCCTGTTTGACAGGAACGCAATAATCCACTTATGAAGGGATCCAGAAATGCCATAAGAGTTTAGTTTTAACAGTAGTTTGTCATGTACCACTGAATCAAAGGCTTTGCAGAAGTCTATGTAAATTGCATCTATAGTTTTACCCTAGTCAAGTAGAGTAGTCCATATGTTTTTGCAGTGTAGGAGTTGAAGATTGAAGGACAATTTTTTCCTGAAACCAAATTGTTTTTCGGAGAGTAGGTTGTTTGACTCTAAGTGGAGGGCAATGAATTGGTTAATGATTGATTCCATGACTTTGCATGTGGACACAACACAGTGAGATTAGTTTGTAGTTTTCAACCAGGCTGATGTCACCTTTTTTGAAGATAGGGATGACTGTAGCTAAGCACCATAGGTTTGGTAAGGAGCTGGTTCTGAATGATATCTAATATATTATGTTTAAGGGTTCCGCTATGGCAGAGGAGAACTTTTTTAAGAAGTATACACATAATCCATCAGGGCCAATACATAGGGATGGTTTTAGATCATGTAATGCCTTTTCTACATTATCTTCTGTAAAGTCAATATGTAGTAGGTCATTACAGTTAGTTGTGGTACGATTAGGAAATGTCAGGCATGAACCATTGCTGTTTACAAAGACTGAACTGAAGAATGTGTTGAAGAGATTAGTTTTAATGGCTTCATCGTTGCAGTCTTTCCCGTTTGGTCCTTTTAGGGGTTGGATGGTTCTTGAGTCTTTTAAGTTTGATGTTTACAAAATTGTAGAAGGCGCAGGTGGATTTTGTACTTAGGAGGTTTTCCTCTTGCTTGCAGTGATTTGTGCATTCTGCCTTTATCTGTCGGCATAAGATATTGTGTTGGTTTTTAAAATTTGCTATGTAGCTAGTTTTCTTTTTATGCTATAGCAATCTTTTTTTAATTGAAGTTTCCTTATTGTTATGGGTAATTTGTTTTGTTTTTTTGTTTGTTTTTGCGGGTTACTAATAGTACATATAGTTTAATGACTCTTTCAAGTTCAAACAAGAATGCATTATAATGGTCTTCTGTAGTATTACAGCTAGAGAACAGAATGTGCCAATCAAGAGATGATAGGTCAGCATCTATGAGATTATAGTTAGCTTTTTTGAAATTATATTTTGGGGATCCATCATTATGATCCTCTTTGTGAGGGCATAAATTGAGACAAAAGTCAACCATGCTGTGGTCACTGTTTGAAAAAGGGTTCTTGTATTTGTAGGCCATATATTGAGTTTGAGCTGTTGCAGAACATAAGGTCGAGCCAGTTATTGAGTCTACTGTTGTTGGTTACTAATTGATCCAATCCCAGTGTAGTAATGGTACAGGGTTGCATGGATGGATTCAGATGTACATTCATTTAGGGTCCAATTTATAAGAGGTAGATTGAGAACTGAGACAGCCAACCCGGACAACGTGAGTTATCCAGGGCAGCAGCCCCCAAACCTTTAGGCACCAGGGGCCGGTTCTGTGGAGAGGTTTTCCCTGTGGTTTCACATGCCACCTGCATCCTGCAGATACTCTTTTATGTATATAACCATAACCAAATAGAAATAGAAAGTAGGACACCATGTGATCTCTTCTTTACCCTACACAATGAAGGAAACAGTTTGGTAGATAGGGATGAAGTCAACATTTGTTTGCACACACTGCAATATTTATGTTTTATTGGACATCTCTACATATTCTTTAGGATCTTCCCTTTTTTTTTGCTACTACAAGCCACTTGTTACAGGTTTCTCTCCCCTTTGAACCCGCCTGAATAAGCTGACTTACACAGATACACTTTGCAATCATATCAATCTGTGTACAAAATGTGCACATATGTATATTTATCCATACATACTGTATCTATGCGGTGCAACTCCCCGACCAAGGTTACCCTTCATGACCCCAAAGGAATGCAATCTACTCCCTAGAAACTTATCCCAGCAATTTATTTATTTATCCCACCTTATTTGTATCCCACCTTTATTATTTTTACAAATACCTCAAGACTGTGAACAGATCCAGTACACTTTCCTCCTCCTATTTTCCCCACAATAACCTGTGAGGCAGGTTGAGCTGAAAGAGAGTGACTGGTCCAAAGTCACCCAGCTGGCTTTCATGGCTAAGACAGAACTTGAACTCCCAGTCTCTGGCTAGCCTGATGCCTTAACCACTAGACCAAACTGACTGTTGTGATTTTACAGTCATACAACTCTTCAGTTCTGAGCCATATGCTTGACATGGAGTTCTGAATGAGCTAAGTCTTTGCTATGCTTGCTACAGATCATTTACTGAGATATTGCTGCTGGTATCCTCTCCAGGAGCAATGCCAATCTGATGCTAGAGACAACATGGTGAACTCACAAACAATAGGCACACCTGAGCTTTGAGCCAAAGAAGATCCTGAATTGAATGTGCCATAAAGAGGAGTCAGGTTTGGTGAGAGGTGGCTTGCCTTGTAGCACTGTAAGCATGGATGCATTAGAAGCCAGCGTGACCTTTCTAATATAAGAAGATGATGATGAGGCATTGTAAACCAGGTCCTACCTCTCCAGAATGATCAACTGGAAATGGACTGGTGAATGTATCTATACTTTCTGATGCTTTGCTACACGCAGAGCATACAGAGATGGAGAATTTCTTTGCATTGTGAAGGCCAAACACAATCCTTCTTTGTTTTGTGCATCTCTTTTTGTTGTTCTTTTAGCCATTTACTAACACGAGCTGTTCTTAACCAGTCCAAGGACAAACATCCAGCACTCAACTGGACAAGTAAGCTGCGCTGGCAGATCTATTCCTAATGCCAGGTAGATTAGTGAAGTTAATATTTGCAGTTGACCAAGATGCAGTAACTCTTACAAATGTCAAATATACACCCCTCTACATCTACCTTTTGCAGATCATTTAAAATATGTTTTCAGCTTTCTGGAAGATTACCAGATTCATGTTAAAAATAGCATCTTCCACTTCTCTTGCCAAACTCAAAATAAGAAACAAATGGTGTGTGAGAGAGAGGGTGGTAGGGGAGGGAGAGGGAGGGAGTGAGAGAGAGAATGAGAATGTATTTTAAAACTAGAAATTTGGAAGCTAGGTGTCTGGTCTCTGCGGTATATCCCAAACTAAGTTAATGAGGACAGTGCTGAACTGTCGGGAGAGAAAACATGCCTGCACCAGCCTAAGCAGGTCAACCGGAGTTGAACAGATCGCAGCCCCTAAGCATCATCTTTAGCAGTATTAGAGAAGCATCATAATTTGTCTGCAAGCAATACTTGTGTCTCAAGATTAGGGAAATCCATGCTTTAGCTAAGATATGAACGCCACTTTAGGCTGCCTTTATGGCGGTCTGGAGATGAAAAGGAGACAATGTTATAAGTAGGTATTTTCTTAACACTGGTTAGGAAAGCATCAGTGTGCGCAGTTGTACGCTGTAAGGAGGAGACCTGAGAAAACTTTTTTAAAAGATAGGCAAACGAGATGATCTATTACTCACTTACTGTATTGACAAAGACCTTCAGATGAAACAAATGATTTAAGATAAAGTTATAAATAATGTTGTACATCTTTATAAATTGCCAGCATTTACCACATTAATATGTAAATCTATGAATAGCATATGTTTAAAATGTTATTTTAAATTTGGTGCTCTTTTATAGCTAATTTCCTTTGGAGTCCTTCAGGGAAGAAAGACTTATAGACATACCAAGCTGGCTTCTCAGATTAAAAACAGTGTTAGTCATTGATTATGTAAGGTTTTTTTCTAGTACAGCTCAGAATCTAATCCAATGAAACTCTGAACACGAGGCTACTGATAATCAGCTTTATTTTCTGATCAGAAACCAAAAACTGGGTGACCTTTCAGTCTCCCACCTTAAACAGCAAGGCAGAGAGAGAAAAGCAGGTGCGTGCAAAAACTTTTTCTTGAACTTTTATAGATTACACAGCTAGCAAAGACTGTCATTGCTATGGAAACATTATTTCATATCTAGCAAAGCTCATGAAATTTTCTCAGCGCTTCTACAAACAAAGGAACTTTACTTAGATGGATTGGAAAGAAATATATTTTAGCCCAAAGCTTCGTTTCTCACATTTTAAGTAACTGGGAAGAACACATTCTAAGTTAGTTACAGCAAGCAGATAGATGCATTTTGCATTCAGTTACTTTGCTAGGCTAAGGTTGGCAGTTCCGCCTAGAAGTTTTTATCTCTGCAGTTGGCTCATCTCCCAGCTCAGCACAAGTTAACAATGGAGCTCATCTCAGTTCAGCAAGGAAATCAAAGATTGAGCCAAACACACACTGTATATGCACCCTGTTTATGCTCTAATCCCTTCAATTTCATTCCAGTTTGTTTCTCGTCGGAGTCGGTGCGAATCCGCGATTGTGCATGGTTTCACCTGAGCTCACTTGCTGAAGGGTCCCGATAGGAACCAGAGGCACTCTGGTGGGGTGATGAAGAAGGGGGAAATCGCCTGGAGGGTTGAGGGGAGCCGCAACTCCTCTCCCTGACAGGAAAATCCCTCCCAAAGGCAAGCTGCAGCGGTGGTTCCAAAATGGCCACCACAAAGATGGAGAACACTCCGGGAAACTAAGTTTTGTGCTGGAAAGAGAAGTAACGAGCAGAGTGTGAACCAGGCAAAGGACATCGCTTTTGAGGTACTCCGGTATCAAATTAAAGGGCTATTTTGCAGGAAAGTGTGTGGAAGTGGCGACCAGAGAAAGTGAGAAAGAAATTGGTTTTTAAATTTGGATTTCATTATTCTATTGGACTAATTTGGAGGGGAAATTTAAAAGAAAATATACTAACACAACAAAGGATTAAAAATTAAACTGGACATTTATTGAACTGTGGGCACTTAAAGGGCATAACTAAATGCTGGAATTGAATGTGTTAAAAAGAATAGCTAATGACTGAAATTAGCAAACTTAATAAAAATATTATTGTTGCAGCCAGCAGTCCTCACTCCGGTCCACCATTAAGGCGGGAGCCGGGGCGAGCGCTGATTGGCTGAGCCGCTTGACAGCTCGCTATAAAAAGGGAGCTGTCAAATGGGCTCAGCTGTTCGCTCCTGTCGGCCGGCAGCCAATACAAGCGGCGGCAAGCCGGCTGAGGTTACTAAGTGGCAAATAAAGTCTGTTAGCCTTTAGCCTGCCTCTGTCTCTTATTCCTGCGCACCAAATACAAAAATTATATTCAATAAAGAAAGTTTATTTATTTATTTAATTTATTTATTTATTTTGTCAGTTACTTACAAGATAATAGGTATAAGTAAAAACATAGTTATGAATACATGGATACATATAAGAAAAATAAAAAAGAAACAATAGGACAGGGACATTAGGGACGTTGGTGCATTTATGCACGCCTCCTAAAATTAAAAAGAAAAAGACTCAAGATCGCTACCTGATGGTACAGGAAAACTTTAGTCCATTTTAAAACAAGTGTCTGGTTTTTTTTGAGAGTTTGGATCTTGGAACTTGAAAGAAAATAAAAGAAACTTTATTATTGTCATAGAACCACCCGGTAATTTGGGAAATAGTTGGGAGGCCAATTAGATTTGGAATAAAGACTCAAGAGTACGAATTGTTGAAAATAAACTCAAAAGATATTGGCTGAAATAAGATACTATACTCAGTGATTGAATATATCTATCAAAAAAGAGGATTTTAACTATTAAGGAAGAGGAAAGAAAAAGAAAAAAGGAGAAGATATAATGGAGGAGTTACTTATTGATATAAGACTGGACTCACAAGACATAAGATCAGATATGCAAGATACAAGGGACATGATAAAAAATCAAACTTGAAATGTGTAATTATGTATTACAGAAATTAGAAATGGTGACTCAGCATACACAAGAACATAATAAACCAGAGGGGGAGGAGTTCTATAAAGAAAAAGCCAAAGAAGAACAAAACAAACAACAATTAACAGGGCCTTGGTGGTGCAGGCTGCTAATCATCTAACACTTAGTGCAAGCTGCCTGCAATTAGGGCAGGTTCGAATCCAACCAGGCTCAAGGTTGACTCAGCCTTCCATCCTCTCGGGGTAGGTAAATTGAGGACACAAGATTGTTGGGGGCAATAAGGTGACTTTGTAAAAACGCTGCCCTAGTAATAAGCAGGCATATACAATGGAATGAAGGCTATTGCCCAGCACTTAGCATGGTGCTCCATAGATTGTAAGCCGCCCTGAGTCTCCGGAGAAGAGTGGCATATAAATGTAATTAAAAAAAATATATTTAAGCGGGGCGGGGGGGAAGGAATTAGAATTAAAAATTTGTGGTCTGATGGGATAATAAAAGGGAGAATGGTTCAGAAAATGGTTAAAGAGAGAAAGGAAAAGCAGAAAAAGGAAGTGCAAAAGAAAAATCAAAAGAAGGAGACAGAAAAGTTTAATAACTGGAATGAGAAAAGGGGGGGAATAAGAATGGGGGAAAGGGGAATTAAGAGAAAGGACCACAAAATAAAGAGGAACAGGAAACAAACAAGGATGAAAAGAAGGTACACTGTTCAAAGAGTGAGAGATAATGGGTGAAAAAAACGGGATAAGGAAGGGGATTCCTCAAGGTAATATGTTGGGATGTATAAGAATATATTGAAAATAGTACTTTGTAATGTATAGATGATTCATAAAAAATATAATACAGAATCTGAGAAATATAAATTATATATATATATATATATATATATATATATATATATATATATATATATATATATTTGTGTTTTATACTAGATAGGGAGATTGATATTAAGGAAGGATGAAGGTGGTTAGCTCGAATTATTAACTAGAGGGGACAACTATATTTACAGATAAGGATTGATAAAATGACAAATGTGACAGGAAAAAAAATCATATGAGAAATGATAATAGAAAGGAGATGAGAATTTTAGATAACATTGTAAAATAAGATACAAGAATATACTAAGAAAAATGGAAGGAGATATATTAGAATTTGGAATTGAATAAATGGAACATAAAATTGAGATGAGAATTTTAGATAATATTGTAAAATAAGATATGAGAACATGAATTGGGATTGCATAAGATAAGCTTAATATTTAATAATGGCAAGGATGATGCAATATGAAATTAAACAAATAAAATGAATAGCTAACTATGGTCATGTTTGTATTGAGATGTGAGACCTGGAACCACACTGCTTGCCAAATGAGAATTTTTCATTTAAAAATAAAATGAAATGAAAACGGAGAAAATTGAATAATGGAATTATTAGGTAAGTTTAATTGATATAGTGGTAGGCATTTGGAGAGAGTAAGGTTGAAAAAACATATTGAAGAAGTATGAATTAATATGAATATAATGCAATGAGAGATGTATGATACATTGATGCCACACTGTTAATGTATTATTATATGTAGATTGAAATAAAAAAAATTTGGGTGAGAAAAAAAATAAAGCGCTAGTGGCTAAAAAAAATTTGCAATGAAGATATCACAATATTCTAAGGTTAAGCAACCAATGATTCTGAGATAAATCTGATCTGATGAAACATTACCTGATGTTCTAGTAGGGAACTGGATAGGTTACCTTATTTCATCAGTATCTGGATGTAAGGTCGTCTAGTTTCTTCATTCTCTCTTATTCTTCCAAGCAGGCTTCAGCTATGTGGCTCTTTCTGGCTGCCCTGGTGGCCCTTTGGCTCCTTTGCCGATGGTACCGGGAAAGACAAATGGTGGAGAACCTGACAGAGAAATATGTCTTCATCACAGGCTGTGATTCTGGCTTTGGGTATCAGTTGGCCAGGCAGCTGGATGCTCGGGGTCTGCAGGTGTTGGCCTCTTGTCTCACTCCAGAAGGGGCAGAACAGCTGGAAAAGGTCACATCGGACCGGTTAAAGACCATTCTGCTGGATGTCACCAACACAGAGAATGTTGCAGCAGCAACTGAGTGGGTAAAAACCTGCGTGGGGAACAAAGGTGATGGAATCTGTTTATTATCTTATGTGGTATTTTTTTTGGTGGGAGCAGTGAAAAAAAATGGACTTGTTTCAAGCCATCGGGTTTTCCCTCTCTAGGAGACATAATAGACTTTCTCATTATGTATTAATGGATTTTATTAATTAGTCAAATGCATACTTAAATCAAACTGTTGATTTATTAATTGTGTACTTGTTTAGTTTGTTCCTTAAATTAAGATTATACATACAGGGTTTTTTTTTCCTAATCATTTGAGCAATAAGAAGAGATAGAAACAAGAAGTCTCTCATGAAGGAGATATCTTTGCATTTGTGTGGGTTCAGCACATAGAGACAAAAAATATTGAGGAGTGCAAATACTTTCTAACACTTTTCAGATATTTATAGGATATAGAATGTGCTATTTAAGAGCTTAGGACTTAAGACAAGAATCCATCTGTATATGGACCTAAATCACCACAATGCCTTGCACAAAGAGTCATAAAAGTACAGCTGCATGAGACTGGCCCTTTCTATATCTTCTCAGAGGGCATAAATATAATGGGAACAATAAAAAGTATAGCCACATGAAATATCAGCAAAATCCATGTAAAATCTGAAGGGCACCCATTTGTGGAAAATGCATTACCCAAGGCAGATGCCTCCCTACCATGTCAGGTTGAGGGAGACAATGAGCCAGATTGTATCCAAGGTAAAAGGTGTGTCAGATGGCCTCATTCAAAATGATCACTCTTCCTAAATTGATTGTTTTATTCCAACTTGCACATTGATACGATGTAAGAGATGAAAAGTAAAAAAAAAGTTTTTTAAAAGTACTGCTTACTTGTCTTTAATAGTTGGCTTTTTACACCTTTAGGGGCAAAATCAATGGGGATGGGAGTAAATGTCGAAATAAAGGAGCTAGGGGACAAGTTGAATCTCTTTTATGACCCCCATGCAATGATAATTTATAATGAAAAGGTCCAATACATATTGATTAAAATGACATTTGATTTGATCATGATATTACTGGAAACAAAGAAAAGGAAAAGGAAAAGAATCGAAACAGCAGGTTGTAAAGTGGATCAGACTTATGTCTCCTATTTCTAATTTATCTTATGAAATATGGACTTAAGGATTTAAGTTAAGAATGATTCAGCAAGATAGCAAGAACACTTAGCACTTATATATTGCTTCATAGCCCTCTCTAAGTGGTTTACAGAGTCAGTCTATTGCCCCAACAATCTGGGTCCTCATTTAACCAACTTGGGAAGGATGGAAGACTGAGTCAACCTTGAGCCGGTGAGGATCGAACCCCTGGCAGTCAGCAGAATTAGCCTGCAATACTGCATTCTAACCTCTGCACCACAACGGCTCACTGTATGAAGAGTAGCACCTGAAGGCAGAACAAGAAGCAATGAATGGAAAGCGATCAAGGAGAAAACCAACCAATAAGGAGAAATTTCCTGAAATTAATCAGTGAAGTGGCTTGCCTTCCGAAGTTGTGCTCATTGGAAGTTTCTAAGAAGCGATTTGACAACAGTTTGTCTGAAATGCTATAGAGTCTCCCGCTTGAGCAAGGGATTGAATTAGAAGACCTCCAGGGTCCTTCCAACTCTGTGATTCTGTTAAGCAAATCACATGAAAAGAGGAAACAGATGTTTTAAAGCCAAATGGTCATGATTTAGGATTAAAGTGCTAACTAAACAAAGGAAAGAAAGGATTCCACTAGGTCTTTACAGCAGTTTAATCAGATACATTTGCAAATGAAGCATTTCATGGAAGTGGGCATGATCTAACAGCTGTATTAGAAACAAGCTATGAGGTGAAGGGATTATTGTTCCCACTTTAAGAGAAATCAGATTTTGATCTGGGCGGGGGGAGTGGGGGGCATAGTGGAATAGGATTGGCCAGGCAGTTGTGTTCAATTGCCTCATTCTGAACAGTAGTGGGCCTTATTCAGAATGACAGGGAAGTTGCTTATAGGGAGGAGATAGAGGGTTTGGTGGGCTGGTGTAATACGAACAGTTTGATTCTAAATGTAGGAAAAACAAAGAGATCATTGTTGGTTTTAGAAAAGGCAGGCACATCCATACACCTCTGTGCATTAAGGATTCATCTGTGGTTAGTAGTATTAAGTTTCTGGGTGTGTAGGATAATGAGAAGGATAGTTTGGTCACTTTCTGCGTCATATGAGCAGAGCACATCTTTCTTCTGTCCTTACCCACTTTCCCTAAAGGGAGGATTGAAAACATCCTGTAGTATGTATGTTATGTATGTATACATATATATGTTCTATGTTATGTATGTATACATATATACATACATGTATTATTTCGGACATCAGAATTTCAGTTTAATATGTGCCAGTATATACACAGAAAAAGTGACAATAATGGTTATCTTAGTTTATTTTACTTTATTCACATGTTACTAATTTAACAACTGCAGTGATTCACTTAACAACTGTGCCAAGAAAGGTGGTAAAATGGGGTAAAACTCACTTAGCAAGTGTCTCACTTAGCAACAGAAGTTTTCGGCTGAATTGTTATCATAAGTCAAGGACTACCTACTATTCCTCCTGCTATTTTCCCCTCAATAACAGCCCTGTGAGTGGGTTGGGCTAAGACAAAGCCAGTTTTTGTACCTAAGGCAGGACTAGAACTCAATGTCCTGGTTTGTAGTCCAGCACTGTCAATACTACACACATACCTGATTCTCCCCATCCTTATGGAATGCACACCTTCTAAAGGTCTAAAGACAGATCTTTTAAGAGAAGATTGACAAATATCTAAATAAAAAAGTATGGATCAAATCTCCCTCTCTCTGGCTTTCATATTTGAGGGGGAGAGGGTTATTAAAGAATGTTATTGTTTGCCGTTATATATGGCATGAAAAGCAGAACTGAAGGAATCAGGGTTCCAGCTAAGATTATTCCAAGGCAGAATATGAAGATCCTCCTGAATCCCAGGTATTTTTTCCCCTCACAGGACTTTGGGGATTAGTAAACAATGCAGCCGTTAATTATCCAGTTGCTCCCAATGAATGGCTGAAGAAGGAGGACTTTGCTAAGGTGCTGGATGTCAACTTGCTTGGGATGATTGATACGACGCTTCACATGCTGCCGTTGGTGAGGAAAGCCAGAGGGAGAGTGGTCAACTTGTCTAGTGCGGTGGGAAGACTGGCAGTCCCCGGAGGCGGGTATTGCCTCTCCAAGTTTGCTGTGGAAGCCTTCTCAGACACTCTGAGGTAAAATGTAAAGTTGGTAGCTATTTTTCTTTCAGGATCCAATCTGAGTTAGTCACCAGGAACAGAAGTTTTGTCTTCTGAACTTTTGGACTTCTGCTGGAGCCCATCTTCAGGGAACTTCTGTCTAGCAGAGTGTGTGCTTTGCGATGTTCTGTGTGTTATATTAATAGGGTGTCTGTTATATGTGGCTTTTTAGATGTTGATTGGGATGTTGATGGCTAGCTATAAAGTCATTGGCTGTTGTTTGCTTGTATTGCCAAGTCCTTGCCTTGCAATCTGGTGGTTAGCTTCTTCCCTGTCTGTTGCACATAATCACAGGCAATCTGACTCATTGGAAGTCATGTTTAAATCCAGGGGTGGGATTCAAATTTTTTAACAACCGGTTCTGTGGGCGTGGCTTAGTTGGTGGGTGTGGCTTGATGGTCATGTGACTGGCTGGGCGTCACCAACTCAACATCACTCACATTGAGGGGCGCTTCTTTTCGCCTGGCCTCTCGTGATTGTGGGGATGCTGCAACGGTCGTAAGTGTGAAAAACGGTCATAAATCACTTTTTTCAATACCATTGTAACTTTGAATGGTCACTAAATGAACTGTTATAAGTCAAGGATTACCTGTACAAAAATACAAAAAGCTTCTTTGCTTGCAAAAAGCTGCCCTAAATACCAATCATTAGATTAAAAATATCTGCAAGCCAGAGTTACAAATCATGCAGGGTGCCAAAGCACCTTGAGGAATTAAAATAGTGAAAATGCAATGATAACTATCAGCAGCCAATTCTTGCTCATAAAATGAAACCTTAAAAATATTAAATATTAATAAGTCATTAAAGTGACTTGTGGCTGGAGTAAAGTAAGAGCTCAGTCTCCCTACTCCTAGTCCAAGACCTTACTTAATCCCTCCACCTCAGAGACTCTCCTTATGCAAAGATAATCCTTTTGTTCCAATACAGGCGAGAGCTTTCTCCTTTCGGAATCAGAACCAGCATCATTGAGCCTGGAGGCTTTGACACAAATATGCTCAAGAACGTAGATCAGCACTTACAGGGTGTGTTCAACCACATGCCTCCACATGTCAAAGAATACTATGGACAACCATATCTGGATGCCTGTGAGTAAAAGAAGAACCCTAGAAGGGTTTTTGTCTGTGTATGTTATCTAGGAGGAGGAGGAGCAGGAATCATAAAGGAAACCAAAGCCAACGTAAGACATTTGGCTGCTTGAAATAAGTCAGGAACGGTTGTCCTTTGTTCCCTCACTGACAGTCAAAGTGCAAACTAGCCAGGTTATTTTCTCACATTCGGTAGAAAATCCAATGTTGCTCCATCTTGGCACAGAACAAATACTGTAAAATAGCACAATAAATAACGATCTGCTACCCTTTCAGGATGTTTAATGCATCCTGCTTGAAGTGATTATCTCAGTTCACCTCATGACAGGCCCGAGCCTTGAATTGACAGTCCCTACCCATCCCATAGCCATTCCACTTTGAAGCATCATAAATATTTTAGCTACCCCTTTGGGTAGAATAGAATAGAATAGAATAGAATAGAATAGAATAGAATAGAATAGAATAGAATAGAATAGAATAGAATACTTTATTGGCCAAGTGTGATTGGACACACAAGGAATTTGTCTTGGTGTAAATACTCTCAGTATACATAAAGAAAAGATACATTTGTTAAGAATCAAGAATCATAACGTACAACACTTAATGATAGTCATAGGGTACAATCAACAATCAAATCATACTAGGAAACAGTCAATATAAATCGTAAGGATACAAGGGACAAAGTTACAGTCCTACAATCACAAGTGGCAGGGGATGGGTGATAAGGAATGATGAGAAGATTAGCAGTAATAGTAGTGCAGACTTTGTAATAGTTGAATAGTGTTGAGGAAATTATTTGTTTAGCAGAGTGATGGCTTTCGGGAAAAAACTGTTCTTGTGTCTAGTTGTTCTGCTGTGCAGTGCTCTATAGTGTCGTTTTGAGGGAAGGAATTGAAACAGTTTATGTCCGGGATGTGAGGGGTCTGTAAACCTTATATCCCATTGTGCCTTTCTCCCAGAACAGAGAGTTGGAATCCTCATATTTCTTCTATATAAAATATAGCATAGAAACTACTATAGAAAGATAACCCATTGACTGATTTTTGCTTTATATTTCTTAGATTACAGCTTTATCCTCAACACTGTGAAGAAGAGCAGCAAGAACTTCTGCTTGGTCACCGATTGCATAGAACATGCTTTGACGTCTCGCTATCCTCGTATCCGTTATTCGGCTGGCTGGGATGCAAAATTCTTCTTCCTGCCTGCCTCTTATTTGCCAAGTGCAATAACAGATTACTTACTCAGCATTTCTCTTCCAAAGCCAGCACAAGCAGTGTAGATTCCATTGCAGAAAATATATTACAGTCGTCCAAACGAGCAAACAAATTAATTTCAGTTTTAGTGAAAACTGGTAAGACCATTTCACTGATGTAAGAATTATGCATATTTTCAGCACTGTTGTATAAGAACTAAAAAGTCTTCAATCTTTGAAATAAAGAAACGTAAGTATTTGTAAAAGTTGATTGTTTGTTTATACCTCTTAAAACAAGAGGATAGAAAGGCATCTACTGTATCTACTATACTTTCATTTGAATTTCTGGATGGAGTGGGTGTTGGAATAATATTTCTATTTAATATCTCCAGTGTCCATATAAATAATAGGGGAGACAAGGGGCATCCTTGTCGTGTACCTTTTTTAATAACAATCTTCTCTGTCATATCTCCATTTACATCATCTTTGCTGTTTACTTGTAATATATCATCTTAATCATAAAAATAAGACTCTCCCCAAAATCCATCTCCTCCCCTGGCCTCTTGTGACTGTGGGGATGCTGCAATAGTCATAAGTGTGAAAAACCTTTCCCAGATCAATCAGAAAGTTTGTAGGCTTCCTGAGATCAAAACAGCGTGCTCTCTTTCTTCATCACCCCTCTGAGGTGATTCAGGCTTATCAGAACCTCCTTGCAGTTTGAATTTCGGCACAATCCCGAGGAACCCAGGATGGGTCATGTCTCCGGGACATCAGCCCTACCCACTTCCGAGTGGGGGTTGGAATAGATGGCCTAAATGGCCCGTGTGATTCTAGAAAGGGAGGCACCTTTCTAGAATCAGTAATATTCCAGACTGTCTACATTAGTGGTGTCAAACTCAAGGCTCCTGGGTCAGAACTGGCCCATGGGGTGCTTAGATCTGGCCCATGGGCCACTCTGGAAATAGCAAAGGACCAGCCTGTAGTGCCTCTGCCAGTGAAAATGGAGCTTAGAGCTCCATTTTCACTGGCAGAGGGATGCAGGAGGCTGTTACAGTCAAGCTAGCAAAACAAACTAAAAACAGAACAAAATGAGAAATGTTTCTGTTCTGGATTGGTTAATATTTGAAATACTTACTGTTCATTGGTCTACATTCCGACGGGAGATCCTCGCCCCGTCATTGGCTGACTTAGGCGCGGGAGCCCTTTAAAAGAAGGGCTGCTGCGCCGCCGAGTCAGTCGGTGTTCCTGCAAATAAACAAAAAGACTGAATCACTATACGTGTGTGCCTCTTCATTGCCGCTCTAAAACACTGGCGACGAAGGTGGGATCGAGGCAACACGTTTAGTGAGTGAATAGCGGCGGAGAGCGAGCAGCATCATGTCCGGAAGCAACGCCCCGCCAGAGAAATTCAATCCGGCAAAGGAGGAATGGCAGACGTATGTGGACCGATTCCTCATGTTTTTGGAGAGTAGCGATCTGAGCGGAGTGTCGGATCATCGGAAGAGAGCGGTGTTCTTGACCCACTGCGGCCAAGCCGTTTTTCGGATGGCAAAGGCGCTAGCGTCTCCAATCGATGTCAAAACGCTAACTTGGCCCGAGCTAGAGAAGATCCTGAGGAAACACTACGCTCCCACAGTCTCCTGCCTGATAAAGCGCCATGAGTTTTACCTCCGGAATCAAAAAGAAGGTGAACCTATCGCCGATTTCGTGGCAGATTTAAGAGAAATAGGTGGAGAGTGCGAATTCTCGGATTTCAACGAGGCGTTGAGAGACCGGATCGTTTTAGGCTTAAAAGATCCAATATTGCAGAGTAAGTTACTAAACCGACCCAAGATAACAGCCACAGAGGCCATCGAAGAAGCCACCGCAGCCGAAGCTGCTCACAAATCGGCGGCAAGAATGAAACAGATTAATCAAGCTGCACACCACAAATCCAAAGAAGCCACCAAAGCTGAAGATGAACAAGGAAAAACCTCAACACACTACGAGGATCTTGAAACTGAGGCCAGTAGTGAAGAAGACGAGGTTTGCCACCTAAAAGCCGCGAGAGGGAAAAAAGAGCGGGCAACCAGGCGGTTTGATTTTGAATGCAACCGTTGTGGTGGAAACCACCCCAGATCAGAGTGCCGTTTCATAGACGCAATATGCCGAAAGTGTGAAAAGAAAGGGCACATCGCAAGGGTATGCAGAGCCCGATCAAGCTACAGTCCCAGGCGGAGAGAAAGCCCTTCTCCAAGAGAGAGAGAAAAGAAAACAAACAACCGTTGGAGCCAGGAAGGAAGGAATAGAAAGTTTAAAGAGTCATCTTACAAGAAAGAAGAAACACACCAAACAGTAATAATTGGTCACTCTAATACAAAAAACGTTAAAAAGTCCACGTGCAAGTAAGAATTGAAGAAAAAAATTGTGAAATGGAAGTGGATTCGGGATCATTCCTTTCCATGGTCTCATGGGACACTATTAAGAAATTGATCCCAGACATACGGCGAAGCGAACTAGACAAACAGAAATTAACGCTTAAAGACTACCAGGGAAACAAAATTCCGGTAGTAGGGATTGGACATTTCCAGGTAACCTTCAACAACCATACTGAGATTCTTCCCCTAACAATCGTGGACCGGAACAGACCAAGCCTTTTAGGACTGGAATGGTTCGAACCGCTGGGAATAGGGATGACCGGTATCAACCATATCACAGACGCTGACTGGGAGGCAGATCTCATTCAAGAATTCCAGGACCTGTTCAGCGAAGAATTAGGCAAGTACCGGGGTAACCCGATTTCTTTTAACATAGACCCTAAGGTAGCCCCAATTAGACTAAAGGCTAGACGGGTACCTTTTGCCTTAAAGCCAAAAATAGAAGAACAACTGGATAAACTAGTCAAGCAAGGGGTCCTCGAACCAGTTGACCACGCTAAATGGGAGACCCCTATAGTGACCCCTATAAAAGCAGATGGGTCGGTTCGTATTTGTGGGGACTATAAGGCGACCCTCAACCATGCACTACAACAGAGCGCATACCCCGTGCCTGTCATACAACACTTGCTACATTCTATCAAAGGCAGAAAGATTTTCGCTAAACTCGATTTGGCTCAGGCTTACCAGCAACTGCCCGTTGACAAAAAAACAGCTGAAGCCCAAACTATTGTAACACACCGGGGTGCCTTTAAGTGTAATCGCCTCCAATTTGGCGTTAGCGTGGCACCAGGCATTTTTCAATCTCTTATGGAATGCCTCCTTCAAGGAATCCCAGGAGTCATTCCGTATTTCGATGACGTCCTAATTGCAGCTAAACACAAATTGCAACTGCGAGACCGCCTAAGAAAAGTGCTTACCAAATTTACTGAGGCTGGGTTAAAAGTCAAAAAAGACAAATGCACCCTTATCACGGACAAAATAGAGTTTTTGGGATACCAAATCGATGGCAATGGCATCCACCCAACAGCAGGAAAAACCCGTGCTATCAAAAATGCCCCCACCCCAACTAACAAGGCTGACCTACAAGCTTTCCTAGGGTTGATAAATTTTTACCATGTCTTTTTGCCCCAGAAAGCCACGGTGGCGGAACCCTTGCATAGACTTTTGGACAAAGACACGTCGTGGAAGTGGGGACATCGGGAAGAAACAGCATTTAACAAAATTAAAGACATGATCACTTCAGCACAAGTGTTAATTCAATATAACGAGACTTTGCCATTGTTACTAACTTGTGATGCCTCCCCCTTTGGAATCGGAGCTGTCCTGAGCCACCTTCTACCTAACGGCAGAGAGGCTCCGATTGCCTTCTATTCAAAAACTTTGTCCCAAAGCCAAAGAAATTACAGTCAACTGGACAAGGAGGCACTAGCCATAATTTCGGGTATTAAACGTTTCCATGAATACCTGTATGGCCGATCATTTTCTATCATCACCGACCACAAACCCCTACTAGGTATTCTGGCGGGAGACAAACCCACTCCTCATATTTTATCACCCAGAATGACAAGATGGTCAGAATTCCTTGCCGCTTACAATTACACCCTGTCTTACCGTCCGGGTCCGACCATCACGCACGCCGATGCTTTAAGTCGTTGCCCGTTACCAGACTCTGATCCTGAACCAAACCCCAGCATCTCAACCTTTTTGATTGAGACCCTGCCCGACCTCCCGATGACAGCAGCAGACATCGCGCACGAAACCTCTAACGACCACCTACTGCATACCGTGAGTAGGTGGATCATAAAGGGTTGGCCAGACTCTGATTTACAAGAACAGTACAGACCATTTAAACAGAGACAAATGGAACTTTCCGTACTAAAAGGCTGTGTACTATGGGGGGATCGAGTGGTCATTCCACTAAAACTTCGAAATCCCATATTGAAACTATTGCATGAGGGACACCCCGGGGTGGTAAAGATGAAAAGTTTAGCCAGAAGTTATGTATGGTGGCCTGGGTTAGACAAGGATGTTACCGACTGGGTCGCGGGTTGCCAGCCCTGCCAGACTTCCCGGCCCTCACCCCCAAAGGCGCCAGCCACTGAGTGGGATCTACCTAGGGGCCCTTGGTCTAGAATCCACATAGATTTTGCGGGTCCGACTAAGGGGCATACCTTCTTGATTCTGGTAGACGCTTATTCCAACTGGTTAGAAGTGAGCCTAATGAAATCAACCTCTTGCGAGGCTGTCATACGACAGCTCAGTCACTGGTTTGCCACCCACGGTTTACCAGACGTCCTGGTATCTGACAACGGCCCTCAATTCACGGCTACAGAATTTGAGGGTTATTTAGCAAGTTTGGGCATACGCCATGCCTTAACCGCGCCGGCACATCCGGCAGCGAATGGACGGGCCGAACGCATGGTCCAGTTTACCAAGGAGACCCGTCTTAAGTTAGACCAGGGCCCTATACAAGCACGCATCGACAAATTATTATTCCTCCAACACACTACACCTAGTAGCACTACTAACAAAACTCCTGCTGAATTACTTATGGGGAGAAAACTACGCTCCCCTCTCGATAGACTACACCCTACCTACTCTACAGACAAACCTCTGGATTCTTCAACCAGAGTCCGAACATTCCGAATTGGGGATTTAGTTTACGCTAAAAACCTGGTAGGACACCCCTTATGGGTGCCAGCCACCATTACACATCTAACCGGACCCCGTTCTTACCGGCTTACCACTGCTGATGGCAAAAGCTGGAAGCGACACATAGACCAACTTCGAACTCGCACCCTTCCCAGACCTGGCGATTTTCCTGGGAGCAACCACCAAGCAGTCAGGATAAGGGAAGCCCACTAACAAACAATGACGCCCTAACTCACACACACACACCCTCAACTCTAGCTCCGGTCGGGTCGCGCTGCTACGCACCTGATCCTGAAGAACGTCCCGCTGAAACATCTGACAGGACCGTCGATAATCCAGGCCGGGCAGGGAGCGGCATGGTCATGACAACTAGCCCAGCTAGGCCCGTTGGTAGTGACGCAGCCGGCTCGACCTGCTCGAAGTTTCCAGGGCCGGAGGCGAGAGGAGCAACAAGTCCTTCCGCACCAGCCGATGGTAACGACGCAACTGAGCCGCGCAGGTCCAGTCGGACTCACAGGAGCCCCGCCTATCTACGTGATTACGTAACATAGGCGCGGCTCCTGATTGGTCAGACTGGACCAAGGAGGGAGGGGTGTTCTGGATTGGTTAATATTTGAAATACTTACTGTTCATTGGTCTACATTCCGGCGGGAGATCCTCGCCCCGTCATTGGCTGACTTAGGCGCGGGAGCCCTTTAAAAGAAGGGCTGCCGCGCCGCCGAGTCAGTCGGTGTTCCTGCAAATAAACAAAAAGACTGAATCACTATACGTGTGTGCCTCTTCATTGCCGCTCTAAAACAGTTTCCCCTTTTGCATTTGAGCATGCAAGAAGGGACAGGAAAGGAGAATGGGAAAGAGGAAAGACAAAAGAAGATGAAAAGATGGGAAGAGAGCAAGGAAGAAAAAATAAAGAATAAATGAAGACGGAAGAATAAAAAAAGAAAAGGAAGGAAGGAAGGAAGGAAGGAAGGAAGGAAGGAAGGAAGGAAGGAAGGAAGGAAGGGAGTTTATGAGAGAGGGAGGGTCTGAGGGAAGTCCTACCTTAGCACTTGGCTACCACAGGTGCCCCCAACACAAGTGACATTGAGCTGTCCACGCCCACCCTTTTCATGCCCACGCCAGCTTCCTGAGATCAAACACAACCCTGATGTGGCCCTCAATGAAATCAAATTTGACACTCTTGCTCTACTTCATCAATAAGGTCAAGAACCACCTGAGAAATCAAGTCCATTTTCCCAGATCCCAAATGATACCAGTATGTAGGGAGATAATCTCTGAACTCAGCAAGCAAGAAAATTTGGGCCAGGCAGAGGATGCATGATGCATTTCAATGGCTAAATTAATCTGCCAAATCATTTGGGCTGCAGTCAGTTTTACAGTTTTGAAAGACCTTGGCAAACTTTTATTTCCCTTGAGGGCCATGCCATATTGACTTGTAATATTTGAAATATGATTTTTGTAGTATATTGTTGCACTGGCTAACTAACATGGGTTTTCTTGTTTTTTTTAATTTCCTTTTTCAAATGTATTGCCAATAATTTGCCATAAACCTTAACCTTCAAGAAAAGCCTCCCTTTAAGAAATCATAACTGGCAGGAAAGCATTCCATACATTGTAGATAAAGGTTTCCTTTTCATCTATTTTCAAGCCTCCATGAACAAAGCACATATCTGAGGCCAAGTCCAGAAAGTGCTGAGAATTTACATTCTCCCATTTTTCTCTGTTGCAAATGTTTCTTTTATTTTTATTCAAAATACAATGTTCTTTTCAATCCTAAATACTTACATATAAATTCTTATGATGTAACTGGACAGAACTAAACAACTTTTATTTTGAAGTTCTTAGTTGTACTCAGGGGTGGAATTGTACAGGTTCGCACCTATTTGCTAGAACCGGTTGTTAACATTCTAAGGAGTTCGGAGAACCAGCTGTTAGAAGAAATTACTGGCCTAATCCTGTAAGGAAGGCAGGAAGGAAACATTCTGGTATTGCTTACAGAAACTGCCTCTCCGTTAACCCTTATTACATTCTTGGAGGACAAGACTTCCTGTCTCTGGAACTTCTCTGGAGTCTTTTTTCCTTTCTTTGCTGGTACTTTGCTTGTGTGGCGAGACCATTCAAAGTTACAAAGTCACTAAAAAAAGTGACTTATGACCATTTTTTACACTTACAACTGTTGCAGCATCCCCACAGTCATGAGAGGCCAGGGGAGGAGATGCGTGCCTCGATGTGAGTGATGTTGAGTTGACCATGCCCAGTCAAATGA
Source organism: Bungarus multicinctus (assembly GCA_023653725.1). Lineage (NCBI taxonomy): Eukaryota > Metazoa > Chordata > Lepidosauria > Squamata > Elapidae > Bungarus > Bungarus multicinctus. The sequence goes on from CM042834.1 coordinate 142,837,666, forward strand.
CCACCAAGCCATGCCCACCAACTAAGCCACGCCCACAGAACCAATTGTTAAAAAATTTGAATCCCACCCCTGGGATTCAAGTAAATGTAAGCCATTTTCCATGTTTCCCTTTTTCATAGAGAGATCCCACTTTATCGGAATACTCTAATAAATTGCTTTTAAATGATCTTCCAACTCGATAGCTTATTGGAAAAAGTAAGCCAAGGCAGAACCTCAGGTCTTTTCTTCTCATACACACATGTATTTGTATGCAGCATGGATGAGTAGAGGGTTCAAATTAAAAAGCTCTGGGCTTCTTTCTGTAGGAAGCAGCCCACTCCTAGAAGAATGAAATATTCTGGGAAATATTAAAAAGGCAGGATAAAATATTTCCCTTAAAGAAGAAATGCAGAAACAAGTTTTAGAGGCAGGAAAGCAAGAAGGAGGCATTCTGGTGTGACTCTTTGTGTTGTTTCTAGCCTAATCCTGCTTGTCTTTAATGCCCTACTTAAGTGAGACCATCTAGGCAAAAAAAATGGGGCATGGGGGGTGTATGTGGCCCCTCCACAGCCCATTTTCGCTAGCACTGTGGGTTGGTTCTTTGCTATTTCTAGGCTAGCCCTGTGGGCCAGATCTAAGCACCCTGCAGGCCGAATCCAGCCCAAAGCAGTGGTGGGATTCAATTTTTTTTACTAGCGGTTCTGTGGGTGTGGCTTGGTGGGCATAGCAAGGGAAGGGTACTGTAAAATATCCAGTCAAAGGTGGTATTTGCCAGTTCTCTGAACTACCCAAAGTTTCTGCTACCGATTCTCCAGAACCTGCTGAATACCACCTCAGGCCCAAAGGCCTTGAATTTGACATCCCTGATCTAAGGTAAGTGGGGAGGTGCGGGGCCTTTCAAAACTCTAAAGTAAAAATGCTCCCCTACTAACACTTGGGAAACCCAGGAATCTCTATAATGGTAAATCAGAAATAGACTACTGGCTGTATCGACTCTGAACTTTATGATGCCTTGCCACATATAGATGTTCTGATCTTATTATCTTATCTCATGTTCTACTTTGGAACTGGATAGGTTATTATATTTGATCTGTATCTGGATTTAAAGCCATCTAGTTTCGCTATTCTCTCTTATTTTTCTTCAGCTATGTGGCTTTTTCTGGCTGTCCTGGTGGCCCTTTGGCTCCTTTGCCGATGGTATCGGGAAAGACAAAAGGTGGAGAACCTGACAGAGAAATACGTCCTCATCACAGGCTGTGATTCTGGCTTTGGGTATCAGTTGGCCAGGCAGCTGGATGCTCGGGGTCTGCAGGTGTTGGCCTCTTGTCTCACTCCAGAAGGGGCAGAACAGCTGGAAAAAGTCACATCGGACCGGTTAAAGACCATTCTGCTGGATGTCACCAACACAGAGAATGTTGCAGCAGCAACTGAGTGGGTGAAAACCTGCGTGGGGAACAAAGGTGACGGAGTCTGTTTATTATCCTATGTGATATTTGCGAGAGCAGTGATCCTGGTGCTTTAAACTCATCTAGTATGGACAAGTGCTCACTTACCATTTTCTTGTCTATTTTAACTTGTATTCCTAATCTGTTTTTTACAATACTGTTTTTGATCGGTTGGACTGTTTTTTCCTTTTGTGTAACGACAGATGCAAAAAACAAGCTAAACAGTTCTGCTTTCTCCCTGTTGCTTGTCACCATCTTGCCACTTTTTCCCATTGATTAATCAACTGCTTCCTTGGCTTTTTTCTTGTTTTTTACATGCTCTTTCTTTTAAAAAAAATTATTTTATTATATAAAATACAAGAAAAGAAAAGAAAAAATTAAGGGCGGGAAAGGGAATGGGAAAACGAGGTGTGGAATATAAGGGGAAAGAGAAAAAGAAAGAAAAGGGGGCATTAACTTCCACCTCTTCCTAGCTCAGTACAAGATAAACACACTCCAGCCTTAACTTTTTGCTTTTACACATTAATATATAGCTAGCTATTTCTAATCTACAAAACCAAGATCAAAGTTCCATTTTTTTCTTCACAAGCACAAATTCCAGAAGTGATATCCAAATAAGAATATATTTTCCTCTTTAAATAAAGTACTCAAGTTAACCATTCCTGCTTTATCTACCTTACTATGAAAATAACATGTAATTCCATTTGCACCTAATAATCTTTATAAACTGTCACCATTTTTATTTACAAAGTTGATTATATTTTTTCAAATTCTTTGCCCTAATAAAAAAAAAAGGGGGGTGTCTTTTTTTTCCCCCTTCACCCTCCTTTTTTCCTTCAAGGTACTAAACTTTTTTTAAAATAAAAAGGAGGCACTTTTTTCTTTTAAGTCAAAACTTCCTAATACATTTTATTCTTTAACTTTAACAAATAAGCTTTAAACTTCAATATTGCATTTAGCTCCCTCCTTCCAAATTATCCTTATAGAATAATTATTATTTTTCTTTTATAAATATCCTTTTTAACATATAAGGTTTTTCTTTAAACTAATACCTCATACTTCTCATCTGTGGGTGGCTAAAATCTTCTGATTCTGATTAAAAGAGGAAGCCAAGATGGTGGAGCAAAATATTAGAAATATATTTGAAAAGTCTCTAAATAAAATATGTCAATTTGTGGATCAGTTGTTCTCTGAGGATATAAAATCCTCTTTTGTTGCAAGTCTTAGTTCATTTTGAGTCTTAGCTTTCCTCACCATCTTTGCAGGCTAAGGTTATTCACTGGTACTCTGCCTTAGTTGTGTGCTCTTCTTCCCAATTTCTATACTTGTCTCTTTTGTCTTTCAATTTATCGGAGAGTTCTTTATGCAGCCATGCTGATTTCTTTTGAGAACTGTTATCTTTCTGCTGCTAGATTTGGCTTTTATAATCTCATTTTTCAAGGTTTCCCAAGCTTCTTGGGTTATTTTCCCCTTGAGGATTCTTATCCATGGAATCCTTCCCATGCTGTCTCCAAATTTATTAAAATCGTCTCTCTTAAAATCCAAGAGTCTAGTTTGATTTTGTTCTATTGCTTGTGTTTGCATAATGTTGAATTCCAATATTGCATGGTTATTACTCCCCACCAAGGTTCCTGTAGCTTCAACACCTTCTACAGTATCATTTCATCTCTGTTAGTGAGAATTAAGTCCAATATGGCTGATCCCCTAGTTGCCTTCTCTACTTTTTGGGGAAGTCAAAATTGTTTGCTAGGTTTGTCAGAAACCTGTTTGATCTTTCACTTGGTATAGAGTTTGTCTCCCAGTTGATGTCAGGGTAGTTAGTCCTCCATTACTATTTTCCTCTTAGCTGGACATTATTTAAAGGCAGTTTCAATATGTGTAATACCTGTTCATCACCCATTCCCATGCAGCAAAATCAGGGACTTTAGCAACTGGAAATGGAGGTGATAAGGTAGGATACTGAGGAAAATCAGAATGAAAATAATGTGACTTATCCTACCTCAGCCACCCAAACAGATCTGCAGTATTCCCAGAAAAATAAGGAAACTAAAAGGAAAGGGATTTTTTTTTTGGCCATAACTATCAGAAGTGTAAAATTGACTGAAGCCCAAATGGTTTGGTGGATTAATTTAGCCATTGAAGTGCTGTCATGCAGCTTCTGCCTGGCCCAAGCTTTCTTGCTTGCTAAGTTTAAAGACTATCTCACTTCTGGGCAAATGGATTTGATTTCTCAGGCAGTTTCTGGCCTTGTTGATGATGTAGAGAACATACAACATAAAATAAGCTTATTGTCACTTTAAATGTACACTGATCAGAATACATTAAAATGAAATTTCGTTGCATACAGCTCTCAAAGGGTCACGACCTCCAATATACACTACATAAATATGACTAAATAAATAAATACATATGTATATACCCACATACACACATATATTATATGACACAGAAATAACACAGTCTAGTTTGAGAAAAATGAATCTTGCGAGTATCAGACAGATGGCATAAGGGAGCAAAGCTGTTATAGAATCAGGTAATTCTGATAGAAATGCTTTGAAATCTCCTCCCAGAGCAAAGCAATAGAAACAGATCGTAAAGTGGGTGTGTGGGATCTCTAACAATGCTTTGAGCTCTAAGCACATAGTAGTTATAAGCAGTATCCTGAATAACAGGAAGCGAGCTTCCTATAATTGTCTCTGCTGTCCTTACCACTCTCTGTATGGACTTCCTATCTGAGGCACTGCTGCCACCAAACCAAACAGTGATGCAGTTTGTTAAAATGCTCTCAGTTGTGCCTTGGTAAAAAGTGGCCAAGACAGCCAAATTGGGAACTATACTATCAGGCAGCAACGCTAACATGGATGAAAGGATGGATTGTACTGAGGAACATAAGATTATTGACCTTGGAGGGACATGATTTGCAACTGGGCTGGCATGCCTTTTTATGGTATGGGAAAAATTAGATACATGGTTATTTTCAAAGACACTATATAAGAAATGCTTTATTGCTAGTATGGGAGAAAATTAGAGAACAGCACTATTTAAAAATACCAGTTTGGCTTTCAACAATGTAAGCACTTATTCGTCCAAATGTTTCTAATATGGGATATGTTGTTAGATATAAAGATATTTTGAATGAAAAGAGTGAGCTTAAAGCTAAACAAGAATTGGAGGAGCAAGGGATCGAAGTTGCTTGGTAGTCACACATGCAAATACAATCTAGATATGAAAAAGATGCAAAATTATATGGTTTTTACAGAGAATTGACATAATTGGACAAGATACTAACAGGAACAGAAGAATGATTTAAAAAATTGTATAGTTACTTGTTGGGCATTAAATTTGAAGAGGAACAAGTGAAGAAGACATTGATACATGGGCAAAAAAAATTGGTTATACAATTGAATTAGATCAGTGGCAGAAATTGTGGGATAGAAATGATAAGAATGTCAACTGCATATAAAGAAAACTTGTATAAGATGTTTTATAGATGGCATTTAGCACTGGCAAGTTTGGCAAGGATTTTTAAAGATAAATCAGCTAAATGTTGGAAATGTCACCAAATACCTGGGTCATATTATCATATGTGGTGGACATGTGTAGAAGCCAAAAAATACTGGACAAAAATACACTTGATGTTGGAAAAGATGATACAACACCATATTGATTTAAAACCTGAAATATTCCTGTTGGGATCTTACCTGGAATTTACAGTAAAGAGAATGTATATTTGATTATTCATGTATTAACTGCAGCTAGAATGGTATTTGCTCAAAATTGGAAAAGTGAAGAGATTCCTACTGAAGAAAATATGATCAGAAAAATATTAGAATGTGCAGAAATGAATAGATTAACACTTGCAATTAAAGAGAAGGCTATCTATAAGATTCCTACCACTGCTGGTTCTCGAATAACTCATGCACAGACAAAAACTCTTTTAAGGTCCTCATTTTACTCACAGACATCCAGGTATGGTTGTCCATAAGATACTTTGACATCTGGAGGCATTAAGCTGAACACACTCTGTAAGTGCTGTTCTGGGTTATCGAGTATATGTGTGGCAAAGCCCCCAGGTTCAGTGATGCTGGTTCTGAGTCCGAAAGGAGAAAGCTCTTGCCTGTATTGGAACAAAAGGATTATCTTTGGATAAAGAGACCTGGAAGGATGGATAGATTAAGGTCTTGACTAGGAGCAGGGAGACTACGTTTTACAGCCACAAATGCTCCTTAGATTGCTTACTCCCTCTCATCTAATCTTTCTCAGAAGGTTATTTTTGTGGAAGAAATAGAAGGTTGAAGCAATATGTACTCTGCCTGGAGTTCCACTGTGAGTATTTCAGAGTCTTTTCATTTTTGTGCACACAAAAAAAATTGCAGCAGTTATTATATATAAGAACAATCTTCCATGACTTTTTAAAATTGTCTATCCAGTCCTAGTTTCAATTGAATATTGATCTCTGTAATTCATTGTATCTTTGTGTATATTTGAACTCAGACTTTTCAGGCTTTTTTGCAAGACCACCAGGCATGATAAAATGACCCTTGTGTTGCCAACACTTCCATCATAGATTTAAAGCCTTTAGACAATTTTCTGGAGTCATATACCAACATTGCATCATTTTATAAAAAATTATTTTAAGGTATAACCTAATGGGAATTTCAGTCCACATATTTTCCCACTGTTGCATCAATTATGTCCAAAGTTCCTAATCCATTTTATCATGTATATTTTTACTTGCTCTTCTTCTATTTCAAATTTCACAAAACATGTATGCATTGCAGCCATTATACATTTATTAGACATAGTGATTAAGGTAACCAGCTTAAAATGCAGAGGCTCTGAATTCTAATCCTCTCATAGGCATGAAAGCCCGCTGAATAATCTTGGACCTGTCTCTCTCTTTCAATTAATCTCACTGGGTTGTTCTTGTGTGTTCAATGTTCTATTATCTACCATAAATCTTACTCTTACCTGTACATATACAACTGAACATTTGAACATTATGAAAGCTGCAGGACTGCAACCCGCAGGCCAAATTTATATCTGAAACATGTCCCCACTAATTGTAGGCCAGAAGGACTAAGTGCCTTGCTGCTTCAAATGTAGTGAGGGGAAAAACATTTGCTGCTAAACAAGAAAAATAGCTACTAAGTTTATATTTTACCTCAGAGTGTCTGAATAGGCTTCCACAGCAAACTTGGAGAGGCAATACCCGCCTCCGGGGATTGCCAGTCTTCCCAGAACACTAGACATGTTGACCATTCTCCCTCTGGCTCTCCTCACCATGGGCAGCATGAGGAACTTCACGTCTATCAGTCCAAGTAAGTTGATGTCCAGTACCTTGGCAAAATCCTCCTTCCTCAGGCACTCATTCGGAGCAAGTGGATAAGTAATGCCTGCATTGTTTACTAATCCCCAAAGTCCTGTGAGAGGGGGGGGAAGTGGGATTCAGGAGGATCTTCACAATTCTGTCTTGGAATAGTCTTCGGTGGAGCCCCAAGTCCTTCAGTTCTGCTCTTTATGCCACTTTTAACTCCCAAATAAAATTTCCTTTTTTTTAAAACAAACTTTATTAATTTTACAATTAAAATAAACAACACATACACAAATGTAGAAAAGAAGAAGAGAAACAGAGTTGAGAAGTAAAAGAGAAGAGAGAAAAAGAAAAAAGAAGTAAAATAAAAATAAAAAAGTGATTAAAAACAATTTCATCTTCGACAGTTTGTGGGTCATTATTTCTATCCTTATTTTATGCCATATTTACAAGTAATCTTTAATGCGAATATATAATTACCACTACTATTATAGCTTATCCTCTTTTACAATGTTATGTAGCCCATCTTTGATCTAACCATTCATACCAGCAGTTCCAGCTCTCATAATACATTGATATTTCTTTATCTTTTAATGCTAGAGTTCATTTATCCATTTCTGCACGATTTAGTATTTTTTGAATAATCATTTCCTCTGGTGGAGTATGAGGTTGTTTCCAATATTGTGCAAAAGCCAATCTAGCTGCTGTCAATATATGTAACATTATATACTTCACTTTTTTTAGAAATTGTTTATTAAAGATCCCTAATAGGAAGAACTCAGGTTTGAATTCAATCTGTTCTGTCGTTATTTCTTCCAGCCATGTTTTAATTCTCTGCCAGTATATTTGTGCTTCTGTACAAGATCACCACATGTGGAAGTATGTTCCCTCCTTTTTTTTGCATTTCCAGCAGTTCGGACTCATATTGGGGTGCATCTTCGCTAATCCGAGGGGCGGGGAAGGTGCCACCTATGAAACATTTTATAAGCATTTTCCTTGTATGATGCCGATTTTGTGGTTTTATTATTTCTAAATAAAATAAAATTTCTTAATGGAAAAAAAAAGTTGGCAAGAGGGACGTTTGATCTATACCTTTTTATTCAGATACTTGTCAACCTTCTCTGAAAAGAAAAGTTCTGCTTTTAGACATTTAGGAAGTATGCATTCCATAGAGACTGAGAATCAAGTATGTTGTAGTGTTGATGGTGTTGGTCTAGACACCAGATCCTGGGACTTCGAGGCCTGCCTTAGGCACAAAACCTGGTTGGATGACTTTGAGCCAGTACTTTCTCTCACCCCAACCCACTTAGAGGGTTGTTGTTGTTGTTTTTAATTTTTTAAGACAAATATGTACAAACAAAACATAGAAAACATAAAACCATCTTCCATTTTATATACATACAGTGTGTCAGTTGGTTACAAATCTTTTGTGCTATCCTTTCATAGTCATCAATTTATATAAATTCTCACATTGTCAATCTAACATATGCTTATATATCTATCAGTTATTAATCTTTCATGACTAAACTATTTATTCCATCATTTATATGATGTTATATATATTTGTATTATATTTTATATCTATCTATTAAACTTCTATTACAAGATTTCCTAGTCTATTACATTACCATGTCTTTTTATCCAACCATTGATAAAACAAATCCCATATCATGTAAAATTGTTCATCTTCTTGTTCTCTGATTTCAAATGTCAATTTACTCATTTCATCACAGTCCATAATTTTCTTAATAACTTCTTCCTGCATAGATATTTTTTCATTTTTCCAATTCTTAGCAAATACAATCCTAGCCGCTATCAAAACATTTACAATCAAATATTTCAATTCTTTATTGTACATTTCCGGTATAATTCCCAATAAAAATATCTCTGGCTTAAAATCTATATACTGTTTTATCATTTTTTCCAACAATGTGTGGATTTTAGTCCAATATCTTTTTGCATCCAAGCATGTCCACCACATATGGTAATATGAACCAGGTATCTGATGACATGTCCAACATTTATCCGATTTATCCTTAAACATTCTCACAATTCTCATCGGGGGTAAGTGCCACCTTTAAAACATCTTATACAAATTTTCTTTGTAAGCAGTTGACATTGTCATTTTATAATTTTGAGACCATAATTTTTGCCATTTCTCTAAATCAATCCCATATCCAAAATTTTTCCCCCAAGCAATCATCGTTTCTTTAACTTGTTCCTCCTCCAATTTAAATTCTAGTAAATGTCCATAAAGTTTTTAAATTATATTTTCATCAGTACCTATCAAGATTTTATATAAATCAGTCAACTTATCATAAATACCTTCTAATTTAATATCTTTATCAAATCTAGATTGTATTTGCAAATATGAAAACCAATTCATTTTTATACCTTGTTCTTCCAATGCTTGCATAGATTTAAGTTCACCCTTTTCATTCAATATCTCACCATATCTAACTGTTTGTTCCTTTTTATATATTATTGGATAAGAAAAAGCTTCAATGGTAGATATCCATAATGGAATCTTTAAATAATATTGCTTTTTTATCTTCTTCCAATTTAAAAACAATGCCTCTCAAATATAATGTCTTCTAAAATACCCCTGTGTTTTAGTTCCCTTATACCAGAGGAAAGCATGCCATCCCAACAGCAGGTCATATCCTTCTAAAGTCAATAATCTACTGTTTCTTAGTGTTATCCATTCCTTTATCCACAACAGATTTGTCATCTGATTATATAATTCCTAGTTGGGCAACCCTCCCCTTATTCTTGCATCTTGTAGCAGTTTAAGTTTTATTCTTTCTTTCTTGCCCTGCCAGATGTATTTCAACACAATTTTATTTAAGTCTTCAAAAAACTCTTTCCCTAATCTAATTGGAATTGTCTGGAATAAGTGTAAAATTCTAGGCAATACATTCATCTTAATTATAGATATTCTCCCAATCAGTAATTCTAAAATTTCCTATTTTGCCAAGTCTGTCGCAATCTGTTGAAATTCAATTAGCGACTCTTCTTTTCTTGTATCTTCCTCCTTTCCTCTAAGATATTCTAGATAGAATAACTTCGCTTTTTCAACTGTATCAATTCTGTGTCTTTGTTCCTACCAGGTGAACAAGAGACCTTCTGCAATCAACCATCTGTAGTTTACTCCTCTTTTAAGTAACTCTTTGGTCAAGAATAAGTATTCTCTTCTCATCTCTTATTCTTCTTGGTACCTGTTTCAGCACCACAATTTCTTTATCTTTGTACTTTAACGTTTTCTCTCTTGCCACCTGCAGTATCTGTGTTTTAATAGTTTTCTTAGTAAATCTGATGTGAACTTCTCTTGGTACCTTATTTCTCATTGCATATCTTGTATAGACATGGAACACTTCATCATCTTCTCTGTAGTTATCTCTAATGCTTCTGCCAGTATTTCTATCATTATTTCCGCAAGATTTTCTTTTGGAATCTCAAATAGAATTCTGACTGATCAATTTCCCATCCCAATGGACCACTCCTGCCCTTTCCAACTCAATCGAGTATCAATATCTCAAATTTTCTTATCTCTTTGTATGTCTTGTTCTTCATTTTTTTTAAATCTGTCCTCATATGTCGTCATCATCTGTTGAATATTCTCAACTTTCTCATCTGTCTTTTCAGTTCTTTGCTCAATATTCTCCATTCTCTTTTCAATTTTTTTTGATTCCTTGTATAATCATCTGCAGTGTCACTTCCTTCTCCTGTTGAAACATCATCTGTATTGATCGTTGTCCTCCAGATGGTGAAGAGGAAGCAGTTAGTATTGAAGGAACTGGAGCTGTTGTCTTTCTACTCATTTTGTAGTACTTAGCAATAAAAAAGAGAGGGGAAAAAAAAAGAAACAAGAGCAGACAACTGCTACCCCAATAAAAAATATAAAAGGAAAAATAAAAAAGGAGGGAAAAAAATCTTCAGGCACTTGTATACCTTAATCCAATTAATTCCAGTTGTATGTAAAAAGGAAAAAATGTAAAAAGAAGAGAGGGTGAAAAAATAGGATTTTTTTTTAAAGTAAAGGGAAAGAAGAAGAAAAATAAAAAATAACAGTCTATGTATTTCCCTTGATATAAAAAAGAAACAAAAGAAAAGGGAGGAGCAAAAATATGATCTAGTTCAGTGGTTCCCAAAGTGGGCAGTACTGCCCCCTGTGGGGTGGTGGGATGACTCAGGGGGGCACTAAGAGGCAAGGGGCCGGCAGGTGGGCGCTAAGAGGTGGCAGGGGGGCATTCGAGGCGCCGGCTCTGTAGGTTCACTCATTGACTGTAGCACTGCTGCGGAGCCAGCGCCTCCAATGTGGAAGCGGTGGCAGGTTATGTGCCACTGCATTCAATGCACTGCCCCTCTGCCACCTCTTAGAATGAATTTCAGAATTAATATAGTAAGAACATTATGAGCTATATATTCCATCCAAATAGCAAGTATATTGATGAATGGCGAACGTACGGATAATTTCAAGATAGGGAAAGGAGTGAGACAAGGATGCCCACTATCACCTATGCTTTTTATTCTATCATTAGAGGTACTTCTTACCGCAGTCAGACAAAACTCAGGAATAAGAGGTATATAAAAATTAAAAATGAAGAATACAAGGTCCAGGCCTTTGCGGATGACCTTGTATTCATTGTAGAAGATCCAATGGATAGTGGACCAATATTATATTACAAGAGATAGAAAAATTTGGGGAAGTGGCAGGATTAAAAATAAATAAAATAAAACCAAATTGATAATTAAAAACTGCACATCAAATAAAAAAATAGAGATACAAAATAAATTGGGACTACAGAGCGGGAAGAAAATAAAATATTTAGGAATATGGCTATCTGCCAGGTGCTCATCACTAAAAGAAGATAATTACACTAAATTAATTGGACAAATTAGGAAAGAATTAAAAACATGGACAAAACTACAATTATCAATATTCGGCAAAGTAGCAGTATTAAAAATGAATACCCAACCTAAATTAATGTATCTGTTTCAAATGATCCCAATAAAATTAGGGAAAGTCTTCTTTAACAAATTAAATAAAATAATAACAAAATTTGTCTGACTGGGTAACTTAAAATTGATGCAAGGTAGTAAAAGGAGAAGTGGTTTGGGTCTACCAGATTGGGAACTTTACTATCAAGCAGTGATATTGAATTAGATTAAGGATTGGGTTAAAATGAGTGACAAACGAATATTAACTACAGAAGGTCATGACCTCCATGAAGGTTGGCACACATATTTATGGGAGAAAAAGGGTAAAATACAAGGTTATTTTAATAGACATCAAATAAGAGATTTGTTACTACAAGCATGGAGAAAAATAAAAAAGAAACACTACACAAGAATATTGAGCTGGTTGTCAATAATGGAGGCCATGATACATCCCAACAGATTAGATTTAGGTAAAATGATAAAATACAAGGATCTATTAAATGCCCATGGGAAATTAAATTCAAATCAAGAATTAAAAGAACAAGGAATTACAACTGATTGGTGGCCATATCTCCAAGTTCAAAACAGATACAAAACAGACTCAGGAGAATTTGAGTTTAATATGGGACAAAATCAATTGGAAGAAGACAGCTATAAGATAATCTGAATTAGAAGAATTAATAATAACAATAGAATATTAAATAGATTCAGAAACACCAAGTTTCATCATCGGCCAATTTGGAAATATTTGTTTATGTTAATATGAATAAGCTGGAAGATTATGGCTATTGTTTTCGAAAAGAATAGAACAGAGATATGTGATATTCTGTTTCATATTTACATTATAAAACATTACCTTACCTGTATATATTTCATGTCTGTATTATGCTTTGCAGATAAAGTTATTCTCTTGCTTTGCCCATAGCATCCAAGTTGCACAACTAGAACATGCTGGATGGTAAACAGTAATTTCTCTCTCCTCATTCCAAACCTAGAATCTGACCTAAATGTTTGTGGTATTCTGTGGATTAGATTTGGGGTGTCCAAGGAGCTGCATTTAGGGAGGGGAATAATAATTTTTGTTGCACTAGCTAAAAAATATTTTTGCTTACACAACTAGACAGTCAGATTGTTTTTCCTGAATTAAAATAGAGAATAGGTTTAAGGGACTTTTACACTTGTTAGTCTTAAGAGGATTTCATTCCATATGTCAACCACATTGGGTGTAGATAAATGCTGTATGGAGCTCTCTGTTATTGGCCAGAATAACCAGACAATGGGTTTTACCTTTACTAATTCTGTCTATCAGAGGATCAGGTGCATCAGTTTTCTCCTAGAATTTGTTTAGTCAGATTCACTTGGAAGTTCATTTGGCATATTCTAGTATTATTTTTATTACTTCCTCATCTGTGGGTGTACTTTCACTTTTCCAATTCGGTGCATATATGATTCTAGCTGCAGTTATTATGTGTATGATTAAATATATGAATCTTTTATCATGTTTTCCTGATGTTATCCCTATAATAAGAGTAGTTCTGAGAACTGGTTGCTGAAATTTTTGAAGCCCACCTCTGGGACTACCTATAAATGTTTCTCATGGTATTTGCAGTTTTCTTCTAAATATATGGAGGTTGAATAAATCAAAATCACTTTGAATTGTGTGCAGCGGTGTTCATCCTCCAGAAGAATGCCTGCAACTGATATTACAGACCAACAAACATCATGATGAAAGCTGTATTATTTCTGCTGTGTTTTAGGGAATTAAAAAAAGTAATATGGGGAATTAATATTGCATATGGTAATTGTAACAAGATACAAAAACTTGGAAAAACAATGAAATGTCCACAGTGCAAAATTGGATTCTAAAATTATAATTGTATATGTGATTCATATGGATTATGTGATTCATATGGTTTTTATAATTCATGATTATAAGTCTTTATCATTCTGAGAATCAGTTCTTGAAGAATACTTTATTGGTTTCCATTCCAGTTTGCCAGAAGAAACACCTACCAGGCATTTACTAACATCTACCAGGCACCAAGAGACAAGTTGTGATTTTAGGAACCATTGACCTTCTCTCTAAAAGGAATCTTTTTGTTCTTCCTCACTCCCACATGTTTTCTACTATTCCCCAGTTAAAAGTCTATGGAGATTCTCAGTCATCCAGGTCATGGTTGTCCCAAAGGTGCTTTTTCAGGAGGCAACTGGACTTTGTTTTTTCTTTCTTCTTTGAAGACGTTTCGTTTTTCATCCAATCTGACTTGATGGTGGGGGAATGGAAGGATTTATACTTCTTGCAGACAGCTGGTCAATTGCATTCTTTTAGAGAGTCACTGTGGTCATCTGGAGGTTTGTCTGTCTCATCAGAGTGACCTGAGTGGTACAGATGGGCATGGAGCCTTCTTGGCTATAGGATGTTTTTCTGCCCTGTGTCCCTTCACTGTTGAAGACAGGCACAGGCTGTTGGGGATGAGTCTGTGTTGTCTGCATCTCAAACTGAAGTGGAATTGGTTCCTGTAGTCTGTGGTTTTTCTGTAAATCCACTGATATTCCCACATCATTCAATCATGGTTCGTCCCAAAGGTGCTTTGTCAGGAGACAGCTGGACTTTCTTATTTTTTATTTCTTCTTTGAAGATATTTTGCTTTTCATCCAAGAAAAAGCAGAGCTGAAGAAGCTTCTTGGATGAGAAGCGAAACATCTTCAAAGAAGAATGAAAAAAAAAACAGGAAAGTCCAGATGCCTCCTGAAAAAAGCACATTTGGGTATTCCCCAGTTACCTCACATCTGAAGACGCCAGGAATCACTGCCTGTTTTTTGAAAGATCTACTTCAATTATTTGAAGTAAAATCCCATCCATCTTCTGCCCATCATCCACAATTGGATGGTAAATCAAAGAAGATAAAAGTTCAGGCTAATTGCTGACAATTAGCCTGAACCTTTACCTGTTTCTAAATTCACTTATGTTAATGCAGTTCAAATCTATTCTCGTATGTCTCTGCTTTAAGCCATGTATAGTTGCCAGCCATGTTAAATGCTTTGTGGTCTTCCTTATTCCAGAGCTCTCCCCCTTTCTATGGGAACTGCAGACTACTCGTGATCTCCTCAGGAATTTTATTACATACAGAACCAACAACACTCACTTTAATTTTGAAGAACATGTCTAACTTTCTACCAGATGTCTCCCCTTTACATCTGTCTTTTAAAAAATCAGACAAGAAATTTATTATACCATTTTCCATACTTGTACTGATTAATCTCATCACCTTCCACTTATAGCAATAGCACTTAGACTTACATACCACTTCAGAGTGCTTTACAGCCATCTCAAAGCAATTTACAGTGTCAGCATATTGCTCCCAACAATTTAGGTCCTCATTTTACCCACCTCGGAAGGGTAGAAGGCCGAGTCAACCCTGAGCCTGGTGAGATTTGAACTGCCAAATTGCAGGCAGCCGGCAGACAGCAGAAGTAGCCTGCAGTACTGCAGGCTCACTTATAGCTTCCATCCACTCTGAAAATATGTCCTGTTTTCCATTATTCCTTCCTAGTCTTGAAATTGTCTTTTCCCCCTTGCACATTCCTGCCCTGTCACACTTACCTCAATGCAGGGGATGAAGAATTCAAAGATAAATATATTTAGGGCTCTTGGGACAAAATGGGAAAATACATACTCAATATAATTCATTTGAAAGTTTACTCAGGTACAGAAAGATGTTGGGATGCTTCAGGTGGTGTATTTACTTGCCTCTTTTGTCACATGAGTCACAACCTTTGGCAGCTTCATTTCTTAAAAAACCAAACCACTTCATTGGCACATGTATTCTGGCTCAGGCATATACTGATACTGATTCTGACTGGATTGGGAGGGAAGGGAAAGATTAGAGTACCTACTGTATCCAGACAAGTTTTGAGGGAGGCGGGGATTCTGGAATAGAGGTTTCATCCAGTGGTGGTATGCTACCGGTTCTGCCTGGTTTTGCCGAGCCGGTAGCAGCGATGAGCAACGGAGATCAAACCGGTTCTCTCTGTCACTCTGCTGTTGGGCCCACCCACCCGCCTGAACTCCCATACTCACCTTTATCTTCTGCTTTTGAAGCGCAGCTGCTTTGCATGGCATAAGAGTGTTGCACGGCAGCTCTGAAGCGACCGGGAAAGTGCAGGCTTGCAGGAGGTGAGTTGGAACGCCTCTGCGCCTGCGCAAAGTGCATATTTGGTGTGTTTGCACACAAAGTGTATGTATGTGTGCAAAGTGCACCCACCAAGCCACACCCACTGAACCGGTGATAAAAGTTTTTGAATCCCACCACTGATTTCATCCGGCAAAAAGCAGAAACACCAACTGAAGGGGGGGGGGGTGTTGAGATTGAAATAGCGACAGAGAAGAGTGGATGTTGATGGCAGGCCACAGGAGTTTATTTTACCAATGTGTTGTTGAAGTATATTGGTCAGAAAAAGGTATAGAACCTCAGTATTGCAGTGGTTAAAGTGCAGTACTACAAACTATTTCTGCTGACAGCCAGCTGCCTGCAATTTGGCAGATCAAATCCCACCAGGCTCAAGATTAACTCAACCTTCCATCCTTCTGAAGTGGGTAAAATGAGGACCCAGATTGTTGGAGGCAATATGCTGACTCTGTAAATTGCTTAGAGAGGGCT
The DNA here is from genome assembly GCA_023653725.1 of Bungarus multicinctus. Classification (NCBI taxonomy): domain Eukaryota; kingdom Metazoa; phylum Chordata; class Lepidosauria; order Squamata; family Elapidae; genus Bungarus; species Bungarus multicinctus. Next base: position 142,854,006 of record CM042834.1, read on the forward strand.
GTAAAGCACTATAAAGCGGTATATAAGTCTAAGTGCTATTGCTATTGTTATGGTAGGTTTCTGGATGCTTCAGGAATTATTAACCAATAGGAAAGGAGCACCTGGCGCCCTCTGAAAGCAATTATATCTAGGGTTTCCAAGGTGGCTTGGTCATTAACTTAACATACCTACACTTTGCTTTCTGTCTGATGATCAGTATTGGTCCAACTTCTGATTTCATCTGACCTAAATTAGGCCACTACTTGATTACATCTCCATGTTCTTTGGATAGCTTTGTTCTTACTTTGTCTTCTTGTTCAGTTTGCCTGTTTGTCTCTTTTCTTCTCTTCCTTCAGGCCTTGTTAAGTTACTGACTGCAGATGGAGTCCATAACATTTACAACATTTTTGTGTTGGTCCCTATAAATTGACCCCAGATGTCTGTGAAGCTCCAACCCTCACAGATTTTACAAAATAATTAAAGACACTGTTCTTTCACCAGGTCTTCAACCCCAGCTAAATCTTTATTGGCCTTCACCTGAGGAAGATTAATTTATTGCCATTCTTTTTTTATCATTTTGATTTATTCTATTGTTGCTTATAGAATTTTAATGCTTGTGCCTGCCCAAGAGTATTTGAACTGCATTGTCTATAAAAAACTGTAAATAACTAAATAACTCAGGTCATTCGGCTGGTCCTCCACTGCTGATATACTGCTGCCACAACTTCTCCGCTGCTACTCCAAAGCTGTCTAATTGTGGCCGATGCATCGCAAGCCAAATCTTCATGGCTAATATCCACCCCACAGACGATTACATGCACTACTCTGGGGCTTCTAGCTCACTTTGGGTGCATGCCCAGTGGGAAGAGGCACAAGGGGTGTTGGCAACAGCGGTGCTGGAAAGCAGTGGTGGTATTGGGGGGGGGGGGGGGGCAGCTGCAGTGTCACATTTGCCAGCAGTGTTTCGATGGTGGAGGAAGGGGATGACAGAGAGGTTTTGCCAGCAACCTTTGGACAACTGAAGAGAGCGGCTGAAATGTACTATTCTTATTACCAGGACAGTGGTGGTATTCAAATTTTTTTTACTACCGGTTCTGTGGGCATGGCTTGGTGGGCGTGGCGTGGCTTGGTGGGTGTGATAGGGGAAGGATACTGCAAAATTTCCATTCTCTCCCCACCCCACAAACCTGCTTTCCAGCTCCATTCTTCTTTGCAGGGCAACAAAAGAAGACCCAGCTGATCAGCTGGGATTCGGGAGGCAGAGAATAGATGGGGACGAGGCCAGTCAGAGATGGTATTTGCTGGTTCTCAAAACTACTCAAATTTCCACTACCAGTTCTCCAGAACAGGTCAGAACCTGCTGAATGCCACCTCTGTAGCAGGATCTTTTATCTACTTTTCCAGCAAGAGACACACACCAACACGCACAACCCTTCCATGGGTTTAAATGAAACGTTAATCATGTTTCATTCGTTGCTTCGGTTGGGATAAATTTTGGGGTTGTCCATGGAAGGGGGTGGATGGGTGGGTTGCATGTTTCTGGCTGGAAAGGTGGGTTTCAGGATGCTGCTGGCTTACTTTAAAATGATTCCCAACTCCCCTTCCCTTTTTTTCTTTCTGTGAGAACGACAATCGATCAGATTCTGGTAGCCAAGCAACTGGATTGAGTGCCAAGACACAAACATACCGTTTTGGAGCTGTGGTAGCTTTCCTGCCGACCTCCCCCACCCTGCTTTCAATCTGCTCTTGATTTAGCACCACAAGGGCGCCCCTCTTTTTTTTCTTCCCTCCCCTGCCCACTTCTCAAAAGCATTTTTTCTTTCTTTCTTTCTTCCTTCCTTCCTTCCTTCCTTCCTTCCTTCCTTCCTTCCTTCCTTCCTTCCTCTGGACAGTATCAAAGGATTGTGGAAACACTCAGCACAACCTGAGTAACACTAAGAAGATCCGAGCCAATATCTGAGAGATGCTTTGCATAAGCCTCAGAACAGCCTGCAAAGCTTTCCGTGACATTTTCTTACTTAGAATGGGTAAGTCTCTTGAAATAGGATGGTCAGGCAGTTGTCAGTGGATGCAATAAGTATATTTCATCACCTCTCAGGCACAAGAAACCAAGGCCATACCGTAGTTGATAAAATGGACTTTGTTATTGCTGCAATGCCTACTTAGAAAAATCTCACCAGGCTGATGTCATTCTCTTAGGAACAGTCAGGTAAGACTTCAGGGACTCTGGGGGAGGTAAGGCCCACACTCCTTTTGCTGTGCAAGGCCTCTAAACTCAGGCCCTTCACCTCTCCTCACTTCAGCTGAAGATTCCAGCAGGCCATCCTTATTACCAGTAGGTATCCCTTAATATAAATTCTCCACCTGCTCACTCTTGCATTTCCTCCAGTGGTGCTCTAGGTACCTCTTAGGTGACCTTGGTGACACAGATAAACCTCCAGGTGGCCTTAACGACTCGCTAAAAATGCAAATGACCAGCTGTCCGCAAAGAGTATAAATCCTTCCATTCTCCACAATCCAGTCAGAGCTGAAGAAACTTCTTGGGTGAGAAGCCAAACGTCTTCAAAGAAAAACCAAAAAGTCCAGTTGCCTCTTGAAAAAAAGCACCTTTGGCACAACCATGACCTGGATGACTGAGAATCTCCATAGATACTTCTTATGCTACTTCATCTCCTGTAGTCTTTCTGAAAATGAGTGGACCCTCTAGAATGGAAAGTGTGTCCAAATGCAAGGCTGCTATTTGTTCATTCCAAGCAGCAACCAACGCCTTAGCCTGTCACTGCGTTTATTTTGGTTTGTCTGAAGAGCTTCCAAAGAAGTTTACAGAATAAGCTAGACTGGTTCTGAAGTTTCCATAGTAACAAGATATGAGTGTCATGCAGTGGTGGAATTCAATTTTTTTTACTACCAGTTCTGTGGGTGTGACTTGGTGGTCATGTGACTGGATGGGTGTGGCTTAGTGGTCATGTGACTGGGTGGGCGTGCTTGGTGGTCATGTGACTGGGTGGGCATGGCCAACTCAATGTCATTCACATCAAGGGATGTCTCACCTGGCCCCTCCCCTCCCAGCCATTCCTTGACACTCAGCCTCAACTTATCTATAGCTCTGTAAAAATGTTGTTCACCTTTTTTGACTTTATTATCTGCATACTTTCATGGACCACTGAAAGGAGAAAATGGCTGACATGCTTTACCCAAGAGTGTGATAGGCAACAGGCTTTTAAGGGGCTGCCACAAAGAAAGGGGAACAATGTATTTTCCAAAGAAGCAGAATGCAAACAAGAAGCAATAGATGGAAACTGAACAGAGAGAAGCAACCTAAAACTAAGGAGAAACTTCCTGACAGGGAGAACAATTAGCCAGTGTAACTGAATGTCTCCAGAAGTTCTGGGTGCTCAATCACTGGAAGTTTTTAAGAAAAGACTGGACAGCCATTTCTCAGAAATGGTATAGGGTTCACTCCAAGATTCCTTCTAAGTATTATTCTAACACCTTTCCCAGGATTTCTACTCAGGGTTTGGCATCCTCAGTCTTCTTGCCTGAGCTGGGGGTTGGACTAGAAGACCTCCAAAGTCCCTTTTCAACTCTTGTTAAACACATGTGTATTTTATGCTCTGAACTATTGACACTGAATGCATGTAAACCCTGAGAAATATGTGGTAGCCCTGGGCAAAAGGCAGAAAAATCACTCTATGGGTAGGGACAGTGTAAAATATTAACACATGATAAATAATGGAACAATTAAAAATAATAGCCCAGGGTTTTATCTCTCTCTCTCTCTTCCTATTCTTTCTTTCTTTCTTTCTTTCTTTCTTTCTTTCTTTCTTTCTTTCTTTCTTTCTTTCTTTCTTTCTTTCTTTCTTTCTTTCTTTCTTTCCTTCCTTCCTTCCTTCCTTCCTTCCTTCCTTCCTTCCTCTCTCTCTCTCTTACACACACACACACGCACACACAGACAAGCATTTTTGGAAGCAGCTCCTTTAAATTTCTCCAAGGCTGGAGTGGATTCCCCCACCCCCTCTGTCAGACTGTACGTCTTCTCACTCCAGCACTTTAACTCACAAGGGGAAAGTGATACTTGCAGCATCCATGGGGAATCCTTGGAGAAGTTTTTAAAGGACTTGCTGCTTTCAAAATGCATTTCTTTTACATTGCAAAAGTGCTCCAAGGCTCGATTCACCCCGCCCCCCTATCAGATCGCACTCCTTCTCACTCAAGCACTTTAACTCACACGGGGAAAACGATACTTGCAGCATCCAAGCCTTTCTTCCTTTCCCCCAGGGAGAAAGAGTGTGGAGAATGGAAAGCCAGGAGAACGATCACAAGTGAGCAACCGGACGACCGGGTTGGGGGTATGGCCAGCCAGGTGTTGCCACCGGTTTGGCGACCCACGCCAAATAACCACTACCGGTTCGCCCAAGTAGTACCTCTGGTGTCATGTGATGTTCTGTTTTACTGTGCATGTGTGCAGGGGAGGAGTTTTACTTCCACTTCATCTTTCATTATAGTCCTTTCTTTCGCTTACTTATTAGAATGGTACTGCTGTTTCTTTTGTTTCTTAGTTATTTTATAAATAAAGTATGCTGGCAACAGAAAAACACAATTCATTTCCTCTAATTTACAAAACTGAATGTTTTCGGTTTGACACAGCCAAACCTCTCTTATTCACATGTTACTAATTTAACAACTGCAGTGATTCACTTAACAACTGTGGTAAGAAAGTTTGTAAAATGCAGTGAAATTCAATTAACAACCATCTCATTTAGCAACAGAAATATTGGGCTCAATTGCAGTCACAATTGGAGGTTTACCTGTATACAACATATGTATATGTTGAAGCCGTCAGGGTGATGGCCCGGTGCCTGGAGGCCATGCGGTGTTGGATGGGGCGGAACAGGCTTCAGCTCAACCCATCTAAGACTGAGTGGCTGTGCTTCCCGGCGCCCCAATACAGTCAGCTGGTTCCATCGCTGGCTGTGGGAGGGGAAATTCTTGCCCCCACAGAGAGGGCTCGCAATCTGGGTGTCCTCCTGGACATACGGCTGTCATTGGAGGACCATGTGGCGGCCGTTGCCAGGGGGGCTTTTGGTCAGGTCCATAGGATCTACCAGTTGCGGCCCTTTCTGGATCGGGGTGCGCTTTGCACGGTCACCTCCGCCCTCGTAATCTCCTGCCTAGATTATGCCAACGCTCTCTACATGGGGCTTCCCTTGAAGAACACCCGGAGGCTCCAGCTGGTGCAGAATGCGTCCGCGCAGGTGGTGTTGGGAGCTCCACGGGGCTCCCATGTTACGCCACTCCTGTGTGAGCTGCATTGGCTCCTGGTGGCCCTCCAGGTGCGCTTCAAGGTTCTAGTTACCATCTTTAAAGCGCTCCATGGCTTGGGACCAGGATATTTGCGGGACTGCCTCCTGCCATTATCGGCCTCCCGTCGGCCAATACGTTCCCATAGGGTCGGCCTCCTCGGGGTGCCATCGGCTGGATGGCTGGCGACCCCGAGGGTGTGGGCCTTCTCATTGGGGGCATCCCCACTATGGAACGAATTACCCCTGGAGATGAGGACCATCCCTGATCTCTTGACCTTCCAGCGTGCGTTGAAAACCTATTTATTTCATCAAACCGGTCTGGTCTAGGGTTTTTAAGGGGATTTTTAATTCGGTTTCGACTGGTTTTAGCTTTTAGCCCTGTATTTTTAGCTTTCAGCCTTTTATATCTGGTTTTTTAATTGTTTTTAATTTTGCACCGCTTTTTGTATTTTAATGTGGCTGTACACCGCCCTGAGTCCCGTTAGGGAAATAGGGCGGTATATAAGTTTAATAAATAAATAAATACTGTCACGGGGTTTGCTAACCTGGTTTTATGTGGTTTGTTCTATTTTCATAATGATAAACTGAAACATTTGGAAGCTTTTCAATGTATTTTTTTAATTCTTTTTTTACTTCTCTTGCAGCCATCCTCATATCAGGCCACCAGAATGTAAACATACACAAGTATACATATAGAAATCCATGGGCAGCATGTGTGTTTTAAGGGAAGATGCAAGTAAATTATTTGCTATTTGTGCGAAGAAAAGATAAAAGGATATTCATTAATCCATGGACCATTGGAAGTTCAGAGGCAGATTATCAGTGACTGGATAGGTTTAGAAGAGAAACTTCAAACAATGATTAGCTAGCATTCTCTGTCCTTGGCTAGTTTGGATGAAGAAAGTGAGAACTACAATTGGCTGAAGATATTCCCAGCAAGCTCCAGACCAGAGACACGCGCGCGCACACACACACACATAGCGCTTTGACTGCCACTATTCCTAAAGCATTGGAGATCTGCAAATGTTGAAAACAAAGGGTCTTGTGAATGAACGGTCAATAGGAAGACTTGCTGATACGACAGATCTCAGGGTGGCTGGGTTGGAAGAGCTAAAAGCCTTTGGTCTGGAAGCGCTCTTACAGTGCTCAAGGACTGACACTGATGTGTACTTTTAACTGCATGGGTAGGTCAAAGATGGTGGTTGGAACTTCTGTTCGTAGACCTCCTTCCTCCCAACTTTTCCACCCCGTTCCTTTTACGGAGCCTGAGCGGGTTTAGGCAAAGACCGAGTCAGCACAAAATCTATGATGGAAGTGGGAAAGTAAGAGAAAGGAATGAAGATATACCGGGAATCCCATCCAGCAGAATAGCGTGTATGGGGGTATTTGGATATCAAAGCATGCTCCATACAGTCAGTCACCATGTAGAGGTCGGTGGAGCAACGAGTTGCAAGGTTGTATTTGAACGCCTCATAAACTGTTTTGAGAGAGAAAGAAACAGGGAGGGAGGGAGGGAAGGAGGGAGGGAAGAGAGAGCAGGTGGAAGGGAAAGAAAAGAAGTCAGTTTGGAAATATGGGGTCAAAATACCAGAAAGAATATAAATAAATAAAAGAGCTTCCTCATTACTACATGAATGAAACAATGATAGTTTTTAAATTTAAGGACAGCTTTCTTTGAATCTCAGAAGTTTCTAAGATGGGAAAACTCTCTCCGGAGTTATTATAAAAACCAAAGCACTAGCAAGTTCTATGAACTCTGTTATTACAGTTCAGCATGGAAAAACAGAATTGCGTTTTAGGAGAGGACTTTCAGACCAGGAGAAAAGTCCAGTCCATGAATGGTCCAATCGATACCTTGACATCAAGGGTTAGGACACCAAAGTCATTCTTGGCTGACACTCCCAGGCCATTTTACTTCCTCATCCAAAAGCCCAGAAAAATTTTCCTCACTGCATAACTTTATAAAGCATCTGGAAATTAAGACCGTTTTTAAAAAATCCCTTCCAGATTTCAACCCATTCTTCCACTTTGGCCACCATGATGTCTGAGGCTTCTGTCCAAATCTGAGTGAACCTGGCCCTAACTGGTGGATTCCTGTGCTTCTTTCCCCACAGGCACACTTATATCAGGAATCTAAGTGCCAATTGCTTTCCATACTGTGGGCAGGACGATTCTTTTCATAACCGTAGGGGGGAAAGAACAATCTTAGATTAGAGGTGTTGATACAACTGAGCAATGGCACCCAACCAAGAGGTCCAAGCAGTGGAGTTCAATGCATGTGACAAAAGGGTGGCCTTCTATCACCTATATGATGGGTGCCACTGCAGCTGAGCAACAGTCCCTTCCAACTTCTGACTCTTGGTAAGGTTCCCCCAATTAGCCTTCAAGCCAATAAAGACTTACGTGAATCAAAGTAATGCTGGCCGTAGCTTTCTTTGATTTCCTCTGGGACTTTGATCCATTGCTGCCCCAGGATCTCAAGACTTTTTTGGACATCAGTCATGGATGTGCGGAAATAGCCTGGCTCGATTATGGCTACTTTCACCCCAAATGCATGGATCTCACGCCTAGAAAGAAATTATCAGTTCAGAGTCACTGCCTGGGGATGCTGCTTCTTCCTCTAGCAGAGCATGAGAGATTTCAAGTAATCTGATCATTTTCAATCTGGTGAGAACATAACCATTTCTACATCAATCCTGCCATGGAAATGTTCTCTTTGCCATTTAAGCAATTCCCATCTTTTGTTTCACTTGATTATTAATGAATGCTAATAAATTATTGTTCTCTGCATGGGATTTCAGGGCAGAGTTTCTTCTATTTCAGCAAGCATGTACTGAACTAAAGCCATCTACTATGTCTTTCTCAACCTTTCTTACATTACAGAGTCATTATGGCGATAATATCTGGGTACTTGTAGTAGCAATAGAGATCCTGTAGATGGTGCAAGCAACAAACTGCTGAGTCTAATACAGGGGCTTCTTTGCATGATCTCATTCCCTGGAAAGTCCCGGACTTTTATAATGATCTCATTTACTAACATCACCACTATTTTAAGGATTGGTTGAGGGGGGTTTCACCAATCCAAATGCTGTATCTATGTTGCCTTTGTCTTCTTGTAAAAACCCTATAAAATGTAATAAATGCTGCCCGGGCATTCAGACACCTTGGCACCCTTCACAATGACTGGTCTTTAAACTCTATCACATGGCCCCTGACCAGGGACATCAACCCTACAGGACGGGCCCATCAACCCTATGGGTCAGCAGCTCCCAACATACTTGCCATCATCTGTAACAGACTCCTAAGGTGCACACCTCGTCCCACGGGACCAATCAGTGGTAAGTATGGGCTGCAATCTATCTCAACACCAGCAGGAAAATGTTCAGGAACTTAGATTCCTGCTGCATGAATCAGGTGCAAAAGTACCTGAGGCTATAAAAAAGCTGGTTGAGGAGGTAGAGAATTGGTATCCTGAGCGCAAACGCTCAGGTTAAAGGATTGGATAAGGATAGGGCATACTTTACATCTTGAACCAAGGCTCCAGTCCAAATATTACATCGATGGTATCAATGCTATCAAGCAGTGGAAACGTCTGGCTCTGATGTCTCAGCAAAAAAATAATTGACTACAAGCCCCCTCCTGATTATGATCAGGTAAAAATTGTCACCCCAAAATCTTCTCCAATTGGACTTTCAGCTCCTTCTGAGGAGGCTAAATCTTTTGATTCTCCAAGGCCATTGTACATCCCCCATAAGGCAAGTATTAGAGGAACAATTAGAAAAAGGAGGAGATTCAAACTAGAAACCCAGGACACATAAATTTATTTGTTTAAAATTGTTATATTTAATCCTTTTTAATTATTTAATGCTTAAGGAGATAGAACAATGGGTGTAACTAGAATGCAGACAACTGCTCTCTTCTGATGCACTGGTTGGCAGAGCTGGATGTGGAAGGCATGCCCCATTGATTTCAATGGTCCACAGTTAGCTCTGCTGTTCAGGAGCATGGAACGAGACACAGATCCGTGTTGGGAAGCCTCTCCATACAGCACATTGGAGCTGATCAAAGAATATATGGTTAATTTATGCTGTTATATGTGTGTTAGAAAGAACCAAGAGAAGAAGAAAATGTTTACTATTCTTTTCAGGATGTGATTTCCATTAAAACTACTTAGATGTGTATGTATAATAATGTATAATAATTGTATGCAGAATAGAACTTAGCTGTGTATGTATAATAATGTAAAATAATTGTATACAGAATTGAATAGGATTGAATTGAAGAAAAATATCCTTTATCTGTGTATAGCCCCAGTTGGAACTGCTGTAGTTCAAAATAAAATAATTGTAACATGTTTGGTAGCGACAGAATTAAATTGGCTTTTTGGATTGGACTTAGAGCTATGGGAAGCAGATAGGCAGTGGTTAGGGCCCACAATCACCTTTGTGATTGGAACCACTCCTTGAGTTCTCCCAATGCTCTGAGAACAAACTACAGGTTGTCCAAAGAAAGAAAATTGGAGATTTAAGGGGACAAAACCTCCCCAGGTCTGGAAGTGTTGTGCGTGAGAATGTGTCTCTGTGTAATCATTTCCAGCCCTTTTCTATTCACCTTAAATTAATTGAATGTTTCTATTCAAAATTTAACTACTTGGGGCAGGGCTATGTTGCTGTGCTTGATTCTACAGGACCTTTGTGGACATCACACCAGCCCCCGGATCTGGTCCCAGAAATGTGACTCTAACAGATGGCACAATATCCAATCCAGGCTCATTTGTTTATGCTTGATTGTTTACAGCTGTTCTTTGGCGACTGTTATTCCACCCAAACACTCACTCGAGGAACGAATGAAGTAAAACTTATAGGTGCAATTGGCTAACATCACACAGAATGATGCCTTTTGCTTATCTGAAGCCTATGATAAGGAAAATTTGCTTTCTACATGTTTAGTTTCTGTCTGCACTCCTTCTGCAGTAATTCAAAACTTTACTGGCTTAAGTAGATTTTTATTAAATGGAAACTTTAACTATGGGACTATATATAATTGGGTGTTTGCTGCTTATTATCCACCCCCTGATGTGATTGCTTTGCATACCCCAGTGATAGCAGTCCCTGTAAATATAACCTGTGCAAAAGTACTTAATTGTACATCTTCAAGTAAAAAACCTCACTGTCATCACATTAGCTCACCTACTTTAAACTGCACAGCTTTTGAAGAGACTTCCTTTCACTTTGCTCATGTTTGGCTACCGCAAGGATGGTTTTTTACATGTGGTCAAGAAACTTTTAATTATATTCCTGCTAATATTAGTGAAGCACAATGCTGCCTCAGCCGGCTGATTCCTGTTTTACTTTCTAAACAACAAATTCATCACTTGAATCATTCTCAACATGGGGTCATGCTAGATAGCACTTGTGACTTTGAAGCAACCTTACTTAATAAAGCAGAATATGTAGTGCTTGCTGTGTCTATAGTGGGCAAGCTAGCAATTGCAGCTCGCGCTCACTTTAACATTAACTCTGTTGCACGTAATTTAGCAAAAACAATTAATGCTACTTCTTCAGCTATGTCAAAAGTAAATCATGGGATGCAAGCGTTGAGGAAAGCAAAATCTATGCTGTTTTAATCTGTTTGATGGGTCACGAACCATCCAGCACCAGCATAATATTTTACACAATTTGGTCCCGGATTTGAAAATTGATAATTTAGGATATTGGTGGGAAAGCTTTTGGGCTTGGTTATCCACAGGCTTAATGGGAAATATTTTGCGCTATGTAGTCAATATTTGTGCTTTAATTAGTGAGTGCTGCTCTATTCAATGTCTCCCTTCTCTTTGCAACATATGTATCACAGCTTTTTACCCCAAACCCTCTCCTACATTACTATGCCTTGTCTAACAAAACAAAAAAGAGTGAAATGTAGTAGCAATAGAAATCCTGTAGATGGCGAAAGCAGCATCTGCTGAGTCTAATACAGGGGCCTCTGCATGATCTCACTCCCTGGAAAGTCCCGGACTTTTATAATGATCTCATTTACTAACATCACCACTATTTTAAGGATTGGTTGAAGGGGGTTTCACCAATCCAAATGCTGTTATCTATGTTGCCTTTGTCTTCTTGTAAAAACCCTATAAAATGTAATAAATGCTGTCAGGGCAGTCAGACACCTTGGCACCCTGCACAATGACTGGTCTTTGAACTCTATCACATGGCCCCCAACCAGGGACATCAAACCTATGGGGCAGCAGCTCCCAAAATACTTGCTATCATCGGGAACAATGACTGGTTTTTTAACTCCATCAGGTACTACTACACAGTATATCACAGAAGCGAGTACACTCCCTCACATTTTGCAAATATTTAAGTGTATATTTTCATGTGACAAGACTGAAGAAATGACACTAGGCTACAATGTAAAATAGTGAGTATACAGCTTGTATAACAGTGTAAATGTGCTGTCCGTCCCCTCAAAATAACACAACACACAGCCATTAATGCCTAAACATTTATAAAATGTTGAGGGTGCACTCACTTCTGTGACATACTGTATATGCCAGTTTAAGTTCCTGGAGGAAAGGCACATTATTTATTCAAAAGATGAGGAAATAAATACATTAACTGGATTGATAAACTTTTCTTTTCAAACCAGATTGATTTTCAGAAAATAAACTATTTTTCTGAACAGTATAACCCATTAATAACTTGGCCCATTTTCCCAAATGAGACCAGACATAATAGGCACACCTAGCAAAACCCGTGACTGAATTCCCCCTTCGTGCTCCTTATCTATCTGGATCAGGAACATGGAAACATTTACTCCTCCTCAGACATCCATTCAAACCTGCTATTTGATGCAGCATGAGATTACCTGAGACTGTCAGAGAAAGCCTCCACTCCATACTTTGAGAGACAGTAGCCACCTCCCATGATACTCAGTCTGCCCATGATGCTGGACATGTTGACCACTCTTCCCTTAGCCTTCTTCACCAAAGGCAACATATGCAGTGTCACATCAATCAGCCCAACTAGATTGACGTTCAGCACTTTCATATAATCCTCTTTGGTCAGCCATTCATTGGGGAATGTGGGGTATACAATTCCCGCATTATTTACCAAGCCCCAGAGTCCTGGAAAAAAAAAAGATAGCAAGTATGTAAAACTTTAGAAAGAGACTGTAAATCTAGCCCAGGCTGAGCAGAGAGGGTTTTTTTAGGGGGGGGGGGGGAGGGAATCAGTTAATATAAAAACAAATTTATTTTTCCTCTTCATGTCAGTATCTTTAGTTTAACTGGGATGTCCTCAAAAATCTTCTATGTGTGTTTTTGAGCCTATGAGGAAATGTACTTCAATAAAATTGAATTAAGGGCCAAAACACCTTGAAATAATATTTTAATCAGCACTAGCTACATAATTGCATGATCTCGGATTAAACGTATCATTAAAAGGTATCATAAGGAATTCTTCCTAATCATAAACCTTATGATTAATATGATTTAATTTCACAAGGAGATTTTCCTGAACAATTTATAATCTGCTCCAGATTATTGAGAAACCTGTTTATAGTTGAGCCGCTGTACCTTTGTTCCCCACACATTCTTTTACCCATGCAGTTGCTGCCTCAATGCTCTCGGTACTGGTGACTTCCAGCAGGGTGGTTTTCAAACGATCCGATGAGAGTCTCTCCAGTTCCTGTGCTCCTTTCTGGGTGAGACAAGCAGCCAACACCCGCAGACCCTGGGCATCCAGTTGCCTGGCCAGCTGGTTTCCAAAACCAGAATCACAGCCAGTGATGAAGACATATTTCTCTCTCAGATTGTCTACCTGCTGCCTTTCCCGATAGGACCGTATCACAAAGTACAGCAAAACTCCCAATGCCAGGTAGAACCACATGCTTGCTGTGTATTAAGACAAGTCAAAATTTAAGATTTGGGTTTCCTGTTTTGTTTTTAAACCAATTTTTCTTCTATCTGTCGTCCTTCTGATGTCGATGGGTAGATCCCATTCACAGATTAATGGTTAATGAAATGTTTGCATTAGCTGCTTTATAGTTCATTGCACCTTCTCTTTAGCAAATAATCTCCTCAGCAGGGTGGCCAATTCTGTCAATGTAACTTCACCTGGAATAAACCAGCACAGTCGAAATATTACTAGAGGTGAAAGGTGCTTTTGAGAGAACAACGACCTTGATGACTGAGAATTTCCACAGACATGCTAGAGGTAGATTTTCACTCCTCTTCCTGCTACAAATGAACTACCATTCCAAGTCAAGAAATTGAGTATTTTTGTACAAGCAGACAACTTACAATTGGTTATTTAGCAACTCTTTGAAGTTATGATGGACCTCCCTGGGATTAGTTACGATCCAGTTTTAAAGTTCCAACAGCTGCACCCCTTGTGGTCACTATACATATCACGCACTCGTCCACTGATCCACATTTACAACTATTTTTAGCGTCCTGCAATCACATGACTGTATTTTACGCTATTTTTCCAGAAAACCAGCATTTATTTCTGGTCTTTGGTAAAACTTGCCCCTTAGCGAACACTTGGTCTACTTAAGGATTGCCACGGTGGCTTAATGGACTACCGCAAAGAAAGGTCATAAAATTGGGTCGGTCAGTCATGTGGGTGACCCACTTTACAACTGTTGCAACCTATGACTGTACTGTGTGGGCTCCATTACAGTTTTAAGTCAGGACTAACTTTAGAAGTGCAGATCTCACTATTATCCATCTGCATAGGTCACAGGTCACAGCTAAACTGAAATATGCATCATACAGGCAGAGGTGCCATTCACAGGTTCTGACCAGTTCTGGAGAACCGGCAGTGAGTAGTTAAGAGAACAGGCAAACACCACCTCTGACTGGCCCTGGCCCCTTCTATTCTCTGCCTCCTGAGTCCCAGCTGATTGGCCGAGTCTTTTGTTGCGTTGCACAGGAGAACAGAGCTGGAAAGCAGGTTAGTGGGGTGGGGAGGGAACGGAGATTATGCAGTATCTTTCCCCCAGGAGTAGGGAAGGAATGGGAGATTTTACAGTATCCTTCCCCTGACACGCCCACCAAGCCACGTCCATAGAACCGGTAGTAAAAAAAAATTGAATCCCACCACAGGGTTATTTCTGAAGTGGATTTAGAAGTCGCAGTAGATGCAAAATAATTCATCCAGGTTTCTAACCAACTGCGAGTGTATGGTGTCTGACATGAATGTTCTGCACTGGTTGCCTTTGCTTAGTGGGCACAATTAAATGTGTTGTATTCAGTTTTAAAGCCTTAAACGGTTTGGGGTCTGACTACCTAAAAGGCTGCCTGTCCAGATATCAACCTGGCTGTTTAGCTCAGCAGAAACAGGACACTTCACAGACAGAGACTCTGGCATGTGGGAAAGAATTTCTCTGAAGTTATTACCAAGCCAGGGAATGCATTTCCTCAAGAACTGTTTAGCCAGCACTTTCTGAAAAATTAGGAGCTAAGAGATGTAACTAAGCATCTCTGTCCCTAGACTTTTCACCACTAAATGAGTTCATTATTTGTTTTATTGATATATTTAATCTATCTTTTTAACTTTTTATATTGTGTTTGTATTGAAATTTTTTGGGGGGGTCTGTTGGAGGGAATATCCTTCTGGGTTCAGCTGCAAGTGGGGAAAAAGATACTGGAAACGTGGAGGCTGTTTGGAAAGATGGTTTAATGGTGGACTAATGGTGACTTGGACCTCTTGGGTGAAGAAAGAAAGGGCAGAGATGCTGAGAGTCCTTTGGTTTTATGATCTCTCTGGGCTTTGAACTTCCTGGGACACAGGAAGAGTATCCTGATTGGTTGTTGTCAGAGGTCATAGCTAGCTTTATAGGTTGTCTGTATGTTAAGTTTGGTTGAAACTTGGTGATGGTGCAATGAAGGGCAATTCAATAGCTCTGCCTGAAGAAAATAGATCTTTGTTATGTAGAAGAGACTGGCCCAGGCTTTAATGGCCCAATAACAAAGGTGGGGGGGGGATTGAGTTTCTGTTGCTCCTTTAGAGGAAATATTCTGCCTTTTTAGTATATCCTAAAACATTTCGTTTTTCTAGGAGAGGGGTGGGTTTTAACTTCCAGCAGATCTTGAGTGGTTGCATAGCAGAAAGTAAAGAAACGGTGATTAATAGAAAAATAATGAAAAAAGGCATGAAAGAAAAAAAGATATAAAGGAGTGGCTTCCAATCTTCTTTACAGCATTTACGAAGATAGTTATATTTCATTCTCTCTCTAAGGTTAAATCATGATTCCCTTCTTTCCATATTCTATCTTTTGAATCATCAGACCCATAAATTACAAGTTCACTTTTTCTGTTTTCAGCAAAAAGTCCATAAAGTGTTTTCAGTTGTTAACAAATGACTTTTCCCTAATCACACAAATAAATTATGCTCCCTCTACAAATTCTGAGAAAGAGAACGAAATAGAAAGAAAGAAGTAGTTTTGATGCAGTTACCACATACAAAACCAATTGTCCTTAAGTCACAATATACAGGTATCCATGACTTCAGCCTGCATCACTCGTGGGCTGGGAATGAAATTAAAACCATGTCATGGGAACAAAGCAGACAAAAAGGCTGTTATCAGAACATGTTTGTGAGATTAGGTGCAAATGCCCATAAGATACAGCAAAAATCCTTTTTAAAAACCCCAATGATTTTCTCTATATTAGAAAAGCTTAAGAAGTACGATGGATGGATGTTCTTCCCACCAGCAAAAATCCACCGATCACCAAACAAGTGCTGTCATCTTAAATTTGCTAAGATTGAGAAACACTGGTCTGAAGGAGGCAGCAAATTACACTTCTAATGTGAAGGCTCCTTTACAGACTGAAAATCTGAGTTTTCGCTGAAGTAGAAAGTCAGAATATAAATGAATAGATAAACTGTCGGGCAAAACCCACACTTACGATGAGACCGGGACTTCTGGGGGGGTGGGGGGACTACTGAAGGCCACTTTAGAACCAGCAAGCTGTTTCTGATTGTTTTTTCTTCTGGAACTACAATTCCCAGAAGCACCAAGACGTCCCATCAGACAGGCACCCGCTGTTCGGATTGGCTCTAAAGCGGCAAAGGGGTGGTGCCTAATTTCTCCCGCGCTCTCGTGTTTTGGCGTGATCATGGCAAACTTCGATCCCGGTTCTTTGCCTGACTTGCTGCGCCTTTATTACCGCCGCCTCTTCCCCTTCGGCCTTTACGGCCGGTGGCTCCGGTACGGCGATGGTGAGGAAGGGTCGAGGCGTTTCGGGACCCCGGTGGGAGGGCTATGGAAGGCCGAGGGAAAGTCCGCAGGAAACTGCTCCACCAGTCGAAACATGCGTGACTCTGAGCATGTGCAAAATTCGGCTGCTTAACATTCCATTTTTGTAAGATTGGAAGAGAGGAACTTTTGGGGTTGAGGTTTAAATGGGTTAAGGGAGGTCAATACGCTTTTTGTGGAGTTTTAAGGTAAGGATAGGGCCATGGGCATTGATGTTGGCGCACCAACATGAGGACAATTTGCAGCAAGAGCTGGCCAGATTTCTTTACGCTGTCTAACTGCGTGGATGTGCTCACTAATGCAAAGATGTGTTGGGGGCTTTTTTCCCCAAACCACTTAAATTGACTCATGAAGCAGGAACAAAGCATCCTCCATAATTTGGAGGCACTGTATCTTTTTGAATGCCAGGTACTTTACACAACCAGGTGGAAAGGGACCTCATTTGAACTGGATTTTAGAGATCTTTATTTAAGAAAAAAAATATTTTAGAACATATGCTACAAAATAATTAAATGTGGAGCAGGGAAGCAACGTTGGTTAGCAGTTATAAAGCATTTTACAAGGAATTTGGTAATTCTGAAAAATTATAAAGTTGGTTTGGGAGCAACTCTGAAAGAGGAACCCAAACAATCTGGTCTATCAGCTTAGTGCAAATAATAGGTATGATCCTCTGCACCTCTTCCAGTTTGCGTTCTTTATCATTACTAACCAGGATATAGAGAATGGAAGTATACAGAGTCTATTAGCAAAATGGGGTTTGGTCTGAACAATAAAAAAGCAAGAGACATAAGCTTATCCTACTTGACTTTAGTATAAACAAGATTCTGTTTTTATAGCTTACGGGTGTATCAGTAACGTAAGAGATCTAGAATTCCCATTGAGTCTGTTTCCTGACTTGGCCTATATCAAAGGACCTTGGTTGTATCAAACCTTGGGATAGCTGAAGAGAGCAGCTGAAATGTACTATTCTTATTACCAGGACAGTGGTGGTATTCAAATTTTTTAGTACCGATTCTGTGGGCATGGCTTGGTGGGCGTGGCGTGGCTTGGTGCGCGTGGCGTGGCTTGGTGGGTGTGGTAGGGGAAGGATACTGCAAAATCTCCATTCTCTCCCCACCCCACTAATCTGCTTTCCAGCTCCTTTCTCCTTTGCAGGGCAACAAAAGAAGACCCAGCTGATCAGCTGGGACTCGGGAGGCAGAGAATAGATGGGGGTGAGGCCAGTCAGAGGTGATATTTGCTGGTTCTCCGAACTACTCAAAATTTCCGCTACCAATTCTCCAGAATGGCCAGAACCTGCTGAATGCCACCTCTGTAGCAGGATCTTTTATGTACTTTTCCAGCAAGAGACACGGACCAACACGCACACCCCTTCCAGGGGTTTAAATGAAACGTTAATGTTTAATCATGTTTCATTTGTTGCTTCGGTTGCGATGAACTTTGTGGTTGTCCATGGAAGGGGGTGGATGGGTGGGTTGCATGTTTCTGGCTGGAAAGGTGGGTTTCAGGGTGCTGCTGGCTTATTTTAAAATGATTCCCAACTCTCCCCCCTTTTTTTTTTTTGTTTCTGGCTTCTTTTTCATCAAAATTTAGCCACTGTTAGAACGCCAATCGATCAGATTCTGGTAGCCAAGCAACTGGGTTGATTGCCAAGACACAAACATACCGTTTTGGAGCTGTGGTAGCTTCCCTGCCGACCTCCCCCACCCTGCTTTCAATCTGCTCTTGATTTAGCACCACAAGGGCACCCCTCTTTTTTTTCTTCTCTCCCCTGCCCACTTCTCAAAAGCATTTTTTCTTCCTTCCTTCCTTCCTTCCTTCCTTCCTTCCTTCCTTCCTTCCTTCCTTCCTTCCTTCCTTCCTTCCCTTGGACAGTATCAAAGGATTGTGGAAACACTCAGCACAACCTGAGTAACACTAAGAAGATCTGAGCCAATATCTGAGAGATGCTTTGCATAATCCTCAGAACAGCCTGCAAAGCTTTCCGTGACATTTTCTTACTTAGAATGGATAAGTCTCTTGAAATAGGATGGTCAGGCAGTTGTCAGTGGATGCAATAAGTATATTTCATCACCTCTCAGGCACAAGAAACCAAGGCCATACTTTAGTTGATGAAATGGACTTTGTTATTGCTGCAATGCCTACTTAGAAAAATCTCAGGCTGATGTCACTTTCTTAGGAACAGTCAGGTAAGACTTCAGGGACTCTGGGGGAGATAAGGCCCACACTCCTTTTGCTGTGCAAGGCCTCTAAACTCAGGCCCTTCACCTCTCCTCACTTCAGCTGAAGATTCCAGCAGGCCACCCTTATTACCAGTAGGTATCCCTTAATATAAATTCTCCACCTGCTCACTCTTGGATTTCCTCCAGTGGTGCTCTAGGTACCTCTTAGGTGACCCTGGTGATACAGATAAACTTCCAGGTGGCCTTAATGACTCGCTAAAAAGAATACAAATGACCAGCTGTCTGCAAGGAGTATAAATCCTTCCATTCCCCACAATCCAGTCAGAGCTGAAAAAACTTCTTGGGTGAGAAGCAAAATGTCTTCAAAGAAAAACCAAAAAGTCCAGTTGCCTCTTGAAAAAAAGCACCTTTGGCACAACCATGACCTGGATGACTGAGAATCTCCATAGATACCTCTTATGCTACTTCATCTCCTGTAGTCTTTCTGAAAATGAGTGGACCATCTAGGATGGAGAGTGTGTCCCAATGCAAGGATGCTATTTGTTCATTCCAAGCAGCAACCAAAACCTCAGCCAAACCTCTCTTATTCACATGTTACTAGTTTAACAACTGCAGTGATTCACTTAACAACTGTGGTGAGAAAGTTTGTAAAATGGGGTGAAATTCAATTAATAACCATCTCACTTAGCAACAGAAATATTGGGCTCAATTGCTGTCACAATTGGAGGTCTACTTGTATACAACATATTTATACTGTCACGGGATTTGCTAAAAGTCTGGTTTTATGCGTTTTGTTCTGTTTTCATAATGATAAACTGAAACATTTTGAGGCTTTTCAATGTGTTTTCTTAATTCTTTTTTTATCTTCTCTTGCAGCCATCCTCATATCAGGCTACCAGAATGTAAACATACACAAGTACACATATAGAAATTCATGGGCAGCGTGTGTGTTTTAAGGGAAGATGCAAGTAAGTTATTTGCTATTTTTGCGAAGAAAAGATAAAAGGATATTCATTAATCCATGGACCATTGGAAGTTCAGAGGCAGATTATCAGTGATTGGATAGGTTTAGAAGAGAAACTTCACACAATGATTAACTAGAATTCTCTGTCCTTGGCTAGTTTGGATGAAGAAGGTGAGAACTACAATTGGCTGAAGATATTCCCAGCAAGCTCCAGACCAGACACACATGAACGTGCGCACACACACACGGACACACACACAGAGAGAGAGCTATAACTGCCACTATTCCTAAAGCATTGGAGATCTGCAAATGTTGAAAACAAAGGGTCTTGTGAATGAACGGTCAATAGGAAGACTTGCTGATACGACAGGTCTCAGGGTGGCTGGGTTGGAAGAGCTAAAAGCCTTTGGTCTGGAAGCGCTCTTACAGTGCTCAAGAACTGACACTGATGTGTACTTTTAACTGCATGGGTAGGTCAAAGATGGTGGTTGGAACTTCTATTCGTAGACCTCCTTCCTCCCAACTTTTCCACCCCGTTCCTTTTACGGAGCCTGAGCGGGTTTAGGCAAAGACCGAGTCAGCACAAAATCTGTGATGGAAGTGGGAAAGTAAGAGAGAGGAATGAAGATATACCGGGAATCCCATCCAGCAGAATAGCGTGTATGGGGGTATTTGGATATCAAAGCATGCTCCATACAGTCAGTCACCATGTAGAGGTCGGTGGAGCAACGAGTTGCAAGGTTGTCTTTGAACTCCTCATAAACTGTTTTGAGAGAGAAAGAAACAGGGAGGGGGGGAGGGAGGGAAGAGAGAGCAGGTGGAAGGGAAAGAAAGGAAGTCAGTATGGATATATGGGATCAAAATACCAGAGAGAATATAAATAAATAAAAGAGCCTCCTCATTACTACATGAATGAAACAATGATAGTTTTTAAATTTAAGGACAGCTTTCTCTGAATCTCAGAAGTTTCTAAAATAGGAAAACTCCCCGGAGTTATTATAAAAACCAAAGCACTAGCAAGTTCTATGGACTCTGTTATTACAGTTCAGTATGGAAAAACAGAATTGCGTTTTAGGAGAGGACTTTCAGACCAGGAGAAAAGTCCAGTCCATGAATGGTCCAATCGATACCTTGACATCAAGGGTTAGGACACCAAAGTCATTCTTGGCTGACACTCCCAGGCCATTTTACTTCCTCATCCAAAAGCCCAGAAAAATTTTCCTCACTGCATAACTTTATAAAGCATCTGGAAATTAAGACCGTTTTTAAAAAATCCCTTCCAGATTTCAACCCATTCATCCACTTTGGCCACATTTCGTTTCCGTCCAAATCTGAGTGAACCTGGCCCTAACTGATGGATTCCTGTGCTTCTTTCCCAACAGGCACACCTATATCAGGAATCTTAAGTGCCAATTGCTTTCCATACTGCGGGCAGGACGATCCTTTTCATAACCGTAGGGGAAAAAGGACAACCTTAGATTAGAGTTGGTACAACTGACCAATGGCACCCAACCAAGAGTCCAAGCAGTGGAGTTCAATGCATGTGACAAAAGGGTGGCCTTCAATCGCCTGTATGATGGGTACCACTGCAGCTGAGCAACAGTCCCTTCCAACTTCTGACTCTTGATAAGGTTCCCCCAATTAGCCTTCAAGCCAATAAAGACTTACATGAATCAAAGTAAGGCTGGCCGTAGCTTTCTTTGATTTCCTCTGGGACTTTGATCCATTGCTGCCCCAAGATCTCAAGACTTTTTGGGATATCAGTCATGGATGTGCGGAAATAGCCTGGCTCGATTATGGCTACTTTCACCCCAAATGAATGGATCTCACGCCTAGAAAGAAATTAACAGTTCAGAGTCATTGCCTGGGGGTGCTGCTTCTTCCTCTAGCAGAGCATGCGAGATTTCAAGAAATCTGATCGTTTTCAATCTGGTGAGAACAACCATTTCTACATCAGTCCTGGCATGGAAATGTTCTCTTTGCCATTTAAGCAATTCCCATCTTTTGTTTCACTTGATTGTTAATGAATGCTAATAAATTATTGTTCTCTGCATGGGATTTCAGGGCAGGGATTCTTCTATTTTAGCAAGCATGTACTGAACTAAAGCTACCTACTATGCCATTCACAACCTTTCTTATGTTACAGAGTCATTATGGCGATAATAATATCTGGGTACTACTACACAGTATATCACAGAAGTGAGTACACCCCCTCACATTTTGTAAATATTTAAGTATATCTTTTCATGTGACAACACTGAAGAAATGGCTACAATGTAAAGTAGTGAGTATATAGCTTGTATAACTGTAAATGTCCTGTCCGTCCCCTCAAAATAACACAACACACAGCCATTAATGCCTAAACATTTATAAAATGTGGGGGATGCACTCACTTCTATGACATACTGTATATGCCAGTTTAAGTTCCTGGAGGAAAGGCACATTATTTGTTCAAAAGATGCAATAAATACATTAATTGGATTGATAAACTTTTCTTTTCAAACCAGATTGATTTTCAGAAAATAAACTATTTTTCTGAACAGTTTAACCAAATAATAACTTGACCCATTTCCCCAAATGAGACCAGATATAATAGGCACACCTAGCAAAGCCCTTGACTGAATTCCCCTTTCTTGCTCCTTATCTATCTGGATCAGGAACGTGGAAACATTTACTCCTCCTCAGACATCCACTCAAAGCTGCAATTTGAAGCGGCATGAGATTACCTGAGACTGTCAGAGAAAGCCTCCACTCCATACTTTGAGAGACAGTAGCCACCTCCCATTATACTCAGTCTACCCGCAATGCTGGACATGTTGACCACTCTTCCCTTAGCCTTCTTCACCAAAGGCAACATATGCAGTGTCACATCAATCAGCCCAACTAGATTGACGTTCAGCACTTTCATATAATCCTCTTTGGTCAGCCATTCATTGGGAAATGTAGGGTTTACAATTCCCGCATTATTTACCAAGCCCCAGAGTCCTGAAAAAAAAAAAGATAGCAAATATGTAAAACTTAAAGAGACTGAAAATCTAACCCAGGCTGAGCAGAAGGGGTTTTTTTTGAGGGGAGGGAATCAGTTAATATAAAAGCAAATTTATTTTTCCTCTTCATGTCAGTATCTTTAGTTTAACTGGGATGTCCTCAAAAATCTTCTATGTGTGTTTTTGAGCCTAAGGGGAAATGTACTTCAATAAAATTGAATTAAGGGCCAAAACACCTTGAAATAATATTTTAATCAGCACTAGCTACATAATTGCATGATCTCGGATTAAACGTATCATTAAAAGGTATCATAAGGAATTCTTCCTAATCATAAACCTTATGAGATATTTAATTTCACAAGGAGATTTTCCTGAACAATTTATAATCTGCTCCAGATTATTGAGAAACCTGTTTATAGTTGAGCCGCTGTACCTTTGTTCCCCACACATTCTTTTACCCATGCAGTTGCTGCCTCAATGCTCTCGGTACTGGTGACTTCCAGCAGGGTGGTTTTCAAACGATCCGATGAGAGTCTCTCCAGTTCCTGTGCTCCTTTCTGGGTGAGACAAGCAGCCAACACCCGCAGACCCTGGGCATCCAGTTGCCTGGCCAGCTGGTTTCCAAAACCAGAATCACAGCCAGTGATGAAGACATATTTCTCTCTCAGATTGTCTACCTGCTGCCTTTCCCGATAGGACCGTATCACAAAGTACAGCAAAACTCCCAATGCCAGGTAGAACCACATGCTTGCTGTGTATTAAGACAAGTCAAAATTTAAGATTTGGGTTTCCTAAACAGGATTGTTCTTAAACCAATTTTTCTTCTATCTGTCGTCCTTCTGATATTGATGGGTAGCAATGTGTTCCCAGGAGAACTGGCATGGAAGTTCCCATTCACAGATTAACGGTTAATCAAATGTTTGCAATAGCTGCTTTGTAGTTCATTGGACCTTCCCTTTAGCAAATAATCTCCTCAGCAGAGTGGCCAATTCTGTCAATGTAACTTCACCTGGAATAAACCAGCACAGTCGAAATATTACTAGAGGTGAAAGGTGCTTTTGAGAGAACCATGACCTTGATGACTGAGAATTTCCACAGACATGCTAGAGCTAGATTTTCACTCCTCTCCTGCTACAAATGAACTACCATTCCAGGTCACGAAATTGGGTATTTTTGTACAAGCAGTCAACTTACAATTGGTTATTTAGCAACTCTTTGAAGTTATGATGGACCTCCCTGGGAATAGTTACAATCCAGTTCTAAAGTTCCAACAGCTGCACCCCCTCGTGGTCACATGACATGTCACACACTCGTCCACTGGTCCACATTTACAACTATTTTTAGCGTCCTGCAATCACATGACTGTATTTTATGTTATCTTTGGAGAAAACCAATATTTCTGGTTTTTGGTAACACTTGCCCCTTAGCGAACACTTAGTCTACTTAAGGATTGCCACGGTGGCTTAATGGACCACCGCAAAGAAAGGTCATAAAATTGGGTCGGTCAGTCATGTGGGTGACCCACTTTACAACTGTTGCAACCTATGACTACTGGGTGGGCTCCATTACAGTTGTAAGTCAGGACTAACTTTAGAAGTGCAGATCTCACTATTATCCATCTGCATAGGTCACAGGTCACAGCTAAACTGAAATATGCATCATACAGGCAGAGGTGGCATTCAGCAGGTTCTGACCAGTTCCCGAGAACCGGCAGTGGAAATTTTGAGTAGTTAAGAGAACAGGCAAACACCACCTCTGACTGGCCCTGGCCCCTTCTATTCTCTGCCCCCTGAGTCCCAGCTGATTGGCCGAGTCTTTTGTTGCCTTGCAGAGGAGAACAGAGCTGGAAAGCAAGTTGGATGGGGAGGAAACGGAGATTTTACAGTATCCTTCCCCTGTCACGCCCACCAAGCCACGTCCACAGAACCAGTAGTAAAAAAATTTTGAATCCCACCACAAGGTTATTTCTGAAGTGGATCTAGAAGTCGCAGTTGATGCAAAATAATTCATCCAGGTTTCTAACCAACTGCGAGTGTATGTGTCTGACATGAATGTTCTGCACTGGTTGCCTGTTGCTTAGTGGGCACAATTAAATGTGTTGCATTCAGTTTTAAAGTCTTAAATGGTCTGGGGTCTGACTACCTAAAGGGCTGCCTGTCCAGATATCAACCTGCCTGTTCAGCTCAGCAGTGTAGGAAGTTAACATCCACCCCTCTCCTAGAAAAATTGAAAGAGCCTAGGAAATATTAAAAGGCAGAATATTTCTCCTAAAAAGAATAGTAACTCAAGAAGCAGAAACTCACCCCCATCTTTGTTAATGGGTGGGCCATTAAGGCCTGGGCCAGAATACTTTACATAAGAAGGAACTCCAGGGTGATGGGATTAAGGATGGCCCTCAGGAAATGATAGGATTACCCATCTCACCACATGGTTTGGGAAGATTGCATTAGCCAGCATTCAGGTAAAGCCATGTGGTCCAGACCAAGCCTACAAAGTTAAGACCCCTGCCCCTGGGAGTCTAACAGCCAATTAGAATACAAGCTCCAATTCAAATCCCAACAGAGGGTATAAAACCCAGGCACTCTCAGCACCTCAACCCTTTTTCCCCTTCTCATCTTGAAGCATGTGATCATTCTTCTCTGGAGCTCCAGGCCATGTGGCCCTGTAACCATTAAACCTTCCAAGCAGCCTCCATGTTTCCAGTGTCTTTTTCCCCACTTGGAACTGAACCCAGAAGGATATTTCTTTCAACAGCAGAAACAGACAGACACCCTGGCATGTGGGAAAGAATTTCTCTGAAGTTATTTCCAAGCCAGGGAATGCACTTCCTCAAGAAGATGTTTAGCCAGCACTTTCTCAAAAATTAGGAGCTCTGTAACTAAGCATCTCTGTCCCTAGACTTTTTATCATTAAATGAGTTCATTATTTGTTTTATTGATATACTTTATCTTTTTAACTTTTTATATTGTGTTTGTATTGACATTTTTGGGGGGTCTGTTGGAGGAAATATCCTTCTGGATTCAGCTGCAAGTGGGGAAAAAGATACTGGAAACATGGAGGCTATTTGGAAAGACGGTTTAATGGTGGACTAATGGTGCCTTGGAGCGCTTGGGCAAAGAAAGAAAGGGCAGAGATGCTGAGAGTCCCTTGGTTTTATGCTCTCTGGGATTTGAACTTCCTGGGGCACAGGAAGAGTATCCTGATTGGTTGTTGTCAGAGGTCATAGCTAGCTTTGTAGGTTGTCTCTGTGTTAAGTTTGGTTGAAACTTGGTGGGTGGTGCAATGAAGGGCAATTCAATAGCTCTGCCTGAAGAAAGTAGATCTTTGTTATGTAGAAGAAACTAGCCCAGGCTTTAATGGCCCATTAACAAAGGTGGGCGGGGGGGCTGAGTTTCTGCTGCTCTGAGTTTCTACTTCTCTTTTAGAGGAAATATTCTGCCTTTTTAGTATATCCTAAAATATTTCATTTTTCTAGGAGAGGGGTGGGTTTTAACTTCCAGCAGATCTGGAGTGGTTGCATAGCAGAAAGCAACAATTTACATGTTGGAATTTGTATCCTTAGCATAGGATACATAAATCACCCTTTTTATAATTTGTTTGTACTTGATCATTAAAAAGGTGAACTTACTGGTTGTTAAGAAGTTAAGCTTACTTAAGTACATCAATAGTCGATTTCACAATTAACAGATAACAGAAAATCGGAGTTGGAAGGGACCTTGTAGGTCATCTAATCCACCCCCCCATCCAAGCAGGAGACCCTACACCATTTCTGACAAATGGCAGTCCAATCTCTTCTTGAAAGTCTCAAGTGATGGGCGCTCCCACAACTTCTGAGGGAAAGCTGTTCTATTGGTTGATTGTTCTCACTGTCAGAAAGTTTCTCCTTATTTCCAGGTTAAATCTCTCCTTGTTCAGTTTCCATCCATTATTCCTTGTCTGGCCTACAGGTGCTTCAGAAAATAGCTTGACCCCTTCCTCCCTGTGGCAGCCCCTCAAATATTAGAAGACTGCTATCATGTCTCCCCTGGTCCTTCTCTTTACTAGACTAGCCAAGCCCAGATTCTGCAATCGTTTGTTGTATGTTTTAGCCTCCAGTCCCCTAATCATCCTGGTTGCTCTTCTCTGTACTCTTTCTAGAGTCTCAACGTCTTTTTTATAATGTGAACAAAACTGGATGCAGTACTCTAGGTGCGGTCTTACTAAGGCTTTATAGAGTGGTATTAGTATCTCCCTTGATCTCGATTGTATCCGTTAATACAACTTAGCATTAGCTTTTTTGGCTGCTGCTGCACATTGCTGGCTCATATTTAGCTGGTTGTCCACTAAGACTCCAAGATCCCTCTCACAGTTACTGCTATTGAGCCTGGTTTCACCCAGTCTATATGTGTACTTTTGATTTTTCTTGCCTAAATGTAGGGCTTTATTTTTCTCTACACTGAATTTCATTTTTTCATTTGTATTTGTTAGAAACAGCCCAGTATTCTAGTCTGTCAAGATCCATCTGGATCTTGAACCTATCTTTTTGGGTGTTAACTATTCCTGCCAGCTTAGTATCATCTGCAAATTTGGTAAGTTCCCCTTCTATTCCCTCATCTAAGTCGTTAATGAAGATATTTAAGAGTATTGGGCCTAAGACGGAATCTTGTGGCACCCCACTGCTTATTTCCCTCCATGTAGACTTAGACCCATTAAGGACTACTCGTTGAGTACGGTTTGCCAGCCAGTTGTGAGTCCACCACCATCCTAGTGGTGGTGTTTCCAGTTTCATAATCACATATATTATTTCAATGTGGATAGAAATTTGCCAATTTAGTTTTCCCTGAGGCTTCCTTGTATCTTTGAACCTCCAGTTTTGGCAGAAAGCATCAAACAATCTTCCACCAGACTTTGAACCTTTCCTAATTGCTAAGTCATCCCTGAGCTGGCAAAACCACATAACTGCATAAGATTACTGAATCCATTGTTGATCCCTATCAGTCCCTCCACTTCTCTCCAAGGCAATAGGAGTCAATGGTCAGCAAATTTTACACACTTTGAAGCTTAATTTCGATGGTGTTAGAATGAAAGAGAAAACATTACTTTAACAGGTATCTGGCATTCAATTGTCACCATCATCATTTATTTTGGTCACTGACCAACAGAATTTACATTCAACAATAAAATTAAAATAAGCTCATTGACACAATCGTCTGATCTACATGTTGTAAAAATAACCAACATTTTTTAAAAATTGATTTTTATTGCAGTTTTTTTACAAAATAAAATCAATACAGATTAAAAAAAGAAAGTAAAGAAACGGTGATTAATAGAAAAACAATGAAAAAAGGCATGAAAGAAAAAAAGATACAAAGGAGTGGCTTCCAATCTTCTTTACAGCATTTACAAAGACAGTTATCTTTCATTCTCTCTCTCTTTTAAGGTTAAATCATGATTCCCTTCTTTCCATATTCTACCTTTCGAATCATCAGCCCCGTAAATTACAAGTTCACTTTTTTCTGTTTTCAGCAAAAAGTCCATAAAGTGTTTTCAGTTGTTAACAAATGACTTTTCCCTAATCACACAAATAAATTATGCTCCCTCTACAAATTCTGAGAAAGAGAACGAAATAGAAAGAAAGAAGTAGTTTTGATGCAGTTACCACATACAAAACCAATTGTCCTTAAGTCACAATATACAGGTATCCATGACTTCAGCCTGCATCACTCGTGGGCTGGGAATGAAATTAAAACCATATCATGGGGACAAAGCAGACAAAAAGGCTGTTATCAGAACATGTTTATGAGATTAGGTGCAAATGCCCATAAGATACAGCAAAAATCCTTTTTAAAAACCCCAATGATTTTCTCTATTAGAAAAGCTTAAGAAGTACGATGGATGGATGTTCTTCCCACCAGCAAAAATCCACCGATCACCAAACTTTAACAAGTGCTGTCATCTTAAATTTGCTAAGATTGAATGTTAAATATTTAGCAGAGTATTCTTGGTGTCAAGGATTAATACAGCAGATGGAAGTAGTGTTCAGATTGTAGCAGTGAGTATAGAACCACACAAGCACAGCAGTTGAAGTGCAAAGTCTTTATATACAGTGATATAAGCACAGTCCAAGTTTCAGTCCAATATCATACACAGTTCATCAGTAGATTAGCTTACTAACCATTCTTGTTCAGTAGATATAACAGCAATACATCATCTTCAATACATCCGTGCATCAATGGAGAAATATAATTACAGTGTTGAAGATACTTGCCAAGTAGCAGAGTAGCATAGTAGAAAAACCAGTAGCAGCATTCCTGTAGTACAAACATAGACACTAACAGACACTAGCCATGTGCTCTCTGGCTTCTTACTACCGTATTTTCCGGCGTATAAGACGACCGGGCGTATAAGACGACCCCCTAATTTTATAGTTAAAACATAGGTTTAGGCCTATTGTATAATTTGCATGTATAAAAAGCCTGCTTGGATTGGCTGAGTTAGAGAGGTGGTCCGAGCAGCTTTGCAGTGATTGGTGCAGGATCGAGTTGGAAAATTCATTTCGTGGCAATATCCAGACGATTTTCGTTTAGCGGCATATCGAAATGTTTTTCGGAATATACTCGGCGTATAAGACGACCCCCGATTTTCGGTTGACTTTTTTTCGTTTCAAAAGTCATCTTATACGCCGGAAAATACGGTATATAGCACTCCTGCTTCCTGTAGCCAATCAGCATCTTGGCTACAAGATAGTGCTGAGTCATTTCTGACTTGCAGCCATATATGGTAAACCAATATAGTGAGGTTTCTTAAAGAAACCTAACAGAGAAAGACTGGTCTGAAGGAGGCAGCAAATTACGCTTAAATTAGTGGTTCCCAAAGTGGGTGGTACCACCCCCTGGGGGGTGGTGGGATGCCTTGGGGGGCGCTCGAGGTGCCGGCTGTTGCACTGCTCCAGAGCCGGCGCCTCAAATGTGGCTGCGGCGGGACATTATGTGCCGCCGCGGCTGCATTTGATACGCTGCTCCCCTGCCACCTCTTAGTATCCCTATGGGCCCAGGAGAGGGGTGCTAAGAGGCAGCAGCGTTCAAGGCGCTGGCTCCAGAGCGGTGCAACAGTCAATGGGTAAGCCTGCAGAGCCGGTGCCTTGAACGCCCCCCTGCCGCCTCTTAGTGTCCACAGGGGGCCCAGCAGAGGGGCACTAAGAGGCAGCAGGGGGGCATTTGATGCGCCAGCCCTGCAGGCCCATTGATTGTTGTACCGCACCGGAGCCGATGCCTCGAATGCAGCAGCACGTTGGGAAAAGCTGCCACCACCGCTTTCCCAAAGTGCCACCGCTGTCGCATTTTGTCTGTCCGCTCGTCGGTTCATCATCCATCCATCCAAAAGATTTGTCTGTCTGTCTGCCTTCCTACCTACCTGCCTGTCTTTCTGTCTACCTATCTACCTATCCATACATCTGTCCAAAAGGTCTGTCTTCCTGCCTGCTTGCCTGCCTACCTACTTACCTGTGTATCTACCAATATATCTATCTCTATCTGTATCTACCTACCTACCTGTCTATCCACCCATCCATCCATGTTCGAAACACCGGCCCCGCAGACACATCGGGAAAATGGAGCAAAGCCAGTCTGGGAGGGAGAGAGGGATGGAGGGAGAGACAGACAAACAGACAGACAGACCTGATGCATCAGATTGAAATGAGGCCTAGTTTAGAGTGAGGCCCTTTTCCACATTGAAACATCTTTGGCTTCTATTAAAGGTTTTGTGGACGAAACATAGTCAAGACTGTCAGGAAGCTCTCACGTTTTGTTGAGGCTTTAAACAGGATCCATTGGACCAGATATCCACACTGAAAAAATACTTTTCCCCAATATATTACAGTGCTAATTCTAAAGAAAGCAAAACCAAAATGTACTGGTAAATTACAAGGAGAAAACGCACACACACACATATACTCCTTTCTAACCCTGATGGAGCAGATGATTGGACTAGAATAGCTATCTCATTATCTTTCTCCTCCCTCCTTCTCTCCTTTATTTCTTTTTCTTTCTGTCCCTTCCTTCCATCTCCCCCTTTCTTTGTCTGTCCCTTTTTTTCTTTCCCTTTTCTCTTTCTTTTTTTCCTTCTCTCTCTTTCTTTTCTCTTTCTTTCCCTCTCTCAGGCTCACCCCATTGACTTGGTGCACTGCTCTGCTCGGACTTGCTTTGGCAGGTCCCTCCGATGCAGCAGGCTCAATGGGGTGGGCCTGCGGGGCCGGCACCTAGAATGCGGCAGTGGCAGCACATTTGAAAAGTAGAGCAAAGCCAGAAGTCGGTAATTTTTTCTGCAAAGAATCACAAAAGCTTCTGGGTTGTGCACAAGAAGAGACACACGTCAATGCAATTCAGCAACATAAAATAAAGAAATACAAATAAAAATAAACAAAAATCGGCAAATCATCTCTGATTAGATTTTATTCACTACTAGAATCTAATCAGAGATGCTTTGCTGATTCTAGTCCAATGACCTGCTCCAGCAGGGTTGGAAGGGAGTGTGTGTGTATGTATATGCATGACTGTCAAAACACCAAAAACAGGTCAAGTAGCTCTGGGGAGGCCAGTCATAAATTAGAACACTTGCTAAACAACCGGCCATTAAGTGAGGACCACTTGTATTTGGTTTGCCAGTCACCTGACCACGCCCACCCAATCACATGACCACCAAACCACACCTACCCGGTAACGTGACCAGCAAACCACACCTACCCAGTCGCATGACCACCAAGTCACAACCTCAAATTAGGCCACGCCCACAGAGATTTGAATCCCAACCCTGGCTGGGGGGCACTGAGGATGAGTTTGTAGCACCAAAGGGATGGTGAACTGAAAAGGTTTGGGAACCACTGACTTAAATTGACTCATGAAGCAGGAACAAAGCATCCTCCATAATTTGGAAGCACTGTATCTTTTTGAGTACCAGGTACGTTACACAACCAGGTAGAAAGGGATCTCATTTGAACTGGAGTTTAGAGATGGTATTTAAGAAAAAAAATATTTTAGTACATATGCTACAAAAGAATCAAATGTGGGGCAGGGAAGCAACGTTGGTTAGCAGTTATAAAGCATTTTACAAGGATTTTGGTAATTCTGAAAAATTATAAAGTTGGTTTGGGAGCAACTCTGAAAAAGGAACCCAAACTATCTGGTCTATCAGCTTAGTGCAAATAATAGGTATGATCCTCTGCACCTCTTCCAGTTTGCGTTCTTTATCTTTACCAACCAGGATATAGAGAATGGAAGTATACAGAGTCTATTAGCAAAATGGGGTTTGGTCTGAACAATAAAAAAGCAAGAGACATAAGCTTATCCTACTTGACTTTAGTATAAACAAGATTCTGTTTTTATAGCTTACGGGTGTATCAGTAACGTAAGAGATCTAGAATTTCCATTGAGTCTGTTTCCTGACTTGGCCTATATCAAAGGACCTTGGCTGTATCAAACTTTTGGATAGCTGAAGAGAGCAGCTGAAATGTACTATTCTTATTACCAGGACAATGGTGGTATTCAAATTTTTTAGTACCGGTTCTGTGGGCATGGCTTGGTGGGCGTGGCAGGGGAAGGATACTGCAAAATTTCCATTCTCTCCCCACCCCACTAACCTGCTTTCCAGCTCCATTCTTCTTTGCAGGGTAACAAAAGAAGACCCAGCTGATCAGCTGGGACTCGGGAGGCAGAGAATAGATGGGGGTGAGGCCAGTCAGAGGTGATATTTGCTGGTTCTCCAAACTACTCAAAATTTCCGCTACCAATTCTCCAGAACGGGTCAGAACCTGCTGAATGCCACCTCTGTAGCAGGATCTTTTATCTACTTTTCCAGCAAGAGACACGCACCAACACGCACACCCCTTCCAGGGGTTTAAATGAAACGTTAATCATGTTTCATTTGTTGCTTCGATTGGGATGAACTTCTCCATGGAAGCGGGTGGATGGGTGGGTTGCATTTTTCTGGCTGGAAAGGTGGGTTTCAGGGTGCTGCTGGCTTATTTTAAAATGATTCCCAACTCCCCCCCCCTTTTTTTTTTTTGTTTCTGGCTTCTTTTTCATCAAAATTTAGCCACTGTTAGAACGACAATCGATCAGATTCTGGTAGCCAAGCAACTGGGTTGATTGCCAAGACACAAACATACCGTTTTGGAGCTGTGGTAGCTTTCCTGCCGACCTCCCCCACCCTGCTTTCAATCTGCTCTTGATTTAGCACCACAAGGGCGCCCCTCTTTTTTCTTCCCTCCCCTGCCCACTTCTCAAAAGCATTTTTCCTTCTTTCCTTCCTTCCTTCCTTCCTGCCTGCCTGCCTGCCTGCCTGCCTTCCTTCCTTCCTTCCTTCCCTCCCTCCCTCCCTCCCCTGGACAGCATCAAAGGATTGTGGAAACATTCAGCACAACTTGAGTAACACTAAGAAGATCTGAGCCAATATCTGAGAGATGCTTTGCATAAGCCTCAGAACAGCCTGCAAAGCTTTCCGTGACATTTTCTTATTTAGAATGGATAAGTCTCTTGAAATAGGATGGTCAGGCAGTTGTCAGTGGATGCAATAAGTATATTTCATCACCTCTCAGGCACAAGAAACCAAGGCCATACTTTAGTTGATGAAATGGACTTTGTTATTGCTGCAGTGCCTACTTAGAAAAATCTCAGCAGGCTGATGTCACTTTCTTAGGAACAGTCAGGTAAGACTTCAGGGACTCTGGGGGAGGTAAGGCCCACACTCCTTTTGCTGTGCAAGGCCTCTAAACTCAGGCCCTTCACCTCTCCTCACTTCAGCTGAAGATTCCAGCAGGCCACCCTTATTACCAGTAGGTATCCCTTAATATACATTCTCCACCTGTTCACTCTTGGATTTCCTCCAGTGGTGCTCTAGGTACCTCTTAGTGACCCTGGTGACACAGATAAACTTCCAGGTGGCCTTAATGACTCGCTAAAAAGAATGCAAATGACCAGCTGTCTGCAAGGAGTATAAATCCTTCCATTCCCCACAATCCAGTCAGAGCTGAAAAAACTTCTTGGGTGAGAAGCAAAATGTCTTCAAAGAAAAACCAAAAAGTCCAGTTGCCTCTTGAAAAAAAGCACCTTTGGCACAACCATGACCTGGATGACTGAGAATCTCCATAGATACCTCTTATGCTACTTCATCTCCTGTAGTCTTTCTGAAAATGAGTGGACCATCTAGGATGGAGAGTGTGTCCCAATGCAAGGATGCTATTTGTTCATTCCAAGCAGCAACCAAAACCTCAGCCAAACCTCTCTTATTCACATGTTACTAGTTTAACAACTGCAGTGATTCACTTAACAACTGTGGTGAGAAAGTTTGTAAAATGGGGTGAAATTCAATTAATAACCATCTCACTTAGCAACAGAAATATTGGGCTCAATTGCTGTCACAATTGGAGGTCTACTTGTATACAACATATTTATACTGTCACGGGATTTGCTAAAAGTCTGGTTTTATGCGTTTTGTTCTGTTTTCATAATGATAAACTGAAACATTTTGAGGCTTTTCAATGTGTTTTCTTAATTCTTTTTTTATCTTCTCTTGCAGCCATCCTCATATCAGGCTACCAGAATGTAAACATACACAAGTACACATATAGAAATTCATGGGCAGCATGTGTGTTTTAAGGGAAGATGCAAGTAAGTTATTTGCTATTTTTGCAAAGAAAAGATAAAAGGATATTCATTAATCCATGGACCATTGGAAGTTCAGAGGCAGATTATCAGTGATTGGATAGGTTTAGAAGAGAAACTTCACACAATGATTAACTAGCATTCTCTGTCCTTGGCTAGTTTGGATGAAGAAGATGAGAACTACAATTGGCTGAAGATATTCCCAGCAAGCTCCAGACCAGACACACATGAACGTGCGCACACAAATGGACACACACACAGAGAGAGAGCTATGACTGCCACTATTCCTAAAGCATTGGAGATCTGCAAATGTTGAAAACAAAGGGTCTTGTGAATGAACGGTCAATAGGAAGACTTGCTGATACGACAGATCTCAGGGTGGCTGGGTTGGAAGAGCTAAAAGCCTTTGGTCTGGAAGCGCTCTTACAGTGCTCAAGGACTGACACTGATGTGTACTTTTAACTGCATGGGTAGGTCAAAGATGGTGGTTGGAACTTCTATTCGTAGACCTCCTTCCTCCCAACTTTTCCACCCCGTTCCTTTTACGGAGCCTGAGCGGGTTTAGGCAAAGACCGAGTCAGCACAAAATCTGTGATGGAAGTGGGAAAGTAAGAGAGAGGAATGAAGATATACCGGGAATCCCATCCAGCAGAATAGCGTGTATGGGGGTATTTGGATATCAAAGCATGCTCCATACAGTCAGTCACCATGTAGAGGTCGGTGGAGCAACGAGTTGCAAGGTTGTCTTTGAACTCCTCATAAACTGTTTTGAGAGAGAAAGAAACAGGGAGGGAGGGAGGCAGGGAGGGAGGGAGGGAAGAGAGAGCAGGTGGAAGGGAAAGAAAGGAAGTCAGTATGGAGATATGGGATCAAAATACCAGAGAGAATGTAAATAAATAAAAGAGCCTCCTCATTACTACATGAATGAAACAATGATAGTTTTTAAATTTAAGGACAGCTTTCTCTGAATCTCAGAAGTTTCTAAGATGGGAAAACTCCCCGGAGTTATTATAAAAACCAAAGCACTAGCAAGTTCTATGGACTCTGTTATTACAGCTCAGCATGGAAAAACAATTGCGTTTTAGGAGAGGACTTTCAGACCAGGAGAAAAGTCCAGTCCATGAATCGTCCAATCGATGCCTTGACATCAAGGGTGAGCAACAGTCCCTTCCAACTTCTGACTCTTGGTAAGGTTCCCCCAATTAGCCTTCAAGCCAATAAAGACTTACATGAATCAAAGTAAGGCTGGCCGTAGCTTTCTTTGATTTCCTCTGGGACTTTGATCCATTGCTGCCTCAGGATCTCAAGACTTTTTGGGATATCAGTCATGGATGTGCGGAAATAGCCTGGCTCGATTATGGCTACTTTCACCCCAAATGAATGGATCTCACGCCTAGAAAGAAATTAACAGTTCAGAGTCATTGCCTGGGGGTGCTGCTTCTTCCTCTAGCAGAGCATGCGAGATTTCAAGAAATCTGATCGTTTTCAATCTGGTGAGAACAACCATTTCTACATCAGTCCTGGCATGGAAATGTTCTCTTTGCCATTTAAACAATTCCCATCTTTTGTTTCACTTGATTATTAATGAATGCTAATAAATTATTGCTCTCTGCATGGGATTTCAGGGCAGAGATTCTTCTATTTCAGCCAGCATGTACTGAACTAAAGCTACCTACTATGCCTTTCTCAACCTTTCTTATGTTACAGAGTCATTATGGCGATAATAATATCTGGGTACTACTACACAGTATATCACAGAAGTGAGTACACCCCCTCACATTTTGTAAATATTTAAGTATATCTTTTCATGTGACAACACTGAAAAAATGACACTTGGCTACAATGTAAAGTAGTGAGTATATAGCTTGTATAACAGTGTAAATGTGCTGTCCGTCCCCTCAAAATAACACAACACACAGCCATTAATGCCTAAACATTTATAAAATGTTGGGGGTGCACTCACTTCTGTGACATACTGTATATGCCAGTTTAAGTTCCTGGAGGAAAGGCACATTATTTGTTCAAAAGATGAAATAAATGCATTAATTGGATTGATAAACTTTTCTTTTCAAACCAGATTGATTTTCAGAAAATAAACTATTTTTCTGAACAGTTTAACCAAATAATAACTTGACCCATTTCCCCAAATGAGACCAGATATAATAGGCACACCTAGCAAAGCCCTTGACTGAATTCCCCTTTCTTGCTCCTTGTCTATCTGGGTCAGGAATGTGGAAACATTTACTCCTCAGACATCCACTCAAAGCTGCAATTTGAAGCGGCATGAGATTACCTGAGACTGTCAGAGAAAGCCTCCACTCCATACTTTGAGAGACAGTAGCCACCTCCCTTGATACTCAGTCTGCCCGCGATGCTGGACATGTTGACCACTCTTCCCTTGGCCTTCTTCACCAAAGGCAACATATGCAGTGTCACATCAATCAGCCCAACTAGATTGACGTTCAGCACTTTCATATAATCCTCTTTGGTCAGCCATTCATTGGGGAATGTGGGGTATACAATTCCCGCATTATTTACCAAGCCCCAGAGTCCTGAAAAAAAAAAGATAGCAAGTATGTAAAACTTTAGAAAGAGACTGAAAATCTAGCCCAGGCTGAGCAGAGAGGGTTTTTTTAGGGGGGAGGGAATCAGTTAATATAAAAGCAAATTTATTTTTCCTCTTCATGTCAGTATCTTTAGTTTAACTGGGATGTCCTCAAAAATCTTCTATGTGTGTTTTTGAGCCTATGAGGAAATGTACTTCAATAAAATTGAATTAAGGGCCAAAACACCTTGAAATAATATTTTAATCAGCACTAGCTACATAATTGCATGATCTCGGATTAAACGTATCATTAAAAGGTATCATAAGGAATTCTTCCTAATCATAAACCTTATGAGATATTTAATTTCACAAGGAGATTTTCCTGAACAATTTATAATCTGCTCCAGATTATTGAGAAACCTGTTTATAGTTGAGCCGCTGTACCTTTGTTCCCCACACATTCTTTTACCCATGCAGTTGCTGCCTCAATGCTCTCGGTACTGGTGACTTCCAGCAGGGTGGTTTTCAAACGATCCGATGAGAGTCTCTCCAGTTCCTGTGCTCCTTTCTGGGTGAGACAAGCAGCCAACACCCGCAGACCCTGGGCATCCAGTTGCCTGGCCAGCTGGTTTCCAAAACCAGAATCACAGCCAGTGATGAAGACATATTTCTCTCTCAGATTGTCTACCTGCTGCCTTTCCCGATAGGACCGTATCACAAAGTACAGCAAAACTCCCAATGCCAGGTAGAACCACATGCTTGCTGTGTATTAAGACAAGTCAAAATTTAAGATTTGGGTTTCCTAAACAGGATTGTTCTTAAACCAATTTTTCTTCTATCTGTCGTCCTTCTGATATCGATGGGTAGCAATGTGTTCCCAGGAGAACTGGCATGGAAGATCCCATTCACAGAGTAACGGTTAATCAAATGTTTGCAATAGCTGCTTTGTAGTTCATTGGACCTTCCCTTTAGCAAATAATCTCCTCAGCAGGGTGGCTGAGGATACCTTTAACAGGTATCTGGCATCTGTCAATGTAACTTCACCTGGAATAAACCAGCACAGTTGAAATATTACTAGAGGTGAGTTGAAATATTACTAGAGGTGAAAGGTGCTTTTGAGAGAACCATGACCTTGATGACTGAGAATTTCCACAGACATGCTAGAGCTAGATTTTCACTCCTCTCCTGCTACAAATTAACTACCATTCCAGGTCAAGAAATTGGGTATTTTTGTACAAGCAGTCAACTTACAATTGGTTATTGAGCAACTCTTTGAAGTTATAATGGACCTCCCTGGGGTTAGTTATGATCCAGTTCCAAAGTTCCAACCGCTGCACCCCTCGTGGTCACATGACATGTCACACACTCGTCCACTGGTCCACATTTACAACTACTTTTAGCGTCCTGCAATCACATGACTGTATTTTATGCTATCTTTGCAGAAAACCATTTATTTCTGGTTTTTGGTAAAACTTGCCCCTTAGCAAACACTTGTTCTGCTTAAGGATTGCCACGGTGGCTTAATGGACCATGGCAAAGAAAGGTCATAAAATTGGGTTGATCAGTCATGTGGGTGACCCAGTTTATAACTATTGCAACCTATGACTGTACTGGGTGGCTCCATTACAGTTGTAAGTCAGGACTAACTTTAGAAGTGCAGATCTCACTATTATCCATCTGCATAGGTCACAGGTCACAGCTAAACTGAAATATGCATCATACAGGCAGAGGTGGCATTCAGCAGGTTCTGACCAGTTCTGGAGAGCCGGCAATGGAAATTTTAAGTAGTTCAGAGAACAGGCAAACACCACCTCTGACTGGCCCTGGCCCCCTCTATGCTCTGCCTCCTGAATCCCAGCTGATTGGCTGAGTCTTTTGTTGCCTTGCATAGGAGAACAGAGCTGGAAAGCAGGTTAGTGGGATGGGGAGGGAACGGAGATTTTACAGTATCTTTCCCCCAGGAGTAGGGAAGGAATGGGAGATTTTACAGTATCCTTCCCCTGTCATGCCCACCAAGCCACATCCACAGAACCGGTAGTAAAAAAAATTTGAATCCCACCACAGGGTTATTTCTGAAGTGGATCTAGAAGTCGCAATTGATGCAAAATAATTCATCCTGGTTTCTAACCAACTGCGAGTGTATGGTGTCTGACATGAATGTTCTGCACTGGTTGCCTGTTGCTTAGTGGGCACAATTAAATGTGTTGTATTCAGTTTTAAACCCTTAAATGGTTTGGGGTCTGACTACCTAAAGCAGGGGTCGCCAACCTTTTGGACATCAGGGACCACCAAAGTCATAATTTTAGATCCCAGGGACCACTAACTGGTTCTGTGGGCGTGGTCTAATTTGTAGATGTGGCTTGGTAGTCATGTAACTGGCTGGGCATGGCTTGTATGTAAATATTATAAATATATAAATACTGAATTTTTTATAAAAAAGAGCAACTTTTACCCAAAAGCAGGCAGGCAGATTGAGTTGCTCACAGAATCACAGATTCATTCAGAAATCTATCTATCTGCCATTGGCTAGGCTCAGTCTGTCACATAAAATTTGCTAGCAAGCAAACTCACAAAATTAACACACAACACACCATGTATGTAAATATTGAATTTTTTATATAAAAAAGCAACTTTTATCCAAAATCAGGCAAAGCAGGCAGGTTGAGTAGCTCACAGAATCATTCAGTGATCTATCTATCTTGCATCAGCTAGTTCAGTTTCTCAAATTTGCTTGCCGTGAGTCTGCACTGAATTTGCTTGCAAGCAAATCTTCAGTCCTAAGGGAAGTTCAGCTGTGCTTAGCTAGAAAGCAAGAAATCCAACCATTTCCTGCTTCCTAGCTAATCTAAATCTCCCGGCAGAGCAGAACAGGTGATAGTCAGAAAAAGGAAAAATGTCAACTTAGCAGACAAGTTTGCCGGGTAAGGAGTGAGTGGGCAGGGAGGGTTCCCACAGGCCATGTGGGCTGAGCAGCCTTGTGTTTCTGTGTAGCCTGGATTAATTGCTTTGGGGGGGTGCTCTGTGGTTGATATTTCTCTGCGGCCCACCAAAATTTTCTTACAGTCCACCAGTAGGCCACGACCCACCAGTTGGCGACCGCTGAACTAAAAGGCTGCCTGTCCAGATATCAACCTGGCTGTTTAGCTCAGCAGAAACAGGACACTGCACAGACAGACACTCTGGCATGTGGGAAAGAATTTCTCTGAAGTTATTACCAAGCCAGGGAATGCACTTCCTCAAGAACTGTTTAGCCAGCACTTTCTCAAAAATTAGGAGCTCTGTAACTAAGCATATCTGTCCCTAGACTTTTCACCATTAAATAAGTTCATTATTTGTTTTACTGATATATTTAATCTTTTTAACTTTTTATATTGTGTTTGTATTGACATTTTTGGGGGGTCTGTTGGAGGAAATATCCTTCTGGGTTCAGCTGCAAGTGGGAAAAAAGATACTGGAAACATGGAGGCTATTTGGAAAGATGGTTTAATGGTGGACTAATGGTGCCTTGGAGCGCTTGGGCAAAGAAAGAAAGGGCAGAGATGCTGAGAATCCCTTGGTTTTATGCTGTCTGGGCTTTGAACTTCCTGGGACACAGGAAGAGTATCCTGATTGGTTGTTGTCAGAGGTCATAGCTAGCTTTTTAGATTATTTCTGTGTTAAGTTTGGTTGAAACTTGGTGGTGGTGCAATGAAGGGCAATTCAATAGCTCTGCCAGAAGAAAGTAGATCTTTGTCATGTAGAAGAAACTGGCCCAGGCTTTAATGGTCCATTTTCAAAGGTGGGGGGGATTGAGTTTCTGCTGCTCTTTTAGAGGAAATATCCTACCTTTTTAGTATATCCTAAAATATTTCATTTTTCTAGGAGAGGGGTGGGTTTTAACTTCCAGCAGATCTTGAATGGTTGCATAGCAGAAAGTACATAACTGCATAAGATTACTGAATCCATTGCTGATCCCTATCAGTCCCTCCACTTCTCTCCAAGGCAATAGGAGTCAATGGTCAGCAAATTTTACACACTTTGAAGCTTAATTTCGATGGTGTTAGAATGAAAGAGAAAACATTACTTTAACAGGTATCTGGCATTCAATTGTCACCATCATCATTTATTTTGGTCACTGACCAACAGAATTTACATTCAACAATAAAATTAAAATAAGCTCATTGACACAATCGTCTGATCTACATGTTGTAAAAATAACCAACATTTTTTAAAAATTGATTTTTATTGCAATTTTTTTGCAAAGTAAAATCAATACAGATTAAAAAAAGAAAGTAAAGAAACGGTGATTAATAGAAAAACAATGAAAAAAGGCATGAAAGAAAAAAAGATACAAAGGAGTGGCTTCCAATCTTCTTTACAGCATTTACAAAGACAGTTATATTTCTTTCTCTCTAAGGTTAAATCATGATTCCCTTCTTTCCATATTCTATCTTTCCAATCATCAGCCCTGTAAATTACAAGTTCACTTTTTTCTGTTTTCAGCAAAAAGTCCATAAAGTGTTTTCAGTCGTTAACAAATTACTTTTCCCTAATCACACAAATAAATTATGCTCCCTCTACAAATTCTGAGAAAGAGAACGAAAAAGAAAGAAAGTAGTAGTTTTGATGCAGTTACCACATACAAAACCAATTGTCCTTAAGTCACAATATCCAGGTATCCATGACTTCAGCCTGCATCACTCGTGGGCTGGGAATCAAAACAATGTCATGGGGACAAAGCAGACAAAAAGGCTGTTATCAGAACATGTTTGTGAGATTAGGTGCAAATGCCCATAAGACACAGCAAAAATCCTTTTTAAAAACCCCAGTGATTTTCTCTATATTAGAAAAGCTTAAGAAGTACGATGGATGGATGTTCTTCCCACCAGCAAAAATCCACCGATAACCAAACTTTAACAAGTGCTGTCATCTTAAATTTGCCAAGATTGAGAAACACTGGTCTGAAGGAGGCAGCAAATTACACTTCTAATGTGAAGGCTCCTTTACAGACTGAAAATCTGAGTATTCGCTGAAGTAGAAAGTCAGAATATAAATAAATAGATAAACTGTCGGGCAAAACCCACACTTACGATGAGACCGGGAGTTGGGGGGGTGGGGTGGGGACTACTGAAGGCCACTTTAGAACCAGCAAGCTGTTTCTGATTGTTTTTTCTTCTTGAACTACAATTCCCAGAAGCACCAAGATGTCCCATCAGACAGGCACCCGCTGTTCGGATTGGCTCTAAAGCGGCAAAGGGGTGGTGCGTAATTTCTCCCGCGCTCTCCTATTTTGCCGTGATCATGGCAAGCTTCGATCCCGGTTCTTTGCCTGACTTGCTGCGCCTTTATTACCGCCGCCTCTTCCCCTTCGGCCTTTACGGCCGGTGGCTCCGCTATGGCGATGGTGAGGAAGGATCGAGGCATTTCGGGACCCCGGTGGGAGGGCCGTGGAAGGCCGAGGGAAAGTCCGCAGGAAACTGCTCCACCAATCGAAACATGCGTGACTCTGAGCATGTGCAAAATTCGGCTGCTTAACATTCCATTTTTGTAAGATTGGAAGGGAGGAACTTTTGGGGTTGAGGTTTAAATGGGTTAAGGGAGGTCCATACGCTTTTTGTGGAGTTTTAAGGTAAGGATAGGGCCATGGGCATTGATGTTGGCGCATCAACATGAGGACAATTTGCAGCAAGTGCTGGCCAGATTTCTTTACACTGTCTAATTGCGTGGATGTGCTCACTAATGCAAAGATGTGTTGGGGGCTTTTTTCCCAAACCACTTAAATTGACTCATGAAGCAGGAACAAAGCATCCTCCATAATTTGGAGGCATCTTTTTGAGTACCAGGTACGTTACACAACTAGGTAGAAAGGGACCTCATTTGAACTGGATTTTAGAGATGGTATTTAAGAAAAAAAATATTTTAGAACATATGCTACAAAAGAATCAAATGAGGGTCAGGGAAGCAACGTTGGTTAGCAGTTATAAAGCATTTTACAAGGATTTTGGTAATTCTGAAAAATTATAAAGTTGGTTTGGGAGCAACTCTGAAAGAGGAACCCAAACAATCTGGTCTATCAGTTTAGTGCAAATAATAGGTATGATCCTCTGCACCTCTTCCAATTTGCGTTCTTTATCATTACTAATCAGGATATAGAGAATGGAAGTATACAGCGTCTATTAGCAAAATGGGGTTTGGTCTGAACAATAAAAAAGCATGAGACATAAGCTTACCCTACTTGACTTTAGTATAAACAAGATTCTGTTTTTATAGCTTACGGGTGTATCAGTAACGTAAGAGATCTAGAATTCCCATTGAGTCTGTTTCCTGACTTGGCCTATATCAAAGGACTGATCTGGGATAATAGATAATTAGCATTTTTCAGAGCTTTCCATTTGCATAATATGCATTGCCTATATTCTT
This sequence comes from Bungarus multicinctus, assembly GCA_023653725.1. Classification (NCBI taxonomy): domain Eukaryota; kingdom Metazoa; phylum Chordata; class Lepidosauria; order Squamata; family Elapidae; genus Bungarus; species Bungarus multicinctus. Next base: position 142,897,267 of record CM042834.1, read on the forward strand.
GAAACAACCGTCTAAAGGAAGTTTGATGTAGATGATCTAATACTTAGTTACTGAACATCTCATAAATTTATGGAAGAATTGAGATGTGAGGAAATGTTCTGCCATGAAACCCAAGATGGGATTGTGTGTTTGCCTTTTCTAGTATCAAAGAACTATTTCCAGCGACGGGAGTTCTCATTCACACTCCGTGATGATATCTATGTGCGGTATCAGTCTTTCAACACCCCACAGGAATTGGAAAAAGAAATCCAAAAATTGTGTCCGTATAAAATTGACATTGGAGCTGTATATTCACAGAAGGTATGGAATGGAATGTTTTGATATGAAGCAGCCTTCCTCAGCCAGGTGCCTACAAAATCTATTCAAACTACAGCCCCCGAAAATTTCTAGAGCAGGGGTATCAAACTCAAGGCCCGCTGGCCAGAATCAGCCCGCGGGCTGCTTAAATCTGGCCTGCGGGGCCAGCCTGGAAATAGCAAAGGACCAGCCCGTGGTGCTTCTGGCAGCCAAAAGGCGGTGCGGGGGGGGGGCATGTGAGGCTCCCCATACCCCGTTTTGGCCAGCAGGATAGTCCTGCAGGAGGTGTCCCTCCTGTCTCCCTTCTTCCCCCCTCCTCTCCTCCCCGGACTGCCCTGCAGAGAAGAACTACAATGCTGATCTGGCCCTCGAAGAAATCCATTTTGACCCCCCTGGCTTAGAACATCCCAGCATATCTGGAGAGTAACATTTAAGAAAGGCTTCTATTGCGCCGGCCAGTGCGCTCTCACAGGGTGGGCCTCTTTGGAGTGCCGTCAGCTGGGCAATGCCGGCTGGCGGCTCCGTGGGTACGGGCCTTCTCTGTGGGAGCGCCCTCCCTTTGGAATGAGTTACCCCCGGAGATGTGGACTATCCCTGACCTGCGAACCTTCTGGCGCGCATTGAAGACCCATCTTTTCCAACAAGCCGGTCTGGCCTAGTACTATTGGATGGTTTTAATTCTGTAATTTTTACCCTGTTTTTATTATTTTATCATAGTCTTAATCTCTCAGCCATAAATTTAATTCATTTTTAATCTATTTTTAAATTTTATATCTGATATTGTATTGTTTTAGTTGGGCTGTGCACTGCCCCGAGTCCCAATTTGGGAGAGGGGGCGGTATATAAATTAAAGAAATAAAATAAATAAATAAATTAGTGATGGTTTGAAAAGGTTATTTAATGCAGAGTTGGAAGATATCTTCTGGTCCAACCCCCTGCTTAAGCAGGAGACTCTATACCAGTGGTGGCTAACCTTTTTGAGCTCCTGTGCCAAAAATTGAGTGCGCACTTGCATGCTCGCAGTCGCGTGCCAGCACCCAGAAGGCAATGCATGCCCCCCACACGTCCCCTGTGCATGCGCATGCAATTCCCAATCCTCACCGTCCCCTTACCTGCACTGCACCTCACAGCTGATTTTCGGCGGGTTTGAGGCCTTTTTTGGCCTCCTAAAAACTTGAGGAAGGCTTCTGCAAGCTTTGTAGGCCAAAATCTAGCCCCGTTTTGTTCCTGTTTTTCCAAAAATACTAGAAGTGACGAAGCGGGGCTAGATTTTGGCCTATAAAGCTTGTAGAAGCCTGCAGAACCTTTCCTCAAGCCTTTGGGAGGCCGAAAAAGGCCTCAAACTCGCTGAAAATCAGCTGTGGGGCGTGTACATGCACAATGAGGTAAGTTTGCCTGCAGCTTGTGTGCCAGCACAAATGGCTCTGCGTGCCACCTGTGGCATGTGTGCCGTAGGTTCGCCATCACGGCCCTATACCATTCTGGACAAATGGCTGTCCAATCTCTTAAAAACCAGTAGGGGAGCTCCCACAAGCTGTTCCACTAATTGTTATCACTGTCAGAAATTTTATTCTTAGTTCTAGATTGGATCTTTCCTTGAAAAGTTTCCATTTGTTACTTCTTGTCCTCAAGTGCTTTGGAGAAAGGTTTCTCTGTGAACAGACGAATAGGAACAGACTTCGTTTATCCCTCAAATAATATCAGTATATTTTTGAAACTACTGTGCACTGTATATAATCAGAGATAAACTGATAATTTTAGGTGCCAAAATACACCCCAAAAATTGGGTTTGGCTTATCTGCAGATATCCATGAGTAGGCTTTTCCCTCAGCTTTTTAAAAAATACCCATATAGCCCATATACTCCCAGATAAGCCTATCTTTGGATAAGCAGACTCTCAAATGTTGAATCAAAATACCATGAAAAATGTGCCATCCCTACATAAACATATTGCAAGTATATACAGTGTTTCTATCAGATTTCTATGTTATATTCATATATCCTGTTAAAAATTGGTGTAGGAATTTGTATTTAGTCAATTGTGGTTTTATTTGTATTCCTTTACTTTTTAGGGATTATTTTGAGTTTTGGGTGGATCAAATGCAAATCAGAAAATCAAAACATATCATTAGTTCATCACATTAAACCACAGTTGTAATTAGTAGTCAGCAATAAACTTCCCTAAAATAAGCCATTCAGGAAGCCCATGTGAACATAATGCTAAACCAAGATAAACTATAGAATTAACTTTACAGTTCTTGCTTTTTACGGGCATATTGTACACTTTGTATGTTGCGTGGGTAAGAAAGGATTGAGAAGAATATCATCCTGGCCATAAATTGTTTTAATTCCTCCCCTCAGGGCATCGCTACAGGGTATTGTATGCCAAATCAAATAGAGAGAGTATTTCCCCTCATAACATCAATCTGCTGAACATCTAATTCTTACAATGCTGCCCATTGTCTATATTTACCCACGTAGTATGCCTGTAGTATTATCACTTACTCTTTTTTATCTTCTTTACTCCATCCACCCTTATTGATGTGATGATGGTAATGATGATTCTGTTGCTTTGCATTGTACAGTGAGAGGTTCTGCATCGGAGATAAATTCCTTGTGTGGCTAATCCGAAATAAAATATCTTATTTTCTTGATGTTATTAATATGAAAAACTTATGGGGATTAACAGATTAAAGCTGTCCTGGTCTGTTACCTGAACATCTGTGTGTTTACTATTAACAAATATATAGGACAGGTAGTCCTTGACTTATAACAGTTCATTTAGTGAGTGTTTGAAGTTACAACGGCACTGAAAAAAGTGGCTTATGACCATTTTTCACACTTATGACCATTTCAGCATCCCTATGTTCACATGATTTACATTTGGATGCTTGACAACTGGTTCATATTTATGACAGTTGGAGTGTCCAGGGTCATGTGATCACTTTCGTGACAAGCAAACTCAACGGGAAAACCAGGTTCACTTAACAACCACTTTACTATTTTAACAATTGCAGTTATTCATTTAACGCATTTAACAAATGTGTCAAGAAAAGTCGTAAAATGGGGCAAAACTCATTTAACATATTTCTCCCTTAGCAACATAAATTCTCGGCTTGACTGTGATCGTAAGTCGAGGACTACCTATATTGAGATACATACAAAAAATAGGCATTTGGTAGTGCTCTCATTCAGCTTTTATAATCTAAATAAGAATTTAGAGAAGGCTTTGCAGCTATTATATATAATTATATATTTATATATAGTCTTGGCATATTTATCATTATTTATTCTCATATATCAGTTGGATCAGTTTTCCCAAATAACTGTTATCCAGCCTCCTATAACAGCAAATGACTCTGAAAAGCCTCTGCAGCCATTCCTGAATGCTTCCTATCCAGACCTCAAGCCTTTCCTCTGTGATATACTGTTTGAATGACTGAAAATGACTTGACAGCATATCAGTCATGATTTAGCCAAAAAAAAAATATGCAGAAGCCTGAAATGTTATGAAGGGATGGAATTGATTTTATAAATCATAGCATGATGCTAATTCTGGGTTGTGTTTTGTTTGTTTCTTTGCAGCCTATCGAGCATAACACCGTCCACATGGGTGCTTTTCAAGCTCAGGAAAAGGAATTGGTGTTTGATATAGACCTGACAGATTATGATGATGTTAGGCAATGCTGCAGGTACCTTATCTTTCTGCTATCGTGATTTGATATTCGTTAGCCAATTCGTAATGAGCAAAATATTATGCACAAAGAACTGTACTTGGACCTACAGTCCTTTCAGATGGCCCTTCCTGGCAAAGTCTCTATTCCTCTAAGCTACAAAAAGGTTGGTTTTCTGAATAGTAGAATCCCTTGGACCATAGTGTTATAAATACCCTGTTTTCCTGAAAATATGACCTACCCTGAAAGTTAAATCCTAGCTTGATTTTTACACATGAGCCCAATATAAGCCCTATACCCCCCCCGCGCCCCCCCCCCAAAAAAGCCCTAATGAAGCTCCCACCCCTCCAGAGTGCACGGATAAAAATTAAGCTAGGGTGGGGATGGAGGGTGGAGCTACCCTACTACTTAGCTATGGACAGTTGTAGCAGGCCTCGCACACCCCAATACCTTCCTCACCGGCCCATTTCTTCTGTGGCTGGCAAGGCTTTCCTGAAGGCTTTTGTAGCTGCTAATAAAGCTCTGGATCAATCCGGAGCTCTGTTATCAGCTGCAGAGGCCTTCAGGAAAGCCTTGCCGGTTGCAGAGGCCGGGGGCAATACGAGCAAGTGAGGTTGGTCAGTGGATTACATGCCCCGAAAATGAGACCTGGTGCCTTTTTTGGTGGCAAAAAATATATAAGACAGGCTTTTATTTCGGGGAAACATGGTGCTTCTCAAAAGTAAACCCCACTGTGCACAACGGACATTATTTTCAAGCAAAATACAAGGGGTTATTGTATCTGATCTACAACAGACTTTATGATATATTATCATTTTATGTCAACAGGTAGGGAAGGTTGCCAGGGGACAAGATAATAAAAACAACTACCTGTATTGCCAGTTGCTTCTGAGAATCTAGATCTTCCTTTTCAGAACAAAAGAGTGCTCATTCCCAGCTACGTTTAGCTGTGTTTATTTTCAAAATTTCAAGACAACAATTGTACCACATATTGTCCAAGATATTGGTGGGAAGGAATTCTGATTTCCTACCTTCTTTTAAGCAATGTGGTTAAGCCAACATATGAAACTCAAACCAGTACTTGGAAATAAAGCTCATTCTAATAAGTGCACTTATTGGTAAGTGTACTAGCACGAATTATCTAAATCGGGGCTGTCAAACTCTCAGCCCACAGGCTAGATGCATCATACACTAGCCACGCCCGTACCCGGTTTAACGAAGGGGGGAAAATTCCCAATATGTAATGTGACGATGGGAGTTTGACATTTCTGACCTAAATCATAGTGTGGCTCTACAAACCCCATCCTTACCACTGGCCATCTTGACAAGCCGGAAGAGAATTCAAGACTATGGTACAGGTCAACTTACAACCACAATTGAGCTCAACATTTCTGTTGCTAAGCGAGACAGTTTTATGACTTTTGCCACAGCTGTTAAGTCAGTCATTACAGGTGTTAAATTAGTAACACGGTTGTTAAGTGAATCTGGCTTCCCTATTGACTTTGCTTATCACAAGTGGCAAAAAGTGATCACACGATTCCAGAGCATTGCATCCATTGCCAATACGAACCAGTTGCCAAGCATCTGAATTTTAATCAGTGACCATAAGGATGCTGCAACGGCCGCAAGAGTGAAAAACAATCATAAGTCACTTTTTTCAGTGCCATTGTAACTTTGAATGGTCACTAAATGAATGGTTGTAAGTCAGAGATGACCTGTATGGACTATGATGTTTACATGATCTTGTAAGTTTCTTTTACAAGTAAGAATCATTTTGTCTCCTTTCAGCTCTGCAGAGATCTGCTCCAAATGCTGGACTCTCATGACTGTTGCCATCCGTGTTATAGACCGAGCCCTTGTAGGTAAGTGGCTGATAGCTATCTGATTCCTGTGGCCCTACGGCTGTCCAGTCTAACCCTCTTCTACCAAAGCTAGAACATATCTGCCTTTGAGCAGCCCACAAGTATTTCAGAATGATGTGATTTCTTCAATCCTCCTGATGGCACAAGATGCCTGACCTAAGGAATTCTTGATCGGGACGCCTTACGCACAGTCACTCATGCCCTGGTCACCTCCCGTCTAGACTACTGTAATGCCCTCTACATGGGGCTCCCTGCGGGGAGCACCCGGAGGCTTCAACTGGTACAAAATGCAGCCGCGCGGGTGGTTACGGGGGCGTCGAGATACTCCCACGTGACGCCCCTCCTGCGCGAGCTGCATTGGTTGCCAGTGGCCTTCCGGGTTCGCTTTAAAGTACTGGTTTTGGTCTTTAAAGCGCTCCATGGCATCGGACCAGGATACTTACAAGACCGCATTCTGCCAGTAGTCTCCCACCGACCGGTGCGCTCCCACAGAGAGGGTCTCCTCCGGGTCCCGACGCCTTCTATGTGTCGTCTGGTGACCCCGAGGAATAGGGCCTTCTCTGTGGGGGCACCCGCCCTTTGGAATGGGATGCCCCCTGGATTACGAACGACCAGTGACCTGAGGGCCTTCAGACGTGACCTGAAGACCTGGCTCTTCGAGCAGGCCGGCCTGAGCTGACTAATGGGATTTTAAATGGGGTTTTTAGATTACTTGGGACGGGGTATGATGTTTTATTGATTTTAATTGGGGTTTTTAGATTTGGGACAGTCTAGTGTTTAATTTCTTTTTTAAATAATTTATACTTTGTTCACTTGTATTTTAGTTGGCTGTTCACCGCCCTGAGTCCTTCGGGAGAAGGGCGGTATATAAAACTCAGAAATAAATAAATAAATAAATAAATAAATAAATAAGGAAAAGAGAAGTTCCCCATCCTTCAGCAATAGAATGGCGGGGGCAGGAGATTATCTTTAATTAGTAATAAATTTTAAATCATGTTCCATGTTGTGCAAGTTGACATTAATGGTGAGTCATGGAAAGATAGATTATTGACGGATGTAATTAGGGCGATTGCTGGAATCCTGACAGATAGGTTCTATATTTCTCTTATGTGTTACAGCAATGAATGACCTCGGTTGCCTCCAGGCATCCCTCCAAAACATGTTAGCATCCAAAGTGCAATTTTTAATGTTTTAGGAAATGTATTAATAGTTCAGGGATAATCATGTGAACTATATTTCTTTGGTTTATTGTAAAATTATATCAGGGTTAATTTATTCCTAGCCTCACACTCTTTAATCTTGGTCCTGCACAGTTGTAGGAGAGACCTATAGATTTGCATGGCCATTTCACGTGAGAAAGGAAGAACAGATATTGGCTCGGGCCTGTCAGAGTTGTCATAAACTAGCACAATATTCTTGGATAGTGGCTAATTGGGGTTTCCCTAATTGGGGAACTATAGTCATGCTGACTGGAGATTATTGGAGCAGCAATTCTAAGACATCTGGAGTATACTTGATTGAGAAGAATTGACCTCATCTATTGTTTGATAATAGGAAAGATGGACAGGCCCATTTCTACTTTTAGTAGATATCTGCCAAATAGTCTGGTTTTGGCACATTCCCCGAGTTTTCTTTGCAGAGCTCAGCTCTTCTGTTCTTCAGTTCATATATGTCTTAGCTCCCATCTAAAGGAGGACACTTCTGCCTGTCCTTGAGTAGAACACCACTCTTAGACCTATGTGAACATGTCGGGATAAGATAAATAGTTTGCTAAGAAATAGTATCTCACTGCCACCTTCTGGGACTACTTTGTCTTCCCAAACTAGTCCCAGGATTTCCTGGTAGCCTCCCATCTTAGCATGAATGAAGTCCAACTCTGCTTAGGTTTTCAAGACCAGCCAGAATCAGTCAGGGGCTGCTACCTTTCAGATTTATAAAGACCTGTGTGGTCTACTCCCACTGGTTCTCCCCACATGATTTACAGTGGAAAAAAATACGTGTATTTCTATTAAATTCAGTAGTCATATTTAGTGGTCTTTCAATATTTATGAATCTTTATTCAAACATCTTTTTACTGCTTCAACTCAAAACAATCTTGAAGCAGTTTATAGTACAACTCAAACGAGATTACAGTAAAACGTAGAAATGTACAGTATCAAATAAGCTATCAATAAATGGCAAACCGGCTACTAGCATTTCTGTTTATTTTTCTTATTTGCAGTGTTTTGACTCAGAGATGCAGACTTTTTGCTGTAGCTATAAGAAAGCAGCTATTTTCCTTGATCGGCTGTCTTAAGCCATGGCTTTAACTATACATAAGCTGTAATTGGGTTCATTCAACACATTCAGCAATAAGTCATTGTTTACAGATTGCCATAGTTTGAGTCACAGATTGTATTGAACAGAATAAATGTAAATTTTTACAACTCTTAAGTTTTTTTTGTTTGTTTCCCTTGGTAATCTAAACGGTGTATTTTTTTTTATTTTGCTATTCTTCTGTCTCTGCAGAGGACTTTGGCATTCAGCATAGACTGTGGGTGTATTCAGGACGCAGAGGGGTCCATTGCTGGGTGTGTGATGAAGCTGTCAGGAAGTGGTCTTCAAATCTCCGCTCTGCTGCAGTGGAATATCTCTCCCTAGTCAAGGTGTGTTCCTGTAGCCCAAGGGTGTCAAACTCCAGGCCCAGGGGCCGGATCCAGCCCACGGAGTGCTTAGGTCTGGCCTGCGATGCCTCTACCAGTGAAAACAGAGCTTGGGAGGGTTGCAGGCGTCTCTCTGGAGTTCCGTTTTCGCTGGCAGCGGGTTGCAGGAAGCTGTCGCAGCTGAAAACAGCTCGGGAGCCCATTTTCGCTGACAGAACGCTCGGGCCACAAGCGCCCCCAACATGAGTGACATTGAGCTGGCCAAGCTAACCCCCCTGAACACCCACCCCTCGAGGTCAAACACAACTGTCATGCGGCCCTCAGTGAAATCGAGTTTGACACCCTTGCTGTAGCCAGAGGGGAACAGCGTGGCCACATTTTGAATGAGATTTGCAGTGGACAGGGACAGGGCTAGGAGAGAATTCTCCAAAATAACCAATGCAACTGATACAACTAAAAAAAAAAAACCAGTTTCCCAGCTCTGAAGTGGCAGGTTTTAATAGCTGAAGCTTTGGTTTCCAACTGGCACCAATTTTTGTCAGGGCAACTAGTGTAGATGGGAGTTCTAGAACAAGCAGCTTGGATGCTTTCCCTTGGACTCAAGTTACATATCTGTCATTTACCCAGGGAAATAAATAGACCTTCACATCAAAAGGGTGAGGGAATTAATCACGCATGAATACAGTCTTGGAAATAGGCTGTTATATCAGAGCCTGCATCTGGAAAGAGAACAGACAGTAACTGGAGGTGCTATTGATTTACTTACATGATATTTAATCCATTCTTTAACCGCAAAGAATCCTAGAATGGTTTATGGATCCATAAAAATCTATACCCTTCCCTCCCTCTTTCAAACTGAAAAGAAAGCACACAAAATGAGAAAATGGGATGGAAGGGGGAAACCAAGAATACAAGAGAAGTAAATTCTTAGTATAATAAAATTCACAATGTAGTTATCTGCTGTGATACAGGCATGCATTGTTGGAATTTTTAATCACAGCTCCTCGAAATGGAAATCACTTAAGGAAAGGTTTTCTGCTTCTTTAATTGTTTAATGAGAAAGCAGAGAATTGGGATTTCTGTGTTCTTTGGAAATCCTGGGAAAAAGAAAAAAAAAGTCTAAAAAAATGTGAGAACCTGAAGGAGCAGCAATGCGATTATGAAATAACTGCCAACGTGAGTGCAGTACTGCAGATCAGATGCTTGCCTAGACAACTATTACATGAGCCTGTCCTTTGCTCTTTTATGAGACATAGAGAAACATTATGTAATAAGCTAGGTCAGTGTGACTTAGTTAGCTTTGTCTTAGCACAACATGAATCTATCCAACTGTAGTTTGAAAACCACTGGTATAATTTTATAGAGTGCAGTGTCTCTCTCTCTGTCTCTCTCTCTCACACACACACACAGAGACAATTTATTCAATAAATCAGGGCTTAGCACAATGTATCAATAGGTTCAGTGCGTTCTCCATATTTAGAAATCATAGTTCTCTCCTGTTCTCTCCCACTCCCTACATATGTTGTTTAGACTTCTCAGCACAAAATGCTATTAGCTTAGTCTTAGGGTAACCCTTTAAATTAAAGCCAGTTGTATGCCTTACCAGGTTGCCTAGATGCCCAGGAAGATGAGGCTTCAGTATTTTTAATAATCGGGTGGAGGAGGGCATTCACAGCACTTGCCCATATCAGAAAAGATACACTTTTAAATATTCTATCTTCTCTATCACGGTTAAAGGTACAGAAGTCCAGCAGATGTTTTCAGTACTATTCTTTCCCCCAGCAAATAATTCAATGCATCGCTCATTGTTAATCCAGCGTCTTAGGCTGCCATTTTTTGATTTTCCTAGGGAAAAACATTGTGAATCAGTTCTGTATGTTCTCTTTGTTTAGGAATCAATTTTCAATCTTAAGGAAATACTTACTCACTAGCTAAAGTTTATCTTTAGCTTTTCCTTCAGTTTTTTTTTTTTAATTTTGGTCTTGATGCTGAACTAAATGGTGCCACGAGGGGCAACTGAAATGTTGAGAAAAGAGACAAGCGAGACAGACAATTCAGCACAATGTCCCAATTCTGTGACGTGTAGCCAGAAGCACCACTGAGACTTTCATGTCCAAAGGGGAGGAAAGCAGACAAAAACAGAGTCTAACCTTGCTTTTCCTTGAACATTTCTAGGGGGGTGAAGGAACCATCAAGAAAGTAACTCTCTCAGATAATAAACACATTCATCCTTTCATCAGGTCAGTTAATGTAACTTTTGGATTTTCAATAATGTGTGCAAGTGCCATGAAGTGGAACTTGGTGTCTTCTGGTTTCCAATTGAAATCTATCTTAATAATTTGAGTAGGGAGCCTTCCAAAAATCGTTGAATTGCAATTTCCTTGTTTTGGGCAATGGTATCTGTTACTGTTCAACAATAGCGAGAGGCCATGGATGCCTCACTCCAAACTGAAACAGTTTTGAACTGACCTGAGAATTGTAGGGTTTAAGAAAGTGTGGTCTAAGCAAGAGCTTAGCTTTATTTGGACTCCAGTTGCATCAGATCCAATAAATACATATAAATAAATAGAGCACTCTGCCTTGTGGCGGTATAAATCAGGATAGATGCAATTCCTGATGTGGCTAAAGAGGACACCACCTATTGCAGTGGTCTGTTTCCAACTCAGCTTCTGCTTTCTAGACAAAACTTAGTTTAGAGCAGGGGTCCTCAAACTTGGCAACTTTAAGACTTGTGGGTTCAACTCCCAGAATTCCTCAGCCAGCTGGCTGAGAATTCTAGGAGTTGAAATCCACAAGTTTTAAAGTTGCCAAGTTTGGAGATCTCTGGTTTAGAGTCTGAAGCTTTTAACCACAGCTAAGCTTGTTGGCTATTGCCAAGGATGACTTACTTATATTTAATACTATCCTGATGATAGCTGTGGTTTGAATGAGCAGGTGGATAAGGGTCCACCTGGCAGTGATACTAATGTGCTGCTTAAAATCTTTCCTCTAATTCGCCCAATGCTAACATGAAGAAACTAGCTTAGACTTAGAAACCTTTAGATGAGTATTTTGGGTTCTCAAATGGCATATACTATTTGGCACTTTTTACATTACAGTACTTTATTTCATATGCACACAGATCCCAAAAGAAGTGTTTAGCATATTGGGAAAATCAGCAGAGTAAAACCTTGCTTTTTCCATGCCTTTTTGTTCTTATACCTAAAAGTAATGACAATGTAGAATTAGGACCTGCTATTTTGCATACTGCTATAAATGCTCTAAGGCCTTCAGTTTCAAGCAGGAACAAACTAAATGCTAATGAGTTGATTTCAGCAGAAGTTGTTTCATTTTTCTCTGCATGAGAAAGTTGCATCTGCCTAATGTTCTCTCTCACAAAATCCTAAAACATTCAGGAGTCATTTGTCTCTCTGATGCTTTCCTTTCTTCTTTTTCAGTGCATCATTGGATATAGTGGCACGTTACTTCAAAGAATATGCTCTTGTTGGACAGGACATACTTGGCAATAAAGAAAAATGGAATAAAGTGTTAGCTTTGGTTCCAGAGAATATCCTTTTGGGACTTGTCAAAGATGGAGTTGAGGTTATATTTGGGAAGAGCAGTTTTGTATGACTATCTGGCCAGACTATCCATAAATAGTCAAGACAACGTGTAAAAACATAATCCAGATATCTACAGTCTAGCATCTGGATTGTTGCAGTAGCCAGGAAGTAAAATTATTTTTAACAGAATGTAATAAGCTCCCACTCTCTCAAAAAAAAACTTATCAATATAGAATTTGTTAATTGGCTAAGGCATCCACTAGGGGAATGTTGAGCTGAGCATTCAAAGATAATATCTGGATGACAGCTGACATCCATCATTTTGTCCTGATAACTAACAGATTACAGCAGAGTTTCTCAACCCTGACAATTCTGGGAATTGAAATCCACACATCTTAAAATTGCCACGATTGAGACACTTAATTAGAGAGAACTGATTTGGTTTGGAAATGGGCCCATCTGACCTACTGTATACCAGGAACAGAAGACTGACATGCAAGTCTTTTTGAAAGAAGATAAAGCTATTCCCCCTTGGAGAAAGTTGGCGATTTCGCTTCAAAGCCTAACCAGGAAAATCCTTAACAATTCTGCCACCAGATCAAGATTATCTTCGTTTGGAATTCCGTAAAAAGCACAATTCAGAGCAGCGCTGGGAAGTTCTGGAAAAAAGGGTAAAATAAATAGTATGTGCAAAATTAACACTGGGGATAGAATTTTGCTAGTAGGTAAGACTCTTATTTTAAATTGTAGTACTGAAAAGGTCAATAACTCAAGACTGGGGGATAGTAAACCTTAGTGCTTCTGCCTTCTAAAGTTGCCCTGGATTTTGAGAGCACAAGGGATTATTTGTGAGCCTGTGAAAATCAATAAGTGGAGATAAAATGACAGTCATTAAGACGGAAAGTTGACATATCCAGGCTACAACTACACTTTCTATTTTTAGTATGCCAATTCTCCCTACTTCGCTTTCTTCCACCATAAAAAAGTTTGTTTATAGCTTATTGAAAATTGAGCATCTGAAGAGGGAGTTGTTCTGAAAGCTTTTGGGCTGCTGAATTACAAAAAAGCCCAAACAGTGATTGGAGAAGAGTTATGGGAAGTCAGGGGGGCATATAAATTCAGTTGATGATAATGTGCAAATATATAAAAATTATGATGTTGATGTGTCTTAGTACGAGAAGTGCTTGCTTTGTATGCAGAACACCCAAAGTTCAGCCTCCAAGGTCTCCAAAAAAGGAGAAAGACTTGGACTGGAAACCTTAGAAAGGTAGGAAGCTGGTTTGCCTGGGCAATACAGGTAGTCCTCAATTTATGACCACAACTGAGCCCAGAATTTATGTTGCAAAGTGAGAATTATGTTACTTGCCCCATTTTACTATTTTTCTTGGCACATTTAAATAAATTAGTAACATGGTTGTTAAATGAATCTGGTTTTGTTTGTCAGAAGGTCGCAAAAGATCATCACATGAACTTGGGACACAGCAACGGTCATAAATACGAGGCAGTTGCCCAGCATCTGAATTCTGAACACGTGACCATGGGGATGCTGCAACGGTCTTAAGTGTGAAAAATGGTCATAAGTCACTTTTTTCAGTACCATTGTAACTTCGAACATTCACTAAATGAACTGTTGCAAGTCGAGGACTACCTGTACTGAGTTAGCTAGACCTAGGCATTGTCTTGACTTAGGCTAGTTTCCTTTACATTAATGCTTTTCTCTTTCTCATTCTGAAGAACATGGTACAGGCTGAAAGAGAGATTATGCTGCAATACTGTTTTCCACGCCTGGATATGAACGTTAGCAAAGGCATCAATCATTTGCTGAAGAGCCCTTTCAGCGTTCACCCAAAAACAGGTCAGTTGCTGAACACAATACTCTTGCGTATTTCTTTTTGATGGAAATTCGACGAAGGCCTAAAATGGCAAGAAATATTAAAGCTGGAGGTGGAAAGACAGGGAATTCATTTCAACCATGGAGATCACTGTATTGATACCCCACCACATGCTATCTCTCAGCCTGGCTGAGGCTTCAGGCTGTTTGGATGATGAAATAAGGTAGTGCTATATATGCAAAATGGAGTATAGAGAACAGGGAGGATTTAAGCATCATTAGTAGCAACATACTGTTTGTCTAATGGACCAATTTTTCTTTCTGCTGCTTCTGAAATGTACGTTTCCCAGTTAGCGTTTTCAGTTATGAGCAATTGGAGGAAATAATGCTCAAATCCAATGTGATTTGAAGCCTGAAGGGATAATTTTGTGAAAACAAATGGGTCCAGCATATACTGCTAATATAATACTATATACTATAGAAATGGGAATGTTGTCTCTGGAGTTTGTGAGTTTTATGTAGATATAGAGTACTTTATTGGCCAAGTGTGATTGGACACATAAGGAATTTGTCTTGATGTAAATCAGTCTAAAGCAATATTTTAGATTGAGAATCCTTTTAGGCATTAAATAATTTCTATTAACTATGTCATGTTAGGAAGAACAGCCCGGATACAAACAACAGAGCATGTTTTGATTTTTCTGTGTTAAGAGATTAAATCTTGAAGTTGCCTCTTGAGTTTCCCAGCGTGTGCTTAGAGTATAGGACAATACAGGTAGTCCTCGACTTATGACCACCATTGAGTCCCAAATTTCTGTTGCTAAGTGAGACATTTGTTAAATGAGCTTGCCTTACCTTACGACCTTTCTTGCCACAATTGTTGAGTGAATCACTGCAGTTAAGTTAGTAACACGATTGTTAAGTGAATCTGGCTTCCCCATTGACTTTGCTTGTCAGAAGGTCACAAAAGGAGATCACATGATCCCAGGACACTGCCACCATCAAAAATGAGAGTCAATTGCCAAGGGTCTGGGTTTTGATCACATGACTATGGGGCTGCTACAATGGTTGTAACTGAAAAATAGTCATACATCGCTTTTTCAGTGATGATGTAACTTAATTAGATTAACGGTCTTTAATTAACTTAATTAGCTGTCACTAACGAACTGTTGTAAGTTGAGACTTTCCAAAGTCTGGAAAAATTTCCATGTGGACATTTATCCAGTTCATAGAGCTGTTCAGCAATGTAATCCCTTGCTGCATTTTTTTTCTCTTCCCCTTAGTAGTCTTTAAACCAAGGGCCCCCAACCCCACAGGCAGCAGCCCACGATAGGCCTTGAACCCTTCGGAACCAGACTGCAGAAGTGGCGGGCGAGCACTTGCGCATGCATGCGCGTTTCCACTTGTGCGAGCAGCAGGGAAGCCTGTGCACGCTCCATTTGTGCAAGCGGCATGCATACGTTCTCACCCCTCATGCAAATGAGTTGTGTGTATGCATGCTTGCTCACCGCTCGCATGGAACCGTCCCCTCTCTTTCCCCACCCCCCACTTCTTCCCCATGGCTGGTCCAAAAGCCAGAAAGGTTGGGGGACTCTGTTTTAAAGGAAGCTGTTATAATGCTGCCTTTGACTTTTTTCAGGACGTATTTCAGTTCCAATTGACCTGAAGAAATTGGATGACTTTGATCCATTTGCTGTCCCCACTATAAGGTATGGGCCATCTCTTTGGGATTTATGACAAACATGCACCTAGAAAGTATAGGAATGAGATAATGCCTAGGTTTACACAACACATTAACTATGGTTTCTTTAGCCACTGGTTTGTTTGGTGGTTGTTGTTTTTTTTTGGCATAATCGACAATTGGTTGGAATAAACATCATAGTGCCTACATTCACTAAGTGGCTCAAGCAAAAGAAAACACATAATATCACTTAATGTGGTAGGTGCATCCAATCAGTCTCTTCCAACACAAATCAAGAGTGGATCGATGAATTCCATTGCATAAATTGTCAATTTACTGGATCCAAGCTCAGAGTGAAATGATTGTAATCAATATAGGTTGGCCAATTTCTGTGGATTTTCCAATGTTTTTGTTCTACTTCTTAGCAACCTCTGCCATGAGCTGGACGTCATTGGGAAAGATGAAGGGAATGGAAAGGAAACTGAAGGTCTGCCAGAAAGCTCTCGTAAAAGCCGAGGTGCGTGCTATCATAGAAAAGATCAGGGCAATTCTTTAGCCAATTCTGTTGTCATTGTGAATGTGTCATTTTCTCGATACGTAGGTAGATATGAGGAGGAACAGGTTGAAATGCTGCATTGATAGCATTAAATTCTTCAATTGTGTATAATTTCTCTTATTTTATACCCCTGTATAGAGAATCCTGCAAAATTATAGGCTGGAAATGCTTTTAGTGGAAAGCTTTTTGAAAGAAGATGCAACCACTTATTAAAATTATTTTCACTGCCAAAGCAACCAATCAGCTAATTTTTGACATTACTATATCTCATTGGAATTATGATTTTTAGACAGTTTCTCCCTTGGTGTAAGCAGCAAATCAAACCAAACTTTATAAGTGCACCAAGCTTACTTTGATTTTAATGCCTATCTTTCTTCTTTCCCAATGCTATCATTTGGTGACTTGCTGTTGAATATCAGTAGTGCAAAAAAAGAGGAGAATTGTAGTTGTTTTCTCTCCTGCGTATGTTGAATTGAAAAGGAAGTGAGCATATTTTTTGTGAGAATCTGGAGATTCTCAATCATCCAGGTTATGGCTGTCCTAAAGGTGCTTTTTCCAAAAGACAACCAGACTTCTTGGATATTTTTTTCTTTGAAAATGATACATAACGCTTCATGAATTTCTATGTCATCCTTGCACAGGGGCCATGCTAATCTTCTCTGTATTGTTCCAATTTTAGTATACATGTTGCCAAAGGCAGCATTCTTTTTCAAAGAAAAAATAAGGAAGTCCAGTTGTCTTTTGGAAAAGCACTTTTGGGACATCTTTTGTGAGAGATAAACTTCACTTCCAGGTCAGATGCTTTATGCATTCCTGATTTGACTCCAAGGACATGCCAGATTTAATTCTAATTATTTTGTATTTTTCTAATTGTAAACATTTCAGAAAATTGATCTGTTACATCTCAATTAACCATCTGTCTTGTTATGCTGCTTATTACTATTAATTTTTTGATAGCCTTTATTAAATGTCTACCCTTATACACTTCCCAGAAAAGCAAATCTTTTTCATATTGATTGGAGCAAATGGACAACTGGGAGCCAACTTAATGCCTTGCATCTGCTTAAATAATTGTGATTTTAAAATTTGAAAATAAAATGAGTCTTTTCTTCTCCCTCCCAATCTTTTTTTTAACAGATTATAAGAAAACCAGTCTAGCTCCATATGTGAAAGTCTTCGAACAGTTCTTAGAAGAAATGGAGAAATCTTATAAAGGACAACGTTTGAAAAATAGCGGTAAGGGCTTGTTTCAGAAGGATGCCAACTCCAACTTCCCCTCCCCAAATTGTTTCAGTGACATGGGCAGTGACATAACTTGATACAAAAAATAAACTTTTTTCTCTTCGTTTTTGGCTATTGTTAACAGAGAGAAGCTACATTCAAACGTTACATTAAATATAAAGTAGCTTTTTTTAACTCAGCATTGTACTTGGTAAATGGTAGGATGTGGGAATCAGGCAACTATGGCTTCTTTAATGAAATAGTTAAGCAATCCAGGACAATTCCTTGTGTGTCCAATCATACTTGGCCAATAAAGAATTCTATTCTGTTCTATTCTTATTTCAGGTTGTGAGATGGATACAATATCAGGAAATGTTGTATTATGTATTATGAAGCAAGGATGTCGACTTGAGTTTACCTGGGATAGAAATTCTTAGCTTGTTGATGCATGACATTGAATCAAAAAAGTCAGTTCTGTAGCTATGTGCATTGTATAAATTATATGATTCAGTGTTATGTTAGCTCAGAACTTCTGGATAATTAAATAAATTATCAAGAGAGGGCAGCTATACTAGCCCAGGAGGATGGGTCTGCTTTAAAGAGTTGTAAACATTTTTTAAAATTTAATCCAAAGTATTGCACAATAATTTTGGCTTCACGTGATAAGTATTTACGCCTAAATACACTCTGGTTGCCACTTATTGTCTATTGTGAGGAAATTGTAGATATTTCCAAATAATTTGTGTTTTCAACTTTAAAGAAGAAAACTTTTGCAGAATATACCTCCCCCCTCCACTAACCTTCAGTGTTAACAACTACAGCTAGTCCTCAACTTACAACAATTCATTTAGTAACCATTCAACATTATAACCACTGAAAATGTGATTTATGACGGTTTTTCAGTTACAGCCTTTGCATGTGATCAAAATTCAGATGCTTGGCAACTGGTTCATGTTAATGACCATTGCTGTGTCCCAAGCTCATGTGATCACCTATTGCGACCTGACAAGTAAAGTCCAGGGGGAAGCCAGATTCACTTAACAACCGGGTTTATCAACTGCAGTAATTCACTTAACAACTGAGGCAAGAAAGGTCATAAAATAGGGCAAAACTCACTTAACAAATGTCTCACTTAAAAACAGAAATTCTGGACTCAATTATGGTTGTAAGTCAAGGACTCCCAGTATCTGAAACAGCCTTTCCAGGTATGCTGGACTACAACTCCTATCAGTATACCCATGCAGGAAAGAAACTGTAATTAACACCTCTGCAATTTGGAGGTGGTTAATATAATTAGTTTTGTATAACATATTAAGTATCTTCACAGTATGCCTTAATTGTGTTTAAAATTAATTTTCCTTTTTTTTGCTTTATAGACATGCAGATGGATTTCTGACATTTTGAAGACACGATGCATTATCACAGGGCAGTTTCATGTGGCCAGATAATTGTATTCAAATACAGTAGAACTTTTGACTGTATTGCTAAATTTCTGCACAAATCAGCCATTTACATTTGACAAAGTCAAAACAGGTTTTCTTGCTAAAGAAGAGGTGATAAAAGTGTTCTTATCCATTCAGATTCTAACAGCTGAATACAACATAATATAAATATTTGGTTTTGCATAGCATGGGGGTGTAATCGGGGATATACATTTGTCAAACAGGAAACAATAGGTTTATATTGCAGAATATTGTATGTAACGTACACATTGATGCTTTATTTGACAAGCAAGTATCAGGCAGTTTGGTTTTTAAGAATTTAGGGTAATCCTCAATTTACAATGGCAGCTAGGACCAGAATTTTCATTGCTAAGCAATGCAGTTATGAAGTGTGTTAGCATTGCTTAGCAATAGCAATCTCTGCAGTCCCAGTTACATTGTTATCTAAATCCCAAGGTCATTAGGTGAGGCAACTTCCTAGCTACTTACCACAACAAAAGTCAATGGAAAGGCCAGAAGGAAGTTGCAAGTCCCAGGCAGGCAGGTATGTGGCTGCTGCTGGGGAGGTTGGGAGGAGGTCTATCAGCTGAGAAAGTGCAAAGGACACATGGTGTCCGTTGTGTCAGATGTGAAGGAGGCATGGGGAAAATTGGGGAGGATACGCAGGTGTGCATAGGCGGCCAGCACAAGCAGAGAGGGGCTGAAGGGAGCTGCACAGGTCGAAGAAGCTTACCCAAGTGACTTGTGGTCACCTAATGTAATACATAAAAGTGAGGCTTTTCAGTTCCATTTTACTTCCAATAAAGCAGCTTTCCTAACGTGGCAGAGATAGATATCCTTTAGTTTCTGTAATCTCTTAACCAGATGAAAATTGGTCTGACTCCTGTGGTCCCTTCTCTGTTAAAAAAAAAAAAAAGGCTGCTGTAAAAGGTGACTCTAAATGTGTAAAAACTGTGTGCCTGTTACATACTTAATTTCTTTTTATTTCATTTTAACTAATTTTGTTTGTCTGCTTTATTTTCTGTTATACTTAAGCACCAAATCTTTATATATATATTTTTAAAATCATTAAAAAAAATAAAATTCTGAAAAGTGACACATTTGCTTAACCCTTAGACACCCATTGGAATTGGTTCTACCATACAATATACACCAGCCTGGAGCATGTTCCTGGAAGAGATTTAACTCCTTGAGTTGACCAAATAATTGCTTTCCTGGTTTCCTTGGCTGTGTGTGTAGTTGGGGCAATAGGCATTCCATACAAGGCCTCTGCATATTTTTCTAACACTATCCTGCAAAGCAGTCTTAGCCATTGAAAGGTTCAGCATGTATGTCTGCACACACAGAACAAAACCCTTTGGGATATTGGCTAAAATACTTGCTTCACTAATTATCCCAGTGGATGGATAGTGTGTACAGGTGACTTCAGGACCACCACAAAGCAGCACTACTTGTCAACCCTGAAATTGGGCTAACTAACCATTTTCTCCTTGTAGCTTTTCTCTAGGGAGGTTTCTTTTTCTCACTGCTTCAGGGCTGACACAGCCTGGAGCAAAGGGGCCAGGGAGGGGGGGTTTAGTGATAGCTGGAATATTGTAACCTAAATAAAATTCTTTCCCCTGGGAATCAAGGACGTCGGTGCAGGTGTTCGAAAGGTAAAGACAGGTCACCTAGCAACGACTACATGCTGATTGGACCATGTGTCTGGAGACTTGGGGGGTGGGGTGTAACAAAGTGTTGCTTTTAATTGGGTGTAAAACTGGTGGGAACTTCGAGCAGGTTTTCCAGCAAGTTTGTGCCAATTTGATAAGTCCCAATAAAATGTTCTTCGAGGAATATGCCTGCCTCGGAGTTCTTATTGAAAGGGATGTATTACTTGGAACCTTGACACTACTAAACCTTTGCAGAATTGCATTGTTTTGTGTAATGATTCATGTACTTTTCTCACAAGCAGGTGATCTTAAAAAATCATAGCTATGCAGATTTAAGGTTTAGAAGAATCTCCATGCTTTGTAATACTAATTCTTGTATCCAAGCATACAAGTTTGATCCTAGAGAACTGTCAGAGGACTGGAAAAGAGCCAATGGGATTCCAAATAGAGGAAATACTGCATTTTCACTGGTTTAGAGCATGGAAAATTAAAACACCTTATTATGGAAGAGCAATATATTGTCCATAGGTGTATAGGACATTCAAGATTATAGGAGCAGTTGTTACTTACAACATTAGCATATGAATTTAGGTTTATGTGAACATGACAACATGGATAAGTCTCCCACAGAGATTATAATGTTCTAGAATGGGAATAAATCATACCATGCAGCCTATTGAAAGGAACCTTACTTGCAACTTAATTCTATGCATGTTTACTTGGAATTACTTTCCATTGAGTTCAAGAGTGCTACAGCATGCATTTCATTACTTTGGTAATGTGTCCTACCAAGTCCAATACAGATGTTGATTCAAAGAACTTTATATTGCACATTTTGGACAAAAAAATGAAGGGCAGGTCAAAATTTCAGACTAGGCTTTTAAAATGTCAGAACTAAATTAGACATGGGGTACCAGTAAATTATATGATTCAGCAGTACTAGTACATTTATCTTAACATGTAAAGCAAAAGAGCATCTTCCATCAATTCTGCCCCACTTCACGTAAACTTTTAAGCTTTTCTTTGGTGCTGGACCCAGGGTTAAAAGCAGAAGCAAATTAAAAAAGCAAAGAGGAAAAGGCTTAAAACCTCTTGCCTACTATTTTCTTCATATTACTGTTTCCACACAGTCTTCCACAGGCTTCCCATCTAGATCTCACACATACATCCCCTTATTCCAAGGCTGCGTTTTAAAAGTGGGGAGGAAGGGCTTTTGTGAAATTGAGTGACTGAGGTGGATACTTTACACAGCTTACAAAAGGCTAGTGCCAGCACATTTATGTAATATCTGTCCATCAGAAACAACCTGACAGCGCCACTACTGTACAATTATCCAGAGCCAAGAAAAAACAGGACCCACTTAGGGAATCTATTGGATCCCTGAGGCTGGGGAACTGAATTGTTCTGTTGTAACCAAAATAAGGTTTCCCAAAATTGATAGCAACTCCCACTGAAGTCTATTTCAAGCGTAGGAGAACACTAAATATTAAGTTCCCCCGCTTTTTCTCCCCTTAACCTCACAACCATACTGCAAGATATATTAGATATATGTATATCTCCCATGAATCCAGCAGCTCCCTGCTGACTTTCTCGAGAGAAGCATCTTTTTCTGACACCCTAGCCCAGCTTCAGCCAGCTACAACATCACCAGAAATGTTGAACTCGCAGATCAAGGGCTGACCTCAGTCTTGGGAAATTGATTGATGTCATCTAGTCGTTTTTGGCTCTTAGCAACCATATGGATTTTCTCCATGATTTATCCTTAATCTGGTCTTTCAAGTCTTCCAACAATGCACTCATCACTACTGTAACTAATGTTCAAGAAATGAACCATCTCGTCCCTATTGCATTGCTCCATCCTAGCCAAGAAGAAGGTATGTTGTGTATCTTGTTGGTTAAAGAAGTCTGACTGGTGGCATCCAGGAAGACAGCTTTCCTCTGCCGATGCTTCCACCCTTTAGAACATCTTACCCCAGAGATGAGATGGTCCCCTCTTGCCCTTCTGGAAAATTGTCAAGATTCCTGGCTCTGCCAATTAGCATGGAGGTCTAAAGACTAACAGGCAACCCTGGGGATATTTGGTGGCTTGAGAGTATTCCTTAATTTTTTAAAACTTTTTTAACTTTTTAAACCTGGCTTTCATTGTTTTTAATCTCTGTGCTTATACTTTTATATCACAAACTCCTTTATGTCAGTTAAGTGAGGTGTGTGGTGCAGAAATTGGATAAGTAAATAGACACTACACAATAAAGCAAATATTAAGAACCATCTATTCATAAACATTAATTCGGCTTTATTTTTCCTACTATCAGACTGATGGGTGTCTATGAAGATTCTCAGTCATGCAGGACCTGGTTGTCCCAAAGGTAGTTTTTTTCAAGAGGCAACTGGACTTTCTGTTTTTTTTTCTTTGAAGACGTTTCGTTTCTCATCCAAGAAGCTTCAATCCACCTGTCAGAACTGAAGAAGCTTCTTGGATGAGAAGCGAAACGTCTTCAAAGGAAAAAAAAACAGAAATTCCAGTTGCCTCTTGAAAAAAAGCATCTTTGGGATGACTAACGGGTGAGGGTTTTTTGGGGGTGGGGGGGGGGAGGGTTGATCTTCCGTGAGCCAGGAAGTTCTACCAACTTTTGCCTGAAAGGTTTGCATCCGAAGTTTTAATAAGCAACCTTCCGGAAGAGTCAGGCGGCATTGCCGAAAGAGCACGTGGTAAAACAGACTTTTAGGACCCGGAAGCTGTTCCGACCCATACCGGAAGTTGGCTTCCCTTCACCTCTCTTGTCTCTCTTTCTTCCGCCATCTTGCGTCCGGATAGTCTCGTACGGTAAGTTTCGTCGTTTGTATCCGCCGGCATCTGCCTCTCATGGCTCCATCACCGGCCGGCGGAGAGCCGCTTCAATGGGAAACGCTGAAGTGGCTCAAGGGGACGGTCCGAGGGCGGCGGGGCGGCCTGGGACGGTTAAGATTCGGCGGGGGCTCCGAATAGGCCGCTTGGGCCGTTCGCTCTGGATTATGCAGCGTCAGGGCGGCCTTTGGGAGTCTTCGGTGGGAGTGAGGGGGTCTCCCTGGACGGAAGAATGATGTTCGCTCATGAACGCTCAGGGAAAGAAGGCCGCCCCTTAAGGAAGGCTCCGGCGCTTCCAGTTAAAGCAGGAGGTCTTCATCTTGGAAACGGGAGAACTTAACGTTCCTGGTTTGTGTTCAATTTGTGGTCGGTGGCTGGACGGTCTCCGCTAAACGATCCCTCCTTTTCCCTGAATATTGTGTTATACAAAGAATTGAAAGGGGGGGTGTGGTCAGAGTTTGGGTCGACTCTTTCGCGACCGCCTAGATCAGGGATCCCCAAAGTTGGCAACTTTAAGACGTGTGGACTTCAACTCCCAACAAAGCTGGCTGGAGAATTCTGGAGTTGAAATCCTCGCGTCTTAAAAGTTGATAAGTTTGGAGACCTCTGGCCAAGATTTCCTGCATAAATGGTCAAGTAGGGCGACAGGACATGAATTGCCAGAAGAGTGAACTTGCTGTTAAAAAATTAGGAATAAAACTTGCAGGACGGTAGGTGGAATAATGGTGGTGGGGGTAGTGTCAACACGCAGGCATCGTATATTTAATGGAAGGGAGAGAATACTGAAACTGCCTCCTCCTTGCCTCCCATCCTTTCGATTGAAGTGGCATGCGAAGAGATGTTGGCTTGGTAAAAGATATGTGGAAAGTACACACTGATAGAGGTGTGATAGAATTAAAAACAAGGAGCTTTGCTAAATGAGAACCAAGCTTCATTAGGGAAGGGGTAGTTGTGGGTATAAAGGCTTTTTTTTGTTTAAGTATGAGCAATATCTAGTAATGAAACTTGGCTATGGATGCTTGTGTTAGGTGTAGCCAGAAAAGCTAATACAATCCCAGGTTGTATAAACAGAGGTGTAGAATCAAGATAATGTGAAGTATTAGTAACCGCTTTATAAAAACCTTAGTAAGATCACACCTGGAGTACTGCAATCAGTTTTGATCACCATACTACCAAAAAGTTGTTGAGACTCTGGAAAAAGCTTAGAGAAGAGCGACTAAGATAATCAAAGGCCTGGAGACTAAAACATGTGAAGAATTGCTGCAGGGTTGGATTTGGCTATTCTAAAGAAAAGAATAATTAGGGGTGACATGATAGCAGTATTCCAGTACTTTCAGGGAGGGGCTGCCATAAAGCAGAATGGGTCAAATTATTCTGCAAAGCACTGGCGGGCAGGACGAGAAACAATGGATGGAAACTAATCAAAGAGAGAAGCAACCTGGAATTAAGGAGAAAGTTCCTAACAGTGAGGGCAATTAACCAAGTGGAACAGCTTGCCTCCAGAAATTTTGGTTATTCCATCATTGGATGTTTTTAAGAGTCTAGACCAGGACTGTCAAAACTCCCGATCCATGGGCCGGATGCATCACGTGCTAGCCATTCCCACGCCCGGTTTAGTGAAGGGGGGAAAGTCCCAATATGTCACGTGATGCAGCCGTGACAACGTGAGTTTGACACTCCTGGTCTAAACACTTACTGGAATGGTTCTCCTACTTGACCAGGGGACTGGCCTAGAAAGTCCCTTGCAGCTCATTCTAACTGGCAGAGTATACACTAGTAACTTCAGACTAATAATTGGACCTTATATTTTTGTTGCTAGATCATAAGCATTGACTATTTAACTGAGATAGTAAGGCAGTTATCAGACTACAAAAATGAAGAATAGATTAGCATTTTTGAATATTTTAAAACTTTTAGCTGAATATAGAAATAAATTGCTTTTTTAGGATTAATATCTTAATACAAAACCTAAAGTTCTTATGTGTCATTGGTTTGCCTGGGTATTGTGACTGCAACATATTAAGACTATTGTATTCTACAATTTTATAATATAAGATATAGGGAAAAATAACTATCTTTTATTTTGTTCCTCTTCTATCAGAAATGCCTGGAGAAGCCACAGAAACTGTCCCAGCCACAGAACAGGAGCTGCCCCAGCCTCAAGCTGAGACAGGTTAGTATTTTGGATGATTTAACTACCTTTAAAATACACTCTCCATCAGCATAGAGACCCATAGATGTCCTTTTTGGAGAGAGTTCCTTGCTTCCTACCATGTGTTTGCCCAATAGCCTTAAGGAAATAATCTGTGAATTTCATCCTCTTATCTGTAGTGTATTAAAAATAGAAATTTACCTTATAGGGCTGTTGTATGGTTAAATAAGAATTAAGGGGAAGCATTAGAAATGACTATACAGTGGAACCTCTGGTCGCGAATGCTTCTGTTCATGACCAAATCAGGTGACAACCAAAAATTTCAGAAAATGTTTGCATCTGGTCACAAACATATCTTCGGGTGGCAAGCAAACATAGACGCGGCGATTTTTCCAGGTGTGGCGATTTCCCCTTCTGCACTATTTTATTTTATTTTTGCCTGCACATGCGCAGTCAATCGTGCTTCAAATCAGGTAGGGACCAAAGTCCTGGAACGGATTACGGTTGCGACCTGAGGTTCCATTGTATACATGTTTGGGGGATTGGATATAATGTTTTTAAAATGAGCAACTGCATGATTGCAGACTAGAACTAAATGCTCTTTCACTGAAATTTTGGAGCAGCTTTCCTTTCACTCCCCACAAGTGCTGAGTGTTAATTTGCTTAAAAATCCAGAACATCAGGAAAACATTAGGCCCTTTAAAAGTATATTATATGGACAATGCCAATAACTAAGCTATTAGATTTTTTTTTCATATATCTATTTCTTGGAGTTATCAGATGACATTTTAGAGGTGTTGTCTTAGTATTGTAACACACATTGGATGTTAGACACTCATTTAATATTTTGGCTTTTATATCAGACTGACCTTACAGAATAATTGGGATGTTTTAAAATGCTATTGCTAGTAAATGTCTGAGATTTTTTTCAGGAAAGAAAAGTGATATTTAATTCATTCTGAAAAATATAACCATCATATTTTTAAACTCTAAAGAAATCAGGAATTCCCTTTCAAAAAATCTCAGATTGGCATTTATTAAGCATACTATGCCTGGCTATACATGAGATTGGCAAAGAATGTGCCTCATTTTTGATGGATTAGAATTGTGTACTATGAGTTTTTTAAAACCGCTGATTGTACTTTAGTGTGTTTGGCTGTGTTGTGTGCATACTTTTACTATATTGGATTTACTAACTTTGAACTCTACTGTTTTATTATGTTTCAAGTGATATGTCTTGAGGGAATTTTAGATCCTGGATAGCAAATAATTTGATTTCATTATTTGCCACAATTCTGGCTGGAAGCTTAAGGGATATTGCATGATGTATGACTTGGCTTCTCCTATACACACATGCGTGGAGCTGTTGTCCATTACTGGATTGTTATTTCTTTTTTGTAATAAGCTAATGTATTTATTAAAATATTTAAGAAACAAAGAGCTACAAAAAGAGATGGAGACCTAGTTATTAGAATAATGTGGCAGTAATTAAACATAGGATTTACAATTATCATAAAACCTAAAAATCATTTTATTGTCCAGTGCTGAATTGTTAATATAGTAGTTCTATCCCAAGGGTGGCAGGTCTGATTTGAAAGCTTAGGGGAACTTTGGAGTTCCATTGAGTGTTCTGTGAAGAATGATCAGGGCAGCAGAGATATTGTTCTTCTGGGCCTTGTTCTAGCAAGTACCTGTTTCTACTCCTACACTAGAACAAGGGCATTAGAAACAGATATACACCTGATTCCAGAGACTTAGAAAGGGTTCTGATGTCACTTCCTATGGAAGACAGTTCCCCTGATCCTGGCTTCCTCTGGAGAGTAGACATGTCTCCAAACTAATATGGCTAGAATAACCCTGATGACACCTTTTTCTTTTACTTGCTTTAGTTTTCATGGCTTTCACTGTCCTTTTTTGGAGACCTTAACGTTAATCTAGTAGTCAGCAGTATAGTGTCTGGAGATTCCTTGGAGCTTTCTATGAGGCCAAATAAGAAGTTTGATTTCTAACTTTCTAAATCCATGCTTAATCTTTTCAAGAGAATTAAGCCACATAGTGGTGCCCAGATCCAGCAGATCTATACTGCTTCTTTAGATAACAAGATGGTCAACACATTGCCCCTACCTTTGAATTCATATAACATACAACATTCCTAAAGATAATCTAACACATTTAGCAGGCCCCCTCCTCCCAAGAATGTCATTTCTTCTTGGTAACATAGACCAACAAAACATCTGCTATAAGCTATCATCAAATCACAGGCTCTCACTTATATGGCCTCTTTAAGAGATCATATGGGTGAGAGAGTTTGTTGATTCTTCTCTATATTAATATCTAAAAAGAACAGGATAGCAGAATATCTTACCATATCAAATACTGCATGTTCCAGATGGAAAACATGATAGCCAGTGAGAGTCTTTAGGAAAAAAAAGTATGCCATAGGCTTGCTAGACTTAACAGGTAGTCCATTTACACATTCCAATCTATCTATCCCACATTGCTTGGGTTGCTTGGGTTTCAGCATCAGGGAATTTCTCATTTAGCCAGTCAGCTCACAGAATATATATGAAGGAGATAGTAACTATCATAGTCAACTTCAAATCATAGGGAGTACATGTGTACCTCTGGGTAAATAACCTGCTACTCAAGTTCCCTTTGACTGAACCGGCAAAGAGGGATGTATTAATCATGATTAAACCATTGAAGAGTCAAGAGCATATCTCAACCAGCATATACCCCACAGCACTTGGAAACCATCTTGAACACCAAAGAGATCTGATCTCTCTTGCAAAGAAGAGAAAAGAGGCCATCTAACAGGTGTCACATAATTCCTCCAAACTAGCTGCCTGGAACTTATGATTTTCACAGTCTCCAGGGTTAGATAATTGCCTGTATCAATGTATTATTTAAATTTCCTTTCTCTGAAGTAAAGGCTTCTCCCATTCCAGAACCAAAGAGCCCACATAGTCAAAAGACACCTATCAATTCCACTGAAAGTGAAGACATCTCTCAGGTTGTGACTCTTGGGAAGGCAAAATACGCTCTCTGACCAGGTTTTATTAATCAGAGACATCACCCTCAGGAAAGGAGGCTGGATTGCTTAGGAGAAATAGTTTAAGAATAGGAAACTCAAAGCTTCTATCTTCTGAGACAATCTAAAAGGACTTCTGAAAAGATAGCAAAGCTTATGAATAAGACAAACTTCTGGGCTGGGCATCAGATAAATTCAACTGCTGAGGTTTAGAACTCAGGTAATAGATCAGCCTCAGGACTTTCAAGCAAATTATGTTGAGTTAACAAGGGATGTTCTGATAGCTCCCATCAGCTCAAAGCAAAATATCTTCATCTCATGCTCCCTATCTCAGGAATTATGGGCAGTAAACATCTTTAAATCCACATGGCCCAAAGACCTGCTACATACCTTCCCCATCCCCATTAATTAGTGTCAGGCTCCTGACACTAGTTCAGAACTGGAGAATAGAATTATACTGAGTATGCTAATAGCACTCAACTGCCAGGAAACTGATGCCGTACTTCAATCTAG
The DNA here is from genome assembly GCA_023653725.1 of Bungarus multicinctus. NCBI lineage: Eukaryota > Metazoa > Chordata > Lepidosauria > Squamata > Elapidae > Bungarus > Bungarus multicinctus. The sequence goes on from CM042834.1 coordinate 142,926,208, forward strand.
GCAACCTATCAGTTTCTTAAAAAAAGCTTCTGGACATCACTAGACTAAATCAAGGGGGACAATTATGTGTCAGGAGATTGGATTTATCTCGCCAACCCAGAAATAGTTACAAAATACTGTTATAGTGTCAGGATTCCGGCAGTTATTCCAATTAAATCATGACCCTTGAACCACACTCCCAAAACTAAAGAGGATTTATTAGAAGTTAACATTCCGGCATTTGCCTGGGCACAACCAACTCTGAGATACATGATTCACTGTTACCCTTGACCTTGCTTTTCCCCACACCCCTCTGGGTGTATCATCCAACAAAACATGTCCATAGCCAAGAGTCATCAATCATGTTCTCCAGTTAGGTTTTTGTGAGACAGAAGCTTCAGTCATCTAATCAGTCTTTGAAGAAAATATGAATGGAATGTACTTTCAATTCCACACTCCTGCCTGCTCTTTGAAACTCCCCTCTTCTTTCTGTTGACAACTATAAAACATGTATACAATATGTTTTATGAGTTGACATTTAGAATCCAAGTTACTTTCTACCATCTACAAACATGAGTTCACATGGGAAGCTTTCTACTACTGATCCCAAAATGAAGGGAGGCTCTGCTACATCAGATTTTATTTCCAGGTCTTGCCTTCCTATATCTGGACTTCAACAAGGTAATGTAACCAAACCCTCTGCATGTCGGAGTTGTCCTTCTCTTCAGTTCTAGCACCGGAGAGCAATGAAGAGCTCTTTGCCAATCTCACACCAAGATATTTTTAAGGAAATTTTCTCTTCTACTTGTCTATGAATGACCATGATCAAACCTTCAGTTAATTCTAGAAGTACTTGCCCAGTACTTACAGTTCATCATAACAATCATTTGGCAAATAAATAAATAAGTAAGTAAGTAAGTTAGTTCCCAGCAAGGATTATTGCCCCATCCCCACAGCCCCAGATGGACTTCTATCCCAGAAAATTATCTGACCCCCATTATAGGAGAAAGATGCAGTGAACCTTTTTCTATAGTGGAAACAGGATGTCTAGAACATTCAAGTACTGAGAACAGGGGAGAGATTAAAGGCAGGGGTCCCCAGGTTGTGAACTGGTAGGAACTAGGCCACACAGCTGGAGGTGAGCAGCAGGTGAGCAAAACTGCACACATGTGGGCATATCTGCTCCTTTACTCCCCCTCCCCAATCTGGAAAAATCAACTTCCATGAAATTGGTCCCTGTGCCAAAAGGCTGGGGATCACTGGATTAGGGGACCTACCCGTATAGTCTTTTTTAGCAACTAGAGTTGGGTGGGACTGGCAACTTGGTTATTAAGCGAAACAGTTGCTAAGTAACTATGACTCTGCTTATAATCTTCAGCTTTGTTTTGCTTTACAGATCTGCAAAGATTAAAAAATGCAAGGATTGGTTCTAAAGTTATAATCATCATTTTAGCTGAGAATGGTAACTAAATGAGGCAGTCACCAAACAAGGACCATCTGCATTCATAATTTGTCTCTACCATATTCCAATTGCTTCAGATTTACTTATCAAAGCTTGTAAACTGGCCAGTAATTATGAGATTGGTAAAGACCCATTTTAAACTGTCCTGTTTCTGGTACAGGGGGGAAAATTCATTATACTGTAAATCCAAAATGGATTTCTAGTTGACAATTCAAATCTAAACAAGCTACTTTGATTTTCAGTATATATTAAACAGTTTCTGACAACTCCCTTTTTTAAAAGTTATCCTTTACTGGCTTTTTTCCTATGGTGGTTATATTCATGCCTGCTAATGCACCATGAGTTCATCTAGATTGGCTTTTGATGCATCATTACTAACATTCAGCAGCTGCTGTTAACTTAGAGTTCAAATGAGTGCATGTAAACATCTTATCACAATCTGAGGAAACCATGAAGGTAGACATTTAATTACTTCAAATCTGCCAGTAAAATGGCACTAATTTGATTAGAAAGATGATTTGATTTGTCAAATTCATTTCTCAGATAAACAAAATTGACATTTTCTGTAGTTTTTTTTTATTCCTGTGCTTTTTGTCTTTTGCAACTGAGTTTAACTCACATCTTTCTGCATGATTGGATATATTTCCACTTGAGCAGCTGACCTTAAAAAACATATATAGTGGCCTTGTAGGATTTCTGAATGGTTAAAACTATTGTTGTAGCTCCAGCTCCTGGGGCTCCCGTGGAAACGATGAACAAGCCAGTTGCTGCCAAGAATCCTGAGGTAGGAGGCAAGGATTCTCAGGCTGGGACTGCTTTAGAGTGTTCAGGTAGGTCTGAAGCACCAGACTAGAATTGCCATGCATACATCTGACTTAAAATGAAAGAAAAGCACTGTACCACATCAGTGTTTCTGAAATGCCAGCTCTGTTTAATCTGATGCCTTAGATTTGATTCTCCCTTTTTCTTGATTAAACCACATAAATTTGAAAAAACAACCAAACTCTCTTCAGCTGCTCAGTACTATATTTGATCCTTTCCTAAAGTGTTACAAATAGTCCTTGAGTCATAACCGAAAGCCCAGAATTACTTCCATAAGTTGTGCCCATCATTAAATGGATCATCACATGACTGATCCAATTTTAAAGCATGTTTTGCAGCAGGAATTAAAGGAATCACCGTAATCATTAAGTGAATTCATGGTCATTAAGCAAACCCATTGTCCCCAATGGGAATTTTTGCTAGAAGTAAATGCCAGTTTCTGGCAAAAAAAAGTAATAAATCGTGGTCACATGATTGCAGGACTGCCAATAGCAATGCGGGCTAGTTGCCAAGCACCCAAAATGAGATCACATGATGGGGCAGCCATAGGAACTTTGAATCCAGGTCACAAGTACCTTTTTGTGTCCTTGACTCACAACCGTGGGGGAAAGTCCGTTGTACTTTCAAATGGTTGCTAAGCAACTCGTAAGTCCAGGACTATTTGTGCTAGGTTTGCCTTCTGTCATTTCCAATAGGCATTTTATTTGGAAAGTCAGATGAAATGTTTCTTAATCTTTTCTAAAATGTTTCTAATGGTGGAAGCATCAATAAATAATCCTTTCAAATTAATGCTAGACTCATGGCTACGTACAGTCCTTCACAGAGAAATAGTTCTACTTACTAAGATGAACCTTATCACTTTCTGATTGTATCCTGGGCTGCTTTGCTACCTTGTCCCAGAACTTTTTTTACTCTTTATTTTGGAATACATGTTCAATTCTCCTATGATCATGTTTTATAACTGCTGTACTAGTTTTGCTAAGATTTGGTGCACAGGAATTGACATGAAGCACTAATCTTTTAATGCAGGGGTATCAAACTCAAGGCCTGGGCGCCAGATCCAGCCCGGAGGGTGCTTAGATCTGGCCCACAGGGCTACCCTGGAAATAGCAAAGGACCAGCCTGTGGTGCCTCTTGTCACTGTCAAAACGAAAACATTCAGTTTTATAAATTAGAGGAAATGGATCGTGTTTTTCTGTTGCCAGCATACTTTATTTACAAAATAACTAAGAAACAAAAGAAACAGCAGTACCATTTTACTAAGCAAGCAAAAGAAAAAAACTATAAGGAAAGATGAAGTGGATGGCATGGGACCAGGTTACCTTCAGGACCGCATTCTGCCAACGTTCTCCAACAGGCCGGTGCGTTCCCACAGGGAGGGTCTGCTCCGGGTGCCGTCGGCCGCTATGTGTCGTCTGGCGGCGCCAAGGAGTAGGGCCTTCTCTGTGGGTGCCCCCGCCCTCTGGAATACTCTGCCACCGGAACTTCGTACCGGCACGGACCTGAGGGCCTTCAGGCGCGCGTTAAAGACCTGGCTCTTTGAGCAGGCCGGCCTGGGCTGAGATGATGATTTTAAATTTGATCTCCATTTTTAATTTTAAATTGGGTTTTAAGGGGGGGGGGGGGGGGTTTCCTAGTTTTAGTACGCAGCCGATTTAAATTTAATTACTTTTTAACTTTTGTATTTTCTGTGGGGTTTTTAGATGAGCTGTTCACCGCCCTGAGTCCCTTGGGAGAAGGGCGGTATATAAATGCAATTAATAAAATAAATAATAATAATAATAAGTAAAACTCCTCCCCTGCACACATGCGCAGTAAAGCAGAACTTCACAAGACACTCATATCTTGTTACTATGGAGACTTGATAACCAGTCCAGCTTAGTTTACAAAAACTAACTGTGGAAAGCTCCTCAGACAAACTCAAAACAAACGCAGTGACAGTCACCTCCATTTTCACTGGCAGATGGTTACAGGAGGCTGTTGCAGTTGAAAATGGAGCCTGGGAGCCCGTTTTCGCTGGCAGAATGCTCGACCCTCCACAGGCACTCCTGACACGAGTGATGTCGAGCTGGCCATGCCCACCCCAGGCCTCCAAGTGTGGCCCTCAATGAAATTAAGTTTGATACCCCTGTTTTAAATGTGACTGTTTTCCTTATTAAATGAGATGTTAAGGAGCAGTTAAGTGTGCATTTTTGCCTGCTCCCTTATATTTGCCTAATGGAAAAATACAGGATTAAGACCAGATGAGTTCATAGTTTATAAAACAGCCAGTTATGACAAGATTGAGGCTAATCCCTTCCAAATTGTGGATTCCAGCCTTTTTTCTGGAATATTTTGAATTAAGATACGGGCTTTAAGTGCAAGCAGCCAAAAGGTATAAGCTTCAAGATGGAATAGGATTGAGTTTCATAGATTTGGTTTCCATACTGATTTAATCTGAGCACATGCTTAATCTAGCTATTATATCACTCTTTTGCTACATTTGCCTTGAATTCTGAATGTCATCCCAATCCTATTGTCATCCCAACTCACACTGTTAGAGTTATTATGCTAGCAAAAGATTTTGCTCAGCTGAGTTATTAGTCTAGATCAAGTTTGGCAAGTTTAAGACTTGTGGACTTCAACTCCCAGAATTCCTGAGCTAACATGACTGGAGGAGGAATTCTGGGAGTTGAAGTCCACAAGTCTTAAAGCTGTCAAGTTTGAAGATCCCTGGTCTAGATAAAGGAATAAAAGACTCTTGATTGTATTATTTTTTAAAATGAAATTGCAAGTCCTCATAAAACTATTTTCTCCTTTTTTTTTGCCTTAGTTTGGAAAAGCCAATCCAATGTAATGTATATTGGGTTTTGTATTTGGGATTTTACTTGTGTAAGCCACCTGGAGTCATTATGAGTTGAGTAGCCATATTTCTATTAATAAGTCAAATAAAATAGAGGAAGATTTGAAGCTACCAGAGCTCTTAAATCATAAGAGATTCCTTGTCCCATGCAATCAAACAAATACACACACACACACACACACACACACACACACGTATGTACATACATATACCCTATATATGCGTACACACACACCATATATATATAATTTGTGTGTGTATATTTGATTGCATGGGACAAGGAATCTCATTCATTCATTCATTCTTTTCTTCCCTCCCTCCCTCCACCCCCCCTCTCTCTACACATAAACACACACATACACGTATATATATAATTATCTGTTTTTTTCTAAATAATTTCACCCAAGAGACTTGCAGGTGACTAATGCAATTATTTGCTTTTCTGTTGCATGTGAAGTATATAAAAACATAGGCAAGTGGCAATCTGTTTTCAAGATCAACCAACTGTAGAAGGAAGCCCATTGTCTCTCAGTAGATTGGCTTCAGAAGCATTTACAGTGCCATCAAAACTAATAGCCTTGAATCCTCACAACTTCCATGAATAGATCCAAAGTATTTTAATTGTGGGGGTCTTATTGGTTGTATTGATCGAGCTGAAAGAATAGAGTCTTCTCAATTGTTCTAGCTCCTGTTTTATTGATGTGCTGTTTAATAACTGTTGATTTTGCTCATTCAGCATCTGCCATTCCTGCTTCTTTTCCTGGTGCTGCTGAAGCACCTCCAGTCTGTTCTCAGCCTCCCATTCTAGCATCAGGTATTTGTTCTTAATGTTGGCATATGCCATCTTAAACAGTATATTTATAGTGTTGGACTAATACAGTTATTTTAATATGGCATACAATCTGAGGATTGTGGATGGTAGTTGATATCACTGCACTTGAAGGTCGGGCTCCAAAACTATGTTAAAGTTCTGTCTTCAGTTTAGCTTATCAAATGTCTGGGTTCATAGATTATAATGTTTTGCCTTCACATTGATATAGTATGAATTGACTTACTTGGGGCTTCTGCAATAAACTTGATTTGAAATCACAGAGGCTTCCCTCATTAAAATAGATGGCAAAAGTTTCCAAATTCCAGTGCACCCTAGAAGATTGAATGCTTCAATGCTGCGACTTGTTTCCTGAACTAACAGCTTTACTATCTTAAAATGAAAGCGATAGAAAAAAAAGACTACTAGCACATGTTAAAGGGTTGGATTTGTGGCAAGACTCATTTGTGCCAATAGTGATAACTACAATTCATCCTCATGTAATGTCTGAAATTGGGACTGACAATTCCAGCACAACTTGCAGCTTATTGCCTGCTTCCCCATTGACTTTACTTGTCAGTAAGAAAGTATACCATTAAGAGCCACAAGTGGCAATACCAGGACCATGGGATGCTGTGAACATTGTAGATGCCCACCAATTGATCATATGACTGAGGATGCTACAACGGCCATAATTTTAAGGACCGGTTGTAATTTACTTTTTCAAGACTGTACACAAGTTTGAAGAGATGCAGAATTAAGCTGTTGTTAATCAACAACTACCTCAATTAGCTTAGCTATGATATATGGTAGTAGTTTGCATGGCTGTTTGGCAGCATCAAGCTGATTTTGGCGCTAATCTCAAAAAAACTAAGTTGGGTGGGAAACTGTGAGAAATGGCTAGAATGAGAAAGTAATAGTTCAAAAGAAAGAATTACATGGATATGTCTCTAAAGTTACTAGGAAATGAGTTCAACTCAAAGATTATACTTTTTCTTTTTGAGTGCTTAATTCTACATGTGTCTTCATAGGAAATGTTGAGTCTTTCTGAAGCGTGATGGCTACAAAGACAGTTTTGTTTTATTCATCAAATGTGCATGCTGCCAAATTGGAGTACACTAAAATATAATAGCATTTTATATAATAAGCAGTAATACAATAGAGTACACAAGAGCAAGCCAATGGTATAATTAATAAGTGTCCAAGAAAAGTTGCTTGGGATGGGAGAAAAACTTTTTTTTCTGGAAGCAGCTGTAATAATTTCTCCCCTACAAGAAATAGTGCTTTCATGTGGGAGGTTTTATAGATAACCTAATTTTTCTTCCTACATGTTCTTTTTCCAATGCTGATTTACTTTTTCTCCTTTAGCAGCTGTTTCCACCTCTTCTATTTATAGCCCCTTCCACCTTTCCTCTTCGTGCCATGATGCTAACTCTCCCCTTGTTAACCTCTGTCCCTTTACTCCACCAGAACTGGTTACCTCTGTCTCTTCGGTACAAGCCACTCCTGATGCTGCCTTGTCTTCTGCTGACCCAGTTATGCTATCTCAGACCCTTTCTCCCATGAAGCCACCAATTATAGCTGGTGTTGCACCTATTGGTATATCCCTACCTTTAGGGCCTATAGCTTCTCTCCCAGCCTCAGTAATTTCCTCTGAATCTCTTACTTCTGCTCCATCAACATCTCCTATAAGCCCAGCAGGGACAACTTCTGCAGCCTCAGTTTCTCCAATTCCATCATCTCCTGTCCCAACTCCTTTCATTCTCCCAATTGCTCCTGTGTCTCCTTCTATGGCTACAGCTCCCATCCCTGCTGAAGTTCCAGCTACTACTACTGTGGCTTCACCCTCTAGTTCAACTCCTTTCCCTCCAAATTCTGCAGGTGCTCCTGCTTTATCACCAACACTTCCTGTCCTTAACACTGCAACCCCATCCCTCGATCCAGTGCCTCACATTTCATCCTCTCTTCCCCCTCGCCAGCCTTCCATACCCATCAGTTCTGTTCCATCTCTTCCTGATTCTATGATTGTTCCCAGTCCCATCATTTCTCCAATGCCTGTATCGATTCCGGGATGTCCTGCAGTGTCACCTACAGAATCTGCATATCATCCTGTGATTCCTTTGGCACCTATTTCCAGTTCTGAGATCCCAGCTTCCTTTCCTAAAGTTTCAGGGGCTGATCCTTTGTCTCCAGCAAAGCTTTCTCCTGCAATACCACCTGCAAAGTCTACTTCTGCTCCTGAATCCAGTATCACATCCCCAGCAAAGCCTGCTCCTACACCATTGTTACCGGAAAGTTCTCCTGGCAAACCTGTTTCTGGTTCTCTACCAGCTGTGAAATTGGCATCTGGTCCTGCAGCTCCAGAAGTATGCCCTGTGTCTGATCCACTGTCTGTTTTTTCCCAGATGCAAACTCCTATTTTGGCACCCGTTCCTGACTCTGTAACTGCTTCTCTAGACAAGGCAATGCTGGATTCTAAACAGGTGGCTCCTGCCAAGTCCCCTGTAAAACTTCCTTCTCCTTCAGAACATTCTGCTGATGCTATAACCAGAGCAGGTCCAATAATGAAGCCTGCTTCTGGGTCTGTAGCCCCTTCTGGAATCCCAATAGGCCCTTCTAGTCCTGTGCCACTTGCTTCACAGTCAGGGAGTCCCACTTCAGCTCCTATTTCTGGCTCTACTTCACCAGGCACGGCAGTGCCTAAGTCTAAAGAAATGAGTACGGTACTTCCTTCTGTAAAACCAGCTTCCCCTTCAGAAATTTCTTCAGATCCTGTATCCTCATCAGGCTCTCTTCTTACACCTTTGCTTCCTTCATCACCCCCAATGAAATCTACAGAGCCTATTCCTGAGCCCATTTCCCCTTCTGCTACAGGAGCAGGACTAATCTCTGTTCCAAGACTACCCAGAGAGAAACCTGTGAAACCTGTTTCTAGTCCTGTGGCTCCTAGAGGACCCCCTGTGGAATCTGCTCCCCTTTCAGCCCCTGTTTCTGGTCCAATAATGCCTCCCATAGGCCCTTCACCACCTGCCTCCAAGATGGTTCCATCTGTTTTGGAACCAGCTCCTGCTCCTTCACTGTCTGCTTCTGTAACTCCAGGGATACCTGTTTCTCAGCCTGCAGCTATTTCTGGCCCTTTGGCTGTAGTAGACTCTGCTGTTGTCTCACCGACATCTGCTATGAAGCCATTTTCAACTTCTGAACTCACTTCTAGCTCTTTGTCTATGGCAGAGTATGTTTCTAGTCCTGCAACACCTATGGCCTGTACTCCTGCATGTATTTCTGGATCCACAGCCCTTCCTGCGGCTGAAGGGTTTACTCCTAGCTCATTGGCACCTGTCTCGTATCTGGCAGCAGCTTCTGAAGTACTTCCTCCAGAACATCATGCATTACCTATGGTTGTAGCAGAGACTGCTTCAGTTCCAGTGACAGTAACTACCCCTGCCCCGATAACTTCTCCTGTAGGCCCATCAATGGCAGTTTCTCAGCCAGCACCTTCTGAGGTGCGTGCAGCAGGGACCATTCCTGGAACCCCTGCTGCTTTTCCTAAACCTCTTTCTACTCCTGACCTTATAGCCTCTGTAATGCCTCCTCCTGGCATTGCGCCTCTGTCTTCTGCAGTGACTCCTCCCATTTCTCCTGCAGCAGCATTTTCTAGTCCAGTAACTCTTAGTCCTGTCTCTAGCCTCAAATTGCCCCCTGTCCCGGTTAGTTCCACTGTCTCGGCCTTAGACATGAGCCAGGTTTCTATTTCAACTGGAGAGGCATTGCCTCCCCAGAAAATGGCATCTTTGCCTCTTGCACCTGCTGACTCTTCTGTTTCTACTCCTATTGCAAGCAGCCTCACTCAGCCAGCTTCTCCTGCACCCTCTGCTTCTACCCCTGTGAAAAAGCTAGAGTCTTCCTCTGCACTTCCAAAGCCATCCCCTGTTGCACCTGCACCTGGTTTAGCACCTGAAGTTACCCCCAGCCCTATCTCTACTACCTTTGAAGACGACGAGCTGCCACCCTTGATCCCTCCAGAGGTACCTGTTGAGGCGTCACCTCTGCCGCCAGTCCTGGTGGACTTCTCTCCTAAGACAGCTGTGTCCCTTGCTGAGGTTCCAGCAACTGCTCCTTTACCACCTCCTCCTGTCAAACAGCCTTTCCTGAAGAATGACAAGGGTATTTGCCTCTTCGGTTTGCTGTGTGCATGGATATCAAAGGCCACTCACTGAATACTAACTTAGTTGTACAGGCATGGAGTGTGAATTCCCTCTGCTTTAACTGTTAGACTAGAAAAATGTCGTTTAGGATTTAAAATTTACTAAATCAAAATAAACCTAGATTAAGTTATCATAGTTGAAGTTTGTTGTGCACACTGTGATTCGTGATTTATGTTTAAGAACATACACTACTAATGTGAAAGTTGAATCACTGGGCATGATGTGTGTGTTTAATAGATGTGTCATAAGCCTCGTCTGAGCTGATACCTCTGGAAGAAAACTAACCTAGAAACTGTAATCACCTCTTTGTTTTCAATGGCACACTGTCATTTCAGCCTGCTTTTTTTGTTTCCAATGTTTTGCCTGTGGTTGCATATCTAGTAGATTTTGTTCATTGCAGTTGCATTTCATGAAATGTTCTGTGCTATGAGGTGATATTTTATCCTCACTGTAGAAGAATTTGTGGTCTAATGTTGATGTCCTTCAGTTTATTGTTCAGTGTCTATATTTGCAACTGCATTTTGGATGGGTGTATATAAATAGGAAGCTCTCTGTTAAATACTTGCATATACTGTGTGTTAAATTCATGTGTTGTCTGTTAGAGAAGTAGAAATGAGTAGTCTGGTGCTTCTGTCCAGTTTCTAGTCACTTAAATGTAATCACGTGCATATGCAATTTGGGGTAAAGGTGTCAGGATTTAGAATCATCTGGAATTAATGTAGTATTAGACAGGGACATCAGTTGTGCTTGCTCCAGAAAAACTGCCCTGAATATGCTTTCTTGTCATAATCACATTTATTCCCTTCTTGCATTGCAGTCACACATGATGTTAAGGCATGTGAGCTAGCAGTTCTCTGAAACTTGCATCCAGAGATGGCAGTCATATAATGGTGGTGGGGAGGATTGTCTTGAAGTTATCGCTGAAAGTTACAAATGCAAACTATTACATGATTTTAAAGTACTTTTACTTTTTAAGAGAATAACCATTTAGTGTGCACTTTAGTCCTTGCAAACATCTTTCTTAAATTTGGTTGCTTTAAAACCTTGGGAAGATGCCAGGAACTTGAGCAGTCTTTCTTCATCTTCCTTTCCCTTGCTCATATTCCTTTGTTCTTTGATGCAGGATAACCAGTTTGCCAAAATAAATTTAAACCATACTTCTGAATGACATACTATACTAAACAGGTATTTCTTGGCTTGTGTGTACCCAGCTGCTTCAGGACACTGAACAATAAGTCATAATTAAAACATGGATTAGTGTGATGTCTGAATTCTGAAGTCTTAATTGGGGCTAGCGGTTGTTTGTCCTATATACACATCATACTAAACCCTAGGTCTCAAAAACTGTAAAAATGAAGGGAATCTATGTATAATGAGGAAAGATGTTCAGGTCCCTAGCATATTTCTAGTTTCCAATCATGGGCCAAATTATGTCAGAATGAAACTCATGTTCTTTTTTTTTTAAGCACTAGTTAAATCAAACAATATCCTTACCCTGAGAATGTGATCAACACCTTGTTCTAAGAAACTTGTTCTTTCTGGGAACCTTGATTGAACAAAGAGAAAATCCATGTCCTATTGCCACATAAGTTAAACCACTATTATATTAAATCACTGCCATTTCAGAATTTAGTTGTCTATATATATTTGTGTGTGTGTGGAGAATGTTGGGGATATGTTCTTTTACTATCAGACATTTTGAAGTATGATGGCTTCAAAGTATTTTTTCACAATGTTGGCACAATAAAAGAATGAAAGTTTCTTCATAACCAAGCAGCAAAGCTCTGCATGTTTTGCCTGGGCCTGCCTGCCACACCCAAAAGAGACCAAGTTGGAAGAAATTATGCATGTTGATTTCTGTAGGTTCTGGAACAGAATCCGACAGCGATGAATCAGTGCCAGAACTTGAAGAACAGGACTCCACGCAAGCCACCACTCAGCAGGCGCAGGTGAGAAAGGGAAAGAAGAACTCCATAAACTGTATTTCATATGCTTGGGCAGGGCTGTAAAAGTAAGTATATTTCAACCTCAAAAAACTCACACAGCAATTGTGAATACATAAGTTAGTTAGATAAGATCTAACACCACAATGCTCAAGATATCCATTACAACAGGTGATCATAACTTGAGATATAGGCTGCATGTAAACATCACTCCCTAAATCCTGGGGGTGTAGCCCTGGCACTCTCCAAAATTAGCCACCACATTGTGATTTTTATTAATACCAAGAAAATTAGTAAATGCATAAGGAGCTGATACAGTTACAATGGCACGCTGCAGTTGTGCTTTTCTGCCTAAGGTACTTATCCCTTATATTAATAATAGATGTTCTGGAATATCCTGGTCAGATGATAGCTATCTTTGATGGATTCCCATCTGCTGAGATGCTCACATTTTCCACTACTCTTTAAAAATAACATGAAATATTTTTAAAAATGAACAGCTACCCAGTCAGAATTAGCAATATCACCAGCAGGCTTGGGTAATGCTTACTCATTCTACATCTCAATTCTTCTCATGTATCACCTCCTACCTAGAATGAAGACGGGATTTATGAAATGTTAGCTATGATCAGTTTAGTGGTACTTGTTAGTTTTTGTCCTAACAACTAGCTTTCATTGTATCCATCTTCCAACATATACAATTCAAAGGCAATGTGCAGACCTCAACTTAAAAAAAAGTTTTATACCCTGATTTGCAATAATTAGATTTGCACATTAGTGCACATTCTAATTTATGCCATGGTTATAACACAATTTTTATCCATGTTGTCTATATTAATTAGAGAAATGGTGAATACAATGCATATATATCTAAAATTGGTATGCTACAATTTCCAAACATGAAACCAGGGGAAGAGTATCCTGTGTACGTAACACATTTTGAAAAGTGGGTGTTTCCCTTTTGAATAAACCATGCGAAGAACAGAACATTTCAGGAGTTCATTTTAGGAGAGATAAACTACAATGGATGCTAACTAGTCAGTCTCTTGAATTTGTTTCTGCCTGTATATTTTTTCCAAAATATGGAAATACAGCTGTTGCTGTTCTTAGGTTTTTCATCATGCCCTGCTTCCTTTGCATTCCATTATCTTTTTTTCCCCCTTTGTTGGCTTTGTTTAACATTTCAGTGTTGTAGTTATAGATAATACTGTAAATAAGGAACTTCCATGCTGTGGATTGTGATGTTTGTCATCCTATCTCTGACCTCACTCACTTTCACTCAGAACTTGTTTCTCTTCTGAAGAATACATAGGGAAAGTTCCAAAGATAGAGACACTATCCAATAAACATACTTCTCCACAGATCATTTGATCTGAGTTGGGACAGAAATAACAGTTCAGTATTTGAAGTTGTGCAAGAAGCTGGGGGTAATTAAACAAACTGGGAGTTGTCTGGCAAAACTCTGGCCCTGTATTTTAATCTGGAATATTTTTGGTGAAGATATGCATGTGCACATTCTCATGATGATCAGTATTTTTTTTAAAAAAAGTATGTGGTGTTCTTGGCAGCTTGCAGCAGCAGCTGAAATAGATGAAGAACCAGTTAGCAAAGCAAAACAGAGCCGGAGTGAAAAGAAAGCACGGAAGGTAAGATCAAATTAACAGTTCCTGGTGGCTTGCTTGTGTCAGCCAGCAAAAGTTGTTGGTGCCCCTGAACCTGCAACCATCAAAACTCTGGTGGTGGTTGTGTTGTTGTTGTTGCTCTTTCTTCAAGTCATTTCTTATAGCACATCCTTACTTTGCATAAGATACCAATGAACCCATTACTTCGTTTCCTTTTTGGCAAAGCCCCCGCTTGTCCTATTGGGAAATGATTAGGGCATGAGATAAACTTTTACACTCAACTTGTCAAAAATCCCAATTTTTTGTGTAATACCACAAAAAGGAATATATTTGAATACATATCTTGAGTCTGTTGGCTTCCCCTCAGGGAATTTTTGTGCCCAGAGAAGTCTTATTCTAAAAACAGTCAAGCGCTGAAGTGCAGTCCTTGTTTTATAGAAGAAGGCGAAACAGAGATAACCCATAGTTGACCTCATTACTAGCACAAAAATCTGAGTTTTTTGAATTCTGGGTTTTGAGCGGGAGATGCTATTTCCCTTTCAAGAAAGGATTATATAGGTGTTCTACGTTAATCAAATAGTAAAGAGTATGTCTTCCATTACACTGGCCATCTTATAGCCCTTATGACCTCCAAATCATTACTATTGTAATATACTGTACATTAATCCCTTGAGGAACAATTGGAAGCTTCAGCTGATGCAAAATGCAGTGGCACAGGCAGTTAATGGCATTTTTTCCTCAAGCTGCATTGGCTTCTGGGCACAATTCAAGGTGCTGGTAATTGCTTTCAAAGCCTTTCACAACTGTGTTAATTTATGGGATTATCTTTCCCCAATTGTTTGTACCTATCCAGTCCAGCAGGAGGGGCATTCTCTGAATGCCATCAGTTGAAGGGGTGTAAGCTGGCAGGGTGCAGGAGGAGGGTGTTTAATCCAAGGCACCTAACCTGTGGAACTTCATTCCTCCTTAGCTCTGACCCTATTGGATTTTTTTAAAACTAAAAACTTATGTTTATGCCCAGCCTGGAGCCCGAGAGTATGATGGAGGCTGGCTCTTGGCTTTGTTGACCATTACTTTATGAAGCTCAGCTGCTATGCACTTTTATATAATTAAATCATTTTTGTCTACTGTAAGCCACCCAGAGTCATAGGTATGAAGTGGGTGGCTATATAAATTAAATAAACAATGAAATAAAATACTAGGAGTAATTTTGCCATGAGTTAGATTTTTTCCCACATGACAAAAGGAATAGTGAAAACCAGGCCACCTGCTGTAGAAAAGGGACCTTTACAATAAATTCAGTGTTCTGATCTCACTGTGGCTCATTATCTGCCATTCATTTACTAGTCTAGCTCAGGTGCTGTATCCAAATCTTTTCCTTGAACAATTATGTTTTGTTTCTAAGGCGATGTCCAAGCTTGGCCTTCGTCAGGTTACAGGTGTAACCAGAGTTACCATCAGGAAATCCAAGAACATCCTCTTTGTCATCACCAAGCCAGATGTATATAAAAGTCCTGCGTCAGACACCTATATAGTCTTCGGAGAAGCAAAGGTAAACTGAATTTAGGGTATCCCCAGCAAGGAAGTCTTTACCATTTGTTTCTGTGACTATCAGTAGATTTGCTACCAGCTAGAACTTTGGGTTTACCATTCAAACAAATGAAGAACATTTGCTCTGCAGGACCTTTCTGACAACAGGTTCATATGGATCAATGGTTTCTTTCATGGGAAGGGTTAAAAAATTTTTGTGATAGGAAGAATTTATTCCAAACTGCCTATCAGTATCACTATTTATAAAGTTCTCTATTTTGCTTTCTTTGCATTCCATTAGCATTGTCAGTTGTAAACTACCTGATTGTAGATAATTAAAAAAAATCTCATTGGGTTTTCTCTCCCCCCCCCCCCCCCCCCCCCCCCAAAAATCCATTTCTACCAGATTGAAGATCTCTCTCAGCAAGCACAGCTGGCTGCTGCTGAGAAATTCAAAGTGCAAGGAGAAGCTATTTCAAATATTCAGGAAAACACACAGACTCCTACTGTACAAGAAGAAAGTGAGGAGGAAGAGGTAAGCGTCATTCTTTAATGTGTGAGGTGGATTTTCCAGGAAGTTTAAGACATGCATCTAGTAGTTTATGCTAAATCATTGCTGCTAATTTTGTCTATTGAGACATGGTCAGAAGAACCTACCTGGGGATATAAAATTACTTACTGGGGGTAATATTAGGCTAAAAAGAGGTATCAAACTGGAATGGCAGTGAGAAAAAAAGCCTGATGCTACTTTGTATCTTATTTATGTCTACTGGCCAGCCTATGCTGACCTCCATCTCTTGTTAAAATCTAGCTTTCTTTTTATGTCCAGGTCCACAATTGGCAAGTGGTATAATTCATTCCAGGTTATGTTATGGTAGTACTTCAAAATACAGTATGCATGTACTTCTATTCTTGCAGCCAGGGAAGTTCCATACACTTGACTTCTTACGAGTTTTTCAACATCCTTTTTGAATCTTTAAATATCATTTTCAAATATATCCTTCTGTTTAAGAGGCAGGCAGAAAGAAACAACCTATGAATATCCTCCTTCAGTATCTCCCAGCATTTGTATGGAGTACTGCGTATTTAAAAAAACCAACAGTGCCAGTTGTTATTTCTAGTTGCAATGAATTTTTGCTAGAGGCATCCATTTGTTAATTATGTTGTGTGCCATGCATGATCCTAATAAGTATGATTGTTCTTGAGCTTCCTTGTTGGATGAGCTGCCTGATATCTAGATAACAGCTTATATGCTACCAGCTATGTGAATGGACTGTTCTCTGCAATGCACATAGACTTCTCCGCCATTAGTAGCAGATGCCTAGCATGACTGGGATATGGAGCAAAGCCCAGAGTAGGAAGTGCTTTGGAAATGTGAACATGTATGCATAGTCTGCTCTATAATCTTTTTCTTCTCTCCTAATCAAGCCTCACACTCTCTCTGTATGTGACAGTGCAGGATTCAGTTAGCCAAGCTGTTGTGTTTTGTTTATTAAATTCTGTTTACATTTGAAGTTCCTAGATGTGTATGATATTACATACAGCAATGAATTTCCATTTTGCTCTTTTTCTTTATTTGTTTTTCCTGGATTTTATAACAATGTCTCTGTTTTGGTATATTTTTCACCAGAGCAGGGAAGCTCATCATTCCATACTAATGAGATAAAAAATGAAAACAGATAAGGTTTTTTTAAAGTTCACAAGAATGTAATAATCTATAAGGTTTCATTAGGATATATTTTGTTCATACATTTTGTGGCATCTTAAGAAGTTCTTATAGTTACTGTGAAATCTTGAGTATTACAGAGTAATAGAGCATCTCTTTCCTGATTAACAGAAAAGCCTGGCAGATGCCTTGAGAGATTATCTTTTTCCTTCAGGTTGATGAGACTGGCGTTGAGGTGAAAGACATTGAGTTAGTTATGTCTCAAGCTAATGTTTCCCGGGCAAAAGCCGTTCGTGCCCTAAAGAATAACAGTAACGATATCGTAAATGCAATTATGGTAAGTGCCTGATTGAATGCTATATGTGACTAGGCTGCTGTACCCCAAAATCTAGAAGGTAGTTGGGAGAATTGATCATGGGCATTTGAAGTGGTTATTTTACTTGATTATCGAGCTCATTACAGGAATAATGTTCTGTTTTTATTCAGTATGTTTGCTAGTAATTGTTAAGAGTACAGGGAACATGGATATCAAGATGCCGTATGTTCTAAAAATTAGGTTAACTGCTGTAGATTAACTATGCAGTGAAGCAGAGAAGTGACTAATAGGAGAAACTTCTGTTTCCAGATAGTCCAGTTAAACCTTTTTAAGCTTCTAACACAAATTATGGCAGTATTATTTCCTCAGGGGTTACATAAATGCCTTAGTGCTCAATGTTATATCCTAGGCAACTATTCAGGAACTAGGCACTGTATCTTTGCCTGTGCTTTGTCACAGCAACAATTGCACCCTTGCTGTTCCTTGACCTCACAGGCAGTTATAATAATACCCCTCAGGGTCACTTGGCTATGCTGGGTGGCTAAACAATTTGCTGTGAACATTCCCATCCCACCACATAAGGGAACAAAGAAAAAGGTTGTTCTTCACTTGCTCTTTTCTGTTTCTTTCTAGGAATTGACGATGTAGCCATCCAGAAAAGACTTTTTAGTGTTACAGAGAAATTACAGCTGAGTTGAAAATTTCTACTATTTCTATCAGTTAATAAAAGTGGTGGTTTAAAAGATTTTACACCTATTTGTTTTCCACAACATGTTAAGAATCCTCAAATTGGGGGCAGGGGAGGGAAATAGTGGCTAATGATCCTGATTTGAATTCCTTATTTGCTGGAAAGTTTCTACTAATTCTTTGAAATTTTGCTAGAGTGCCAAAGAAATGGCTTGATGTGAATCATTTTTTCATACCGGTAGATGCAGCTGCAATCATAGAAACAGTGGTTGTATTCACAATTTTCCTGTTAATGATCTCACTAAAAAATAAACGTGATAGAGAAATGTTGTCTCTGTTTCAGCAATCCCTGAAAACATTTTGCTACAGTTTCTGTGGTTACAATAGATCTCATTATAATGCTGATTCATAATTTGGACTCCTTCCGTTGTTTTTCCTTGTTGATTAATACATATATGAAGTATTGTGCCTAAAATGCAAATCAAACAATACTGTAGCTTCTCATTAGAAATTCAGCAGTAGCATTACTGTGTGTGAATACTACTTAATTTTGTTTATGCAGAATCAATTTGTGAAGGAAAAAAAAATCCTGCAGAAAAGTAGGTGAGACATGCTCTTGAATAGTCAGATTGCATCCTTGCAACATTGATGTTGATTTTACAAATAACTGAAATCTAAGCAATATAATTGTTCAGTGAATATGACAGAATGATAGCTTGTCTTTCCTCATGCTAAGGAAGCAGTAAGTTACAGCTTTTTTTTCCTATCTTGAATATTTCTTTATCATACATCGGTTTGAGCAGTCATGCAGAAAATTAAATTTCAGTGGGAAAATCTAGATTTTTGTCCCTTCTATAAATAAGTATATGCCCTTTTTCTACCCCCTGGAAAATTACTTAACTGCACATTTCTCAGATACATTAAAAACTCAGCTTTAAAAAATAAGGACAAAAATAGAAAAAAAATCTTCAGTATGAGCAGACATATTAAAGTATGACATTTTGATGCTCTTAATAATCGTGCATATGATGGTTTCTGATATTTGGGGTTTCAGCTATCTTATAACATATTCGTTGATCCATTTTATATAGGAAAAATACTGTAAATTGAGTTTCAAACAGCTGGTGCATCAGTATATGTTTTATAATGCCATATTCTAGAGTTCTCAGGGGTCCACATTTTTCATAAAGCATTACCTTAAACATGAAAGGAATCACTCCCAAGTAGAGGAAGATACTGGCATATGTGCATTATCTTATGCTGGCTCTGAATAATAATGATATATTCAACAGTTTTATTTGGCATTAGATTAAAAAAAATGTTCAGATTTCAAATACAACTCTCTTTGTAATGACTAGGTTTCCCAACAAGCTAATTAATGTGGTATACCTCTGGTTTAAGTAAGCCTTTATGCTTTAGAATGATACGAAGTTTGGTCAGTATGGGTTGTTCAAACCATGTTTTTAATATTCTGGGATAGAATTAATTGCAAACACAGTATTTATTCCCAGGTCTCTTGAAGAGAATATATTCTTACAATGATAGGTATTCATGGGGGAGCAGAGTGGTAAATGATACACGCGTTAAGATGTCAATATGCATATTACATGATTTTGGTACTTACATCAAATATACTTGCATACAGTAATTGCACCATTGTGGCTTGATACAGATGCTCTTGGTTAAGTGGCTCATGTAACCAATTCAAAGTTATAATCAAGGAAAATACAGATTATCTTGAACTACTTATTTCATTATACACATTTATATGGCTATCCAACTGACAAACGTGGCTTTCGGTAGCTGACAACATTCATTTGTTATTTATTACTGAACTAAATCTGCAGGTCCATAAAAAGGAGTCTGCTATTACATCTATTTACTTGTAAAACACATTGCACAAAGTAAAGAATATTGTGTAGGAAATCTTACACTGTTAAAATGATTCTCACTAATGTGGTATAAAATTACCCTTAACTAATACTATAGAAGTTGGGGGTGGTGTTAGTGAAGATCTCATTAAGATCTACTCTGATTTTACATTTAAAATAAGAGTAATCCAAATCAGCAAACTTCTATAATTATTAGCAATGGAATCAGTATCTGAAGATAAAATGTTGAGATAACAGTACATATGGCATATAATATATAACCCTAGAAATTGGGTTATTTTTAGATAACATCTGTATTTACTTTTCAAAAATCCTGATGCTTTGGGTATTTTGCCACATGCAATTCACTCATTTATAGTATCATAAACAAAAAATGTAAACATTTCAAGATGGTAAGTTCACCTGCAATAAATCCAGAGAGTTACATAAAAGGAGAGAGATTCTGCTTGAAAAAAACACCTGACAAGACAAGTGTGTGCAACTTAAGAGGTTTTGCATTGTTGGGAACTGCTCATTTGTGGATTCTGTTTGTTTCCCTGTTGATAAAAATGATAGAACAGCAACTGTTCAGGATTATTGTTTTGTGGACCTTAGCAAAGGTTTATGATACTCCTATGTCCTTATCTATTGATAAATCTGGATCGTTTATGTATATTCCACCACAGAATAGATAGAAAAATTATTTGAATCTTCTTTGCATCAATGCCTTTCCAGATAAGATTGTTCTGCAAACTTTTGGAAATTAACAGAAATGTTATAGCAAAACATTTTATTTTATTTTTTATTATCTCAATGTGTATGGCCATCCATCTTGTTGTAGCAACCCCATGCAGATACAGTGGTACCTCTACTTACGAAAGCCTCTACCTACGAAATTTTCAGGTTACGAAACGTGTCTTCGGGAAAATATCGGCTCTACTTACGAATATGTTTCAGGATACGAAAGCCTCTGCTGGAAAATGGCGCGTCCGAGCTGCGCTGCCATTGGTTAACTTCCTGGCATGTCTTCCTGGCTAGGAGGGCTCTGTGCGCATGCACCGTGCCGCGTTGTCAGTCTCGCGCCAGCAAAGCAAAGCAGGAAGAACAAAGCAATACAGTTCGGGGCTTGGAATGGATTAGGATATTTAAAGGTAAAGTGTCCCTCTACTTACGAAATTTTCAGGTTACGAAACGCCTTCCGGAACGAATTAATTTTGTAAGTAGAGGTACCACTGTAAGAGTTAAAATAATATAAAAACAACATAAAAACTCAAGGACAGCTGAAGTAAAACAAAGAACCACAATTAAACAGGCTGACTGCAACCATCCAACCCCTGGACAAATACAGCTGAAATAATTATTTTTAAATCCTTCATAATTCTTACATTCTGAATACCATTTACAAAAATTCTGGTTGCTCCAAATACAATAATTTTATTCAGGTGGCTTCACTTATCTGCTATTGAAATTGTGTGTTATTTCTACTAAAAGTATAAGGATTGACTAATTTCTAACATAAGGGATGGGCTTAGACAATTTTAGTCTGGGTTTTTAAAATCTACTTTGGGGGTTTTCAAAACATTGAGAGTCATCAGCTGGAACCATTTTGCAAAAATGTTTTTAATTTTAGATAAACATGAACGTAGGAACTTGTTTACACTTTGCATTTTTATTTTTATTTATATCTCACCTTTATTTTTATAAATAACTCAAGGTGGCAAATGCACACTATTCTCTTGCTTTCCCCAGAACTCTAGGCTGGGCTGAATGAGTGACTGGCTCAAAGTTACCCAGCTGGTTTTACATCTAATGCAGGGCTGGAATTGTATATATGCGTGTGTATGTAAACACAAAATTTAAATTTGTACCTGATCTGATTAATGAGTTACATTAAAATATGTAAATTTTTTAAAAGTACAGTCCTGTCATAATGACAGAATCCATATTTTTACTTTCCCAGTGTACTATAGTTGTAAATGTTTGCTAATATCTCTTATTATATGAACCAAATGAACAGTCATTTTATGTTAAAATAACCTGATCCAGGCAAGGTGCTTATTTGGAGAACTGTTGTTTATATGCTTACATGTCTGTATAATATATAATTTTAGAAAGATTAAGTAATACAGTTTTTTTTTCCAAAGACCATTTATAGAGCAATTTTAAAAATTAATAAATGTTTAAATAAATAGCTAAATAAAATTTACTTTTTTAAAAAAATTAAAAGTTACTATTATATATATGGGTAACATTTTTGCCTTAATTTTTTTTAGTTTTCTTAATAATACATCCCCATATGTATGGTCTTTGAAGGTCATCTTGAAATGAGTTAGCAACAAAAGAGTACACAAGGTGTTAATGAAGGCATATTTAGTTGCGCTCTTATTTAACAAGAAAAATCATTCTAAATCCTATTTCTTAAACAATGGCAGATGCCTAGAACCAAAATGGTCGGTTTAATAGCCTGAAAAGTATCAAATATATTAATTTGTACTACCTATCATTATTCACATCTTCAAGGTGGGAGGGGGAACTTCTACCATCCCTGGTTCCTATCAGTCCCAATCCAGAATGAGAAAGAGGAGAATAGAACTGGGTGGGCTCAGGCTTCTCATTATAGTTTTAAATTCTATGGTATAAACATCTTGGCTTATATGTAAACTCAGTTTCTAATTTAGACTCCTCTCTAAGATGAAGAAATGAAATAGATATACATTTTAAATGCAGTTTCATCTGCATAAAGTATGATTATCAGTTGCATGTTACACTACTATCTAGCACGGTTGGAGGGTAAAGACTAAACAGGTTAAGGAATAACGGTGCAGTTAGTAATTAGGTTAAATACTTAATGTCATTTAATATGGTACAGTATTAAACTACAGTATTGATAATAACTACAAATATTCCATTGCCATCCTGCCAATGGAAGGCTGGTGATGAAGTCTGTTGAAAGAAGAACAGACCAAAAGGGAATCATCACTCCCAATGCAGTGGATACTGCCATGATTGACTGGTTTCTAGCACTCCTCTCACTTTCTTGAATTAAAAGGTAATTTTCCTGTAGTTTGCTAATTCATTTGCAGTTGTCTGCATCAGTAATCCAGGTTTCTTGTGAGACTGGTAAGTGACCTGATAATGTCATGCAAACTTGAAATCCTGGCCTGATATTCGGCCCAGTCATTATGTCAGGCTCCATGAGAGAAAATGCACCTGTTTCAATGTTTTCTGTTCCCAATGCAGGTCAGCATTAATGATTATCTCCTTGCCAGGAGGAGAGGCTGGATTTATTTAACCCTATTCTGGCAACAACTCTTTCTTTAGAAATGTATCTCAGCTACCAAAAAAATAAATTACAGCATCATATATGTGTTTCAAGTGTTGTGTTGAAATACAAACACTGCTCCCTGCAGAATGTCGAGAATGCAAGAGATTTCAGAAATGACAACATACTAAGTGTTTTCTTTGTAAACTAGCTTTTAAGTGGGAGTTCCTTTGATAGAAGTTCACACAGCACTGTGGCAATTTTATCTATCTACAATACATATCTTCACTGCATTAGTCTACTCCAGCTGTGGCTATAAATTGCAACCACTATTCTAATTGCTGACAGAGTTTCAAATGAATTAAACTACTTTCTATGCAGATTCTTTATATGACATCTGATTCATTAATGAAGCACAACCATGGAATGCAAGTGACCCATAGCATGGCCTAACAGGACAATCACAAATTATTTATTTAGTGTATGGCATATCATACATGGACTAACAATATATATTGTTTCATTTAGATTAAAACACAAAAGTAAAACACGAAAATGTTTAAAAAGATCTAAGTTCAAATACCAATGTCTTGACCATCTAACCATTAAAATGCAGCAGTTTATATTAAAAATGTCAGATATTGAATTGGTATATGCCCTTGGCTTACAGCCAGTCACAATGTGATCTATAGTTTGAAGGGATTCCTCAATCACACTGAAGTCCCATTTATACAGAGAGTCCCCAATTATGTCTTCCTAATGATCACAAAATGAAAATAAGATAAGCTTTTACAGGTTGAGATTCAAATCAGTGTCCATTCTTTGGCCCCATGTATATGTTCTGTGCATATATGCACATCTTGTCTCCCATTGTTTTGTCAATTTCAAAGGAAATGTAAAGCGGAGAGAGAATCATTTCAGATTACTCAATTCACTTATTTGAGGATGAAGGCTTTATCTTTCAATTATTTTAAGGAAACCAATAATTTCAGGAAGCTGTTGTAGATGCTCCCTAATTTCAGATTGGTTCAATATGACTAGAAAAATAAGGTATTAACATTAGTTTTTTTATAAAAAATTAAAAAGATCTTTAAAAAAACATTTCAATTTATCCACTATAGCGGAAATTGATAAATGGGATCTATTTGCTCTAAAGCTATCTGCAGGACCATGGCATAGTTTCTGAGACCAAGGTTTTGCTGCTAGCCCTCACCTTGGATGTCCAAATACCACATTATTTTGAATTGTTTGCAATATAAAGCCTACAAAAAGGCCATCAAATGCAAGCTACAAATAATAATTATTTAAAAACCAGTTTTCTACACCTCTTGCTATTATTTTCTGGTCATCAGAATTTTTGTAGTCTGGGTTTGTCCTACCAGGTAGAAGTATTTCTGATTGTGTAACTTTCCACACAATCACACAAACCCAAGAGTCTCATTTGAATGGAAAACTATGACCGGACTGCCACAGGATTGGATTTGCAGCCACAATGTCTTGAGTTCCCATCTCCTGCTAAGCTGAATTGCAGAAGCTATGTGCAACAGAGGTGGTATTCAGCAGGTTCTGACCAGTTCTGGAGAACCGGTAGTGGAAATTTTGAGTAGTTCGGAGAACTGGCAAATACCACCTCTGACTGGCCCCGCCCCGTCTATTCTCTGCCTCCCGAGTCCCAGCTGATCGGCTGGGTCTTCTTTGGTTGCCCTGCACAGGAGAATGGAGCTGGAAAGCAGGTTAGCGGGTTGGGGAAGGAATGGGATTTTGTAGTATCCTTCCCTTGCCATGCCCACCAAGCCATGGTAGTAAAAAAATTTGAATCCCACCACTGATGTGCAAGCAACTCACAAACTTTTTCATTGGAATTAAAGTATAGATGCTTCACCAACACTTGTGTTCATGGCCCAGACTAAATCCTATCCTGTTCAAGTTGGTCTTACTGCTTTGGAAGTATGTTTAGGTTTGCATTGTTATTTAATAAAACAATACATCTGCTTATGTGCCTAGTTCTAGATTTTTTTGGTTAGGAGTGTTTTTGGACTCCCTGTCTACTAAACCACCTATGACCCTGTCTGAAATGTTCTGAAAACTTTTAATACGAATGGCTTGGATCCCAGCTACAAAAATCCGAACCTGATAGTGGCAGTAGCTATAATTTGCTCTTTCCCTTTGCTGCTGCCTAGAAATTCCCTGGAATTTGCAGCTGAAATATGGTATAGCACCTTTAATTTCCACTTTATAACATGTACAATAGGATTCTTTTTCTGTGCACATATACAATATTATAATGAATTCAGGATTTTAATCACGTGCTTTGGGAATCAGCGTCTCTCATGTACAGCTCAATTTCTTTTAAATTAAATCGCATCGTTTAATAATAGAGCGGCGTAAATCAAATCAAGCAAATCCTACACCGACTGGCGGCGACCTGGCAACTAAAACTGTAAACCTTTATCTTCCGCGCATGCGCTGAAAACGGGTCAAACGCCTAGTCTAGAAGGTCCAGAAAAAACGAGAACATGCGCGAAAGTTAAAAATGCGCACGCGTCGCTATCTGAATTGTGACGGCGGGCCGTGCAAGAGAATGTGCGCGAAAGACAGCGTTGCGCGTGCGTATTGGGAAAGTGTGTGGCCGGTGGGGGTGGGGGGAGAACGTGCATGCGCAGTACAAAACATCCGTCTGGTTTTGGTAAGCGCGCGGTTGAGGACGACGAAGCGGCAAAGTGGTGGAGAGTAGTGCGCATGCGTTCTTTACCATGACTGAAAGGAAGGATGGTGGATGTGGGGCGGGGAGGGGGTGAGTATTTTGCTGCGTCACCAGCTGCCTGGAAGCCGCCGTTGCTGGAGAAGGAGCGAGCGAGCGCGAGAGAGCGCGCGCACGCGCGGCATTGTGGGTAACAGGCCTTTCAGCCCCGAGGACGAGCCGCCGCCGCTCCTACCGTCGTTGCCTCTCCCTTCGCCACCCTGCCACCACCTAGTCCTAGCCGGGAGACCTTCAGTCCCGCCTTCGTTTTTTCCGGTCTGAGTCCTTTGGAGAGACGGAGAAAGAGGAAGGAGCACGAGTAGGAGCCGCCGTCGCTGCTAACATCGCTCGCCATGTGAGTGAGTGAGGCGGACCGGGAACGGTCGAAGTGGCTTCGGATGGTCCCTGGCGTGTGGCAGCCGGATGGATGAATGTGTATTATCGGGAAATGGCGAAAACCTTTCCCTCAGAGCCCCACCCGTGCCTTTTATTGAGCTTAGATCTGGTAGGGGAGAGGGTGTGTGGACGGTAGTATTTAATGATGGAGCGGTGAGAGAAAGGCGGCCTAACGCAGGGTTTGCCCTGGTGCGGTTTGTTACCCGGACGTTGCTTCTTTAAATCTATAGAAGAGTGCCTCTGCACGTGCGGAGCGCACTTTCTTCGCCACTGCCTCGAAGACCTCGCCAGCGTCCTCGGCTCCAACTTAAACCAACCGACCTCTTTCCTTCCCTTTAATCTGTGCCGAAATTACCGATTAAGGTGGTTTCTTGCTGGAGCGGTCAAAATCCTTGGGAAGGTGGTGATCTCAAAACTGGTTGTGTTATGTAATATCTGATACAGAAGAACTAAACTATGTGCCAGGCTAAATTGTGAGGAAAATGGTTACTTGTCTAAACTGGGGCGGGGTGGTGGTGGTAGGCTCGTAGGGAAGAGAGTTGTAAAGAAGCTAAGAGAAGCAAGGTCATACAGGAGACAAAATTTCTGTGAAGGGAGGGAATAATGCAGCTAAGGCGATCAAAATGTGAATGAAATAGCGTGGAGTTTTTGCGGTTTACAGGGAGGGGTTAGAATATAACTGGTTTTTCCCCCCACAGTATTCCTTGTTGCACTGAAGTGTGTTTGGGAATAAGACTTGTGGGCTTGAAAAAGGAAGAATAATGGAAATCAGGCTGAAGAATGTGCTTGTACATACTGTACTATAGGGGAGGGGGAACTCCCATGAGCAATAGTGAAAGCGATAAAACCAAAGGCAAAAATCCTATTTACTGTTGCCTGGAGTGGTAATGGGTAGATTTATAAGAAATGAGAATACTTGGGGATGAGTTTCAGTGCTGATAACAATTATCTCAAAGTAAATTGTGAATCTATTTTTGAATGAGTTTTCTTGCTCTGGAAACAGTTTATTCTGACATAAGATGAAAATTTACCTGACCTTTAATTAGGTTCAAAGGGCTTGCCAATATAAGAATTTATGTTTTGCTCAAGTTACTGGCTAGTTAACCTTAGTTTCTTTCAAAGTTAAATAGAATCAAATCTGGCTAGTACTAAATTTGTGTGTGTGTTTGAGTCTGTTGATTCCAGGTGACTACTTGGACCACTGAGATGTACCAGAATTGTATGCTTGATGGGAAAATCAGAAATCCTGGAAAAAGACAATTGCAGACAATTTGTATCATCCTCCCAAGAAAATTACATAGATATGTTCATGGAGACATCAAGAATTACGCTATAGCTGAAGATTTAATCTTAATATCTTGAAGTTATATTACAGTTTTGATTTTGCCTAAGGGTTTGCTATAACAATTTTATTATTTGGACATAATCATTTTCATTTTATCTGTAGGTGTAAGAGGGAAGGCCTCTCCTTCCAAATGCTGTCCAATGAATTTATTTTCTAATCATAGAATAATAGCTTTATTCCAAGCTGAAAGGGATTTCAGTTTGGCATAAAACAGTTGAGGAAAGCAAAATTCTAAGAGAGAATATGTGGTGTAGATGAAAACTTTAACCAAGAACAGAAACAATTATGATAAACTACAGATTAAAACTCCACATTGGACTGCTCCCTTGTTTGCTTGTTATCCAAACTAATGTGGAAAGAGCAGTTGCTCTGCATTAATGATTTAGGAAGATTTAGAAATGTCCTCTTTAAATATCAGTATTGGCACATGTTTTGGGGCTGAATACTTTTTTGAGAGGGGAGTGAAGATTTTTGTATTTAGAATATATTGCTATTGCTTGATTGGGGAATGAAGTTCAGCTCAGTCAAGCCAGAAAGTTTTTTGAGAATGACATTTGACAAATTTATACTGACAAGAATGCAAAATGCTGCTTGTTGTGCAGGTATAATATGGAGTTAAACATACTGTTTTAGGATGGTTCTGAAATTGTACCTTGGAAGATCTAAGAGATTGAAGCATTTTGGCTTAGTACAATTCGTAATGGTCTTGACCATTTGTTTGCTGTTTGGATCACTCTCATAAGATGATTAATATAAGAAATGTTATTGATCTCTGGTGAAAACCAGATCTACAGCCACATCATGTTGCTTACTACAGTTAGTCCTTGATTTACAACTGTTCATTTAGTGACCATTTGAAGTTACAACTGCTCTGAAAAAGGTTACTTATGACCATTGGCAACTGATTCATATTTATGACGCAGTGTCCTGTGATAATCTTTTGTGATCTGATAGTTGGGAAGCCAGATTCTATTAACAATCATGTTACTAACTGAACAACTGCAGTGATTCACTTAACGTGGCAAGAAAGGTGGTAAAATGGGGCACACCTTAACAGATGTTTCACTTAGTAACAGAAAGTTTTAGGTCAATTGTGGTCATAAATCAAGGATTACCTGTATTGTTTAAACATCTGTGTCTGCAAAGTCATATACTCCTACTATCTCCTCCCTTAAAATGTTTTGATTCAGTTACTCTCTTAAGTGTGAAATTCAGCTCTCAGAATTCTTAGTAATATCCATGCTGAAATAGGACTTCTAGAAATTTTAAGTTCAAGGGAGACCAGGTTGAAAAAGGCTGTGCATTATTCACTTTCTGGTTTGATAAACCAGTACGTGGTATATTTGAGTCATTCTGTATAAACTGTATAAACCTTTGTCTTCAAATAGAACTAGAAGCCATTTTCAAACTGTAGTCTTCACTCATGTTTTATGGGTAAGATGTTACATAACTATAGTTTGTGTGATTTAGATGTAGAGACAAATTACATATTCATATCAAGAGATGAACTATTCATTTGGGGCTAACTCTGCTACCCATACCTAAGTTTTATATTAGTTATTCTTGTACACTTAAAACCTCTCTTAAAGATAAACTTCCATAATTGGTAATTGGAATTATCAACAGCTGAGTCCTATGTAGGACTTTTTATAGGGATCTGGAGTCTTTAATGAAAAACACATTAAATCATTAGATGCTGTCATATAATGCTGTTAGGAACACAGTTTAGAAATAGGATGCTCCTGCAATGTGGTACATATTTGTGGCTTTACGAACATGGAGTTTCTGTGACAACATCCAATGTGTCAAAAGTTGGACATACATAGGGTAGCTAGTAAGGAAAATGGAACATGCTGTGGTTTCACACCTTCCCTTCCCTAATTCATATGCATCACAACTTTAAGATATTCTTAACAATAGATATTCCAGAATGTAATAATAACGCTTTATATAGCAATTCAAATGATAATTTAGGATGGTGAGAACTTAGTACTTTATAAAAGGGCAGTTTTGTTATATAAGTTGAAAGTATGACATTAGGAGAAAATTAGTATATTTCAGTAATCCTTAACAGTTCTTACAATTAAAGTATTGTTCTTAAAACAGATGAAAAGTAGTCATTCATTTATTTGGTTTAACTGTGGATGATACCTATTACTTCCCATTTGTTTTGATATAAAATTGTTGCTCGGTAGTTTGTTGAAATCTTCCTGTAACTGAATTTCTACTGACCAAATTTAATTTTCTGTTTTATTCCATGCAAAATTTGTGTCCTTGTTGTAATGATCACCTAATATTCTTAACCCTGCTGAATGCAAGTCCAAGCATCTAAAACTTAGCTACTGTATATACAGTCTGGTACTTAGTCCAGGAAATGAGCTCAGTATATTCTTTTTTTGTTGTTATTTTGTGGTTAGATTTGTTAAATTGAATCTTGAGACAGTAGGTAAAGTGTTTCCTAAACTATGTAAAGTATAAACCAAAATAATTCCTTTCTGGCACAATGTTTTTGAATTGAATAGCAGCACATACATTTCTGGAACTTGGTTAATATATCAAATTCTATTTTGCCATGTATATCAATATCTATAGTAGGTTTGATTGTTTCGTATTTTTAAATCTAATTTGAGTGCTTAAAAATACTTCATTTAAGAAAGTCATTTTGAACTATTTTAGAAAGTTCCTTCACTAAAGAATATTGATAATGTTAGATAAGCTTTCAGGAAAAAAAACCTTGGTATTAATGAACTTCCTTGCAGTACAAGTAATCCTTGACTTAACAACAGTTCATTTAGTGAGTGTTCAAAATTACAATGATACTGGAAAAAAATGACTTATGACCATTTTTCACACAACCATTGCAGCATCACCATGGTCACATGATCAATATTCAGACACTTGGCAACTGACTCATGACTACAGTAGATCATGTGATCACCTTTTGCAACCTGACAAAGTCAGTGGGGAAGCCAGATTCATTTTACAACCGTGTTACTAACTTGCCAACTGCAATGATTCATTTAACTAATGTGGCAAGAAAAGTTATAAATTGGGCAAAATTCTCTTAACAAATGTCTCGCTTAGCAACATAAATTTTGGGTTCAATTATGATCATAAGTCAAGGACTACATGTATACCTCTATAAGAAAATTGGGTTCTATATGGGTCCTATACAAATGGCAGCAGGGCCTCACCACTAAGAAAAAAATCCTTATGCTTTGACTGTTCAACCCATAGCAGATGTCAGAAACTAATACATTGCACAAATAATTTCAGTGAGAAAAGAGATAAAGGAAATTAAACAATAATTGCATAATACTGATGTTAAAAAACTGAAATTGTTATTTCTTTAAGCTAATTCTGATTGTCCATTGTAATCTGAAAGGCTCCTGCTTTTAGAGTATATATCTGTGTCAAAATATGAAGGTGTATTGTATTGTATTGTATTGAATAGAATAGAATTATTTATTGGCCAAGTGTGATTGGACACCCTGAATGCTTTCAGTGTACATAAAAGAAAAGATACATTCGTCAAGAATACCTTGCAGTATTGAAAATTACATGTTATGGCAAATATTTTAGTATTTTTTGAGATAGGTTTGAGATAGAATTGGCTTCTTTTAGTATTGTGGAAATTATATTGTGCATCTAGTTGACTACAATTCATAAATAAGGCAGTAGGATTTCCTAAAGATAAGATTACTTGATGATCAGGTGAAGTATATTACTTAACTTTGCTGGTAGCAGTTGATTGAAAAACTAGGTTTATATAATCTGAAATATTAAAACTACCAATACTCTAAGCCCAATTTGAATTGACTTAAATTTTTAGTAATTTAACATAAAAATATGCCTTTTTGCAATAGCAGTAGCACTTAGACTTATATACCGCTTCACAGTGCTTTATAGCCCTCTAAGCGATTTACAGCATCAGCATATTGCCCCCAACAATCGGGGCAATATGCAATATCCGCATTTTACCCACCTCAGAAGGATGGAAGGCTCAATCCAATTGTTTTTTGAGGTCTTAAGTATTTTTCTCCATTTATAATTATATTAACATGCTCTTAAGACTTAAATATATTCTACAGTCATTTTTTTCAAAACAGTCCTAATTAAAATGAGAATCATTGATAAAATTTTAGAATTATTGTTACATTTTAAAAACTGATTTACTAGAACAGTAAGGTTAAATGGACAAATAGGTTGTATAGTTTTGTAAAATATAAATTCTTATAGAACTAACCTCAAGGGAGCATTTTTCTTCCAAATTTGTCCCAATTCAGAGGATGCCTAAATAGCAAAAACCTATGTGGATTTAACATTAAGCTACAATTGCTGAAAATTCTACCATTCACTATTCTCCCTATTTGGTTCTTTCTGCTAAATCAATAAAAAAATAATGAGGCAAACATTTACTTTTTACATCTGAGATTGAACTTTCACTAGATTTTCCCTTCCCAAGCCAGGAATTAGAAATCAAATTCAAATGTAATTTCAGTCTAGTTTGTAGGGCACAACAGTTGCAAGTATTCAGCCATAATGGAAAGTTTTTGCCTCCTACTGAGAAGAAATAAGTGACTGGGCAACCTGGAGCAACCCAATTCTTACGAACACTAAGCAAAAAGTTTACAGTAAATTTAGATTATTGCTCTTTGGATTCCAGAGAATTCTGTGTTTAAAAAAACCCTAAAATCAAAATAGCCTTTTTAAAAACAATTCCTCATCTTTTTGAAGACCATTCTGGAATTTAACAGATTTTGTTTTTAAATATGGAAATTCCAGATTCAAGAATCCTTCCAGAAAAAGAAAATGCACCATTGGTCTCAAGGTAATGATTGTTCTTTTAGTAATTGCACCTCAGAGTCAATATAAAGTATTCAACTTGGTGCAAAATAAACAGTAAAAAAAGATGCAATGGTGCATAGATGTATGCTGCCTTTTGATGATTATTGATTTGATTGCAGAAATTCTCTTGATCTGCTGGCTTTGTCTTTGTTTATGTATAAAACCATGGCAACAAAACTTGGCTATATGCTATGCCAGGAGCAACTGTTTATTAGAACTTGTATGTTATGAATTTCTGGTATTCTATAGTTTTGCCTCCTATTCACAATATTCAGTATGTGATGGTATAATTGGTCTCCTGGGTAAAACTTGGGATCCCATTTTGAGTCCTTTATGAACATAGCAGTAATCCATTCTTTAAAAAATTTGCATATGTGTTCTTAGTATAGTATATGAATGCAAGGATTATCCAAATCATTGCCATGCATTTGCTTTATTGTGGAATCAAGAGGTTTATTATCTTAATGTGAATTACAATAGCATAAATGTGAAGAAATGCTTCATCTCTCACTAGCAGTAACTCAGTAAGAATTGTGCTCTAGTTCTGTAGCACTCTTTGGAGTTTCCCTGAATCAGGAATATGAAGATATGTGGAGTTTTTGATGCTCTTTGATCTTGGCTGTTTTTCATTACTTCACTAGGTAACATCATCAGTACTGGTGAGTGTGGGATTTGCTCCTTGCTTATAGAAAGTTGCTCGCCCAGTTGGTGAGAGTGTGGTTTTCTCTTTAGTAGAATACACTATTCTGCTTGATTGTCTGGTGGTGTTGGCTGCTGCAAATACTGTGTTTTGGTCTTTTTGATTCCGCCTTAACTTTTTAAATATTATCTCTTGAATAGTGTGTAAATGTAGTTTATAAGTAGTTAACAAGCCATTGAGGTATATTCAGCCATCAATAGATACATAGGAATAAATCACATCCACACACCACTTAAAAGATACAACAAAAAGCTTAGAATGATTAACTAGTTGGGTAATGAAACATCTGCAAGGATCCAAGTGCCAAGAGCACCAAGTGACTCCACAGTTCAACCCTGAACTACATGTACTCTCTTTCATTGGTTATGATGTTTATAATAAGAAAAAATTCTACCGTATCTATAATTTAGAAGTTAGTGTTTGGAGAAATACACAGTGCTGTTTGCTACTTAATATAAATTGGGCTATAGATTCTTGCATCTTCTAAATCCTGAAAAATTGAAAGTTACTGAACATATTCCTAGCATTATAAGAATACCTGTAGCGAACCAGAACTAGAATTCTAGAACTACTAGAGAGACAATTTTGGATATCATTTCTCTCTTAATTTCATTCTCTTTTAAGAAAAGTTTCTTATACTTGAGAAATCATTAACTTATACTATACTTAGCTATTAAAAATATAAAATTTCTAAACATACGCTAGTATCTTCAGTACTAGATTAAAAATTGTGTTGCTTCCTCCTCCCTCCCCCCCCCAAAAAAAATATCTACCTGATGACTGATTATTTAACTACCAAACTTTGGAAATTAAATTGTACCTATAATAAATATGGCAAAAGTAGATGATTATAAATTAAGGATAAGTTGAAGTCTTCATTTCAATTTCCATTTTTTTAATGCAGTGGTCTGCAGCTCGTACGGAACTGGACTTTGCAAATGAACAAAGCTCCATCCGTGCACCCTCGGGATCTAGGCAGTGTGTGAAACAATGTTTCCCCAGTCCGCAGAAAAAATGCCCTCTACAGAACCACTCCCTGGCACCCAGAAGGTTGGGTGCTGTTGTTTTAATGCAAGCCCCAATATTCAACAATCTAGAGACAAAAGAAGAATGGAGGATGCAGTAGGCAAGGTTGTGGTTAATGAATAAACTGCTTTTTTCTGGTTTCAGTATTAATATTCTCATCTATATAATTCCAGTTTTTATATTTTAATAGTTTAACTTAGAGGGGTCAACTACGAATTGTTCAAATACATCTATAGATTTTGGCCTACCTTTATGCTTGACCTTAAAGCAGTTTTTAAAAAAGAAAATCACTTTAACACTTTATTGCTGTTACTGCATTTAGCCAAAGCTGAAGAGGAGGCTTAACTGACAGTCAATTTAGTCCAGTCCCAAACTGCAAGTTTACATAATTGTATACTCTAGAAAACTAAAACAGAGAATTTCTAAGCAATCATAATTTAACGTAAAAAACAGAAGGGCAAAAACAATGAACAATAGAGCTGTATGAAAACAACTACTCAGTGAAAATGAAAAATTAGTTACATTAGCAACCAATATTTTATTGTATTGTATGGCAGATGGTTGTTGGATAATTGTACATGTTTGACAAACAAACAAACAAACAATAGTATTAATATATTTCTCAAATTATTTTTAGGCAGCCTGCTTCAGCAAAGTGGTATGACCGAAGGGATTACGTCTTTATTGAATTTTGTGTTGAAGACAGTAAAGATGTTAATGTAAAATTTGAGAAAGCCAGACTTACATTCACGTAAGTAAATCATTTTATTTCATTAAATTTATTATGGCTGCCCATTCCAACAGACTAAAAGCTGAGCATGAACAGTATTGATATGAATAAATTGGCTCTTTGTTGATATTGAGAAAAACTTGATTTTTATTTTCTTGCAGTTGTCTTGGAGGAAATGATAACTACAAACATTTAAATGAAATTGATCTTTATAATTCCATTGATCCAAACGTAAGTTCCTTTCTTAATCATACACTTAGTTTTAACATGTCAGAAACACAGCTATAACATTTTAGACGGCCAAGGCTATGATTATGTAGAAATGTTAAGCTACCAAATTCTCATCCTTATTGTTTATTCTCATTTATTTGTATAATGCCAAATTTTTAACAAAGCTCATTATATATACTTGCTTTTTTGTAAAATTGCTAGAAATATGTTTACCACAAGGAATTGTGCATACAAATTTGATTTTTTTTTCTCCATATGAGCTGTTCAGAGCATCCATACTTGGGAGGTGCTTCCTTCTCTCATTTGATAGGCTGAGCTGAACTCTGAGGACACTCCTCCTTGAAGGCTCCTCCTTAGTGTCCCCAGTTTTTGCTCAGCCTTCGTAAGAGAATGGCATTCTTGACTTGGCTGGATTCTCTGAAACGAACAGCAAAAGAAGTAAGAAAAAAAAACGCAGCTCTTTAAAGCAAAAAAAGGGGCAGTAAGCTTAGCAATTTGATTTTTTTTTTTACTGCTATTCATTTCCAGGACATTTTAGTTTGAAACCCTTCACTGATACATTTGATTTAGTATGTCTTCTTCACCTCCCTATTGCCATTCATCTTAGAGAATGCTGACTAATTACAGATTGTAAGGTTATTTTATTGGGAAAGAATTATTTGTGGCTGTCTCTGTTAATACCAAATAATATACATTGAAGAGTTTATGCTGTTCAGGAGTTCATTACATTGGATTTAAGCAGAGCAGGCTCTTCTATTCAATTGGAAATAGAGTTTTAATCTTATATATTTCCAACAGTATATTCTTATGTTTATGCATTTGCATCATTTTTATTGTACCATACTAAGGGCTGGGAGCCATTTGATTGAATACACTTTCATATTACAGTGGTCTTTTTTACATTCAGAAAAACCATGTAATGGCAAAATTATATAAACAGTATGTGGTGGGAGATCATTTAATTGGGTAAATCTGATTTCTTTATAGTATAACTTAGAAATAGCTTTACTTTATCTCATGTTATAAGAACTAGACATACACTGATAATAAAGGAACTTTTAAAAAATTTTTAGGAATCCAAGCATAAAAGAACAGACAGATCTGTTTTATGTTGTTTACGAAAAGGAGAATCCGGCCAGTCATGGCCACGGTTAACAAAAGAGAAAGCTAAGGTAAAAACTGTTTTACATTTTGTACCACTCTTAAACTATTAAAACAAGGCCCCCTTCTAAACATACCTGGTGTTTTTTGAATACTCAACCCTACACAATATGTTGGGATATGTATAAAATGGAAGATATATATTAATTGAGCTTGAACAGAATAGCTAAGCTTCAAAATGTAAAATCCTTCAACAACTGAATTTATTGTTTTTAAAAACCCAAGCCTGCTATCCCGTTTTCAGCAGTTTCTTCCTTAAATTAAATACCTAGACTCTTGGGAAATGCATTAACATAGGACAAAGAGAGCTAATCTCAGCATTATGTTATTTAGCACTTAGTTCAAATAATGTAGAATATCTCTCCATTGCCCAGGAATGAAAAGAAACCACCCAGCTAATAAAATGATAGCCTTTGTTATTACTTTTAATTGTTTTAAAAATAATTAATTTTAATTTACAGTACAGCTTTCCTTATTGAAATCCTCTATATATTTCATTAATATACAGGTAGTCCTCGATTTGCAACAGTTCATATAGTGACTGTTCAAAGTTGTGACACTGAAAAAAGTGACTTGTGACTGCTGCAGCATCGCTATGGTCACATGATCAAAATTCAGAGCTTGGCAACTGACTCATATTGATAAAAGTTGTACTGTCCCAGGTTCATGTGATCATCATTTGTGACCTTCTGACTAGCAAAATCAATGGGGAAGTCAGATTCACTTAACTATGTGAATCTTAACAACTGTATTGATGCACTTAACTGTGAAAGAAAGGTCATAAAAAGGGGTAAAACTCATTTAACAAATGTCTCATTTAGCAACAGAAATTTTGGACTCAGTTGTGGTCATACAGTGAGGACTACCTATATTGTACAATGCAATAATAAATAGCTGCTCCAAGCTCTAAATCAGCCAGCCTAACACATTTTTGGAAAAATGTAGTAATATGGAATCGAATCAGTAGAAAGTAAATTACATAAGCTCAGTACAGGTTAAAAAAAGAACTTGCCTAATGACAATTCCACAGTGATATTCTTCAGTCTTGGATATATTTTAAAGCATTTTAGAAATTACAAAAAGGGCATGAAAATATATAGAGAGTAAAGCCTGCCTAGTAAAACAAACCTGTTTAAACCAACAATGTACCCTTAAGCACAGCATCAGCAAGATAAAAGAATGTACAGAAAGTACATGTTAACAAAGCTCAACAAATCAACCAGCCCAAAGCTTTGCATTTACACAACCTTAAAGTAGTATGTATTTGTCTTTGAATATAGAATATTACCTGCCTGGGAAATAAACCACAGCACAATGTATGAAACACCTGTGCTTTGTTTCAAGCTCAGAACATTTGAAACAGTTTTGAGATTAGAACATTTATCAGTTACTGTACAGCTGTCCTATGTATGTTTATCCCATGTCTTACAAACAGTCACATGTGCATACTCATTTTTTACATGTTCCATGGTGCATATTCAACATTTCATTCTCTAAGAAAAAAGATTGGGTGGTCTTTGCTCTAATTCTTCCTTTCCTTATTTGTTGAACATATTTGTAAGTATAAATGTTGGCGCAACTGTTGATGCAGGCCTATTAAGACTGCTTTTCTCATAATCAGATTGAAATTATAAATACTAGGGAATTACAAGACAATGGGAAGGCATTAATGAAGAGAAGACTTCTATATCATTGGCGATCTATTTGGAATGGTGGGGGAAACCTCATCCAGTTTAGGCTTGCTCTAGTGGAACAAAGTGATTTTGTTTCCTTTTCCTCTTAGTTTTCCTAAGGATGGAAAACTTTTATCAGTGGAAGAGAATCAAATAAGCATTTTTCCATTTGAAGATTCCTAAACTTTTCACATTATTTAACATGCTCACTTGATTACAAGGAGCCTGAATTGTTTACTTTCTAAATCCATAGCTCAATTGGCTTAGTGTGGATTTTAACAACTGGAAAGATTGGGAAGATGATTCTGATGAAGATATGTCCAATTTTGATCGCTTTTCTGAAGTAAGTGGAATATTTTATATAATAGTAATGCTGGCAACATGGCCCAAATGAGTGCTGGATTGATTATAATGCTGTTGCAGAACATTTATATATTTATAACACAGAAAGTTTTTCTTTAAAAAAAATAGGGCTGAAGTGATCTCATGAAATTTCACCTAAGAATGTCAGTTTCACAAGATCCCATTTTTATGTGAGAGAGATTTTAATCATTTATATGATCATGAGAGATTCTGTGATAGTGATTGGAACCTGAAAAGGGGTTTCAATGCTTTAGGATGGCTTAATTGGTACTAAGCACTGTTATTAATGGTAAAGTTTAATTCTTGGTATAAAAAGGAACAAATCTTCCTTTAGGTTGCTCAGGTCCAAAATAACAATATGAAACCTTATTGAATATTTCTTTTGTAATTAGATGATGAACAACATGGGTGGTGATGAAGATGTAGATTTGCCAGAAGTAGATGGAGCAGATGATGTAAGTAGCTTTCTTTAAGGCATATTTCATCTGAAATATTAACCATGAATGTTTATAACACCATGTAAACATACATAGGAATTTCTGTGGACATACTAGAAACTTCTTTTGGAAATGGCTACGTGAACTTAATTTGGGACAAAGATAATATTTGCATGTTTTGCAATATTAAATTTGATGTTAAAAATGCCTTGTATATTTAAACATGTTTGGTTTTGGGCCTGAAATATTCCATTTATAAAGACTTGACTACAGAAGCCCACAGAATAATTTTTACATCTACTGCTATATGGCTTTTTAAAGCAGTACATTGAATTTACTTGTTAACTTTGTCTCTTTTTGTTACAGGATTCACCAGATAGTGATGATGAAAGTAAGTTGATTGTTTTAGGACATTCATTTGCTGTATTATATTTTTTGTAAAATTGAGAAAATACAGGGAACTTGTTAATAATTACTGGTTTGTAGCTCCCATACCTCATATTTTCTATTTCAACCAAGGATAGTTAATATTACTGTTGTAGGTAATTTTCTTTTTAAAAAATTTCCTTCGTACAGTAAATATAAAAAGTTTACACACCCCTGTTAAATGTCAGGTTTTTGAGTTGTAAAAAAAATCGGATCAAAATAAATCACTTCAGAATTTTTCCACCTTTAAAATAACATAGAAGTTGTGCAATTCAATTGCAAAACAAATTTCCTTTTGGAGGGAAAATAATAAAAACATACAATAATATGGTTGCATAAGTATACGTAGGGATGTGTCTGCTCAGAATTAACCAATCACCTTCAAACTGATATTAAATAGTAATCTGTACACACCTGCCATCAATTGAAGTGATCAAGATCATATAAAGTTCAACTGTTTTAGTAGGATTATTCTGACATTTACTCAATTGCTTCAGGGATCTTCTTGTTGGAAGGTATCAGTCAGGAAAAAATTTCCAACACAGTGAAATTAGTCATCCATGAGAGAAAATATAGCATAACAGTGACATTTCCAAAAATTGGATATTCCTCCAAAATTTATGAAAAAGCAAGAAGAAAACTAGTGCAAGAGGCCTACAGCAACATTAAAGGAGCTGTAAGAATTTCTGGCAAGTAGTGATAGTGTACTACATGTGACAGAAATCTCTTGTATTTTTCATATATCTGGGCTTTTAGGTAGGGTGGCCTTTTTCAAACAAAGAAAAACATCCAAGCCTGGTTACATTTTGCAAAACCTATATCAAGTAACAAAAATATGTGGGGAAAATGGGCGTCCATAAGACCGAGATTGAATTTTTTGGCCAAAACTCCAAAAAGGATGTCTTGTGTAAAAACAACACTGCACATCATCAAATTACCCACACTGAACGATGATGGTGGCAGCATTATGCTTTGGGGCTGCTTTTCTTCAGCTGGAACTGGGGTTGTAGTCAAAGTGGAGGAAATTATGAACAGTTATAAATATTGGTCAATTTCAGCACAAAACATCAGGCCTCTACTAAAATGAAGAGGGGTTTCACCTTTCAGCATCTAAAATCAACAAAAGAATGGTTTCACCAGAAGACAAAAATGTTGGAATGTCACATCTGAATCCAATTGAAAATCTGTGGGGTGACCTGAAGAGGGCTGTGCCTGAGAGATGCCTTTGCAATCTGATAGATTTAGAGCACTTTTACAAGGAAGAGCAGACAAAGATTCCCAGAGCTGATAAGTTCCTACTCCTGAAGACTGAATGCTATCATAAAATCAAAAGGTGCTTCCACAGAGTAGCTTACAAAGTGTGCACAGTTATGCAACCACATTATTGTTGATTTTAATGTTATTTTTCCCCTTAAAAGTTTTAAGTACAACTTACGTCCTTGTACAGCTTATATGCTCTATTAATTGTACAGCGTGTATGCCATATTAAGGGTAGAAAAATGCTGAAGTGATGGATCTTGGTCTGATTTTTTTTTACATCTCAAAAATCTGGCATTTTAACAGGTATGTAAACTTAATATTCACTATATATAAGGCAGTTCACGTATCAAGTATTTTTTTAACCTATTTTAAATGCTCAGTCTATCATTGGGATAGATTTTGCACATGGGTTAGTGATTCCACACTCCTATAAATTTCAGCAGATTTTAGTATTTAGAGTACATTACATTGGAGAAGGCCACTTTGAGAAATGAAATCCCAAATTATTCAGGGCTTTTTAGATAAATGACCAATATTTTGGAAACTAGAGAGTAGCAAATAAACTCGGAAGTAATATACTTTTGGTTGATTTATCACTAGCTTTGAATTCCTCGCTCACCACTGATCCAGGAGCCAATAATTTCAAGCATGAAAGTTGTAGTCTAGCAGGAAATCTGTTTTTAGTAAGAAAACACTAATCAGTTTTTATTTAAACATCATATTACTCTTTATTCCTGTTAATTAAATTTCTATGCAGCTTATCTCACTGATAAAATGACTAGGTGGCATAGAAATAATTTCTATTGCTGTGGTCTACTTGATTATAAATCCTTAAGTGCTGCAGTCAGTTATTTTCAGTTTTCCTCTGACTGTTGGACACTTCATGGGCAGAGGTAGTACTTAAGGTTTACATTCTACATCACCCTTGCTCACTATGGTACCTTATGTAGGGTTTGAGTGGATATCAGTACATTTACCAGGTTAGAAAAGGTTGTTTACATAATACTCACTTGTTTGAAGTGAATCTCTTTCACCACCTATATGTTTCCTTCTTTATGG
Organism: Bungarus multicinctus; assembly: GCA_023653725.1. Classification (NCBI taxonomy): domain Eukaryota; kingdom Metazoa; phylum Chordata; class Lepidosauria; order Squamata; family Elapidae; genus Bungarus; species Bungarus multicinctus. The sequence goes on from CM042834.1 coordinate 142,967,618, forward strand.
TAGAATTCTCTCTTAAAAAGCTAACTACTCCCCCAATATTTAACATGAGATTGGCTTTCTTTTTTCAAGTTGTGGTTTAGCGAAGGTGACATCATAAACCATTATGTATTACCCATCAGTGTAATAAACCTTTTGAGTTTGTTGGAATTACAAATATATTGCTCATATATATGTAAAAAGACTTCCTTTGGTTTTTAGCCCGCCTCCCTTATATTTGCATCCCAATCTATTCTTCCCCGGCCCCAGTCCTATGGAATAAGACTGCTGGAAAAATGGGAAAGGATTAGTGTTTCTTGCCCTGTGATTGGAAAATGTAAAACATAGTGGGAAATTGCTATTATATATCCAGATCTTAGCACATTTGGGAAAGCATGTATGGGTACTCATTGATTGACAACTATAATTGAACCCACAATTTCAGTGAGAAATTGTGTCAGTCATAAACTGGGTCATTTTGTGACTGCCTGATTTTACAATCTTTTTTGCAGTCATTTAAGAGAATGCAACAGTTGTTAGGCAAATACCACAGGTTACGTGAATTCATTCTTCACTGTGAGGTGCTTTTTGCTGGAAAATGGAAGTAAATGGCCACAAAAGTCATGTGATCATGGGGTGGAATGGACGTGGAAATGTTGATTCTGGTTCATAAATCCCTTTTTTGGAGTCCATTGGAATTTCACATAGTTGCTTAGTGACCAGACACCAGTTGAGGATTATCAGTATGCAATGGGACATTCTCATTAAGGGTAGAAATCCAGATATCTGTGAAAGCTATTAAACCTTGTAATGATATATTGTCATATATTTGGATGTTGAAAGTTATAGATGTTTTTCTTGATAATAATTAGGCTATTGCTATAAGCAACAACCAATATTTTTCTCTCTCTTTTTTTTTTCCTTTAGAAATGCCAGACCTGGAATAAAAGAAACTGACAAATGTTGGGGTTTGGGGAAAGACTTCATCACAACATTTCACAATTGAGATAAGAATTCCTGAGTTGATAGCTCTAAAGACAGAAAATGCATCCTTTAATTCATCTTCAACCTGTTTTAAGCAGCTTCATTGATTGGTGCATACCATTGTTCAGGGCAGTCTTAAGCTATATGAGGCAATAATGTTAGCATGAAAGTTTTCCAGACTTCCAAAAAAAGGAACAACAAAAACCCAATCACACAAATATTTGAGGTATAGGCAGTCAAATCAGTTGCAATAAAAGGGTGTATAATGCCTCTTTGCCTCATCGTAAGATGTTAACAATGGGTAAACACAATTTACATGAAGTGGTAAATGTATACTTTTCCCCCTTACATTGTGGACTGCAGACAACTCAAGTTTTGTAGCTGGAACAAAACTGGCTGAAGCAATGTTCTAATTGGCTTTGGAAATTTAAACTGGTAAAGTGCTGTACCTCCAGGGGTATCTTCAGGGTATGTTCCACTAATGTTTAATGCTTTTCACTTTGTTGTATTTAATCACTAGTTAGTGTTCAAGATATCCTAGCTAAAACTAGCAACCCCTTTAAAACTTAAAATGGGTAAAGCGTGTACACTTGGTTGTTTGATCCTCAGAGCTCATGAATCTCTTGCTATGGAGATGGAGCCTGTACATTGTTGCTTATCAATCTGTACATTTAGACCAAATTGTATTTGCACTGTTGATATGAAAGCGAGTGACAAAATGTTAATACACTATTGGATTTTTTGTTTTTTGACCAGCTTATAAGCCTGAAAACCTCAATTTGTGTTCAAAGCAGTGGGGATTTTTTAATGTCTACATTATTTCTAATAAACTGTTGAAGACTCCATGACTGTCAACTGTCTGGCTGGCTGTAACTTCATGTATTCTTACTATTTGTTGGAATGAAGTATTTTTATTTCGAGTTCGGGATAATATAAGGTTGTTCAAGCTGTTTGAAGGAGGGGAAAAATTAATATTCCCAAATGATTCCCCTTAAAAAAAATTGGACTTTTAAGTTTTGAATACTGACAGCAATTTAAAAGAAGTGTTGTAATTTGATTAAAATAAAAACGGTCATCCCTTAAAATGTTGAGCTTCTGCATTTCACACCTGATTTATGCAATACTTATTTTTAAAATGAACATATGTGACTGCAGTTTGACCCACAAGAATTTACAGAAGAATATTGACTATAGACTCTTAATTCTGAACAGAGAAGCATTTCTAAATGTGTTTCAATGCACTCTGCCCCAGGATCTTGTCATATGCTGTTCCAAGTTCCATATTTTGGTTAATGTATTTGGTGTTTTCAGTTAAGCTGTAATCTTATGTGCATTTTATGGAGGTCAAACAAAGGTATTTGGAATAAAATTACTTGGAAATCAAGGGGGAAATCCTGTCTTTTCAGCTGGATTTGTTTTCATTTCATAGTCAATCTTGAATGTATAGTTGGCACAAGTCAACACTGCTTAAAAAGCTGGCAAATAAGGTCCTAGCCTGGACAAACATCCTTCCATTTCAGCATTAGCAGGTTAGACAAGAAACCTTTAACTGTAATTTAAACTAAGCATTGAAGAATATAAAATCAAGTTATGGATTGGGATGGTCTATATTATTTTAGTTTGAAGATTAGTCAAGACGATGTTTCGCTGGACTTAATTTGTGGGATAAACAGCCTACATGTACTGGCAAAAAAATATTTCACATCTCATTTGGGTAGCTACCATTCAAGCAGAGCTTATAAATGGTGTAGTTTATAAATTGTTAACTGCCATGACTTCCATGAGAGCATATTCAGTAACAGCTTACTTTTATTCTCTGGATCAACAAATTCTAAAAGACTTCATAGGGTATGCTATAATTGTTCAGTGTTGATACAACAAAGGTACTTTATATGTATCTCAATTCCTTAGAAATAGACCTTTGTCATGATCATCTAGCAAAATCCTGAAATCTCTTACAAATACAGGTTAACAGTTGTAGGTCATCTAGTCCAACCCCCCACCCAAGTAGGAGACCCTACACCATTTCTGACAAATGGCAGTCCAATCTCTTCTTGAAAGTCTCAAGTGATGAACCTCCCACAACTTCCAAAGGAAAGCTGTTCTTGTTGCAGATCTGGGAGTACAAAAATCTGTCTTCTGTTGAATTACAAATTCCTTTAACTGTTGAATTCACATCCAGCTCATCTTCCCTTTCTAAGTACTAACCTAAAACCCCAACAGTCGGAACTTTACCTGCTCTGAGCTGTCTCTGAAAATAGTTGCTGTGAGGAATGTTCATTCAAAATGGATGGCATCATCATAGTCAAATTTCAAAGCAATTGTTTCACTTAAAATCTATTTTAACCAAAAGCTAATCAGAAATTGCGGGCTTGAGCAGCAAAATACAAAGCACTCCTTTAAACCCAAACTTCACATTCTGACTCAGAATTTTCCCCAGTTCTGTGTGTTCCTAGCACATCAATTCAGCCTGCTCATTTCTCTCTTGGGTTTATTGACTAGAACTTACTCTCATGCACACCTACTGTATAATGTCAATACTGTAACTAATAATTTAAAAAATCATATCCATATCTTTCTCATGCCTCCCTAATACTGCTCACTGCCAAATATCTGACTTTCTGAGATTCCTTCTACTCTCACTTCCTGTAGTCTACAGATGTCTAAAAGAGGGAGTCAAAACTCACAATAATGATAATAGTAATCCCACCCCTAATCCACATCCATCAAAGGGATGCCAAACCAGTGCTTTTATCTCTTTGGACACAGCCTCCCTATAGATGCTACCAGAAAAGGCATTTGGAGGAAAGATGACATAGTTATGATGTCATGCAATTGCCATCACTTAATACATGTGTGTCAAACTTGCGGTATAATGCTGTCACGTGATGTAACATGACATTTTTTTCCCCGTGGAGCTAGGGTAGGTGTGGCTGTGCATGACACATCTGGCCTGCAGGCCACCAGTTTGACACCACTGATCTAATATATTTGGAGCAGTCATACTGTAAATAAAGCCAGTTTTTGCAGTATTTTGACATGGTTTGTTGTAGGATTACAGCTACAAGAGCCCTTATAGGAAAGCTAGTTCTTATGCGGTCAAAAAATAAGTAGCCTGATAACACGGACCAGGACCAGATTGACAGTTTACCTCCCACCCAACAGAACTTGGCTTCAGTTTGGAATGAAACATCTGAACAGGTATTGGTTTGCATATGGTACATGACAGTTGCTGGAATTCTTTTGTAATGATTTCAGAGTTCTGCTACAATTTTTTTTTTCATTTGCATTCATTGTATCCTGACAAATCTATCTTTAACAGTGTTTTCCCTTTTTAAGGAAGGCCTAACACCTTCCACTTTGGGAAGATAAGGACTTTGCTCCAATCTTTCTGGTGGAGGGCAACGGATATGGATAAATATGACCACTATTTGTTAGCTGCATGGTACGCTACCAGAAACACTTGTGTAAAAGTAAATCTATTGAATCACTTAACAAAATTCTTCCAAATAAGCACATATAATTTTGTCAGCCGCACCCGGATATCAACTCTACAGGAAAACTAGAAGGCTACTTTTGAGATTGTCTACAAGAGCAGAATCTTGCAGAATCCTATCCCGTCTTATATTTGAGTGAATCCCAGAATTGTCTACCTGAGCTAATTCCAAACATTATCTTCTTAGGGCTTAAAAAATAATTTCAGCCTCCTATGCTTTGGTAATGGCTCTTGCATATTTCCATCAATGTCATGTTCCTTATTCTCTACAAGATTGCACATGTTAACAAGTTTTAAAAAACCAATACTAAAGGACATATTCCCCAGTGGTGCTCAATCACAATGTTATATGACTTTTTGTGGAATTGATACCAAACAATTACCTAGAAACTTTGCTTTTCAAATTCCCACCCCCTCCCCCCCAAAAAGCACAGATGAATGGGAGCTGGGAATGAGAATTCACCATTCACAAAGATGCAGCAGACAAAACAGGAATATGAGTTTTATTAAGATGTCCTTGCTATCTTCCACTTCCCACTATCAGAAAGAAGATAATTCAGTTTACAGATCTTTGGACTCCCATCAGAAAAAAAAAAAAAACCCTATTCCATCTAAGTTGCAAAAAACTGAACAGCCAAGAATTTTCCTGGAAATTTGTGGTAATCCTGGTTTCCAAGATTAATCCCATTAAATGTATTTGAATAGTTCTACATGGGACTACCCTTGAAGAGCATTTGTTAGCTACAGCTGGTGCAGAATGGCAGCACAGGTATTTGGGAGCCCCCAAGAATGGCCCCTGTAACACCACTACTCCATGAGCTGCACTGGTTACCAGTCTGCTTCTGGGTGCAATTCAAGGTGTTGGTGTTCACCTTTAAATGCCTTCACAGCATGGATCCAGGTTACTTGGGGGATTGCCTCACCCCACTGGGATTGGCTTGTGCTGACAGAGAAAGCATGCTGCAAGTCCCGTCTGCCCGCTTATTCCGGCTGGCAGGGGAGGGGAGTCCAGGAGGAGGGCCTTCTCTGATGTTGCTCCTGCCCTCTGGAACATCTTAGCCCCCTCCCCCTCCCAATGTGAGGTTAGGTCCAACCCTCGTATCTTTTCGTAAGGGCCTAAAGGCTCCAATGGGGGAACAGTGCAATGTAGGTGGTTGATTGAGTAATAACATATCCTACCTCCTCTCCCCCACTCCGCCTACGCTCCTCCGATGTGACTTTGGTTTTAAGGTTTGATTTTAACATTTTATGTTTTAACTAAGATGTAACTTGTAAGCCACCCAGAGTTACTCTATGATAAGAGGGCAGCCAATAAATTTCATAAATAAATAAAAATACATTTTACTTCTAAAAAAACAGAAAGGATTAGTCTAATTCCTATTCGTTTTAAGTTTCAGAAATTGTCCAGAGTGAGCGTTACCATTCATCGCTCAATTGAGCTTAAATTTAGAACCGCCGTAAACACCAAAATAACATTGAAATCAGCAGAATCTCATTTAAAGAGGCAAATCTAATGTAATGGCTGTAAAATGTTTTCTTTTGAGCCTCCGCTCTTTCATCCGTAGATATGGATGTCGTAAGCAAAATTCTGAATTTCTGCAGTTTGCGAAATAATACCAACTGAGGAAAAACGAAGATATTACGGCATAAAAACGCTAGGATCGCTGTCTGCACTTGGGAAAAACAGCTGCAGCCAAGCAGAAACACTTCCCATTCATTTTCCCATGTGGATGCATTCATTCATTCCCTCAGAACCTTACTCATTAGCATCCACGCTGGCGGCATTCCGGCTGCCTGTAATGATTGAGCCACATCCTGGAAGTTTCAAAGAGTGATGACATCTAAAGGCAGCCACTCCCACCCCGCTCTCCACTTAATAATAGCAAACTCTAAGGCTGGTGTGTGTATGTGGGGGTAGGAAAACCGGATATAAGAAAATGGCAAGCAGAGGGAGTAGCAGACGTGACATTTGGAGATGGGCAGTTATTACAGGCAGGCAATAGGGATCCTTCAATTGCAGGGATCACGAGCTACAACCAAGCAGCACACCCTGGTGGGATGCCAGCCTGAATATTCTTTGAGCTCGGCTGCAATAGAAAAAGAGTACAGGTAGTTCATAAGTTACAACGGTTCATTTAGTGACTGTTCAAAGTTGCAACGGCACTGAAAAATGTGAGTTATGCAGCGGTGGGATTCAATTTTTTTAACAATCGGTTCTGTGGGTGTGGCTGAGGTGAGCGTGGCTTGGTGGTCATGTGACTGAGTGGACATTGCTTGGGGGTCATGTTATTGGCTGGATGTGGCCAACTCAATATCACTCACATCGAGGCACGCATCTCCTCGCCTGGCCTCTCATGACTGTGGGGAAGCTGCAACGGTTGTAAGTGTGAAAAATGGTCATAAGTCACTTTTTTCAGTGCCATTGTAACTTTGAATGGTCACTCCACACAAGCAAAGTGCCAGTAAAGGAGAGGAAAAAAACTCCAGAGAAGTTCCTGAGATAGGAAGTCTAGTGCTGCCAAAAATGTAATAAGGGTTAACGGAGAGGCAGTTTCTGTAAGCAACACCAGAATGTTTCCTTCCTGCCTTCCTTACAGGATTAGGCCAGTAATTTCTTCTAACAACCGGTTCTCCGAACTGCTTAGAATGTTAACAACCAGTTCTAGCGAATAGGTGTGAACTGGTAGAATCCCACCCCTGGAGTTATGGCCGTTTTTCACAGTTATGCCCTTTGCAGCATCCCCATGATCATGTGATCAAAATTCAGGTGCTTGACCACTGATTCATATTTATGACCGTTGCTGGGTCCCAAGGGCAGAGACTTCCAAAGTTTAAAACAGGAGTCCAGGTTCCCCCCAGATTATGTGCTTCTATAGAGAGATAATCTGTATCAGTAGCATCACACTATCGCACCTATTCATGATATGTCAAGTCATGATTATATTTAAAAAGGGCTTCCATCATCAAAGGGCAATGCTGCTTTTGTCAGACCTCTTTGACCTGCAGATACTATAAACTTAATCTGAAATGTGCGGAAAATCTAAAAAAAAAATAGTGAGATTATCGAAGAAAGATAATCTCAGGAGAAACTATTATACTACTTACAGAAAGCATTCTTTTTCAAATGGACAATCATTGCCACACAGGTTTTAAAAAATAAACATTAATGGGTTGGGCTCCTAAAATGTGCCAAGTCATGAACTACAGATTGCAAGCAACGCAGCCGAGTTTACGCAGCATGCTAAATCAAAGCCAACAGATCACATGATGGCTTCACATATTGGGTGAAGCACCATTCCAAATATTTTAGTCAAAATGTGTTAACGTAATGAGGTTAGAACTGCAGCAGTAGTACTGGGTTCACACCATGTGTATTATTTCAGTTTTGCTTACAATGAAGTTCATCTTATTTCATTCTTGTTCACCAGTTGCACCTTTTCTTTGACTAGGAAGTCTTTCAGATGGTCACTTGTGCCCTGGTCATCACACAACTAGACAATTGCAGTGTGCTGCCTGTGGGGTTGCTCTTGAAAATCATCTGGAAGGTACAGCTAGTACAAAATGCAGTGGCGTGAGCAGTAAGGGACACTTCACATTAAGTCCACATGTCAGAGCTGCTACAGAAACCACAATGGTTGCCAGTAAGCTTTCTGATGCACTTCAAGGTGCTGATTGTCACCTATAAAGCCCTTCCTGATTCAGGATCTAGTTATTTGAAGGACAACTGTCAATTGTTTCTGTCCACTCTTAGAGTGGGTGCACTCCACATGCCTTCTGCCATCTTGTGGACCGAAGTAGACCATCATTGTTGCTGGCCTGCTCTCTGGAACAGCAATCCCTTATTCATTTTTTTTTACTACCGGTTCTGTGGGCATGGCTTGGTGGGCTTGGTGTGGCTTGGTGGGTGTGGCAGGTTAAGGATACTATAAAATCCCCATTCCTCCCCACCCCACTGAGGAGGGAATGGGGATTTTACAATATCCGTTCAGCTTTCCAGCTACGTTCTCCTATGCAGGGCAACAAAAGAAGACCCAGCCAATCATTTGGGACTCTGATCAGCTGGGATTCAGGAGGCAGAGAATAGATGAGGGCGGGTGAGGTGGTATTTACCAATTCTCCGAATTACTCAAAATTTCCTCCAGAACCTGTCAGAACTGGCTAAATACCACCTCTGGAGATAAGGATGGTATAGCAATAGCATTTGGTCTTATGTATTGCTTCATAGTGCTTTACAGCCCTCTCTAAGCGGTTTATAGAGTCAACATATTGCCCCTGGCAATCTGGCTCCTCATTTTACCGACCTTAAAAGGGTAGAAGGCTGAGTCAACCTTGAGCTGGTAAGAATCGAACTCTTGGCAGTGAGCAGTGAGTTAGTTTGGAGTACTACATTCCAACCACTGCACCACCAACGCACTGTATCCTCACATTTCAGAAGGTGCTTAAGACTTATCTGTGTTCCAGACTTGGGGTTAATGTATTTGCAGGGTCTCTGAGGTATCTGCACTGTATGGCTTATTGTTCTGTTTCAGTCCATACCACCTCTTGATGTGTGTTTAATTGCCTTTACTGTTTCCTGGTTTTGTAAGCTGCTCAGTATCTAATAGGGTTGGCAGTTACAACAAATTGATTACATTAAATTAAAATTAAATTATGAGTAAGTTCAGCCATTCTAGTTTGTTAATTCTAGTGTATTTTATATATGAATCAAGCCTCTGTAATGTATTCCAAAAATGAGTTTGACTGAAACAAGGCCTGGCTTTTTATAATAGTTGAATTCATCCAGGCTTATGGTGGAAAAAAATAATTATATTCTCTTCATCAGAATAATGTGGCTCTTTTAATCATATGCCTTGCACTGCAGTTGTTCCTAACATGCTAAACACTGGGCTGCAATGACCTCATACACACACCATTTTTATTTTTCCCAGGGAGAAACCCCCAATATTCTTGCAAATAATGGTGTCATGCTTTGACAATGCCAGATTCCTGTTTAATTTCTATTAGCTAAAAGTATTTTAAAAACTAAAGTCAGGAAGGCTGGTGAGTGCCAATGAAGTTGTCCATTGGCACCCTGCCCATCTTTATCTATAAAGAGCAGATTACATTTTCAAGGCAAATAGAAATGTAAAAAAACCCTTCACTTCTGCAGGACTGATTTTTGTTTGACAAAATAACTTTGCTAACTGTTAAAATCCCCTCTTTGACAGAATCTAGCCACCCTTCTTGCATTGGCCAGGTAGATTGTCCCACAACTCCGAGATGAAGATATAGGAGCTTATCTTTAAGAGGATGTAGATCAACCAAGAGATTTCCAAGGCAGAGGGATATGCTAATATCTGGTACAATAGATAAATTGCTGTTAAAATAACAGATAGAGACTGAAATGTTGGCAGTCAATCAGTGGGATTAATATTGTACAAAACAAAGTTATTTTATCAGAGAGAGTTTTTGGACTGCTGCCGAATGGAATCACATTTTACAAGCTGATGTTGGCAAAGCATCCAGCAAAATCCAATTCCAAATATATGTCTATGCATATATTAAGGATTCAGGAGTCAAAAACACTAAGTTAAATATAAACATGTGAGGCTAAATATGGGGACCTGTTTCTATAGCCCCTTGACTTCTTAAATTATTATTTTTTAAATGGTTAGAGTTGGATTGGCTAGTTCAGTGCGATTCCACACACACACACACACCCCAAATATGGCATTTTTGCATCCAGCTATCTGGAGCATCTGCTTCATATTGTATTCATTTGTTGTCCTCCTAATCAGGTACTTTAAAAAAAAACTGATAATGGAATTGATTTCAGAAGAGCCTAAAAGCAACAAAAAAGATGTAACTTGACAAGAATATCACACAAACAACATTATTAGTGGCAATTTGTCTGAATTGTACAAACCTCTCTTCACTTATCTTTTTTAAAACCTTTAAAAGTTTTCCCACATTTGTTGAAACATATATTTCTCTGTGGGTTGCCAATAATCTGGAGAGGGTGGGGCTCATCTGCTTTTAACGAAGTCATGGCTAGATAATTATGTTTGAGAATTCATCTACCGTTTTGTCAACTTTTTGAAATTAAAAAAGAGGCATCAAGTGAAGTTTTTGCCAAATATTCAACTGACTCCTGTACCTTGCCTTTGACTGTGGCTTGATCTAGACTGGGTCAAGCTCACGCCATCATGGCAGTGTCACGTGATATATCGGGACTTTTTTCCCCTTCACTAAACCGGGAGGCTTGGCCAGCGTGTAACTGCAAGTTTGACAGCCCTGATCTAGACTAATTTATTCCCTCCAATAATCTGCACCCACTAATTTCTGCAGATCTGGCCTCTATCAAAGGCCCAGTTGCAGAGTTAATAATTGCAAAAAAAAAATCCACAGAGAAACCCAGTCATTCATCTACCCAGTCAAGTTGCCTTTTCAGTGATCCTAGCAGCACACAAGTCATGCTAGTTGATTTAAAAATTCTCCTGAAAACATCTAATATGCACAGAACTTTCTGCTAGGCAAGTACTGGTAAGGCTTCATAACATCAGCAACCCTTCTTCACTGACCAGCAGAGAGCACTGAGAAACACCTTCCCCATAGGTGTTTTGGAAATTTTGCATTGATCCATATTATACCTTTTTAATAAAACAATTATTTTATCTACTTGAGATATTTTGAACCCTTTTTGTGTCTTACATATATCAAGTCCAAGTTAGTGTTTAATTTCCCCTAATTTTCTTATCTTAAACTTTGCTTGCAAACTGTCTATTATATCCTCAGTTTCCTGCATAGTCTTAGTGATTATGGCAATATCATCAGTAAACAGTAATAAAAATTCCAACATCTCATTCTTCTTTCTTTTTAACAAACATGGGTCTGCCAAACCACTCTCAAAATCTATTTTGTTTAGTTCCTTTACTATGCATTTGTTCCATTCATGACCTGATTGTTTAAGTCCATATAAACTCTTCTTTAATAACCAGTTTCCTTCCTATTATCATCTATCCCCAGAGGTTTTTTTCATATATATCGTATGTTGTAATGGAGCGTGCAAGTACGCCGTTTCAATATCTATATGATTCACTACGTATTTATTTTTTGCTGCCCATACTAGTGCTGCTCTTAAAGTGCTAGCTTTTAGACTTGGAGCAAAAACCTCATCGTAGTCTAATTTTGTTTGAGTAAAACCCTGAGCGACTAGGCGTGCCTTATGGATAATATTTCCTTCTATATCTTTTTTAAGTTTATAAACCCACCTGCACCCAATTGCATGCGCGCGCGACACATAGCCACCGAACCGGTAGTTACACCAGTTGGATCCCACCCCTGGACCCCTGCCAAGTGGGAACTCATCCTTTGTTTTTAATATGTGACTAGATAACCCATATAGACCATTGGATCATCTTTTACAAGATATCTAAACAAACAGAATGACCACTGGTGAGCAAAAAAGCAGAAATATTAAAGAGGTAACAAATTCCTGCTGGTTTCCCCATTTACCTTCCTTCTTGGAAGCTGGAAGGGAGCATCTGGAATCACAATCATATGACTGCGGATAACCACTGACATTGCAGCAGCACCACTCTGGTATGACAACCCTTGAAATTTCAATTACATAGGGGGAATGGATCCCAGATTTTATACGCATTCTTTAAGTTAGCAGATTTGAGGTACCTTCATTCAGAAATGTTTTGTGCTATGATGCACTGTTTGGGCTAACTAAATATGACAAACAGGCAAAAGAGTTTTTGGAGGCAAAGCCTTGGAAAGAAGGGCATTGTCCTGCACCGTAATGCAGATCTGCTACCTTGTTTGCTCACTGCAAATAAAAGCAAATATTAGAAAAAATTCAAAGCACCTAATTTCAGTCTTCTTTACATAGTGGAACAGAGCAGAGCATTTGTCTGCAAAAGGCCAAATTTTTGGCTTGGTGGCACATTTGCAATTTTGAAACCAGGATAGGGTTTTTTAAAATCACATGCTTGGTTGAAATTTCAAAGCCAAAGACAGACACACCGCTAATGCCAAAGCAGATGAGGCACTGTAAACCAGTTTTGTTTCTAAAATGGTTGTGATTGCTAACAGACTCACTGGGGAGATATGGATCATTTACAGAAATTTCTATTAGGAATGGTAGGGAGAAAGGGAAACAGATTTTCAGCATCTGACTTTTCAAGAGATAAGAGAAAAACAAAAATAACCACAATGAAGTAAAAAGTAATGTGAAACTAAATACTTCAGCTGGGGGAGGGGAAAGTGTTCAGAATAGATTTTTGCTTTAAAATAAAAGGGCCATTGGGAAAACTCAGAGGGAGTTTTTGATTTTGACCTATTTATTCAAGCCAAGGCTGATCCTTAGAGACTCCTGTCCAGAGTGCAAAGATGTCCTGGCAACCTGTCTAATGTCGTATCCTCATGATTCACTACCTGTCTTCAACCTCACTTGAAAATTGCAGTGGAAATGCCCCTTAGAGCAAAACATGTATATTTTCTGTAGTCTTTTGACCCAGCATTAATGCTTATCATCTCAGGCATTTAAAAAGGCTCAATGGGATATTTTTTTATTGCAAAGAGTAAGAATAGTGGTGCTTATCCTTAGGGAGAATCACAAAAAGTCTTTAGTTTACTCACTTGAGAGCGCCTGTTGTGTTAATTGTGAAGACTTAAAGCACCCCCTGCTGGCAACTGTGCAGGTAACTAAACAGCTGGCTTTTTTTTTTGGCCAGGATAGTCCTACATACTAAAAGACTTTCCTTTTTCTAGCGGACTATCAGCAGTTAAAAAAAAATAACAACTTTGTTTCATAGGCCATTTGGATAGGACAGTTTTCCAGTCCACCGTTTACCCATAAGGATTAAAGTAAAAACCACTTTAACACATGACAGAGTAGGCTGGGACACACAGGGGGGCTGCTCTGTACTTCCCTACTTGCCCCTCTGCATTAAAGAGGGCAGGAATAAATGCTATCAACCTCAATCCACACTTATGCTGTTGGGAAGATGTCCTCCACCTGAGCTTTCTTGCTCCGCATCCAAGGTAGTGTCTTCCTCCCTCCTCAGCTAGCACAAACAGAAAGGTCTGGTCTGGTTCATGTGTTGCACTTCATTCAATTCAATTCAAACCTTTATTGTCAGTGCACAACATATATACAATGAGATTGGCTGAGCCTCCCTTAGTGCACCCCTCTCCCCAACATAATGCAACTCACGGTGAAAGACAGTGAATCATACTAACAAACACGCAATCCTATTGCACCAATGAGAACATATTGCACATTGCGCCGGCCCTGCAAGTCTATCATATTACGTAGTTGTGGTGTTATTTTGCACTCAGGAGTCTGACAGCCCACGGATAAAAACTGTTCTTTAGCCTGTTTGTATGACTGGCTATGTTCTGTATCTCCTTCCTGATAGTAGGAGAGTAAAGAAATGCTGACCAGGGTGTAAGTCGTCCCTGAGGATTTTCCTCACTCATCTAAGGCAGCAAGCCCTAGCAATTTCGTCTAGTGGTATCAGGGGACAGCCCATGATGTTTTGTGCTATGGTCACCAATCTCTGTAATGTCTTTCTAACTGCAGTTGTCAAGCCGGCTTAGAAAGTTGTTGTTGTCCATTCTGTTGTTTTAGAGAAATACCGCCATTCCAGTTGGCTGGTTCACGCCTTGGAGGCATTGATCCCCTACACACAGACACTGAAACAGATACACACAATCTGCTCTGGATGATTATTTCCTGGTCAACTGCCTGTTATAGAAAGCTTGGTTCCCATCCATACCCTCTACCACTGTCTTCAACGCCTGAAGTGCACATCTTAGAGGGAAAGTCCTTTTAATTGGGTGAAGCCCATAATAATTGTATCAAATTTACCCTTGTTGTCAAAGTAATTAGAAGAGTTGTAAAACCGATGCCCCCCCTTTTTTTTTAATCACTTGGCATCAATGGGTGGGGAAAAGAAGCATGAACATCAAGCAATCGGGAGCCACATTAACCACTAGTCAAACAAATAAATTCTGGTCACATTGTGGCCAAAGTGGAGGAAGAGGTGAAAGTCCTGACAGAAATTTATTACTCTGGTTTTTTTTCCAGCCAGTTTATGTGAGAGACAAAAGCAACTGAGGGCCGCACAACAGAAATTTCAAAGAGTGGATTTACTTGTTTACCTCTTCCAGTTTATTTAACTTTTTAAAAAGCCAATGTGAGTCTTTTTGTACACTTTGTCCAATTCTGTGGCTATTCACAGAAGAAGCAAGGAAGAGAAACAGAAGAGAAAACTATCTGCAAAGAGAGGCTTCTAAAGATTAAAGATACCAGGTTGTCATATATATTTTTTTAATACTGCAATCTCTCTGAACATCTATTTGAGGGAAGGATAAACACTAGCCAAGAATTACTTGTGACTGCTGTTCACCTCTCCTTAAATTCCTCTAGGAATTTGTAGCATAATTATTTCTCTTTTATCCCCATATTTGCTAGGAATAAACTAAGTTATAGTCCCACATATCTGAAAGACTCAGGAGCTTTGGGAATAATTATTTGTTATAAAAATCCTTGCAAACTAATAGGTCATTTTTTAGAAATATATAAAAAGGGCTTGCAAAAATTACTTTGGAAAACATCCCTGTTTATTGTGAGAATCCATATCAGAGAAGTCTAAATCTGCCTAAGAGCTGTAAAGTAAGATCATTTTGTAACATTTATCAAATGAATGGCTGTTTTTTAAAAATTAAGTTTTAATATGTCTTTAACTTTTTCAGAATTTCAAAATAGCTAATCAAAGCAAATGTGATTTAAGAAAGTTTAGAAATCGGAGAACTAAATCAAGGCATTTAAGGAGACTATGGTATGCTTTAAATTTACACATTACACGAAATCATAATGTACTACATTTGTTTTCAAGTTTAGACTGATAGCTTTATTAAATTTTTTAGAGATGCTGCCATGACATCACCTGGATTATACCAGGGTGGAATCCAATTCAATAAAACCCTGATTCCCACCTGCAGTAGTGGTAGCAAAGAAATTTAGAAAAACCCAGGTATGGAAATTTTTTTTAACATATTCCACTTTCACTAAACCTTTAATTACTTTATACCTCCTAATTCATTGGCAGCTAAAACCTGTCCAGTTTAACTAATTGAGAACTAATGGTAAAATTTCTGTTAAGACTAAAAATGTGACTCACTTCAGGCTTTGGGATTGAAACTGGAGCCAGTATAGCGCTAGGAAAGCCAAGCCCTTGTTCATCATCATCCTTCCTTCCTCCCCTCGCAAGGACTCTCCTTGCAGATTGATTTGGGCTGCTGCTCCAACTCAGTCGGACCAGGAGCAGAAGGGAATATATTATACATAATCTGTCCCAAGGTGGGATCTCGATTTAATTCAGCCGCCTCTACAGTACTTTGGTGCGAAAGATACGGGAAGAATCATTCCGGACCAGTCAAGAAGCTCCGGTAGTTCAATTATACAGGAGAGAAAAGGGGGGAGGGGCAGAGTTGGGAGGAGAGGCGGTTCCTTTGCACATACTCAGAGGCACGTCTTCCTCCCAGTCTTTTTTTTTCACTCTCAAGGGTTAGGATGCCTCCTGATGTAGCCGAAAGGCCGTGCTGCAAAGGGGAAAAAGAGGCTCAGGTTGGCTGAGCCGCCGCCGGCATGCCGTCCCCTCGCTCGCTCAAGACCCGGGCTTGGCTGGGAAGGCTTCTCCCGGCTGCCCCGCTTCACATTCCTGCCTCCTCCTCCAATCGCGAGCGCCCTTACTACTGGGTGGCCTGTTACATGCTAACGTTCATCCCCCAAGGATCTAGTCCGCTATATGGCAGCTTTCTAGGTTTTAATTTCAAGCAACATCCCCCCAGCTTTTTCCTAATATACAACCTTAACTTATCCAGAGCAGACTTAGCAATGCATCTAAATATGCAGCCATGGCTGTTCATCCCAATAAATATATAGCCAGACCTTGAAACTATATGTCTACTATTATAAGCTTTTTTATTTTGTTTAAATCAGGGGTGGGTCCCGGAACTTATTTTGAAGGCCAAGAGTTACGCTTGGTCTTTGAGAAGTATACAAGAGGTGTTATTCTAGTAAGATCTGCAATATTGTTTACTTTAATGTAAATTACTTTAGAATTATTTAAACAGAACAGTTAATGTAATTGCCTTTGTTTAATTTTATCCCATTTGTTTTATTAAAAATAGTTATCAATTTTTGAAGATTTCCTTAAACTTTTTATGTATATACATTTTAATCTAGTTTGCTTCCAAAATATAATTTGATTTTTTGAACCTTGTATAACTAGTACTTCAAGTTCACCTTGTTTGTTCCCTAAACTTGAAGCATTTGTGTATAGGCATTTGTGTCCTTTATTACGGATCATAGCTCCTGCTTTTTATCTACATTTTCTTCCTTCCCATCACTCCTTACCTCATTGTTTGATTGGTTGTCTTATGTTTTATGCTTGGGATTAGGTCCTAAAGATCTTAAGGATTAGTCACCTTCCCCCCTCAATTTTAGTTTAAAGCCCTTCTGATGCATTGAGCCAGTTGTTTTTTGAGTGCATTCTTCCCAGTTCTTGTGAGGCGCAGCTGATCTCTTGTAAGAATGACTGGGTTCAAGTTTTCATTGGGTTCAAATTTTGGGAATTCAAAACTCATCTGCACCTGAAGTTTTGCAGCAATCACTTCTGCTATGCTTGACAGCAGCCGAGTCAAAATTTTCTGTATTTTCTAGGTGCTGCTGTAAAATGGAAATAATCCAGCTAAATAAAATGTAGATCAGAAAATTAGAGGACTACCTTAAAAATAAAATCCATATCCTAATTATTACGCAAACACTCATACTTCCTTTGACATTGGCATTATATTTGTTTAATTATTTCCAATAAAATTATAATAGTTTTGATATATTAATAAACTGATTATTCAAAGTACAATAATTAGTTTTATTTCTTGCCCAACTGTAGCCCCAATGAAATCATTTTTATTTGGGAGAGCGTATAGAACATCATAGTACTATAGAATGAAACCTGTGCTACAAACTGATCAATGTCTGTTGGGATGAGTTTTGGATAAATGTAAAATTGATATTGACACATACTTGTAAAATTACCATTATACTTTATAGCATTTCACTATGAATTGTGTTTTACAAAAGGATAGGCATTGAGGACTCACTTAATGTTGCAGAATTACCAGTAAAAAAAAAAAATCATTCACTATTAGCCATGCTGACAGAGTTGTTATAGCTAGGCAAAGACTCATGGGCTATAAGCTCCTTATTTCTGGTATAAGGGATTGGATGTCTCTGTGCCTGAGTAATTTGTGATCTAAATTTCACTTTTCACATTCATGCCGGAGGGCCCACTGCCACTACCTGTTGTGGGCTTCTGCTAGCTTCAAAAAATCCTGGAAGGCATTTATCCTAACATTGAAGGTGATCTTGAAGAGGATAGCTTGCTCGTTGATTGCCTTGATCTTTTCCCCGCTCTTTGCCAGTAACTTGAGGTTTTCCACCTCACTTAAGGACCTCTGGAAAGCTGCCATGTTTGGAGATGAGGTCCGTTGCAAGTGCTGAGGTCTTTCAATTTATTGGAAAGGGTTTTTTTTTCAGTGTACCGTTTACTCTTGTCTGACTGTAAAGCGGGCTCCTCGTCTCGAGTCATCTGACTGGTTGCTCCTGATTTTGATGGCCCTGACCTTGGCCAGTTCCAGGGTCATGTTCCACTGCTGTCGCTCCTGCTTTTAAATGATAGGTCCTTACCCATTAGAAAGGACAATACTGTCAGAATCCTCCATATCAATGTGAGACATGGACAAGTTGGTGGTTCTTTGACAGATGTATGCCACCTGCAACAACAAAGGCCAATAAACAGTACAAGTTGATTGTAAAAAAAATTGCTAGAAAATTGCATAGAAGAAAAACATATTGTGAAATTTCCATCGCAAGGAAGCGAAGATGGCTACCATTGGCCTAGAGACAGTATCTTGGCTGCCACAAGAAGGAGACTGGATAAGTCTCTTACTGGGCTTGAGAAGATATACCGTGGCAATAGGATTGGTGAGGGGCTATTTGGCTAAATAGGACAGGCTATTTTGCTCACCATTTAAATTTTTTATATTATTTTATATTATTAAGAGATGCGGTGGCTAGTGGTTAGAATGCAGTACTGCAGGCTACGTCAGTTCGGATCTCACCAGGCTCAAGGTTGACCTCAGACTTCCATCCTTCCGAGGTGGGTAAAATGAGGACCCAAATTGTTGGGGACAATATGCTAACTCTGTAAACCACTTAGAGAGGGCTGTGAAGCACTATGAAGCTGTATATAATTTTAAGTGCTATTGCTATTGCTCTTGATTGGATTTTTATCTTAATAATCATTATTGTTAATTAAAGCCTATAACTCCCTCCAAACCGGGTTGCTGTGCCTGGCCCAGGTTGGGCTGGTCACCTGGGAAAGGGATAGAAGAGCCCAATTGCAGGCAGTCTTTTGTGGGGAGCGCTACATATCTATAAAAACATTTATTTTGTGAGATTCCTCATCAAGAGAAGTCTAAATCTGTCTAAAAGCTATATGGTGAGATCATTTTGTAATATTTACAAATGAATGTGTGATTTTTAAAAACAAATTTCTAATATCGTTTAATTTTTTCAGAACTTTAAAATAAAGCAAATGTAAATTTAAGAAAGTTCAGAAACCTGAGAACTAAATCAAGGCATTTAAATCATAATTTACTACCTTTGTGTTCAAGTTTAGACTGATGTATTAACTCAGTCTTCATAGTTTAAACATATTTTACCCTATGACTATCATTAAGTGTTGTACCTTATGATTCTTGACTCTTGACAAATGTATTTTTTTATGTATATTGAGAGTATTTGCACCAAGACAAATTCCTTGTGTGTCCAATCACACTTTGCCAATAAATAATTCTATTCTGTTCTATTTCCTGGCTTGGCATTATTTACTAACTAGATCACTTCGGAGGATTTTTTTTAAAAAATACATTTACTAGTGGATGGGCTTCACACAATGCTCTTCCTCACAGCCAAATGAATGTATTTTCCTCCCATGTGCTACTTCTGCAGCCTATTTTTACTGTGCCTGAACAACAAGATTAGATAGTGTTAATACCACCACACATATTAATGTAAGATAGTTTTAGGGAAATATTGGGTAAATTCTGATGGTACTTCCTCTTATCCAGCATTTCCAATTGGCAATCGCTCTTCTGAACATTATGGCAGGGTAGGTTTGAGTGCAAGCCTTTATAATTGATTTAGCCTTCATGTTTTATTATTTACTGCATGCTGCTTCCAATAGGACTCTCTCAGGAGGCTGATCTAGCAGAAGACTGATAGCCTTCTGAAATTTTTCAGAGATGCTGCCATGACATCACCTGGATTATAACAGGGTGGAATCAAATTTAATAAAATCCTGATTTCCATCTGCAGTAGTTCAGACAATGGTAGCAAAGAAATATAGAAAAATCAAATCACATTTTTGCAAGCCCTGTATGGAAGTGTTTTTTTTTTCCATATTCCATTTTCACGAAACCTTAAACTACTTCCTACCTCATAATTCAACTGGCAACTGAATCCTGTTCGATTTAACTAATTGAGAACTAATGGTAAAACTTCTGTTGAGCCTGTAAAAGTGTGACTCACTTAAGGCTTTGGGATTGAAACTGGAGCCAGTATAGCGCTAGAAAGGCCAAGCCCTTGTTCATCATCATCCCTATATATATTATATATAACAAGGACATCCTATCTGTCCCTATCTGTCCCAAAGTGGGATCTCGATTTAATTCAGCTGCCTCTACAGTACTTTGGTGCGAAAGGTACGTGAAGAATCATTCTGGACCAAAAGATGCTCTGGTATTTTAATAGTATTGAGAGAGAGCGGGAGAGGCGGTTCCTCTGCACATGCTCAGAGGCATGTCTTCTTCCCAGCTTTTTTCTCTCCCTCAAAGGTTAGGATGCCTCCTGACGTAGCCCAAAGGCCGTGCTGCAAAGGAGAAAAAGAGGCTCAGGTTGGCTGAGCCGCCGGCCGACATGCCCTCCCCTAGCTCGCGCACTACCCCCCGCCCGCGAGACCCGAGCTTGGCTGGGAAGGCTTCATCCGGCTGGCCCGCTTCACTCTCCTGCCTCCTCCTTCTCCTCCAATCGCGAGCGCCCTTACTGCTGGGTGGGCTGAGCGGCTCGCCTGCACGCCCAGCTGATCCGAGGCTCAGCCATGGTAATGTCTGCTGCTTTGTTCTCCCCCCCTCCCACACCCTCCCCCGAAGATTCGGGGCGGAGATCGGTTCGGGGGCGGAGGGGCGCGTGTGTGGCCTGCGAGGGAGGGGTGGGGGTGGGGAAGGGAAGGCGTACACTTTCGTCCGCGGGCCGCTTGCTCCCGATTCCCTGCTCGGATGAAGAAGCCCTCGTGCAACACCCCCCCCCCCGCCTTCTGGCCCCATCCTGCTCCTTCGATGGAGTCCTCGGTGTTTCGGGTCTATGGCGGGGCGCGTGTAAACGGGGTTCTTGCGTTTCCCCAACCCACCCACCCCGGAGGGAGACTCCGGGGTCGGGATGAAGATGGGCAGCGGGGGAGGCTGCAAGCTCCCGGCTTTGGCAAAGCGGCTGGAGAGAGAGGTGCGCCCTGCGCAGAAATTGCAGAAGCATCCAGCTCGAAACCGAGGCATTCATAAGCAGCCGCGTGCAGCTGTTGAGGAAGAATAGGTGCACATCCACACACGCGAAATGTAGATCCCTTGGCCTTTCTTGTTCCAAGAGCAGGATCTGAGTGGGCAACGTCCCTTGAGCGTGAGAATAAACTACTAGGCTGAGTTGAGGCAGTCTTTTTTTTTGCCAAGGCCAGCAGAGATCTCACCTCTCCATCTACTGCACGTACTGCAGTTTTGTCAATTTTCTTTTTTGTACCTTCAACCACCGACAGACACCTCAACCCCAGCAGGAGGAAGCACACGGCAATAAATTAGAGGCGTGGGAGTTATACTCATTTAATAACGGTCACACAATCAAGACTGCATGCAGCATGGGCAAGAGATGTAGTTGTGCAAGCCCATGCAAATATATATTTTTTGTACATGTGCATGCATTTAAATATATACATCAAAGTAGGGCCATATGAAAAGGGGGTACTTTATGTGGATGTCTAATTTAGTATAAAAGAATTTGTAAGTGCAGAGACTCATGGCTGTATCCATGTGAACTGTATGTATAACTTAAACATAGATGCATGCATTAAAGAAGACCGTTCCTCACAGCGTAATCTAAAACACCATGTGAAGGAGTGGACTGAATTTTCAGAACAGCTTTTGGAGAGGGTGAGAGTATTACTAAGATAAGAGGGAGTTGAAGATGCATGGAAATAAATTGCTCCCTGCTGTGTTGTTAAACGTATCATGCAAGAGACTTTAAACCTGTTTGAATCCTGGTATGCTTTTAGATGAATTCTGAGGGTTGTTCATGGTTCTCCATCTGGTTGCCTGTAGAAAGTGCATTCTCTAAGTAAAGCAGGAAAAAATGATAAATTGGCTAGAAGGTCCAAGAATCTAAGCCACCATAAGGCAGCTTTCTAACTTTTACCGTAATTTCAAGTGAAAACAACCAGCTTTTTCCTAATACAGCACCTTGAATTATCCAGGGAAGACTTAGTACTGTATCAAAAAATGTAGTCATGAACAAAATGCCTAAGGAGAGGAATAATGGGGCAGGCCTAGACATCTCTTTTCTCATGAAGTCATCTGACCCAGAAGTGAGAAATCTGTGGGCCTCCCAGATGTTGGACTGTAGTATCCCTAAGATTAACCACCAAGGATATTTATTGAAGAGTATGGAATTGCAACTGAGATATCTGAAGGGCAGGTTTGTCAAATGAAACATGAGAACTTGAAATGACTCATCGGGCACTAGGTGTAGGAAAATGGTAGAATGAAGGCATTATTCCCTAATCTAGATTACAAAGAATATTCCGGTACTTCTATGAGTTATAGAGATACTCATGTTTATATGATTTTATTTGTGTTTAAGAGATGGGGCAGGGAACTGGTGGTGCTTGACAAGATCAAGCTATAATTCTTGTCAGCTTCAGTCAATGCAGTCTGTGGGTTGATAAGCACAGAAAAATAGAGGGAGAAAAAGATATACCAGTGGCTGTTACTCATAATAGCTAAGAGATTCTTCAATAGAAAGGAAGCATGGTTGCCAGGCCAAGGGAGACTATATGTCCATTTTTGAAGCTTTCTGTCAAGTCACTGAAAATTGCAGGATACTAGACCAGGTGAAGTTTTGATCTGATCCAGCATTTAAATATCAATTTGTATTCATACTTTGCACTAGAGAACAGCAATTTAGAGAGCAATTTTTCCTGTTAATTTTTCCCCTTAGCTCCATGGGGTTGATGTTAATTTCAGTATTTGGGGAATAAATACTGGAGGTACACAAGTGGGTATACAATCCTTACCAAATACTACCATCCATCTGCACTAGAAATCTGAATTGGCACAATTGGACTCTTGATGTTCCTGTCAACAGAATTCCTGGATGCAGGCTGGTTGAATTCAATGATTTGGAATGCAGCAGTACCTTGGTACTCAACTGCTTTGAAACTCACGAATTTGGAACCCAATCTGAAAACTTTGTCCCAGTATTCATCGTTCATTTGATACTCAAAGCACAAGCTAGAACTTGTCATTGTCAGCTGTCTTGTGACTCGTTACATTATTTCTTGTGGGGAAAATTTGATGGGTACTCATCAGTTTTGGTACTCATTGAGCCTCCCTGAACGAATTAATGATGAGGTACCACTATGTTTCACTATAGTCTTGTTAAAGCATTTAAGGTTTTTTTAAAAAAATTATAAGTAAAATTAGCTTTGCTTTCCCCAACCTGATTCTCTCCAGGCAGCTGAACTACAGCTCTTTTCGTTCTCATCAAGAATGGAATATCTTCCAAGCATCAGTCAACTTCAGGGCTAAATGGAGACTTGCATTTACTCAAACCCAACATCCAATGTTTTACATCTCAGTTGCCTTTGCCTTTCTTAACTCATTAATTATTCTTCCGTTCCACCTCCACTCATGCTTTTATTATGTATTTATGCTTGCAGTCAACTCCAGATTCAAGCAGTCCTGGGCAGCCAGCTCCTTTTCCTTCTGCCCCACGGCCACCACCACCAATTCTACCCCCTCCATTTGTAAGTTCACCATAATGCAAGATGTATTTAACAGTATCCTAAATATTTTTATGGAAATACGAGAGGTGTCCTTTGTCTATTCTATATTATGGTTGCAATGCCTAGAGAAATGGGAGCAAACCTGAAGTTGGTTCCAGTTTTGGGAGTTGAAAGTTCATGGCTTCTGCACCTGAAGTTGGACCAGAAATTGCTTCTGTTATGTTTGGAAGCGGCCAAATCAATTTTTTCTATATTTTGTAGGTGCTGTTATAAAATGAAAATAACCAAGCTAAAAAAAAAGTGAAATGTGAAATTAGAGGGCTGCCTAAAAAATAAAACCCAGTTCTTAATTATTTACACAAAAACTCATTCTTCCTATGACAATATGGGGGTTTCATTTGATTGTTTTATTATTTATTTTCAATGAAATTATTTAATTTGTGATCTAAATTCATCAGATGGAAGGGAAGCAAATAAATTATCTATATGCACTGAGGCATTAATTACTATGGTGCAGCCTATGTCAGTCTAGTCAATTGAAGTGGCCATAATTTACAGATTAGCTCATAAAGATAAATTGTAGCTTTGAGATCATTATCTAAGCTTCCAGTTGCACATAACTGAGGCAGGATTATAAAAATGTGATATTGGGCATACCAGCATCCTTTCTTTCTTGAAGTATGATGCTGCTGGATTGAGACTTAGTCTGTGGTTGGTCCAGATTATATTCTGCTTTGGGCATAGGTATATGTGTTTCTTTTCTTCTTCTTAGATG
Organism: Bungarus multicinctus; assembly: GCA_023653725.1. Lineage (NCBI taxonomy): Eukaryota > Metazoa > Chordata > Lepidosauria > Squamata > Elapidae > Bungarus > Bungarus multicinctus. The sequence continues at coordinate 142,992,015 of CM042834.1, forward strand.
CCTCCTCCTGGGATCCCACCACCATTTCCACCCATGGGATTGCCCCCAATGGGACCACGGCCACCTCCTATGCCTCCTATGCCCCCCGGCATGATGCCACCTCCCCCTATGATTCCACCTATGCCTGGACCACCACCCCTGGGTCAGGTAGTGCTGGTTCATGTTTTTCTTCACCTTTTGTTCCTCCAATTTGCAATAAGTATAATGGCTTGGTCTTTTCTTTTGTTTCCAGATGCCCACAATGGTGCCACCAATGCTGCCTGGGATGATCATGCCGGGGGTGCCAGCTGGGCCTGTTCCTGTGTCTGGAGGAGGAGTGAGTGTCAGAAAGGACAGTGATTCAGGGAATTAGAATAGGGTGTGGCACAAGAGCTTGCATGCATACTTCAATGACCTTCATAACAGGGCTGCCTCTTTCATTTGGGAACAGATATATGATGCTCTTTAACCACTTGGTTGACCATACCTTGGTTATGGATGATGAAGTGATCAAGGTGTGGAGTTCAGTGCAGAGAAGTAAGCAAAGCTGATTGGGCTTTAGCATCACTTGATCTTGGTAGGAAACAGGCATGCGCTAGGATTATGGTCCTCCAGTTGTTCCAGAACCACAATACCCAAAAACCCTAGCCTGGACCATGGAGAGAATGATGAAAGATCCCATCTGTCTTTTATGAATTCTGAGACCAAAATCCTCTAAACAGCTTGAAGAGAGATTGAGTTGATATTTTCTTTGTCATTCATTCGTTTGTTTATTCGTTCATGCATTCATTCCAGTGTACGATCCTTCCAGAGGTCTCTCTGACTTCATTCCTGCTGTGCTTTAAAAAAAAGCATTGAAAATTTGGCTTTCCAAAACGGCAATAGACCAAGGTGTATTTTGCATTCCCCTTGACTCATGAGGGATTGTTGAAATTGATGGGAGTTGTCCTTTCCCCAAATATTTATTTTCTCTATTGATTTTTATTGAGCTTTTAATTGTAAGGTACTTGAGATCTCAGCTTGCAATCTGATAAATATATTATTGTTGCTGTAAAAAATAATTAGATTTTACTTGTACTATTTAGTAGGTTCCTTAATTAGTTAATTTGTTTTGATGAAAAAAATTAGTTTTTTAGTTTTAATATTAGGTGTCTTAATTCCCCCCTTATGATATTGTACTAAATTCTTTCATATATTTCTGTTGATTTTAAGAAACATCTATGCATTTTAATGTGTACTTTCTAACATTCTATAATTGCATAAAATGCTGATGAGTGGCCATAATGAAATTAACCAACAAATTGACATAAAACCTTACTTTAGTTCTTTAAGGTTAACATGAATAAATAAAGCAAAAAGCAATAGAGCAAGATTGAACATGGCCAACACTAGTGTAAAGAATTAAAGGAAAGATAAGAAAAAGAAAAAAAATAGGTTGAAGCTGCTTGATCTGATTTGACTTTTTTCTTTGACAGGCAGTTCCTGTTACTGACCCATCCAATAGTAAGTATCTTCAGGGATGCAAGTATAGCTTTGTTGTGATCTAACTCAAGAGATGCTTATTAAATCCAGTATAGAGAGAATCACGTCAGGTTTCCCCCAGCAATAGAAATTCGGGCCTTTTTATGTTTGCATACTTGACTGAAAGTCCACAGGTATTGATTACCCTTGCTAGGCTGCATCAATTGAGTTTCTCCCCCTTGTACAACTTTTAAAAAGTTCTGAAAGGAGAAGAGAGGTAGGTGCTGGCAAAAACTGATTCTTTATTGCAGATGCATTTCTCACTCTAGTTTGTATTTTGTGCCAATAATACTGTGAATTCGAAGACATTCACCGACATTCAGACCTTCAGGCGCGCAGTAAAGACCCACTTTTTTCAACAGGCCCAGTAATAATTGTGGGGTTTTAAATTTGGTATTTTAAATTTTTTTTACCTGTTTTATACATTTTGATAAATTTATAATTTGGCCATTAATTTAATCATTTTAAATTGTTTTTAACTTTTATATCTTGTTTCTATTTTTATCTGGCTGTACACCATCCCGAGTCCCTTTTTGGGAGAGGGGGCGGTATAAAAATCTAATAAATAAATAATAAACAAACAAACAAACAAACAAATAAATAAATAAATATCATCCTCTTTCATTCCAAGCAAACCATCCTAATTACCTCTCATAAAGACCCAGTGAAACCTTGCTTCCTGGAGGCATTAGTTTGGCTTTTCTGGACTAAAACGTTGGACTAAATAGGCCATTGGCCTGACCCAACAAGTTCATCTTATGTTTGCTGTATTTGCTGTCTCTGGCACCTGTTGCTTCTCTGCAGGATAGTAGGATCTCTTCTATGAGTGAACCTTGACCACATCTGTTTTACTTTTCTAAGCTCTTTTCTTATTTTCTAGCCACAGTGACTCAAGCACCACCTGTGGTGAGTATCTGGAAAAATTATTCCCTAGATGTGGAATTAAGGAATTATGTAAGGAATTAAATGCATCATGGGGTTTTCAAAATAACATATAGCTCTTCAAAGTATGGGTTAGCTTCTATTTTTTATTTTCCTAGAGAGATATCAAAGTGCAGTTTGCTTAAAATTGATTGGGTTCGCCCAATGCCATAAACCCCAAGTATTTATTGGCCTCATCTATTCTGTAAAGCTAACCCTTAAACAATCTACTTAAAACCAAAAGCAAGGGCAGGTTGAACTGTTCACCTACAATTGAAGATGGCTGGAAGGAGGAAAGTCCTAAATTGTGTTTTTGGTAGAGACACTATGGATGTGTTGGTACTCTTTGTGGTTTTGATCTAGCCTTTCTGTCTTTCTCATAATCTAAGCTTTCTTTTCTGCCTTTTGCCACTGACCCAATAAGCATGGCCCATAGTTGTGGGGGGTTGAGGATGAAGAGCATGCCAGGTGGGATAGCAGATGTAAAGGTGTTATCGAATTAGGGGAGGATGACTGGTAGAGCTATAAGATTAAGCACTAAAACAGAGTGATCCTGAGGTAAGGCGGGTGGCCAATCCATTTTTTTAAATGAATGGATGAAAAACAAGCAAATGTCTTTTCCTCCTTTGTTTCTCCCTCCTCCCCTATATGCAGGGATTTCTTTTATTTTTTCTCTCCTGCTTTAAATTTAAACGTTGCTTTAAATTTCAGATCCCCAACCCCCTGACAGGTGCAATGCAACAAAATGTAATTCTTGGTGGCTCTCCAGTGCTGGATACAGGACGAAAGGTAAACAAAAAAAAAAAAGTCTCAGTGGAGAAAAGGCATCAGGTTTCTTGATGTCATTTCCTTTTGTTCCAGGAAGCAAAACAGAGTTGCATGTTGGCATTCCACTGATCCAAAAATGGTTCACAGAAGGTGCACCAAAGAGATAAAGAGCTCCACTGTTTTGTGCTGGTGATCATGACCAGCACAGATGAACATCTGGAGAGAGTCTCCTAACTGTGTTTTATCTCAAACAGTGTAGTCTTAATTCTTTGCCTGGTTTTCCCACGCTGCTTCTCTAGTATTTGATGTTCAGGGAAAAAAAGGCTACCCTTTCTCTCCAAGAAAATAAATGAAGTGTTTTACAAGGCCCAAGGGAAAAAGTAAAAGTGTATATGAATACTAGATGATGGCAAAGGACTCCAGTGGATAAAGGAAAGGGGAAACTAGAAGAAGCGTTTTGCAAGTAGCATAGTTCGCAAAAAGGGATGGAAAATCTAGTGAGTTTATTTTCTGGGCTAAAGGAAATTAACTCATAATTCATACCCCAAATCCAACTTACGTACCTTTTGCAGAGTAAGATCAAGAGAATCACAAGAGTAGAGGATGAGGTGTTGGGTTAGGTTCAATTCCATTTTGAAGCACAAAAGTTCTCTGGGTGACTTGGGCCCAGTCATTATTTCTCAGCCCAGCCCAGCCTATATCTCACAGGGTTATTGACAGGGTAAAATTGGAGTGGGGTCTTGTTTGAGTGCCCACAGAAAATGAAGATCTAGGTAATCAGTCTAGATCTAGAGTATTCATGCGCAGAGGTGGGCTTTGCATAATTTAACAACTGGTTCGCCTAGTGCAGAACCAAAAATGTGAGTATGTGCAGCTTGCGCATGGCTTCAAACACACGGCGATTTCATGCACACCTCGGGAAGGTGCGGGTGAGTAGAGCAGGTGAGGAGCAGAAATCAGCTGGGTTGCGTGGGCAGGGCAAGCGAGCCAGAGAGTGAGATGGATAGGATAGCACCAAGGCAGGTGGGCAGGCCCAGCCGGTGGTAGGTACTACCGGTACAGGCGAACCAGTGCAAACCGGCAGCAGTCCACCAGTTGCTGTTGCATTCTTCATTATTTTACTGCCTCTTCTAGGAAGATCCGGATGCTGACTTTTCCACCTTTGTATTTTGACAGTGGGAAACGTTTCTTATTAATCTTCCCTAAATGTCCCCCTGCCCCAGGACATTTTCTCACACAACTAAAAGCTACAAAGCGGCCTTTTTGTTTTTGTGCTTTCGTTGGAAGTAAACACTGTGATTCACGGAATAGTGGTTTCTCTTCTCTGAATCTGTGTCTGTTCGGGATGCGGAGTGGGTGGGTGGGTGTGGGGATGATTGTGGATATTTGCCGAACTGGATCTCAGCTTGATTTGGTTTGGTTTGAATTTTCTTTACAGAAGCCAGCATGGAGTGAGCATAAAGCCCCTGACGGGCGGATCTATTATTACAATGCTGAAACCAAACAATCAAGTTGGGAAAAGCCAGATGAACTCAAGTCTAAGGCAGAGGTAAGAGTTGTTCCTACGCTTGGTTGCTGGAGCAACTTAGACATTGATTCCACCACCCCACCCTTGTTGACTTCTATTGGGTCTCTGATAAATGAAAGTCAGCCATCCCAGCCAGCAATCCCATCTGGTTTTTCTCCTAAAAAGTAGGTTTGGAGTCATAATCCTAAGAATTCCTGGAATATAAACACAGGAGATGATGAGGCTGATAAGGAACTGTAAAACAGGCACTCAGAGGAACTGTGGAGAAGATTTAGGGATATGGGATACAAATGATTAAAGATTGAAGAGGCTTGTGATCTGTTCTAGAAGACAGGGCCAGAACCAGCAGGTAGAACCAGAACCAGCTGATCTCAACCGAAATTTGGGAGAAATTTTCTATTAGCAAAAGTTGCATCTGCATGGAACAGACTCTACTTCATTGTGGAAGCTGGATGGCCATCTATTAGGGAACTTGTAATTCCAACATTCCTGTATTCAGCAATTGATTGGGTTAGGATCTCTTTCAAGTCTAACCAGGTCCATCAAATTCTCTCAGATTATTCCGTGGAATCTGGGAGAATTTGTTGACTACAGGACTTGCTTCCATCAGCTGGATATGAACCAGATAGATGCTTTAGAAGAAGGCCGTCAGGAGCCTTACCTCCAAGTGAGGAAAGAATTGTTGAATTATTAAATGAAAAAAGAATCACGTGGCCATTAGCAAAATAACCCCTTAGTATAGATGTAATTTATAAGTAACCCTGGTTATTTATAAATGGTTCTCACACTGGTTCTCACTCAACATTCAATTTCCCAAGCAGACAACCAAATGCTTTTTTAGACACAGGACATAATTGTAGCTTTTGGCTTCACAACCACGTCAGGGCTAATAGAAAAGAAGGCCTTGGTTATTAAATATTTCAGGTTAATTTAAGGGTATTGTATGAATGCAGAAAAGGAATCAGTTCATTAACTGAGACAGGCAAGCTTGACTATAGCTAGGGATTGGTCTGTCAATGCATAATTTTTTAGAAAAGGATAAAAAGTTCTGAATCTTTATCCCACAACACTCTCTCTCTCTCTCTCTCTCTCACACACACACACACACACACACACACACACACACACACACGCTAAGTCTTTTTTTTCCTTCTGCAGATCTTGCTGTCACGCTGTCCTTGGCGTGAGTATCGCTCAGAAACTGGGAAATCCTATTACTACAACACTCAAAGTAAGGAGTCACGCTGGACCAGGCCACGAGAGCTGGATGACATTGAAGGTGAGGGTCTCCAGGATCAAACCTAGGGTGGGGTCCTGCTTCCCACAATCTTCCTTTGATAACCTTTTCCTGTTTTTGTTCTTCAGCATTGATCAAGGAGGAAGAGGAGGAAGCAGAGTAAGTTCCTGGAAGCAGATTGCCTCAAGAAGAGCTCAAAGAGCTGGCTGGGCAGGAGAAAAGGCAGGCCCACCCAGCAGATATTGTCCCATGAGAGATGGGCATGGAGTGAGCAGTGGCAGGGCAGGGGACTTCCTTTTTCTTCCAAGCCTCCCCTAGATGTTTGACTCATCTCTCTGGAAGATCTGCTGAACCTGACATCTGGGTCAGAAAACCTGAGCTTTGCCATTTTGCTTGCAAATAAAATTTCTATTTCTGATTCTGCTTGAGGGTGGCAAGAAACCCAAAAATGCTCATGGAAACACAGAACCCCAACAGGGGTTGAGTGGGGATCGGACTGGTCGAAGACCGGTCCTATGTCCCTTCTCTCTGGAATCCATTGCCTGGAAAGTTCTCTAAACTGTGCAGTAAGTGGGCCTTGTATTGTTCTGCTGCAAAATATTCATAGCTGCCATCTTTTTCCTTCCCAGGAGGCAACAGCTACCTCAGCAACCAGAACCACCATTGTCGGGCCCTGCCAGTCCCACCCCATCTTCTGCAGCCACCTCAGACACGGAAGGCACTGCGGGTGTTGAAGAGACCCCGGGGACTGAGGGAGTCCCAGCTGCTGTTGAGGAGGAGGTCACAAGCAGGTAATTCAAGAAGAGGAGACAGCAGAGGAAAGATGTTGATCTAGAGCCCAGCTTTCTAACACAATGTTTCTCAATCTTAAGACACTCTTAAGATCTGTGGACTTCATTTCCCAGAATTATCCAGCCTGAATGAGGAATTCTGGGAGTTTTTTCTTTATCTGTGGCAGAAGCATAGACACGTAACATTCAACACTGAGCAAGTTAAAAAGATATAAAATAGGTCATAGAAATACAGGCAGTCCTCTACTTATAACAGTCCATTTAGTGACCATTGAAAGATACAACGGCACTGAAAAAAGTGACTGCTGAGCATTTTTCACCCTTACGACCGTTGCAGCATCCCTATGGTCATGCAATCAAAATTCAGACACTCATCAACCGATTCATACTTACGACGTTTGCAGTGCCCTGGGGTCACATGACCCCCTTTTGCAACCTGACAAGCAAAGTCACTGGGGAAGCCAGGTTCACTTAACACCCATGTGACTTAACAACTGCAGTGATTCACTTGTAGCAAGAGAGGTTGTAAAATGGGGCAAAACTCACTTAATAGATGCCTCCCTTAACAACATAAATTTTGGGCTCGGTTGTGATCATAAGTCGAGGGGCTAGCTGTATAGCACATGTAAAATGTATGTAAAATAAATAGGATTCTGGGAGTTGAAGTCCACACTTCTTTAGAGTTGCCAAAGTTGGGAGGTACTTGTCCAGCAGATAGTGGCATCTCTACACCAACCAATCAGGAAAGCATCCGATTGAGGAATGCCAGACTAAGCATGGCTAAGGCTTTCAAACTGGGGGTTGCAGGACAAATGATAGGAAGAGGAAGAGAGACGGAACTCCCCTCCATTCCTCTGCCGATTTATCTGTGGGGAAGGCTGCACGATCCACCTGGAATTCCTAGCATCGGTCAGCTGAATTCTTAAGCCTCCATCGAGGCTTTCCTTCATGTTTTGTCCAACTGCTTTGCTTTTCCTTGGGCAGTTGTGATCCCCTGCGGAGAGATGAAGAAGACCGTGGCAGTGGCAGTGCCTGGAGCAACAAAGAGGAAGCCAAACAAGCTTTTAAGGAACTGCTCAAAGAGAAGGTAATAATTGGAGAAGGGAAAGGAGAACAAGGAGTTAAAGAGCCTTCCTAGGAATCAGAGCCAGTTGAGATAAATTTCTTTTATGCCTGTCACTTAGTCTGGCAGGAAAACGGTGGAAAGTTTTGTGTCCTGAGTGCTTTCCATTGAGAGCCGTTCACGCAGAAGAAAATCAAAACACCAAACATGTTATATATACCCTGATGCTTGTATTTGTTTTTAAAAAATGGATTTAAAAGAAGGAGCCTGCCAAATAAGGCAATGCAGGCCTAACTGCTGCAGTCCCAAGAGCAGAAGATGGTACAACTTGATTGAAATACCCCATTTTCTGGCTTTAGGGCGTTCCAGCTAGTGCATCCTGGGAACAGGCTATGAAGCTTATTAGCAGTGAACCCCGTTTCAGGTATGATCCTGGGTGGATGCATCTAGTTCCCTCCCTTCCTTGTCAGACAGTGAGTCCAAGTTGCAGACCTGTATGTTGAAAGCCCTACAGAGAGAGCTCAGTTGCAGCGCCCTGCCCATCTTACCTCGTTTACTCACTCAGGGAACTAGAACTTTGGGTCCCCTGTTTTTCTTTGCCTGTTGCCCCTGTGAGCCAGCTCTTGACCTCAGGCTTCTGTGTGTCCCAGTGCTTTGCCTAAGCTGAGTGAGAAGAAGCAGGCATTCAATGCCTACAAGGCTCAACGGGACAAGGAAGAAAAAGAAGAGGCCCGGCTGCGGGCCAAGGAAGCAAAGGAAGAACTGCAGCGCTTCTTGGAAGAACACAGCAAAATGAATTCTACCACTCGCTACAGGTACACGAGGATCGGGATGCTTGGTGGAACCACAACCCAGCGGAGGAAGGTTGGAAGCCTGGATGGTTCTCTCAAAACTGTTTTATTAGAGATTGCTAAAAGAACTGGTGTCTTCCTGGCTAGTCTTGAAGAATCCTCTGAAGGAAATAGGTTAGGTGTGGCTGGCCCAGTTTCCTTGAATAGCATCAGCTGTAATGATGATTAATTTTGCAAGGTTGCACATCTGAACCTGGCAGAGACTTAGCACTTGGGGAATAGGAAGCTGCATTTTCCAGTAATGAACCTAGAATTTATTGCTGGATTTCCGGTGGGCTAGAATGAGAGATGTAAATGCTGAAACGGTTGCAGTTTGAAGACCAGGGAAGAGATGTTACCTTGGCTATGCTAAACAGTCCCCATTCCCTTGTTCAGGCATGAAATAGGAGGGTTTCTGTTACAGGTATCCCTCTTATTTTTTTTTCTGTTGCCAAGTCTGTCCTCACCATATCGAAGTAGAGGGACTGTTGCTTGGTTCTTCCAAGCATGGCTGTCCCTGAGCACCTCACTCTGCCTGCTTCATACACTAGGTTGTCCTTGTTCTTTATTTATCCTCCCTTGAGGGTTGTCACCCTATCCTCCATCTCCCAATTTTCTTTTCTATTTCCCTCCTCAGGAAAGCTGAGCAAATGTTTGGTGAGCTAGAAGTGTGGGCTCTGGTGCCTGAAAGGGATCGCAAGGAGATCTATGATGACGTTCTTTTTTTTCTGGCCAAGAAAGAGAAGGTATGTCAAGAATGGAGCAAGGGCAGGAGTTCTTGATAGCAACAACAACAAAAGTCCAGGCATCCCATTTCCCCCATAGCCTTCCTTCCTAACAGTAGAAAAGCTAATCTTGATACTTGCTCCCAGAAATTGAGGGCAGGAATCCAAGAGATAGATACTAGCCACCCACATCCACAGAGTCCAATCCACAGTTTCATCTGAATTGCAAGGTTGTTTTGATAAAAGCCCCGCCTCCTACATATATGTGTGTGTGAGACCTTACTTACAAAAAGTTTGAGGTTTGCACTGTGACGTCCTGACACTTTCATTCCTTCATTCCTGCGCCTCCAAGCCGAAACCCACAGTCCTAGCATTAATGGTGCCCCTTCCGTCCCACCCAGGAGCATGCCAAGCAGCTCCGCAAAAGGAACATTCAAGCTCTGAAGAGTATCCTGGACAGCATGAGCCGTGTCAGCTTCCAGACCACTTGGTCTGAAGCCCAGCAGTACCTAATGGACAACCCCAGCTTTGCCGAAGACGAAGACTTGCAAAGTGAGTCATCTTCCACCATCTCATTGCCTCGGTTCCTCCTACCTTCATCGTTCTAACTCTTGTCTTCACACGCTATGGGAACCATATATTCACATTAAGCCATAACGTGGGTTATTTATTTGGGCAGTGAAATCTCATTGCTACCTTCTAGAAGGCACAAAAGCTGGAAGTGTTAACAAGCTGTCCTAACATTTCAAACGCTGGGCCTGTCTGCTGCCCTGGTGACAGGCTGGGCCACAACTTCCCATCTTAGATAGGACAGCTACAGTTCTCCATGCTTAAAGCCTTCATTCATAGGGGACTCTCTTTAAGCTCTCTTCCCCTTTGTGCCTGAATCCCTGTCACTTCTCATTACAGAATAAACTTGTACTTTTCCTCCCGTGTCACCATGGTTTTTATCACTTAGCTCAGCCTGGCCTGCTCCCAACTTTCCCTCTTTCAGACATGGACAAGGAGGATGCGTTAATCTGCTTTGAGGAACACATCCGGACGTTGGAGAGGGAGGAAGAGGAGGAACGTGAACGGGGTCGATTACGGGAAAGGCGTCAGCAGCGGAAGAACAGGGAAGCCTTCCAGGTATTTGCAATCACAGCCATGAGCCAAGGAGACTTTTGCTGGGGAATCTTTTGGAAAGAAGAGTGTGATTTGCCCTGCAGAGCAAGAACTTTGGCAAGAATTCCATGCCTTGTAGATTCTGGTCATTAGCCCTTGAAAGAATTAGAGGCGATCTTCAAGCTGTTGGGATGCAAAGGTGTAGTCAACCTACAAAATTCTCAGCAATGACCACATTACGTGAGAAATTCGAGCAATTGCTGAGAATTTGGGAAATTGTCCATACATCTGAAAGTTGACATGGTGGAGAAACACTGACATTTTCTGAAGTTATACCCTTCACTGTGCCAGTTTGGTGCTGCCTGCTGCTTTTTAAAGAAATCGTTCATTTTAACATCTGCCTTTTTCAGTAGCTGAACTGACCGATATCAGCTTTTCCCAGGCCTGATATTGTAATCCATCACTTCTTTAGAAGTCTGGATTATTGCATTTGCCATAAAATAGCCTTCCCTAATTTAGCACTGTAGAAGTCTGTTGGAGTTCCAACTTCCAGAACCTCCAACCAGAGAGGAAGAAAAATTAGGGATTTATACTTCCACTACGCCCACAGACACCAAGGCAAACTGAGAAATTCCAGGATTTGAATCTGTGCATCAGAAGGGCATCTAAATTGGGAAAATCTAATTAAAAGAGTCAGATAACAAATTATAGGAAAATCCTTTTATTGCTGTCACAATTTATAGTGGGCTAAATGGTAAATGGACTAGTCCAGTCTTTTTCATCCTAGTGCTTGGTAAATTTCAGACTTCCCAAATGCCATGGTAGCTGGGAATTCTAGTGCCCTTCATCTAACACATTTGAAGAGCATTACGTTGAACAAGCTGCTCCGATGAAAATCATTCTAGATTGTTTAGTGTTTCTATTGTCCATCACCTGAATATAAATAGATCAAAATTTCCACAAACCAGGAAAGAAAAAAAAGTCATTTTTCATTTTCATTTCACACAACTCATCACTATTTTGTTTTGGCCTGTTTCTAGCTAGCTAATTATTTGATTATGAATCCAAAAAAGGACTGGATATACTAGAATGTAATTTCCTAACAATGTTGGCTGTCTTCACCTTTTGAATAAAATCTAGCCATTAGTGAGAGAAGATGCTCGGAGAGAGAAGGCTCATATAATTGCCAGTTATTGCTTTTCTGTCATAGTTAAAAGGAATTCCCATTGACTTCAGAGCAATGTTTCCCAACCTTGGAAACTTTTAAGAAGTGGCAGATTTCAACTCCCAGAATTCCCCAGCCAGCAATGACTGTTTGGAGAATTCCAGCAGTTTGAAATCCATATTTCTTTAAAATTCCCAAGTTGGGAAATACTGCTTCAGAGAAACTCAGTTTCTTGTTCATGGACCTTCCCCCACATTTGCACCAGGGGTAGCATTTCCTCTTCCCCTTTGCTGGCTTTTTACAGTCACTGAAAATACTGCCTCCCTATATTACAAATTGTGTTTTGTATATGTTTTGTTTTTTCATTTACAGGCAAATACAGGTATTCCTCGACTTACAACCGCAATGGAGCCTAAAATTCCTGTTGTTAAGTGAAGCATTTCTTCGATGAATTTTGTCCCCATTGTACGACCTTTTTTTGCTAACAGTTGTTAAATGAATAATTTAGTTGGTGATTTAGTGACACGGATCCTGGTTTTCCCATTGACTATACTGGTCAGAAGGTTGCAAAAAGTGATCACATAACCCCCGGGACTCTGCAACTGCCATAAATATGAGTCAGTTGTCAAGCATCTGAATTTTGAACAGGTGACCATGGGGATGCTCAACTGTCATAAGTGTGAAAAACGATCATAATTCACTTTTTTCAGGGCTGTTATAACTTCGAATAGTCACTAAATGAACTGTTGTAAGTTGAGGACTACCTGTAGAGTGCTTTCTTGCTTCTGATAAACAGTTAAAGATGGACCCGTAAACCCTGATGCCCATTTTATACTCCCTGTAAGGAAACTTTCTTGCATTTTCCTAATCAGTTTCAGAGACCTGAACTGTTAACTGCAGAATGCCCCTATTCCTTTCGCCCAATATTTGTAGAGTCTCTTTCGATCCATTTCCCCCCCACCCCAAATTGTTTTCTTCAAAAGAGAAGGGGGTGGTGGAAAGCACCAGAAGAAATTGGGGAAACCTGTTGCTTTTATTTAAGGGAGGAGAAACAACAGGAGCCCAGCTAGGCTCCAGTGTGAGGATTACTTGGATTTTGGAAGAACATAAAATCCCCAAGAGAGCACCACAAGTGATGCAATAAAGGGGGACAAGAGTGACCCTGTCAATCGGGGTCGCCAATTAATTTTTCCAAGAGGCCACATGAGAAACGGACTGTTGCGGAGGGCTGAACCAACAGGCTGAACTTAACTTTGCTCAATATTCATTTTATCACTTTATAAAAAGCACCAAATTCTATGGTTTTGATTAGCTGCTACTGGTAAGACTTTACATGTTACGATAAGACTGAAAATATGGAGTCTCATAGAGTGTCCTTATTTACATTTGATTTCTAATTTCCGATTGATCTCACGTGGGCTGGATAGGGAGAGCCAATGGGCCATATTATTATTACCTTTATTGTCAGAGTACAACATGTGTACGTTGAGATTGGCTGAGCTTCCCTTCGTCCCCACACACACCCAACACAACTCACAGTGAGGACAGAAGTCCCTAACCCAGTCCCAATCTTATTACATTATGTGACCTTGTGGTACAACACGCCGGCCCCACAAGTCTATCATACTATGTTGACATGAAGTTATTTTCTGTTCAGAAGTCTGACAGCCCATGGATAGAAACTGTTCTTCAGCCTGTTGGTGCAGCTGGCTGTGCTTCTGTATCTCCTACCCGATGGGAGGAGGGTGAAGAAGCGCTGACTGGGGTGTGAGTCATCCCTGAGAATTTTCCTCACTCTTTTAAGGCAGCGAGCCCGAGCGATGTCATCTAGTGGTATCAAGGAACAGCCCATGATGTTTTGTGCTGTGCTCACCAACCTCTGTAATGTCATAAAATGCCCATGTCTGCTCTAGATACCTCTGAACAACAGCTTTTAGTACTCCTTATTGTTGGCAACATTGTTCTTGTGGTAAAGAGTCACTTCATCCTTCTATGGCAGGGGTGTCAAACTCGATTTAATTGAGGGCTACATCAGGGATGTGTTTGACCTCAGGGCTGCTTGTGGTGGCCTGAGCGCTCTGCCAGCCAAAACAGGCTCCCTAGCTCCGTTTTCACTGCCAGAAGCACCGCAGGCCGGTCCTTCGCTGTTTCCACGGCAACCCCATGGTCCAGATCTAAGTATCCTGTGGGCCAGATCTGGCTCCCGGTCCTTGAGTTTGACACCCCTGTTTTATGGGGTGATCATTCCGGTACATCTCATCATTCCTATTTTCTCACATTTTTTTTTGTGCCTCCTGGAATGCTGCATGACAGTTTTCTCTTTCTTGTCATTTTTTTACTCGCAGGTAGTCGTCCACTTAACAAACATTCATTCTGTGAGTGTTTGAATTTACTGAACATGACACTGAAAACAGCACTTATAACCATTTTTCACACTTATGCCCATTATAGCATCCCCGTGGTCACATGATCAAAATTCGGACGCTTGGCAACTGGTTCATTTTCATGACGGTTGCAGAATTCCAGTGTTTGCCTTTTGTGACCTTCTGACAAGCAAAGTCAATGGGGAAGCTGGATTCATTTAACAACAGCGTTACTAACTTAACTACTACAGGGATTCACTTAATAACTATGGCAAGAAAGGTTGTAAAATTGGGGGGTGGGGAAATTCACTTAACAAATGTTTTGCTTAGCAATGGATATTTGGGACTCAATTGTGGAGGATTACCTGTACTTCAAATGAGAGTAGAACATGGCAGATGTCTCAATGTGAAAATATGGGTTCTATGCTCACGGCATAGTCTGGACACTCTGGAAAACAGCAAACTGTGAGGCAAAAATTGCACAATAATTGTCCAGAAGTCTCCTGGGAAGTACGATAAAGAGGCTGGAACATAGGAGTGTAATTTTTCCCAGGAATCGGGGGCAAAATTCCGACACTCGCTTTTTTAAATCTTGTACTTCTCATGTCAAATTTTGCAGTTCTTCCCAGTGCTTCCTGCTTTTGTCTTCCTCTCTCTATCCTGTATATGCAGTGCTCTATTATATCTGAAATGTTTAAGTTTCCAGATGAGCTTTGGAAGGGTAGAGGGAAGGAAGTCTTGAAGAAGCCTCTGTGTCAGGGCAGAGGGAGGTGGGCTTCAGGGCCTGCTTTGGGACACATGGTCTCCCTGGCAGGACCTGTGACTGGGGGAGGATCTGACTCCCTGATCTCTCTCACTCTATCGTAGAATAACCAGGCTGCTTCTTGCTCAGGCCTTCTTGGACGAGCTTCACGAAAACGGGCGCCTTCACTCCATGTCCACTTGGATGGAGCTGTATCCCTCCCTCAGCACCGACCGACGCTTTGCCAACATGTTGGGCCAGCCTGGTAAGCAGCTTCAGGCAGGAATCTCTCTGTCCCTCCCTCCCTACCTCCCTCGCTCCAGAAAAGATGTTTCCAAAATTATGGGCATGGATCAAATGGTCCATCCCCCCGGGTGGTGTTTGGGATGACTTGAAATGTCGCGCTTAGGTTTGCAAATATTTATTAAACTTGAGATCTTCCCATTGGAAAAGCTGAGACTGGATCTGAGTCCAGGGATTAAACTCCATGAACCAAGAAGGCTGATTGAGTCAGGGGCTTCACTAAAGGTTTTTATAAGGGCATCTGCCTTACTTCAAGATTTTTCATGCATCCTGCCTTAAGGGAAATGTTTTCTATTTTGATTTGTCTTCCAGGCAAGCCTTCAAATGTGACCTTGAATTATAAACATATGCATCATAAGGAGATTTTTAATTAACAACTTATTAATTCTTATTAAGAATAGTTTTTTCATAAAATAAAGGGAAAGGGAAAAGGAAAGGAAAAACAAAAAAAGGGCAAGAAGCAAAAAGAGAAAAGAACTATGGTTAAGAGGTATAATGACTTCCAACCTTGTTTTCAGTAGTTACCATTTTGTAATCCTTCTTCCCCCTTAGCTCCTCATTTTATCCAAGCTTATCTTAATTTTCAAACCCATAAATCATCTTTTTTTTCTTTCAGCAAAAAGTCCATATAAGGTTTTCAGACCCCCAAAAAAGTTTTTTGTTTTTTCTCTGATCAACAGGCCAGTTTTCCAGTTCTGACTTTTTTCACAATCCATTCTCCCTCTGTGGGGATTTCATTGTTTTTCCATTATTGTCTGTGCAGTAATCCATCGTAAGGAATCTCTGAGCATGTTCTGTTTGCCTCAAGGCCATTAAGGGCCATATCCATCCATTGGACTTTCATGTCACCTATTCTGACCTAAGTAAAAGAGCATCTGAGAGCACATTGTGGTGTGCGTTTCTGGTTGCTGACTTTCCAAGAGGGATAAGTAACAGAGGAATAGGCGGCATGGACAATTTATTTTGTTTCAAATAGCATTATTGATCATGTATTGCTCATTTATTCTACTTCACATCCTGCTTTCTATCCTGTAACTTAAACTGATGGACATGATGTAATTCTCCAACCAAACATGGATCATGCTTAGTTTCAGTGAAATGAGGGCTTTATATTTATTTCCCTGGGCCCAAAATCTTAGAAGCTCTGGAAGCTGCTTGAAAACTTGGTGGGCAGATCTTCTTTGCGCCCAGCGCTAATAATGAATGCATGGGCTACTTCCTGTTGCTCTTCTGTTCACAGGCTCCACCCCGCTCGATCTCTTTAAATTCTACGTTGAAGATCTGAAGGCCCGGTTCCACGACGAAAAAAAGATCATCAAGGATATTCTCAAGGTACGGCTGGAAGGTTAACAACAGAATAGGAACTAGAAATACTTTTGGATGCAAAGCTATTTTCCTTGAGGGAATTATGTCTCACTGTGATTCCAGTTAGATGGGAGAACCATAAGACATTCCCTTTGAAACATCCTTCTTTGTAGAGGGCAGAGGTCATTCTGATGCTTGTATCTGCTTTAAAATAAAAGCAGGCAAGGGGAACTGGAGCTGATCTGGGCTGCAATTCCAGCCCCTACCTGATCCAGAGAAAATATCTTTTCAAAGAACTCTTAAAAAGATCGA
The DNA here is from genome assembly GCA_023653725.1 of Bungarus multicinctus. NCBI lineage: Eukaryota > Metazoa > Chordata > Lepidosauria > Squamata > Elapidae > Bungarus > Bungarus multicinctus. The sequence continues at coordinate 143,008,672 of CM042834.1, forward strand.
AGTCTATATTGGATTGTTTTTAGTATTTCTTTATTCCTTTTGCATATGTTGGAAGTAAACACCAGTGCTCTGAAGGAAGGAATTTAACCGTGACCTTTTCCTATCTCTCTTCTTTTCCCTTTCTTCTCTCCTTGGTAGGACCGGAGCTTCAGTGTGGAAGTAAATACAACCTTTGAGGACTTCGCTCATGTCATCAGTTTTGACAAGCGTGCTGCCACGCTGGATGCTGGCAACATAAAGTTAACTTTCAACAGTGTGAGTGGGGTAGGGTGGGATCCTATGCTTTTTCACCTTGGTGACTGTCCGCTATCATGTCCCAAAGGTGCTTTTTCAAGAGGCAACTGGACTTCCTTGTTTTTCTTTGAAGACATTTTGCTTCTGAAGAAGCTTCTTGAAGAAGTGAAATTTCTCCAACGAAAAACCAGAAAGTCCAGTTGCCTCTTGAAAAAGCATTTTTGGGACAACCATGACCTGGATGACTGGGAATCTCCATAGACATATCCCCCTATCATATTGAAATAAATATTTGTTGGGAGTGTCTCTCTTCTCTGTCTAATAATGCTGGGGCTAAGGACCCAGTGTGGCAGCTGGGCATTAGGGGTCAATATAGTTGTAAGAAAGGTCTTCTTTACAGGTAAGTGAGCTGCAGACAGAAAAGGTGATGGCTGTTTTTGCAAAAGTTGGTCAGGCAAATCCAGGGAGGGACAGATTTGTGAATGAGAGCCAGTTTGGTCTAATGCGTAAGGCATCCTCAGGCTAGAAACCAGGCGACACTGAATTCTACTCCCACCTTAGTGATGAAAACCAGCTGGATGACCTTGGGTCAGTCACTCATTCTCCACTTAACTCAACAGGGTTGTTGTTGTGGGGAAAATAGGAAGAAGGTGTGTTGGATCTGTTCACAGCCTTGAGGTAGAAATAATAAAAGGCCGGATATAAATAAATAAAAGAAAGCTCTGACATCAGAGGCAGTTGTGAACCACTGAGGAGACCTGTTAATGATAGGACTGCTTTGTGGTAAAAGTTCTCTCCCATTGCTTCTCCACTCCACCCTTCCCCCCCAGCTGCTGGAAAAGGCTGAGGCACGGGAGCGTGAACGGGAAAAGGAGGAAACCCGGAAGATGCGGCGGAAGGAGGCCGCCTTCAAGAGCATGTTGCGCCTGGCAGCTCCTCCCCTGGAGCCCAATACCGCCTGGGATGAGGTGAGATCTTCTACTCCTTGCAGGGCTGGTTTTCCAGCCGAGTGTCAAATGGAGGCTAAAGGAAGAGGATGGCAGATTACGTCTAGATAATAACAGAAACAATCGGCCCAACTGTTGAATGTATCTTTTGACATTAGGACATGGGCATTTCCCACCCTTGGAGAAACCCACCCCTCTGCTTCTGGGTGCCTCCATAGTGGAGGAAGGCCAGCCTAAGAAGGCAGGATTCCTACCAGGATGCCCTTGGCAGCCTCATTTTTGGAGCAGGTTGATCTGTAACTTTGTCTCAAAACAATGGATGCTTCTGTCCAAACCAACTTTTAAGAGAAATTGGAAATCTCCTCCCATGGTTGAGTGAGCAAGTAGCAAAACAATGGCTTAGGCCCAAAGACATCCAGGTTTTTTTGCCATGGGCTCACAGAGAAATTTTAACTTCTTCTAGCAGCATGTGGTTTGGGAAGGAGTTGCTTCTGAGGTCTGTCACCAATTAGTTAGTTATCCCTTGAAATGTTTGTATTTGAATACAGCGGTGGGGCCTCCTGCCATCAGTAAGATTGGAAATCCCACGATACACACACACACACACACATACACACACAAAGCTTGCATATCCCAGGAAAGAATGTGATAATGTGCTTCTTATTTTTGGTCAGGTCAGAGAGCAGTTTGTCAACAATATTGCCTTTGAGCAGATCACACTCGAATCGGAACGGATCCGCCTCTTTCGTGAATTCCTGCAATTACTGGAGGTGAGCAGCACCTGTTTCGTGTTTGGTCCTGGCAGAGCAGTTGTAATCCCAACCAGGGGATCTACTTGAAACCCCATGGGGACCAGTAAGTAGAGTTGCGCTGAAGGAGGATAGAGAAGACAGTTTGTGATGGTGGCTGTGGCTCTGATGTAGGATGAAGGTAGAGGCTCGTTCTCCGAGCTTGTGGGTTGGATTCCAAACGTTTCATCACCAGGCTAGGTCATATCTTCAGCGGAGTTTAGGGGAAGAGAAGACACTGGCTGGGAAGGCCACGTTTCAAAGTAACCCAGTCTTCCTTTTTCCCCAGAGTGAGTGCCAGCATTTCCACACGAAGGCCAAGAAGCATGCCAAGAAACCAAAGAAACATCATCGCAAGCACTCTGCCTCGGTAAGATTTGGGGAGGACAGACTCAATGGAGTGCGCAAATTAAAAAAAAAAGTTGGTCATGGGCGGCTGGATTCCCCTGGGCTTTAAACTAAGCCACTGTCAGGCTCAATCCCAGAAACGAGGCAGTGAGATCCAATCAAGCCCAATCCTTGATTTGCTTACACCAAATGTTGCCAAACTAAATCTTGACAGAATCTTGCCGAACTAATGCTGTAACTTCTAAGCTACTAAATATATCCTGAGAACCTCTAGGCCAGGGACTGTGAGGAATCTCTTCCCTCCCTCAGTTTTAGGACTGCACAGTCTCTTAATCCAGGCCTCTCTCTGGGAAAGCTCTGAGTTGGCCAGATCTTGCACCTCTGCTGCCGCTGCAGGTGCACATTTCCATCACATCCACTTGGAATTTGGAGCACCTTGTCTCAGATGCAAGTCAGACTGTTTAGAGCATCTTGAAAGTATCTTGAATTGGAAACAACTCTGCTCCGAGTGAGACGCAGTCTATTGTGAGCTTGAAACACTTCCAAAATGCTCAAAACAACGTATTTCCCATGCAAAAAGGGGCATTTCACACTTTGAGCTTTTCAGTTTTGGGAATGGCATTTCAGCTTCAAATGGAAACTGTCATTTATCCTATTCTTCCAAAGCTTTCTCTTCCAGCCTGTTCACTGTTGTTAAGCCAGATGCCAGCTCTGTGCCAGAAAAGCTTAAGGGCCTTGGAGGGGGTGGGCGGGTGGGTGTTTAGTAGGATGAGGGACAAGAAGCCAGAGGTGCCACCTTAGACCTTAGGAGGGGTGATCTCTTACTTGGCAAGGGTTGGTAAGCTTGATCAGGACCTTTTAAACACCTCCCCAGCTTTGAATTAAGACACCTTGTCTGAGGACTGACAAGAGTTGGAGGGGAATTAGCTTAGGAAAAGGTGTTCTAATGTTGCCCAGTGTGGCAATGAGTTCTGCAAGCTGGCCATTGCTGTACAGGATGAATAATGATAAGTTGGTTCAAGATCTAAGATTGTGCTGTTTACTAACACAAAGGCCTGATCCTTTCCTGCTGCTCTTCCTCCTTGATACATTTCATCTTTACTTTGGCTTCTTTCTTTTTCCTGTGACTCTCTCCCAGGGTGAATTTGATTTAAATCAAATCGATTTAAATCACTATTAAAAAGTCTTGATTTAAATCGAGTTGCTTTAAATCATAATTTTTAAAGAGCAAATGTCATCTCTGTCCCGTAGTAGCTCCTCCTCTGACCCACTGTTGACTCACCGACAGTCCCATTCACTTTAATGGGACGGCTGGTGATGCGGCAGTGACACAACAAGGTGAAGGACATGGAAGGCAAGCAGGCGAGTGGATGCCCGCTAACAGATGCTGACCTGATGGGTCTGAAATGACAGGTGCTCTTTCAATGTAAGGACTCATTCTTGCTGGTAGTTAGAATCTTTTAATATTGCAGAGCTTGGGTTCATTGAATGAGTTACAAAAATGTAAATATTGCGGAATATACTACATACACTACATAACTAAGCTCTGTTTTATGCTGAATAAACTAAATTATTAATGTATCTTAAATAGAAAACTACCTTTATTAGATGGTTACTCCAAAAGCATTTTATTAAAATAAATCTGATAACAATCAAAATAATCTGATTTAATTTTTTTAAAAAAATCTTTTTTTTTAAAAAAATGATCCATTTTTATCCACCCTGCTCTTTCTGCTCTTCCTCTGGCCGCGGTTGTCTTGTGAGTCCTTTTTTCTCCTGCAGGGCTCAGAATCGGGCTCAGATCATCCCCATCGAGCAGCCAAGCGCAAGAAACGAAACCACTCGGAATCCGCAGGTTCCGGCGCCTCATCTTCACCTGACTCAGGTAAGGCTTGGAGTGGATGAGAAACTGTTTAGCTCCATAGAAAAGAAGCCCTTATGGGAAACTAGGAAACCAGCCTTCGTATTTGGGGGGAAAAAAACATGTAAATCCTAAAAAAAAAATCCACAGGCATTGGCTTGTTTAGGACAGGCAATGTTATTGTCGCTTAGCGGTTGCACTTTGATGAATACATTTTTCAGCCTCCAAGGGCCACAGCACCATGTTGTGGATGTAGAGAAAGTTCAGGGAGGTTTTTTTTTTTTTTTTTTTTGGGGGGGGGGTGTTTCACATTTTACATAACACTTGTGGCCAGTTAAGACACGAAGGGGTAGGTCAGGCTTAGGAAAGTTGTCTGTGGCTCCTGTCGTTTTTGACCAAATGACAAAAGCTTTGTGGTGTCAGACTGTGAGCTCTATCCATTTGGGACATCTACACAATGTTAAGAATGATGTTCAATAGGGGCAAGGCCCACAACGCATTATTTTCATCAGACTCTCCCATTTGACAAAACCTCCCCAGGCAACATACCTATTTTAACTTGTTTTAAAACTCATCAAAAATGATGGGCTAAAATTCTTTTCACTAGTACAACTTTCAGCAGTATGTTCTTGAGATTGTAAAAATAAGGAAACTCCCACAGCATGCAAAATTGTTCTTCCTTAATTTGATCAGAAAAATCCATTGATAAGGCAGCATCTGCATCACCCCATCCCCCAATATTTGGCCACCGTCCCAGGATGTCTGCGAGATCCTTGGCCTGCTGCCATGGAATCATTGCTTGGGAGTGGGCTGAGGTCATCCCAGGGGAAGGCTTGGGTGGCCCATCTCCCTGTCTGCACACAACTTCCTGTCTTCCTGCAGAGCATAGCCCCAGGCGTGCCAAGAGGCAGAAGAAGAAGAGCAAGAAGAAAAGGCACAAGTCGGTGAGTAGGCGGTGGCAGCAGAAGGGAGGCAAGGGGAGAGATCCAGATGGAAAAGGACCAGTCACATAAAGCCAAGCGCCTTGGAAAAAAAGGGGGGCATTCCCTCTGCACGGGTCTCGACCCACAGAGTAGGAGCAGGTAACACTATCTGGGGATTCAAGGGAGCAGCCAGGGCTGAAGGGACAGGTGTTCTGAGGTGGCATCAAACCCACTTGGCAGAGTTTGGTACTTTGCAACCGTTTTATTTCAACGTCTGCATTGCTGGTTTACAATCTTTGGGGCTCACTTGCCTTCCTTGATTGTGCCAGCTTCCTGTCACCAAATGAGCCAATCACCCAGGCCCCTTCCTCCCAGGCCCCGGCCACCCTGCAAACCATTTCTTTTACAGAACAGCCCTGAAAGCGAAGCGGAGCACAAGAAGGAGCCAAGCCGGGCAGAAGAGTGGGAGCGAGGGAAGGCGCCTCTGCGACCTGAGGGGAGGGGCCACTCCCCTCCCCGGGGCACTCGGAGGGAGCGGGTGAGACTTGGGGGGGTTGCGAGCAGAATCCCAGCCTAGGAATGGCTTCTCCTAACCCAAGAGGTGGGGAACGATGGCTCCTTTATGACTCGTGGACTTCAACTCCCAGAATTCCTGAGCCAGCATGGAATGCTGGGAGTTGAAGTCCACAAGTCATAAAAGGACCATAATTCCCCAGCCCTGTCCTAACCCTTTCGGGTGGGGAATCGAAGACCACAAATAGGTGGGACGATTAGGGTGGAATTTGGGTTAGATATGGGTTCATTTTTTAAAAAAAATATAGTAATATGTTTGTTTTAGGAGATTTCATCCTCAAAATGACAAGAATTGCTCTCTGTTTTCAGCAGTCTCGATCTCTTGGGGCTCTAGGGGCCATGTAAAGGGAATTGCACATCCCTGCTTTAGGACATGGAGGAAGGAGGAAGATAGAAAAAAGGAAGGCTTGGAGGGAAGGCTGGATGAGGGATTCTTACCTGCCTTCTTTCTGCTGTCAGAGTGGTTGGGACACCTCAGAGAGCGAGGAGCTGAGCGAAGGGGAGCTGGAACGTCGGCGTCGGACTCTGCTGCAGCAACTGGGTGACCAGTAATTGACCCCTGCCTCTTTCGAGGCACCCCCTCAACACCATTGTATGAGAAGCATTCAGTCCTTGTTCCTGTGGCAACTCTGCCTTGTTTTGGCTTTGGGGGCTTCCAAGCCAAGTGTATGCACTGCTCTTGCTGGACCCCGCACGTTGGGTCACAGTCTTCTTCATTACGTTCACCTGCTTCTTAGAGGGGAACAGCTGCTCCTGCCCATTGGCAGCAGTCATCTCCAGCGACACTACCTGTCTATATCAAGCATCAGGGCAGGGAGGAAAGTTCAGGTGTGGATCTGGAGGGCATCACCAAAATTGAAACCCGGCTCTTGGATCATCCAGCAGAAAATTGGGGGAATTGCATCCGAGCATCAGAATGAATGAGGTCTGTCTCCATTCAGACTTCACCCAGGGCCACTCTAGCCCAGAGCTTCCTTTGGCCTAGATGCAAAATGGCGGCAGGAAACAGCTAAAATACAGCGTCAGTCTTGTCTAATCTGGAGACAGGAATAGGCTACATGGTCTTCTGGAAGGTTATCACTGTGACTGGATCCTTTTCCCTGGTTGCAGTATCCCCTTGTGAGTTAAGGATTTAATGGAATTTTTAAAACAATATTTATAATAAATCTGGACTGAAAATACCAATCTGTGGCCTCCTGTAGAAAATTAGTTTATATTGGTTCCAAATGATTTTAGAAAAAAACCCTGAAAAGAATATTTTCATAACCTATTGGACTGGATCTAATCTCCCAAAATAACAGAGGACTTGAAGGTATGCTGGCAGATATATCTTAAAACAGGGAAGAGAGGATATGCAAATATCCTAAGTTGGTACATGTGGCAAAGTAGCCATGCTGGGTGTATATAAAGTGAGTATGAGATTCATCCATAATCATTGTGTGAATAAAACAAGCTAAAAATGCTGATCAGATTGCTGATTTAAACTGATGGATGGCATACTTCCGTATTTATAATCGTGTACTAGAATTTATTATGTGCGCTTAGATTATTTCCACAAATTGTTCCCTTACAATTTCTTTTTCATAAGCCAGCTTTTTCTCAAAAGTTGACCTCCCAATTGACTAGATCGGGTGTCAAACTCAAATTTCATTGAGGGCCACATCAGGGTTGTGTTTGATCTTGGGGGGCGGGGGGAGGGCATAGGTGGGGGGCCATGGAAATGCAAAAGGGGAAATATTTCTCGGTGCCTCCTTGCCTTGTGATCAAATGCCACTTTTGCAAGTAGTTTGTTTTGCTAGCACTCTGCCAGCAAAAACAGCTGAGGACGGGGCGCCCTTCCTGAGCTCCATTTTCAGCTGCCACAGCCTTCTCCAACATGCCAATTGCCACCAGATTGTAGATCAGCACCCAGTTGGCCTGATCCAGGCCAAGGCACTGCGTTCCAGTCCTTTGCTGTTTCCAGGGTGGTCCCGCGGGCCAGATCTAGGCACCCCGCGGGCTTTTGAGTTTGACACCCCTGGACTAGATAATGGCTGCCATCTCTGGTTCAGAGAAGATGATCTTAAGTAAAAGTGACTTTAGAAAATTTCAGACCTCTTTTCAAAGTATATTTAGGAATCCCAAGAAATTCAAAACATTCAGAGATGGGTTTGACCATTTTAGTAGCTTTCTCAAGGTATACTGATATATTCCATTTAGCATCTGTTAAATGAGCAACTGTTAAGTTTTTTTTGGGGGGGCGGGAATCTCACAAACCAGGGAGGTGAAAAGACACGTTCATTGGCAATAAATGCAAAGGTGTATAGCCTTTGGTTCTGTTTTATTTTTTCCCCCTTCTCCCATTAGTAGAAATTCTGTACAGTTCAAGAGGAAGGAAGGCATTGGTTTACAGTATAACCAATAATTTTCACATGTACAAAAAAGTTACATCTAGCTACACAAAAGGACTATGCTGAAGTGATTATGCTGTAAACTGTCCAGAAGTTAACACCAAGAATACTCCTGCCTACTTGGAATTAGCATTGCCATGAACAGGGTCAGAAACCTCTGGGAGAAAGCAGAGTGGAGAATTGGTGCCACATGGCTTATTGGAGGACAATATTAGTGTTTGCTTCAGAAATAGAAGTGGTTACAACTCCAACCTTCTCCCCAGGTTTTCTATATAGCTTTGAAATAGTGTCAAATTCATTCTTAGTTCTAAGGGTTTTTTCACACTTGAAATTTTTCATGACAGTTTTCATTTTACGAGCTGGATCTTAATTTACCATGCTGGAAAAAGCAAACATTCTGAATGACAGATGTCTTTTGTCCTTTGGCTGCACTGCAGCTGGAAGCTTTGATGTCTGGCCCTTGTGCCAAATGAAAAGCAAACTAGCCACTACATGTCCTCAAGGTAATTATGCACGCATTGTTTTTATTGATTGTTTTCACAATGCCACTGTTCTCTGAAGAGGACCAATGTGTGCTGACCTTCCCAGGGAGACACCCATCATCTTGCGGCTAAGTGCAGCCATCCAAATGTGTCTTGGAAGCACAGGCATAAGTTGCCCTCCTGGGTGTCTCCAATAATTGCATACATACAGGACATTATCCTGAGCCCCTTGGATGTAGAAACAGCATAAAGTTCCTGCTGTAAGGAATAAGTTGTTGTGCTATTACAGTTAAGACACGCTGATCATGAAAAGCGTATGCATTGTGTGTGGATTCATGCCACAAATGTATAGTGGGTTCACGCCACAAATGTGTAGCTTTAAGCCATCAATGTTTGAGATGACGTGTTGTATTAGCATTCACAATGCAATTCTAGGCCAGGCAGCTTTAAAATGGACATCATTGTGTTCGGGGTCCTTTATCTCCAAGTGAATATGTGAAAGCAACCTAAAAATATGCCTGATGGTATTGAACATCAAGTTACGGAAGAATCCTTGATCTCTGAGCCTCCTTGCAAGTTAAGTAGTTAAAAGAAAGTAACCAAGACTAAACAAACCCTGAATCAAATTAGCTGCATAGATGTTGAGGTTATGAGTTTTATAATTCTGCCTGGGATGATATGTTAAAAAACAGCCTTTATAGGAGCTACCTAGAGATAATGCTGACACACACCCCCTCCCAACCTTTGCAATGCTACTTGCAATTTGCTCCTGCAAATTGCAAACAACTCCAAGGGTTTGAGAGTAAAAGAACCCTTACCCTTATTAAGCTTGAGAGTTGCATGCATTACACACTTTCCGGCCTTTACCAAGTCATTACTCAGCAGTCGTTCAAATTCAGAGATTTTGGCACACATTCAGAAGCTTGGCTAATTGTGGTTCCCCACTCTCTCTCCATTGTTTTAACTTTTCTCAGTCATTCTTGTACACTATTGTTCTGTCTCAATCACATACAATACATACAGATATTTGTACTTTAATTCTTTTCATTGCCTGGTCTTGGATGGTGGGCATTTGAGACAATATTTTACTAGTTATAGGGCTTGATTAAGTGATTATAAATAAAGAGCCATGAACGCTCGAAACACAAAATGAAACATCTTGATGACTACTGGGAGCAGAATCCTGTGTTTTTAACCAGTAAGCCAAGTCTCAATGTAGTTTGCTTAGTGGATTAGGAGTACAATTACATAGAAGCAGCACTAAGGTTAGGACAAGGTGCTATCCATTCTGTGTCCCATCAACAAGAACAGGTAGAAATTGGATAGCAGTTCTCCCGGCATGTTTATTTTCCTCTTTGCAACAAGACACACAGAGAAGAGAACCACGGGGCCAGGAATAGAGTTACACATTAATCAAAGGATACTCATCACTTCAAGGGTTAGATACATGCCCCCTTCTTTAAGCAAGTAAGTGTGAATGAGTCAGTGGAGATGTCCCTAAGCCAGTGGTTTTCATATGCATAAATACTGTAGTGGATGAAGAGGTAAGGAAATTTTATGCTAGTCACAATTTGCCAGGTATAAGAGGCAGATGACATCTTTGATTGAGAGAAGCAATGATAATGTAGCATAACCTCTCTGCCCCACTCCACCCTAACCCGAAGCAGAGATGGCTGGTGGGAGATTCTATCATATTGTTAACCCCCCTCCCCACCCCTGCAAACGATACTAGAATTTTGAATACTGTGTTTAATGTTAGAAGAATTTACTCAAACAAAATTTTATATTAAGGGGCCAGAACTAAAAGGCACCCCTCCCCTTTTCCATATACTGTCACAGAAGGAATGGAATGATGAAGTATAATGAAAAAGGAAGGAAGGAAGGAAAGAAAAGAAAAGGAAGGAAAGAAAAGGAAGAAAGGAGGGAAGGAGAATCAAGAGTTCTATTCCATAAAGTGCCAATACTATGCAATCCATTCGCCTTCGTTGTGTCCTGTCCTAAATCTGGGGTGGGGAGTCTGAATATCATGCTAAGGCTACAGTCCTGTGCCTCCCCTACGTGGTTTTCCCTGTGCAGACAAGCATCAGAAAGTCAGACCATCATCCAGCAACTCCGTTTTTGCAGCACCTCTCCAAGAATATCACAGGAAAAGTGACTTCTCCCAGCCATCTGAGATCACTCTAAAAGTAGAACCTGGAATTTTCACTGATGCAAACCGTGCACCTGGCACAGACATTGATTTCTCTTGAAATTCAAAGCCATCTAAACCACTGGCCTTAGAAACAAAATTCAAATCCAAAGGAGAAATCTTACCAAGCATGCTAAACCTGCCAGAGAGCCAGCCCTTTTCTGGGTATACAGGCATTGTGGCCCTGAGAGTTGCATGCAGGAGATGAATGAAGGCCATACACCTGTATCCACCTCTCTGCACTTTACCACAAAGCCTCCCTTTCTCAGCAATCTCAATGGGACTGAACTTGCTGGGTAGTTCAGAAGTTCTCTACTTCCCAAATAAGAGTAGAACCCATGGGCCTGATGTTCCTAGCAAACCTAGAAATCATGGAACGGAGGACTCTGAAGAATAAGCAGCTGTTACAACATAAGAAACAAAGGCAGGATTAAGGGGAGGCTGGCTGTATTCATAAAGGGCTGCACCAAAGGCCCTAGGGCCCAATGGAGCCCACTTCCATTTTCCACATAAGGCACTGGATTGGTTGCAGGAACCATGTTAATTCTTTGGCACAGTTTAATACAGGAACTTCAATACAAAGGATACTTTTGGCAAAACTAATGCTCAATATAGCTTCAGGTGTGTCTGATCCAAAAGACTTTTGTGTAATTGCCCAAGACATCACAGCTGTTTAATAACCCCAATTATCCTCCTGTCTTACCGGGGCAACATCATACGGGTGCAATCTATTAGGCAAATACTCTTCTGTGAAGTTAAAATCATAGTTCATAAATGTCCATAAGACAAGAATAGTAAGTGATCTTCTCTAGATTAAGGCTTCAGAAGCAGAGACAGCTTCATAACGCTAGAGTGGAGGCAACTTCATCTAAAGATCTATTGGGTGAATTAAATTCTATCACTTTTGCCAACTTTATAGACTCCAAATAAATTAGCCATGCTGATTCCCTCAAAAAGGGTAGTTCAACACATCTGGATGGTACCAAGTTGAAGAAGACTGATCTATGGAAGCCCTATTAATTTCCTAGCTGCAAAAAGTGCTGTAAAACACAAAAGGAGTCAAGTTGGTTCTCTGAATTAAAACAGTTGAAGAACCTAACCATTGTCAAGTGGCTTTATCCTAAACTGTTAATACCTCAAAATCTTTGGTCAGAAGTTATCGGGCAACTTAAGAGAAGTTAAAGCAAAACCTGATTGTCTCAAAGCATCCAGGCTGAAACAACAAGCCTAATTGCAAACATCAGCACAACAATTATTGCAAATGCATGTTGAATTTGAGATAGTTCCAACCTGGACAACCTTAAAGGAGCAGGTGTGGCGGAGATAAATGAGTTATATCTCTTGGCTCACATAATATTCATAAACAACTTAGTTCAAGGTTCAATGGCTATATTTGCATAAATTGTTAAGTTTGGTTGGCCTTCATGTCAATTATGGTTTGTTTGTGGTTTAGTGAGCTATGTAATCCTATCCCATAGTTTCTGGTTCAATATATTATGAAATCCCAGAAATTGTTTACTTCAGTAACCAGGTTGAATCAATCCAGCCATGAGGTAATATTTATAGATAAGTTTTTCAGTGCAGGTTCTCCTGAAACTATGAGGAATTCCATTTTAAAAAGGCTTACTCCAAAGTAGTTCAGGGAATTCTGCCCATTTTTTCTTCTTCTTGATGATGATAGGAAATGATGCCATTTACCTTTTATTCAATGAATAAAAAACAGTCCCCATCTCATTCATGAATTAAAACCACTTGGCCTAATTCATCAAGAATAACCTTCATGCATAACTTAACTTCTACTTATTTTGAAAGCTTCAATAAGCATAATAGGCAGTGCTATGTTTTGTTTGGTCCACCAAATATATATATAAAAAAAACAATTGAATAGAACATGCCACATACAAATAGGAAGCAGATTTTCACCCTTTGGAAAAATAGCAAGAGTTTCTTTAAAAAAAATGAGATAGTCTGTAACCTACCCAGGATGTTTCTTGAGATCCCCAAAGGGTTGGCTAGCCACTATCAGTTCCCTGCTGTATCAACACAGTTACTTTTGTGCAGTTGAGACATGAGACTTTGGTCTTATTTCCCCACCCCACCCCACCCCCTTTGGAAGAAACGTTCCAGTGGTTTTCCAAGGCCACCAAGGCCTAGCTTTCAAACTCCCCAGAGTCAGCTCTCACAGCCTGTTCTAAGAAAACCACACAATTGCAGAAGACTGCTCCTGAACAACAACAACAACGACAACAACAAAGCTTCTCCACAAGGCCTGATCTGTATACAAAGGCCTATTACCAGAGACTGATTTTTCCCTGCTGCAACACATCAGGGCCTAGCAACAATAGTGCTCATTGTCTCCATCCATTAAAGACAAGTTGAAGGGTCAAAGTGCAATTCTGGTTTGGATGCTTGAGGCTTGAGGCGCTAGAGGAGGCTGCCAGGCTCCTGCTGCCCAGGGCCCTTCTCAAAAGCCAAAACAGTCTCATCTGTCCAAGTTGACTTATCGATGGGCTGCAGGAGCAAAGGACTGGTAGGAAGGAACATGTTATGTACAGATTAAAAAAAATACATCTTAAATTATAAAAGAGTAAGAATAATACTGTTGCGGGAAGGCACTTTTTTAAATGTCCCTTGGATCCTTCAGTTGAAAGTCTTTGAAAGAACGGAAGTTGCTTCTTTGGCAAAAAAGAACAAGGTCGGGGCCACCGGAGTGCAGCATTCGCCAGTTGGAAAGGCAGGGCATGTAAGAATCTACAGGAGAAAGGAAAAGGTGGTCAGAAAGGAAGCAGGGAGTCCATGAATAAGGGATAGTGAGGGATGCTCTTCAGATATTTAAATTTAGTAGCAGGAACAATGGGGTTGTATAATGAGCCAGATACATTATACCAAGGGTCTTCAAACTCAGCAAGTTCAAGATTTGTGGACTTCAACTCCCAGAATTCCTGAGCTAACATGACTGGAGGAGGAATTCTGGGAGTTGAAGTCCACAAGTCTTAAAGCTGTCAAGTTTGAAGACCCCTGCATTATACAGTTAGAGATGATCGATTGGAGACTGCTGGCTGCTGCGTGAGGCAATCTGCACTGGGTTTGGTTGCTGTGGGTGTGGAAGAGTGAGGGGGCGTTTCCCTCTCCCCCCCCCCACGCCTTTTTTCTTCTGTGTGTCCCAGGTGCTCTGTGATTTATCTCATGACGCCTCTGTTTGCCTGACTCTCTTGTTTGATGTGTGTGTGTGTGTGTAAAATATTTATTTATTTATTTAAAACTACAAGTTCGTGTCAGCGTCCCTGACTTCCATTTGGATACCTGCTGCGCAATTCTCTGGCAGATGCTCTGAAATTAGTTCATTTTGCTGCCAGTTGAGGTGGAAGAAGGCAGATGACAAAACCACTATTCATATCCTCCAGAGGACTTTTCATAACCCATCAAGGCTACACCCTTCTAGCCCCTAATGAAGCATTTTGCTTTACAGATACAACATTTTCCCCTTAGAGGTGCTGTCCTTTGACTAAAAAAAGGACTTCCGCCTTCCTCCAATAGAAAGAGTTGGGGATAAAGCAACTGCCAAGTCTACTTATTCAGTTGGTGCCCAAGTGCAAATCTTTGGTTGTTGTTAATCCATGTAGACACCAAAGCTGAAATTAGGCTCCGGGACCCCAGAGAGCTGTATTTTCTTACTCACTGCTGTGGATGAATTGAGGGGCAACTAGAGGCAAATGGTTCTTGCTGCTATGGAGACAAATTAGAACAAAAATTCTTAGACAATTCTTTAAACAAAGAGCAAGGCAACGGGAAAGAGAAGGAAAGCTATTTTCTATCCGTGCAAGACATTCTAGGAGTACATAAAGATTGGGAAAACATTGCCTGTTTAGCCTTATGGGAGCCCTGGTGGCAGAGTGCTTAGAATGCAGTATTGCAGGCTAACTTATTGCCCACATCTTGGAGTTTGATCCTGACTGGCTGAAGGTTGACTCAGCCTTCCATCCTTCCGAGGTTGGTAAAATGAGGGCCCAGATTGTTGGGGGCAATAGGCTGACTCTGTAAGACACCCAGAGAGTGCTGTAAAGCACTATGAAGCGGAATATAAGTCTAAGTGCTATTGCTATTTTCTGGATTATGGCAATCTGAAAAATACCTGAAAAATCACTCAGAATTATCTCCCCTCCTGCAGCAGACACTGAAGTAGAAAGAGGCCCATTTGTATAAGGCCAGCTCCTAAACTACATGGCTAAATCTGAAGTGCAGATTTCCTTGCCTGTCCATCAACATCATATTACATGCTGCTTAGTAGAAATACAAAACCTAGCTCGCTAGCCCAGGCTAACATCTCAAAGTGAGGAAGGCTTTTCCAATCAGCTACGACCTGACATCCTTTAAAGCAGGGGGTCTCCAACCATGACAGCTTTAAGACGTGTGGACTTCAACTCCCAGAATTCCTCAGCCAGCAAAGGAATTCTGGGAGCTGAAGTCCACACGTCTTAAAGCTGCCAAGGTTGGAGACCCCTGCTTTAAAGGACTCCATTTCCCTCTTTTGAGTGAGCCTCTAGCGCGTTCAACTTTCTGCTTTGAGCCCACTTTACATAGCCAGTTCCTTATAAGAAAAAGACAAAAGTTCTGAAGAGGTTCCTTCAGAAGCTAGAAAACATTTTTCTGCTTCTTTTGACTCAAAAACAGGCTCAGCCAAAAGATGACTCAGCAGGTGGTCTAGAAGATCTATGGATACTTCAACTACGCTAATCGTAAGCTTGGGCATGGCTCCTTCCAGTTTCAGCTTCTCTTTCTCTAAAACACGTACTTGGAATACAATTCATTTCTCAATTTTCTGGGAGTGAACTGCCCGGACTCAAAGAGAATCATTTAGACATGACTAAAATTGCTTTCTCTCCTTTCCATTCAACAGAACCTTGGGAGCTGAGTGATTGACAAGGGGAAAAAATGTTTCTCTCCTCCAACAGCGTATTGGATTTGTGCATTTCTGTATTTCTATGATAGACGTCAAACCTCTGCCACCTGGTTTGCCTTGAACTAAAATATTCCTTTGGCTAGGAGCACTTAATGATATAGTTGCATCAGAAAGAAATATGAGGTTAACTGTGGCATCCTTGGTACTTTCTGAGCTGGGTGAGCGATATGAGTTTAAGCCTAATTAAGCCTAATTTCAGATTATCACAATCCAGCAAATAGCAATACAATAGCAATAGCACTTAGACTTATAAAAGTAGTCCTCGACTTACAACAGTTTATTTAGTGCTGTTCAAAATTACAAAGGCACTGAAAAATGTGACATGATCATTTTTCAGAGTTACAGCCTTTGTAGCATGTGATCAAAATTCAGATGCTTGGCCATTGGTTCGTATTAATGACAGTTGCAGTGTCCTGGGGTCATGTGACTATCTTTTAGAACCTTCTGACAAGCAAAATCAATGGGGAAGTCAGATTCACTTAACAACTGGGGTTCTAACTGTTCAATTGCTGTGATTCACTTAACAACTGTGGCAAGAAAAGTCATAAAATGGAGCAAAACTCACTAAACAAAAGGTCTCACTTAACAACATACATTTTGACTAAATTTTGGTTGTAAGCCAAGGACTACCTATATACCGCCCCATATTGCTTTATTGCACTCTCTGGAGATTCATATTGTACAGGACAGCAGCATCCAGGACCAAGCCAAAGGCCGTTTCCCAATGGTCACAGCCAATGTTCAACTTAGTCATCAAAGCACACCCTTCTTCTTCACCCCAGGACGTTCAGGTGAGTACTTAAAACCTACAGACCCCACATCTACAATTTAAACTGACGCAGTCTCAACTTTAGCAAAACAATGAGCCACTTGCACACTTTGGCCTCCAGCAGAAGTCCAGCAGAAACTGATTTTGGGGAGGTTTTCTTGATTAGGCGCTAAGCAGATACCATTGTCACCCCCAATGAGTGTTTCAGCAGAACCAGCTACCCCCATACCTCTAAATCAAGGGTCAAAGTAATAAGCTAGTATACTGTGTTAATGCAATAAGATGATCCTGGGAACAGATGACAGACTGAAACATGCAATCAGGAGAGGATATCCGAGATAATTTTGTCATGCCAACCATGCAGGGATAAGAAAAATGGTTTGAGTCAATGCAGGGATTCTCAACAGTGAAGGGCAAGGGGGCATCAACATTTTTTAGGAAGGCTCAGTGGTTCTTTTAAAGCTGTTACTATTATTTAGCATTTTCTTTCGGAAATACTAGAAAGTTAGCAGGGGACAAGGGGAAGAGTCTGAAAATGAGTATTTATGGAAAAAAAAAAAACCCTGGTCTGAGCCAATGCCTAAGGGGAAATAGAAAGTTTTTTTCAGAAGAAATGGGGGGGGGGGGGGCAGGGATTCTGGCAAGGCCCTTATGCAGGGAGATGGTCAAGCCGACCCTGCTGAAGTTCCCCCCACACACATCTTCTTTGTTCAACCTCTGACATCGAAGGCAGATCCCCAAGGGGATCAGCTGCTGATGGGATTTCTAAGCAACTGCTGCCAATTCCAGGGCAATTCTGTTCCTGCCCAGAGCGGGGAGGTTGTTTCTGTGGAGCAGGAACAGATCGAGGGGAAGGAGTTGAGAAGCCCTGAGCTCATGGGAGAAGGCGGGAAGGCATGCGAGAAGGAATTCTCGGGATCCATGGCAGAGAAGGAGTTGCATGCAGAAGAGGTCGCAACTGACGTGGGTACCTTTGATGGAGGGGTGTGTGAGTAGAGCTAACAGTTGGGCTCCTCGTGGTGAGACGGCTCGCAGAAAAAGCGAGACCCCCGCTTCGCCGTACGGGCAGTGAAGGGGACACTCTTCAATACTGTGGGATGGGAAGGGACGGATGGACAGAGACATAAAGACGTCAGATAGATTGTTCAATATGCAGTGCACCGCTTGAGATAAAACTGTGTGTAATGGCACTTCAAAGATATGCACCATGGCCTATAGGGCTACAGCCACCAACAACGATGCGCCCAATGCTGGAAAGCTGGCATTTCTATTCTTTCAAGGGCAAGTGGCCCAAAGCCATCACATCAGAGCCGGCTTGGAAGAAATCCTCTGCACAGGAAAATTGATCATTTCCCTAGCTTTTTGGTTCCCAACGAAGAGAGGGGGAAAAAAGCAATGTTTTCTCTCTGCCTGCTTTTTCTTCTGCTGCCCTAATAAGCAGGTTTATGGATACTCAAAGCATGAAAAGACAGGCTGAATTGAACGCCTTTCAAGTGGGTAGTTAGGAGACATTCAGTTCACACCGTTTCATTCTCACTGTCTTTCTCTCACACAAAAACATGGATTATAAACACCCAGGGTAGGAGAAGGAGACCAGCACCTTCTTTACCCTGGTTTACTCCTGGTTTGAGAAGACTTCAAATCACACTTTTTGAGGAGCACCTATAATTACTTTGTCAGAGCTGAGCGACACCTGTCTGGCAGTTTTCCGATCAACCAGAGTCTGTTCACAACATGGGGTCACCATCTCAAGGCCTAAAATTTTAGTGATGTGGAAGCAGCAGAATAAGATGGGGGTAAGAAGAGAGAGCTGTGGGCACCAGGGGGACCCCAGAAGACAAGCCTTTAAGGCCACAGATTGCCAGGGATTGACAACTACCAGGCCTTCTAAGACCTCAGCTGCAAAAATCCAGGTACTCATTTTCAGGGGTCTCCAACCTTGGCAACTGTAAGACTTGAGGACTTCGACTTCCAGAATTCCTCAGATAGCAAAGCTAACTGAGGAGTTCTGGAGTTGAAGTCCACAATTCTTACAGTTGCCAAGGTTGGAGACCTCTACACTAGATGATGTCAGCCCTCTGATGGTTGGGCAGATTTCTGTAGCCCAGATGTAGCAGCCCGTAACAGTTGATTCAGGGTAGGACATCAACTGATCCCCAAAGAGTAACAAAAAGTGCCAAAGGAAGCAAAATTCCTGGAACTTTTATTGAAAACTTAAACAAAGGAAGCAGTTTTATTAGTCAGGGCTGGGAAAGCTTCATGAGCAAAAATTATCTTGCCGATGAAACAGTTGCTACAGAAGCCCCAGCTACTGGTTTTTACTGCTCTCTTGGGCTTTTTGATATGACTCAATCATGCTTCAGTTCAGGATGGGTGTTTTCTGAAATACATCTTAAAACAACGTCATCCCCTATCAGTCTGGGAACTGCATGATTTTGAAGCTTGATTCCCTGTGAAAGGGGGTAATGAGGTTCAGAAAGGCCTAGGCTAAGAGGATTCAATACCCAAATATATTGCAAGTAACAGGATCAAGGAGTTACCTGTAATAATATCCTCAATGGTCCCATCTTTGCCTTCATAAACAGGCCTGTGGTCCTTGGCTTGACGCCGCCTCAGCTCAGCAATTAACTCTTGCTGCTGCCATTTGTTGCGCTGCAAAGACAACTGAGGCTGGTCAAGGATTAAAAGAAGAAAGCAGAAGACGCCACCCAGCCTGACCACCAGGGGTGGGATTTTACCTGGTCGGACCAGTTCTATAGAACCGGTTGTTATGATTCTGCACAGTTCAGAGAAAAGGAAAATCGCACCACTGGCTGGCCCCTCCCCTCCCCTCCCACTCACTCCTTACCTGGCATGTGCCATTCAACTTGCCTGCCTTGTGCCTTTGCCTAATTTTTGGTAAGTTGCTATTTTTCCTTTCCCCACCCCTCCAACCACCAGCTGTTCCAACTATCAGCTGTGCCAGGAGATTTAGATTAGCTAGAAAGCAGGAAATCGTTGGATTTCTTGCTTTCTAGCTAATCTAAAAGCAGAGCTGAACCTTCCTTAGAACTGAAGCTTCTATTTTTCAGTGCAGACTCAGGTAGCAGATTGCAGAAAGATAGATCTCTGAGTGAATCTGTGATTCTGTGAGGAACTCAATCAGCCTGCCTGCTTTGCCTGAGTTTAGGTAAAAGTTGCTCTCTTTTTTTTATAAACAAAAACAATATTTACATAAATATTTACAATATTTACATACAAGCCTTGCCCACCCAGTCACATGACCACCAAGCCACACCCACAACTTAGGCCATGCCCACAGAACCGGTTGTTAAGAAATTTAATCCCACCCCTGTTGACCACCATAAATCCTGCTCTATGACCGATCCAAAAGAAGGTTGGGAAATCCAAATTGGAGTTTATCTCATATTCATCCAACCAGATTTCCTTTCATTCACAATACAATGCTATACCCAGTGAGTCAGCCCAGACTGACACCATCTGCAAATATCATTTGTTAGTGCAAACACACAGTAACATGAGACTTAGACTCTGCCTGAGCTCCTCCACAAGGCATTCTATCACCAAGGAAGGTTCATATCTGCCCCTGGAGTCAGAAGGTCAAGAATTTCCCTGGGAACAGATTTGTAGATAAGTAGGCAGCCCAGGCTGAAATATCTATATTTGTTATTATTTCTACCCTAACACTGATAGAAAGCCATGGGAAAGCTAATATCTCTTTAACGAGGCACCAATGATCATGTCAGAATACAGAGAAGCAGAGAGCAAGCAGGAGGTCCTTTCTAGAAGCAGGTGCAGATGGTGTAGGCTGCACCTTTTCTAGTGAAGCATCCCATGCTTTGCTAGATGCCCTTCCATTCTCTAATGAGATACCATCCAAGAGTAGCAACTGATTCTCTAATATAATAAAATATATTATTATATTAGTTGAAGCTCTACCAAAGACCATGAGACATAATGATGAAACAATCCTCCTGTGAGTTCACACGCACACATACACACACACACACACAAGTAGCTTCTCGAATTGTTGCCAATCATACAACATGATGTCCTGCCTGGAGCATCTCTTACCTTCTCTAGCCTCTTAGCTTCTTGGGCCAATGCCTGCTCCCTTTGGGCCTGTTCCTGCTTCTTGCGCAGTTCATTCTCTTGCTCTGCATCCTGAAAGAGAAAGAACAGTGCAACTGTAGGGTGCCAGGCAGGTAGAGTGGATATAAAGAAGGAATCTAGCTCAACTAGACCTATTGGATGGTTGGTTCTCCAAGGTCTCAGACTGGACAGTTCTATTCCAGCCCAACTGCTATCTCAGATTGTTTTATCCGGAGATGCTAAGGTTGAACCTGAGATTTTCTGTCTACAGAGCAAGTACTTTATTTCTATTGTGTTTATATATGTTTTCTGCAAAAAAAAAAGAACCACTTTGCATCTGTCTCCATATGGTAATTACCATTTATACAGCCAAATAGTGGCAGCAGACACTGGAACTTTGGAAAGCCAAGTTTCCTATGAAATATACCTGGTAGGTTTTGTCTGCATTTCAATTGGCAATTGTAGGAAAGCTTTATTCTGGCCAGGACTGATGGCAGATGTAATTCAACACATGAAGATAAATGCCTGTTTGAATAAAGCTAAGGAAATTCATGGCAGACATTTCTCTGATTTTTTTCTTGGAAAGCTCAGAAGACCTAATGTCAATGAACAGATTAACTCTTGCTATAAAGGAGAAAGAACAAACTGAATATTATATGACATGGGAGCTATTTTATGGATGGTTGGAGAATAAAAACAGAAGTCAGAAATAAATGGAGATTAGTGAAATAAAGACTATATGTTAAGATAGAGATGTAAGCAATTTGGTGATTATTAATATGATTATTAAGATTATTATACCTAATATAATATTGTATTTTCATTAGAACATATGTTAGGAGGGAGAAGCAGAATTATAATGCTGATTATTATTATTATTGTAAGATTAGAGTATTATCAATGTAACAAATATTGTAAATTTTGATTGTAATAACACAGAGACATTTGTACTCAGATGATACACTGTTTAATGAAAGATGATATGTTCAAGTTTTTTTAAAAAAAAGACCTCCTAATGTCTTCTTTTTTCTATTCCTTAGAAAAGAAATTCTTATAATTTAACTTCAATCTATTTCCCCATAACGTAGACTTTTTAAAATGAATCTGACAAATGCAGATCCAATTACCTACGGTAGTACAGTTGCTTTGTTGCATTTGGGATGAAGCAAGAAAGAACTTGCCATAATAAGCGCATTAATGAATTTTGAAAGGGCAGGTACCTCCCTCAAGGGTTTCAGTCTACAGCAAGGGCTATGTCAATACATCAGGCCCTGATTCTCTATTCCACTGGGAATGCTGCTTAGAGAAACAACTGTGAACACTTCAAGCTGGGATATTAATATCACTGACCAACACAGGTAGTCCTCTACTTACGACCGTCTCTTAGCAGCTATTCCTGAGGGCTACTTACAACCTGGATTCAAAGTTTTAATGGTTGCCTCTCCCCTGGTCATGTAACTAAATTTTGGGTGCTCAGCAACTGGGCTGCCTTTACAGCTGTTTGCAGTGTCTCACATCATGTGACCATGTTTTACAACAGTTTTGCCAAAAACAGGCATTTACTTTCAGTTTTCTGCAAAACTGCACCTACAGCGAACCAATGGTTCATGTAACAACCATGCGATTTGCTTAACGACCATGATGGCTGCTTTACAACTGCCCCAAAAACAGTTGTAAATCAGTTCTGTCATGTGACCGATTTTATGATTGTCATGGCCATGACAGGCAGGCTCTATTACTATCAGAAACCAAGGACTACCCATATTTTGAATCAAGTGATATAAGAGAGTAGTTTTATGTCACTGCTAACCAGGGGTGGGCTTCAAAAATTTGACCAACCAGTTCTCTGCCTGGTTGCTGGGTGGACGTGGTTGTGGGCGTGGTTTAGTCTGCATCCTGCACCATGGCGGGCCCATTTTTTGCCCTTCCCGGGTTCCGGAGGCTTTCCTCGAGCCTCCAGCAGGTCAGAAATGGCCTCCACAGGCTCCGGAGGCCCTCTGGAGGCCGGAAATGGCCCTGTTTCTGTCCTTCCGGAGCCTCTGGGAGGCCCATTTTTCACCCTCCCCGAGCCTCCGCACAGGCCTTGTATTTATCTGGCTTCCAAAATGGGCCACGTGAAGACTCCTGGGAGGGGCAGAGAGTAGTGGGTAGGGGTGGGTGGAGCCAGCCACGGGAGGAATTTACCAGTTCACCGAACCAGCCATAAAATTAGCTACCGGTTTGCCCGAACCAGGAAGAACCGGTAGCAACCATCTCTGCTGCTAACCATAAAGACACCAGGTTACTGCACTCTCTGATTCTAAGTGCTTTTTTTTTTTTTTTGCTTAAAGAAACCATCTCTCTTCCTCTCTCTCTCTCTCTCTCTCTCTCTCTCTCTCCATCTGGTTGTTTCCCTGCCAGCTGGCCTACTATTCTCTTCCTTTTTCTGGGCTGTGCTTGTCAGCTCTGATCCTAGATCTGTGATGGCTTGTCCCAACAATGGGTGGGGGAGTCTGTAATTAATGCAGATGATGGTTGCTCTGGAAGATGCTCTGGGGAGGCTAACATTTTGGAAAGCTGCTTGGCTGAGATGAGTGAGCTGGCACAGGAGATCTTCATTCCGGAGATCTTCAATCTAGCCCACACAGGAAGAAAGTTCTAATTCCCTTATTCACTGGCCATGCTAGTCCCAGCCAGAGCTCCCTTCTCTTGGACCATGTCCAGCAGAGCTTAGTGTGAGACATTTATGACTGGGCTCCCAAATTCATGCAAAACCAAGCAGGCAGTTCTGTTGCTTCTAAAGTAGCCAGCCAGAACAGTATTTTTCAACCTGAGCAATTAAAGTTGAAAAATACTTGATCTCGAATCTCCACTTCCCAACCCTCACCTTGTAGGATCTGATGAAACGGGCAAAGACTGGAAAGAAAACCGAGGGCGGTGTCGTCTTTGGGCTCTCGCCAAAATAGCGCACGACTGTGTTGTAGGCTTCCTGTCACAAAAGATAAGCAAGATGAATGAAAACAGTAGCTTCTGCAGCCTTCAGGTTTGCTGTAGGGAGAGAAGGCTACCAAGCTTAACTGCCAGGACTTTTAGGCTTGAGTGTCGAAACAACCGTCATTGCATTAAGCACTGCAAACCCAGAAATCCGACCCGCACAACAGAACAGCGTTTTCCAACAATTGTAAAGAAAAGGCATCCGTTTCTCCACACAATCTGACTTTCTGCACAAGAAGATGAGCAGGAACAATGATGTCAGTCACACGTACTTGCTTTCGAATAAATACAGATTAGTCAAACCTGGCACTAAATATATCTGCAAAAATCATACATAGCAGGACTTTCGTACATGGTTCAAGGTGCATGTCAGGATTATTGAGATGATGATTTTCGAAGGCAGAAGGTCCGGTAGCTTAGTTACAATCTTTGTAAGATAAGTGTGGAATGTACTTCTGGTTTTAAACTGCCGCCATGCTCCTTCAGATTTCCTCCCCCCAATTTATGGAAACAGGCATAGGAATGCTTTACGAGTTGACATTGCACTTAGTATATGGCTTCATGCGCTTGAATGCTTCAGCAGCACAGAGGAGCAAAGTTTTGGTTGCAAGCTCTTCTCCATTAATCCTTGACCTAGTTGCCCCTCCGCTCACCTCCGCCATCTTAGCATCTTTCTGGAGTCGGTCCAACTTCCCCTCATTGGCAATCAAGAAGTTACGCAGGATACTGTGTTCGTGCAAACTGCACTCCCGCCGAATCAGCTCCATTCCACGCCCTAGTTCCTTCACATCCAGCAGCACATTCTCCAGGGACACTGCAGAGTAAGGGAAGTCACCAGGTGGGTCTCAGGACAACATGGGTTGAAGAATTTCTAAAGAGTTTATAGGCTCACGGGGGGCTAGGAAAGCATTTGGGTTTCTGTGTCAGAGATGGGCAGAAGATGTGTCAGGATCTACAGGCAGATCTTTGGGGAAATAAAATACCTCTCCACCCCAGTGGCGGATTAAGGCTCACTGGTGCCCTACGCCCTGACAAATCTTGGTGCCCCCCTTCTTTGTATATACTGTAGCCATATTCGAAGCCATATTCTCAACTTTGTGGTGCCCCCTTTGGGCCTGGTGCCCTAAACACATGCTTAATGGTTAATACACCACTGCTCCACCCCCAGCCCAAATGTGATGAACATACAGAATGTTTTGAACAACTTAGTGCAACATTCAAGCACAAGGTCAATTGTGTTCTGATACTGAAAAATATCCTAGGATTAAAAGGTGCTCAGAGATACCTGGTACTGGTAGGTACAAGTCATGCTTTTTGCATTTAATTCTTGATGACTCCCAGAGTTGTGCTTAAGCTGTTCTACACTGCTACACTAATTTATTAACAATATATCCTGCAGCTCAAAGAACTGGATTCCATTATACTAGCTTTCACAAAACCCACACGTCAACATAATTAGAGAAAACTGTCTTCTAAGTATTTGGCTTAATCCTTCAGTTCTTCTACTTGTCTCCTTGATAATATCATTTCTTTCTTCATCTCTTCCCATCTCCCTCTCCCACACTCAACATTCAACCTTCTCAAGATCAGTGATCTTCTCTTAGGTTACTCAGCAAAAAATCCTGTCCATCAACAAATGGACACACACTAATTAAAAACAAGTGGTGAATTCTAAATACAGTCTGTTCCCCAATCGTCTCTCACTCCAGCTTCTATAAACATGGTCTTTCTCACCCTGATGCTTTCAAATGTACATTTCCCAGAACTCCCAGCTGGCGCACTGAGGCTTTTGTGGGATGCCATGGACTGGCTCCAACTATATGTAAAGTTGCACAGGAAGTTTGTCAGAGGAAAGGGGAGGCAGCTATGAATCCCACACAAATTTTTGTTATAAACCATGATGTGCTACAGCCAGCTTATATCAGCTCACCAGAGCCAATTGTTAAGTTTTGTGGAATTTTGCAAATCAGTTTGGAACAGAGCTGAGCTAGTAGGTCAATCAGCTGTCTAGTGGTTAGCAGTGAGCTGTGGCTATGGAGCTGAGTTGGTTTTTATACATTTATCAGCATGCCACCGGTTATAAACCATTCAAAGATATCGAGGAAAAAGACTGAGAAGTAAAGCTTTGGATCTTATGGACCTCCTAAAATGAGCTGGGTTCACAAAACATAATTAACCTGGACACTGAAAGACCAAGCACACTGTGTGAATCAGAAACCTAATTTTCACAGCAGAATCAGGAACCTGGTTAGTTTTGAGTTACTGATCACAGATAACTTATGTTAGGTAAGCTCAGAAGACACTTTCCTTCAGTCACTTGGGCAGCAATCCTGCACAAGAGGCGGTCACTCTCTTGTCACTCTGTCACTCTCTTCTTTGAATGGCATCCCTTCTGTTCCAGCTGTACCAGCTGTAAAAAGGCATCTCCAACCCCACCAAAATTATTTACATTATCCGTTTCCTAGAGCTGCAAAAGAACGACCACAGTTAACATGCTGCACAACGAAGTCTGGGACAGTGGCCAAGAAGGCAGCTGCCTTTATCATTGTGGCAGCTTCAGATTACTTTGAATGCTGCTGCATTACGCGATAAGCCATTTACACAGGAGGAGGGGCGGGCTGGGTCTTAGTGTCAATTGGGCCATCTGAATCCAGCAAATCAGTGGGAAGCCTGTTTGAACCCTAAGAAAGAAACCCAAAGAGCTTCCTCTGTACATTAGCCCAGCTGATCTCTACAACAGAAAGCTGTGGTTTATTGCAGCCGTTCTCAAGCTGATAGAACAGCAGCTGTCAAGAGAGCCCCTGACAGGATTGGCCTGCCCCAATTCAGCAGGCTCAGGGACCTCTTTAACCCTCCAGATTGGAGTATTGGATACCAATTCCCAGCAGCTCCAGGAACACTGCAAGAAAATATTGTTGCCCAATGCCTCTGGAGGGCCCCATTCTCAGGGGTGTCAAACTCAAGGCCCATGGACTGAATCCGGCCCATGGGGTGCTTAAATCTGGCCCACAGGGCCAGGCTGGAAATATCAAAGAACCAACTCGCAGTGCATCTGCCAGCCAAAATGGGCCATCGGAGGGCCACATCCCCCCCCCCCCCACTCGCAATCTATTTTCAGCCTCCATGGCCTCCTGCAGCACTCTGCCAGCCAAAAACAGGCTGTGTGGAGGCTTCGCGAGGCCCCCTCATGGCCTGTTTTTGGCCTCTCCGGACTCCAGCACCACTCTGCCAGCCAAAAATGGACACCCCGTTTTGGCCAGCAGATTGCTGCAGGAAGTGTCTGTCCCCCCCACTCCCCATCCCCAGCCCACGGTGGAGAATTACAATACTGAAGAAATCCAGTTTAACACACATACACACGCTACGCTCTAAGTTATTAGAAACTTAAGTGTGTGGTCTCAAGGCCATTTTTTAGTCTGAGCAACTTAGCAACAGGAAATTCCGCTCCCAATTATATCCCATGCATTTATATACCAGCACACCTATCAGTCTACTTAGTGCCTATCTTGCTTCACCACTACCCTTTCTGGAAACAATCTGCATACTAAGTGAAATGCAGCAATATCTGTTTCATACATTATGCCGTACATTATATTATATCAGATTGCAGGTAGTTTCCCTCTACAAGTCAGATCATGATCCTCCCAGTATTCTAAGCCAGGGGCTTGTACATATTCAGAAAATGTTGCCTCTGACTTCCATACCACCTCCAGATAAAAATGCTGCTGATCTTGAATATGAAGGAGAGATTGGAGATGAAGCAACTTAATGAGGTCCTCAATAAGACCGGGATGAAACAAAAATGGCATTTATGGTTGTTGTGGTTGAAGGGACCATCTACCTGCAGCTGCTTTTTCCACAAAATGCAGTTCCTGCCAGAAGGTGCTCAGCTCAGGATATTTCTCCTTCACCATCATGGCAATGAAATGTAGAAGAGTCAACTTCCGGTCAGTGGACTTGGTGTCCAACAGCTTTCAGAATAGAAATAAGGAAGAACCAATTAGCAAGATATCAGTGTGTGCAAAAATTAGACCAGCAGGGAGTCTACGGTACATGCATGTGAACATAGACAATCCCATCTGTTCAGTCACATGCATGGGCATTGACATGGAATGCCCTGTGGGGAAATGCATTCACTCATTAGAATTCAGAGGCACGGGTGGTGTGAAAAAGTGCACAGTGCTGTACGTTGTGACAGGACATTAATTACTAACGTCCTTCTTCTTAAGGATACCTCTAGCAAATCCACTTGGTTACTTTTTACAGATATATGGATCATAACTACTGTATATATGATCCTTTTCCATGCCTCTTCCCTTACCAAGTCCAGACTCTGCAGCTTGAACCCATAAACAGAGCCACGCTTGCTGCTATTCATGTAGTTGCCAAGGGCCAGGATGATCTGTGGGGAGAGAAGAGGAGAGGAGAGGGCACAAGTACCTTAGGTGAATTTTCTCTGCCTCTGCCGGAACTACATTCCAACTTAGAGCCTACAGCTCCTGAACAGCAATCGAAAGTAAGCCTTTCTTTGTTGTTATAGAAATGGCTAGTAGTACATGTAAAAGTATGTAAAAGTAAAAAGTTGAGGCTGTAATTTTATTGTGTTATTTTAATGTGCTAAAAAGAGGCTTTTCTTTTTTCTTGTCCCCTTTACCCTGCACTTTTTGAATGAATGAATGAATATATTGGCCAAGTGTGATTAGACACACAAGGAATTTGTCTTTGGTGCGTATGCTCTCAGTGTACATACAGTAAAAAGACACATTCGTCAAGAATCATAAGGGACAATACTTAACAGTCATAGGGTACAAATTTTTGCTTTCCCTCCTCCCCTTTTCCCACTATTTTCATTTATATTTTATACTTCGATGAGCTTAATAAAATTACAATTTAAAAAAAAAAAAGGAAAGTAAGCCTTTCACAGACTTAGAGGCTCCCTTCGTTTGCCTCTTTGCTTCATCTGGGTTGAATTTTAGCATTCCAAAAAGTGTATGAGAAGTAAATGGTGGTGATTGTGCTCCAACGTCCCATTGTTAACGATGTTAATGCCAGCTGACTGACCTACCTCTAGCATTCGCTTGAGCTTCTGTGACGATTTGACGGACGCCGAGGCAGCGATAATGGCACTGAGTTGCTATAAGAGGCAAACACCAAAAGAGCACAACAGTATTATTGCTGGTTTAGCACCTGAACACTTCTTGTATTTTGTAGAGGGCTAAATTCCTTAGGAAGAGACACCAATTTGGGCATGGTTTAATCATCTGGTTTTTGTTTTTGTTTTAAAGCAAAGAGATCCATTTATTGAACTGGAAACGTGGACCTTAATATCTTGTTCTTGAAATCAATTTCCTTGTCTCACATACTTTATTACATACAACTCAGCTGAAGCATAAATCCATCCCTTCGTATGCACACACATTTTAAAGTTAGGGGAAAAAATATTAGCATCTGATTTTAAATTGCTTTGAACACTTCCCTGAGGAAAGGCCGATACAACTATTAGGAAGGAAGAATAATGGACACTGTAAGCATATTAGCACAGAGGAGAAAAAATGATCATTTGGGAACCTAGGTAGAATCACACCACAGTGGGACAAGATCTCCGAGTGCATCAAGAAAACATAAAGATTGAGTGAGTAGAATCAGTGGGGCACCTACCCAGTGCAGATGCTTTCTTCCTCCCTGACAACTATCCTGTTGAATCTCAAGGATAAAGATTTTCTATGCCTTTCCTAAACTGAAGTTAGTGGAAGTTGCACCTAAGGCAATCAAAAAATGTAATTTACTCTAGAGGCCATATCTGTTTGCTTGCATCCCCCATTTTGCCAGGCAGCCCAGCTAGGAAAGTACAGATTTTCAAAAGGACAATGTAATTGTCATTCTATGAAATTCTGCATTATAAAAATATGTCATAGTGTCATTGTAGACACATAGCTGGCTTCCTGGAGCAGAAGAAATAGAAAGATCAACCTCAAGCATATCCTTTCCCATCCTATATGTACATCTACTCAGAAAAGAGTCACCTCAAACTTAGTACCGCTTAAGGCCCTATCATTACAATGCTCCAAAAAGAACTTGTGTTACCGGCATGAGCATCTGGATGTTTTCACTGAAGTTGCCCAGGAACGCCATAATGGCCATGCGCTGGGTCAGACGTTCAACTTTGCTGAAGTGCAGCATGAAGCGGTCCTCATCGGACAATTCCTCCACTGGTTTCCTCTCCTTCTCATACTGGCGCAGCAGCTTCACCTCGTTCTCCGTTGGCAGAAAGCGCATCAGGCACTCCACAAAGTCCACTGGTAAGGTCTTCAGGTCAAACCTAAAAGAGGCCCCAATGAAGGAAGTCCCTCTATCAGAGATGGAGCATCTGGTTACGGATGGGCAAAGGACGCTAGGGGATTGGCTCTCTTAGCATTCTGTGATCCTCTCACCTAGGAATCAGCAACTTTGAATCTCATAAAGCTTGTGGCCTAGCTCCATGGGACCTGAAACTTAAGCCTAGTTAGGAAAAAGTGATCTGCCTTTATCTTGATTGACAACTGTGTGAGGAAGAAGGGTTGACAAGGAAAAAAGTGTTTCAGAAAGAAAAGAGTACCCCACCTATAATTTGCTTTGGCATCCCCTACTCCAGAGGTGGTATTCAGCAGGTTCTGACCAGTTCTGGAGAACCCGTAGCGGAAATTTTGAGTAGTTCAGAGAACCGACAAATAACACCTCTGACTGGGCCCGCCCCCATCTATTCTCTGCCTCCCAAGTCCCAGCTGATTGGCTGGGTCATCTTTGGTTGCCCTGCACAGGAGAATGGAGCTGGAAAGCAGGTTAGCTGGGTGGGGAGGGAATGGGATTTTGCAGTATCCTTCCCTTGCTGTGCCCACCAAGCCACATCATGCCCACAAGCCACGCCCACAGAATCGGCAGTAAAAATATTTGAATCCCTACTCTTATTATTTGCATATCTTGTGGCCCCTTCATGATTATGCCTGCAGATATACACTTCCTGACAGAGAAGAAGGTTGCCTGCGTAAGAGGAAAAACCACAGGCTGGTGGGATGGGAGACTCACGTGTGGATGGCTTTGCAGATCTCCTCTGTGGTTCTGCCTGCCTTACGCAACGTGATGGCCAGGTTCTTCGCCCGGTTGGCCTCCAGCAGGGTCACTTTGTTGACTGCTTTGTGTGATGCCTTGTTTTTAGAGCAAAGGAGATCGATGGCAGGACCCTGTGCTTTGGTCTTAAAGAGCTCCTCAAACTTGTCCAGATCAAGATCCTTGAGGAAAAAAAGTAAAGAGAGAGTTACCTCATCAGCTTGGGGCTAGTAATTACAACTGCTAATAGCTTGTGGTTTACTTCTTGGTATTTTGCTGTTGTGGCTGCATATCACTTATTAAAACCATACAGTACATTTTGGGAACCGAGGGCTCCAATAATACACTAGGATTGGATAGTAGGTTCCATAGGTGTTCAAAGGTTGCTGTGAGTTTCAGTGGAAGAATCTGATTATCTACTCCATATGCAGGCAGAATTGTGGCAGACAAATGTCAACGTTCAATACAATTCAAATCAAATGGCATCTGTCTTTACTGCTCCATTATTGCTGCTAGCACCTGCTTTCTGCCAATTTTCATCCTTCCTTCTTTCTTTCCTCCCTCCCTCCCTTTTCTTCTCCCATTTCACAAAAGAGACTCTATGCAACTTGCAACAATTAAAATAATTTCCTGTCCTTCCAGGTTCTTATTCTTGTTCTACTCTTCATACGTGTTATCTTCCCAATTCCACTTGTAATTCTACTCCCAGTCAAACTGACTTTTCCTTCTCTCACTCAAACTGAACAGCAGACTATTTTTTTTTTTAAATCAGCAATAGAGTTTCAGCTCCATGACACTGTAACAGTCCCAAAAAACAATAACAACAACTCCAGGGTGTGAACTAAGAAAGAAAATCATTTTGGGAATTATGTATTTAAAATCTCAACTCATGCCAGCACTCACTTCTCCGTTTCCCTCACCTCCAAGATCTTTTCATCATCCAGTTCACTGAAGACCGTCCCACTGATCTGGTTGGGTTTCAATGCTGTCCAGTTAAAAACTGGCAAGCGGAACTTGGTCTTGATGGGCTTCTTAATCCGGATTGCTTGGTGCAAAACAGAAAGAACAAAGCATGACAAGGTCATATGGAAAAGAGAAGATATTCTCAGCCTATTCCCAACAAATCAGTCGGAGGAAAAAGCTTTCATTCTGGCAATTTTCTGATGAGTTTTGGTTAACGTTTCTTAGTTTCCCTTATGCCGTAGTTTCTGAAGAATAATATCTATGTGATTTGGACATGTTATCAAATCCTTTCCCTCTTCTGTATGTAAACACTGAGGAAAATAATTTATTGATCTGTTAACAGGCATACATATCTGGACTGCAAAATTCCAGACAATTCCAACATGGCAACAAAGAATTACAGTGTACCCCTGTCATTTATTTTTGCAGCCCAGATATGACATGCCTCATCTGAGTTTCAAAAGAAACAGATGAATTTTCCTGAAGAGAATGGGGCTTGTTTCCAAAAAAAATAAAAAGCCCGTATTTCAAGCTGTGTATCTGAAGCCAGAACCAAAATTAAACTATCTATTTTTAATGGAAACAAATTATTTTAGTTTTTGCTATTCTAGTCCAATAGAATATGTCATTTCTCCCAAGAATTAAAACTTCAAGGTCACAAAATGAAATGGGATGCCAAGAAAAAACATCCATACAAATGACATAAATTGCATTTTAGGGAAAGCATACATTTTCTCAACCATATTGCATAATTTACCCGGCAACAGTTTCTAGTTGCTTAATTCAGTTTTATTAATTGGCTTTTTTGGCTCTCTGGCATTTCCCTCAGACTTTCCAGTCTAAATTTATACCCATAAGGGCTACAAGCATATATTTTAAAGTGGAGCCTACATTACTACTTGCATTATTTATCTTCAAACCCTTCTCCATTCAATTGGCATCAAGTATACAGTAAACCCATGCTATCTTACTGCTCAGGTCTATTGGGGAACAGATGTTGAGCCGGTGGTGGCACAATGGCTAGAATGCATTATGCAGGCTAATTCCACCCACTGCCAGCAGTTCGATCTAGACCGGCTCAAGGTTAACTCAGCCTTCCATCTTTCTGAGGTCGGTAAAATGAGGACCCAAATTGTTGGGGGCAATATGGCGACTCTGTAAGTCACCCAGAGAATGCTGTAAAGCATTATGAATCAGTGTATAAGTCTTAAGTGTTATTGCTACCTACCTGATAAGCCCATTGTGAGAATCACCGAAGGAGATGTGCCAGGAAGAGGTGGAGCTGGTGGACACTTATCTATGAGGAAAGAAACAATAGATAAATAAATAAAACAAGGCAACTCCCCTCATGGCAAGATATTGGCTTGTTAGCTCTAGAATAGAAGCCTACCTGGTAGTGGAGGAGGGGGTGGGGGAAGAGGGGGTGGAGGAGGGGGTGGAGGAGGGGCAGCCTCCACAGGAGGCAGGACAGGCAGGCAAAGTTCATCCTCAGAGATGTCGCAGAAATTGATCTCTGCCTCTGGAGGTGGTGGCAGCGGCAAGTGGTCACTCCCCATTGGATGTGAGGTATAATGATGTCGGAAGGCTTCTTCCTTCTCCTTGATAATTCTGCGCAATGTATGAACTTGGTGGCTGGCACTTTCGTACGTCTCCTGTCCCAAATACAGAGATACAATAGAGTCTTTCTTACCTCTAAAAACCGCTCCCTGCTTAACATCTCAGGCAATCCTAATGACAAAAGACCAATCCCATCAGACCTTCCTCAGTTCATGAGAAAGTGGATTGGAG
Source organism: Bungarus multicinctus (assembly GCA_023653725.1). Taxonomy (NCBI): domain Eukaryota; kingdom Metazoa; phylum Chordata; class Lepidosauria; order Squamata; family Elapidae; genus Bungarus; species Bungarus multicinctus. The sequence goes on from CM042834.1 coordinate 143,042,034, forward strand.
GTTTGAGTGTTGCAATCCAGCCTAGCTAGCAGATACGGACTGGGGAAGGTTGCAAGGGTCATTGTATTCTGAAGTGTAAAATCACAAGCATCTCCAACCATACAATTTCTGAGAATAAGAATGAGTTACATAATGTAATTCCTTCATAAGAAGAAATATCTGTCTATATGGAAAACAGTATGTGGAGATTCTCAGTCATCCAGGTCATGGTTGTCCCAAAGGTGCTTCTTTCAAGAGGCAACTGGACTTTCTGGTTTTTCTTTGAAGACGTTTCACTTCTCATCCAAGAAGCTTCTTCAGCAAAACATTTTCAAAGGAAAAAAAAAAAACTGACCAAAAGTCCACTTGCCTTTTCATAAAATGGAATGGATGGATGACTGAGAATTTCCATAGACATTTGACCTGTTGGATAATACTATCAACTCATGAGAACACCCATGAAAACTGATGCATATTATTCTCCCCTTTGGCCAGAAAGATCCATGAGGATGAGCAAGTTATCTTTCCCCACAGTATCTTGTCAATTACCTTCTCCGGGAAAGTCTAGATGAAACTATCAGTCACACCTCCCTCTGGAGAGTCACACCACACCTCTGGAGAGCACCTTCAATCCCCTTTCTCGGATCCACTTACCTTAACAATCTCCAATTCCTTTTCCCGCTGCAACAGTTGTTTTTCCAACTCAGCTACCCGCATTATGTTCTCATTCTCCAGATCCAGCAGCTTTTCTGTCAACTGAATAACACAGAATAGGAATCGCCGATTGGTCTTTCCTTTGAGTCAAGACAGCTCTGTTTTTATTGTTTGATAACAATATGTTCAACAACTCACTTGTGAGGCAGACTCTCATCAGTGAGGTAGTGAGACTGTCACAGGGGGCGTTTTAGCAAAAACCAAGCCATTAGTGTTCTTTGAAATAGTTAAAAAACACATTTTAGCTTAACTGTACCTTTTTTCCTTTGCGTGCCCAGGTGGAGACTTTACACCTCAGACAATGAAATGAATTTATGGGACCTTTTATATGGCATGCAAAAACTCCCCAATTTAATTCCTGGCATCTCCAGGCAGGGCTAGAAAAATCTCTGTCTCACCTACAAGTAGCCCTCAACTTAACAACCACAATTCTGCTGCTAAGTGAGATAGTTATTAAGTGAACTTTACCCCCATTTTATGACCTTTCTTGTCACAGTTGTTTAAGTGGATCACTGCAGTTGTTAAGTCAGTCACACTGTTGTGACGCGACTCTGGCTTCCCGACTGACTTTGCTTGTCAGAAGGTTGCAAAAGGTGTTGACATGACCCCCCCAAGAGACTGCAACCCGTTGTAAATATGCCAGGTATCTGAATTTTGATCACGTGACCATGGGGAGGCTGCAATGGTCGAAAGGGTGAAAAATGGTCATACGTCACTTTTTTCAGTGATGTTGTAACTTCGAACAGCCACTAAATGAACTGTTGTAAGGCAAGGACTACCTGTACTTGAGTTAAGGTACACAGTAGGTGGATCAACTATTGGACTCTTCACAATGAAAATCCCTATGTTCTAAAAGCTGGTGAACATGTCACTAACATAAAAGGGGTTGGATAAATAAATGTTTAGCAACTGAATGGAACTTCCTTGTTCAATGACGTTTTTTTTTTTTTACTTTAAGAGTAAATAGTAACAAAGGACAAGGACATTTCTTTAAATAGCCTATGTACTGTAATCCCCATTGGCAAAATGGGGTCCAGGATTAGCTGCCCATCCAATACGACTTTTCCATGTTAAAGAAAAGTCTGTACACTTACATGTGATAAGTGCTCTTCCAGTTCTTCTACTTTCTCCAAAGCCACGTTCTTGGTCTCTGCATCTTCTAGCAACCCACCTACATCAAACACATTGTCCAGGTAGGCCTGAATTTGCACTTGCAGCTTTTCACTTTCTGTGTGTCTTGACTTCTGTTGAAGAGAAGGAAACAGTCTTAAAGGCCAGAGGCTTCTAGTGTTCTCCTGGATGCCACCAGGTCCCCAGCAAGGCCAAAAGAGAGCCCCTCTGAGCTACACCTGACTTCCTCAAAGATGCACCCCATGGACAAGTTCTATTTCAGCCGTCCATTTCAGAGGCCCAAACTGGAGATATAGGAAACAGTTCTATAAGTAATGAAAGTATCATACGAAAATAAACCACTAAAGTATTCCATGATAATTATCAAGCCATTTGTGGAAAAATCTGAGATTTTTTAAAATACAAATGTATATTATCTTTATCATGATTTCCTTTCACTCCCATCCTCATCCCTACAGAATTCTGCATCCGGTCATTTGATGTGATGATGGATATTTTGTTAATAATCTTTAAATCCCACAAAACGTAAAATCACTGAACCGGTAGTTACACCGGTTGGATCCCACCCCTGATCTACCTGCAGTTGCTTTTTTCACAATTAATTAATTATTTTTAATTAAAATTAAAATGTTAACAGACACACATTAGTAGATTTATTTAAAAAAAGAAACCTGCCTTCTTCTAGAATCTGGATTCATATTGCACAACTATTTAAACACAGAGAACCAGGTTTGTAGACTGAGGTAAATATCCTTCCTTATGGAGAAATGCTGTTAGCAAAAGGACTGTTTCATTTTTTTAAGAGACAGTTCTCTACTTTGCAGACATCTGATGAGCTTCGAGCCGTTTCCCATATTTTCATTTGCCACATAAATTTAAGCCGCAATATATGAGTTAAAGTTAAGAGTCCTTCATCTAGCACTAGGCAAGCATTGCACAACATTCAAATGAGTCACTCCTGTGTAGATGTCTTGAACAATGTATAAAAATTGTGGGGCCAGGAAAAATAAAACCACAATATAAGTGATATAATTTTGTTGTGCCTAATTATCTTTCTGCAAGCCCAATCTTATATATGGGAAAGAGATTAAATATTGTCAAATTTTAATGCCACTTGAGGTTTACTTTGTGATGGGACAAAATGTTACCTGTAAGAACTCTTCCAAACCCAGCTTGGTGAACTCGTATTGTAAGTGCACTCGGAAGTTCATGTCTTCTACTGAATGGACCACAATGTTGATGAATTGCATACAGGCTACCTATAAAAGAGAGAAAAGGCAGCTGGAATTGTGACACATGGATTCAGTTATTTATTCTCCTTTAGCTTCTAAGATTTAAAACAAAACAAAACTGAAGAGAACTTAATTTTTAAAGTGCAGCATACGCTATAGAATATAGCTAAGTCTCATCATTCTTCCATGCATAGATTCTGTCCCTCCATGCGGAGAACCATGGATTAATCTTATGCTGGAGAAGGAGAAGAGAAGAGGACGTTTCAAATTTCATTCACTGAGACCATCTAATCTTGTTCTTTAGCAATTCCTTAAAGTAAATTGTTCCTTGGGTTGATAAAGACTCCTTACTCCTGCTGATAGATTTATCTGTCTACAATTTTATATATGTAGAAGCCTTTCCCAATCTTGCCTAAAATGACCAATGACTTTCTGAATCCAAGCATAAGCTCCACCATTGACTTGTGGTCTCTTGCATGGGTGAATTCGCAATAGCAATTTAAGCATAGTTGGGGACAGCAGAAGTCCTACATTATCCATGGAATACAGTTAATCCTCAACTTACAACCACACTAGGGATCAGAAAATTCATCATTAAGGTCAGTGGTGGGATTCAAAAATTTTTACTACTGGTTCTGTGGGCGTGGCTTGGTGGGCGTGGCAGGGGAATGATACTGTAAAATCTATAGTCAGAGGTGGTTCTCCAAACTACTCAAAATTTCCGCTACCGGTTCTCCAGAACTAGTCAGAACCTGCTGAACACCACCTCTGATTAAGATGTGTGGTCATTAAGTGAGACATCATGTGACCACAACTTGCAAGCTTCCCTGCCACCTCCCCCACTTTGCTTGGGAATTCACAAGATCACGTGACTATAGGATACTGCAACCATTATACATACATGACAGTTGTCAGAATCACAATCAAGTGAATGGAAATACTGTAACCTTGTAAGCAGGAGTGGGATTCAGTTAGTTTAGACCAGTTTGGGCGAACCGGATGTTAAATTTACATCTGGTTTGCCGAACTGGTAGTTGAACCGGCTGGCTGGTCCCGCCCACCCCGCTCTTCCCCTCCCAGGAGTCTCCATGCGGCCCATTTTGGATGCAAGTAAGTGCAGGGTCCGTGTGGAGACTCTGGGAGGGCGAAAAAGGGGCCTTTCGGAAGTCCGTAAATTGGCCTATTTCTGGCTTCCGGAGGGCCTCCGGAAGGGGTGGCTGTTTTTGCCCTCTCAGAGGCTCAAGGGAAGCCTCCGGACCCTGGGGAAGGTGAAAAACAGCCCTCCCGGAAATTCCAGTAGGCCACGCCCCCCATGGCCACGCCCACCCAGCAACCGAGCACTGAACCGGTTGCTGGAATTTTTGAATCCCACCCCTGGTTGTAGAGGGCCAGTGAGAGGGCCAGTTGTAAGTCACTTTTGCAGGGTCATCAAAAGTTTGATCAATCGTTAAAAGGGATGGTTGTAAGTCAAGGACTACCTATATATGGTTGATTATCCAGACAGAAAATATGCATCGAATCCGTCAATTGTTTCCTCTCATCATTGGGCCCAATGAGCAGCTGGCATACACAATTCCAAAGCAAATGTGTTCTTCCATATCTTTTTTTTCCCTAACACCTTTTTTTCCTACCTACCATGAAGTCAATGTTGCTATCTTCATTACGGAAATATTCCATCAGTTTCTCAAAGCGATGCTGCTCTTTGCATACCTAAGAAAAGAAAACACACCCGAATCATAAACAACTAGCAGTCCTGATGAGCCTGCCAAATACATTTCATTCCATTGAATCTGACACATTTCCATAAGTGCTTCTCCTCATAGCTGTGCAATGCTTACTTTCATGCAGTTATTTCTTTCTCTGGTCACATACCCAGAGAAAGAGAGTTTTGTTATCAGCAGATATTACAGGGAGCAAGTACTGTGTTTGAATTATCCTTACAGAAACACAGGTAGGAACAGGTTAGCCACCATGGGGGCCTGCTGGTTTTCCTTTAATCACTTCAGGCTTTATTCATTTTAGCCTTTTATTTATTAGATCAAGCTTCTGAATGTTTTGACAGGATTGACAGCCAAATGGAACATCTAATAAAACACATGATCCACATGTAATCCTTCAGGAGTCATTCACAACAAGAAAGAGGAGACTTTTTTTCTCCCAGAAAAATGTCAAGCTCTTTGAGAAGCTACTGATGAAAAGATCCCGCAGCTAAGAGTCTCTGACTTGAACTTCTGAAAATGAGATTCTTAAGAAAGTTATCCAGAGAAGATCTTGACTGCAAGTGAGCAGCAGCAGGTGTATGAGTATATAAACAAAATAAAGTGGCATGCAGGCCTGACCAAATCATGGGATTCAGCTTATTTCTGCTCAGAGACTCAAGGCAATACCAAAAAGACAGGGCAGGCTTCACTGAACAAAAACTTTGCCCAAAATAATATGAGATAGTTGAGTAGATTTGACTTGGGTTCTCATTTGGTAAAATAAAAAAAGTTAATGGTCACTATCCATCACATCATTTTTTTCTGTTTTCGTCCCTCCTCATTTACATCTATCTATGGGTTGTGACCAAAGTCCTTCCATCTAACCTAAGATGTTTCCATCTGCTTCCTTATATTTGCATACCCTACCTCAAAATAGCGTTCCAGATGTGTTGGGCTTCAAAACCCATAATCCTTTGGATCTTCAGAGTTTGAAACCTATCTTTTCAAATAGATAATAAAAGCAAACTCACCTCCTTGAAGTTCTCAAAGGCAGCCAAAATGATCTCATGGCCACCTCGCACAAGACACACAGCTGCCAGCAGTTCTAATACCAGGGCTTTTGTCCTGGGAAGACAAAAGATAGACACAAAGCTAATGGACAAGCAACTAGAAAAAAAAAATTATGGAGCCCACAATGAAGAAACGATTGGTGCGGAACTTGTGGAAATAGCTACATTAACCTCTTCGATCAGAGAAAAAACAATATCCTCATTTATGGTTGAATGGAAACCCCTAACAGACTTTTTACACATAAAAGAGAAAAATGCACTTATGATTAGTGGTTTCGATAGTCACCAAAAAAAAGATAATAGAAAGAGTGAGTTTTCTTTTGTAAACAGCATAAGAGATAACTTTGTAATTGTGCTTATATTTACTGCAAATAAAATAGGAATATTCTTCTCTCTATTTCTTTTGATTCTTTCTTTTTTTTCTTCCTTAATGGCTTTTACTCTTTATTAATTGGTGTTGATTTTTTATTTGTAAAAGTTTCAATAAAAATTTACAAGGAAGGAAGGAAGGAGGGAGGGAGGGAGGGAAGGAAGGAAGGAAGATTCATCTGAAAAGAGTAGTATAGGTAGTCCTCAACTTACAACCACAATTGAGCCCAACATTTCTGTTACTAAGCAAAGCATTTGTTAAGTGAATTTTGCCTCATTTTACGGTTTTTGCCACTGTTAAGTTTCTTACAGTTGTTAAGTTAGTATCATGGTTGTTAAATGAATCTGATTTCTCCATTGACTTTGCTTGCAAGAAGATCAAAAAAGATAGTCTCTTCACCTCAGGACATTTCAACAGTCATAAACATGTATCAGTTGCCAAGTATCCAAATTTTAATCATATGACTATGGGAACGCTGCAATTGTGAAAGTATGAAAAATCATAAATTACTTTTTTTCAGTGTCATTGTAACTTTGAACAGTCACTAAATGAGCTGTTGTAAGTTAAGGACTATCTGAATTTTTATTGTTATCATACACACAGCACTAACCCTAATGTGGAACTAATTAGGCCTTTCTTGTCAACTTTGGCTATTGGTCCTGGGAATATCACAACATAAAGTTAAGACTCCATCTGTTGCTCAGCATTTAATAGTTCCTATTAAAAAAAAACACCTTCCCCATTTGCAATTCTGTCATTGTTGAGACTGCTCCTTAAAATCAAAAGATATGTCACTATGTACTAAATCAGATCATTACTCCATGTAACAGAGAGTCTGGCTCTCCCCTTAAAAGGTTCAGATCAGAACCATGAGCCTCATAGAGAGGACTTTTTATATGTAAAGTACATGTTCCATCAATGAATTAAGCGTTTCCCCCAAGGTAAGCCTAGGAGATTTTGTAAACACTAAAGCCACAATCCTATAAGCATCATAGAATATACTAGATCTACAAACTGAAGTTCAGCACATGTTTTACAGTGCAAAGAAAAATCAAACCCTATACATATTCAATTCTTTGCCTATCTGAGATAAGAAATAATTATTTTTGAAAGCTGGGGAAACCAATTCCAGATAGAGTAGAAAATACTTAGCTATAGATACTAGACACTAGAAGTCTGATTATTTTTTACAAGGAAGACTACTATGGTGTATTTGGTGGAGTCCAGTGGATTAGTTCAGATAGACCTCTTTTATTAGGAACCCATCCACCCCAACTTTGGTGGAATGAAGTGTAGAATTACTTACTGATTACTAGTGATCTCCCAAATCAGGAGAATGTGATTTTAGATTAATGAATGGAAAAACCAGATCCCGCCAGATGATTTTAAATTCTGCTTATTTTAATTGTTTTCAATGTATATGGCTGCTCATCCCACTGTAGTGACTTTGGGTGATTAAGAACAGTTAGAAAATAAAGCCAACAACAAAATAAAATAAGTAATTATTAACCAAGGCAAAAACCAATAAGCAGCAATTAAAATAACCACATCACATGGACTCTGACAAACTGACCCCCATGCCTGGGCATACAGTCATGACTTCAGGCCCTTGTGAAAGGCTGGCAGAGTCAGGGCCATCTAATCTCTGGGAGGAGGATGTTCCAAAGAGTGGGTGCCATGACAGAAAAAGCTCATTTCCTGGGTCCCTTAGATCAGGGGTCTTCAACCTTGGTTTTGCTAGCTGGGGAATTCTGGGAGTTGAAGTCCACCAGGCTTAAAGTGGCCAAGGTTGGAGACCCCTAGATGACATTCCTTAAGTGGCAGGAACCATGTCTCCTACCAGATCCTATGGGATGGGTAGAAGTGTTTGGGTCCCAACAAATAGACCATGCCCATACCACGGTTTAATTTCTAAAGATCAAGAGAGGAATTAATTACAAGATACAAAATTGTGTTGTCTGTGCGGGAAGAAAAGAAAAAAAAGACCCTGAGCTGTAGAGAAACTCTAGTGATGGTTATCATCATAAGTATTATTTTATAGAATATATCAAAAGATGCCAAAGACATGACTTGTTCACATGCCTGCTGTTCTCCAGATGTGCATCCAACCATCACTTAATGCCAAGTGTTAAGGAATACTGCTGAACTTATTTAAGATATGATCAAGTAACTTTACTGGAGAGTTTAGGTAACCAATGAATTTACATTAACAACACAGACAGGCAGTATTTCTGGCTGTATACAAAGCTTTCAGAAAGACCAAACAATACTGACATACTGCAAAACAAATGCACATCTGCTTTACAAATTAACATGTGTTTGAAATCAGATTTACTAGCTGGAGATAGGCCACAATTTCAGTATTGTTTCGTTTTTTTTCAGAGTTGAAGGCAATTTGAAAAATGCACCACTGCTGAAAAGGGAAAATTCGTCGTACTGTTACTCTTGCTATAAAGGTATTACAAATGATTGTGATATTTCACAAACCTGCTCACTCTGCCTGATTAGCCGGGATAGTAAGTCAAAAGAAAAGTTTGTTTGGCCTCATACCCTGGGACGCAACACTTCTAAGTCACTTTCAACTTGTTCAGAAAATACCTATTGCCTTTTTATAAAGACTGCACTTCTAGTAGAGTTTGGAAGATCGTGCTTTCTAAACTTATCAGAAAACTTGTATGATATCTCATGATATCAGATATACAAAATTAATGCTATAATCTTGAAATTGACCTCGTTTTCCAATATTAATATAGTCCATGTAAACCGCACCATATAAGCCTTATATTTCAAAAATTAAACAACAAACTTCATTTTCATGAGGCTCATTGAGTATAAAGTTGTCTTACCTGGGGTTTTTATTGTTCAAGCTGAGAGCAATCTCATTAACAGCGTGAGGATGTGACATGACCAAATTGAATCCATACTGGAAGGGAAAGGAATTTATATAAATATTAGAAGTTATAAGAAACACTCAACTAAACAGATAGCCTTATTTAAGATGTAACATGCATATCTAGGTTCTTTTTCAAAAGGTAACTGGACTTTGTTTTTCCTTGAAGAAGTTTCGCTTCTCATCTAAGAAGCTTCTTCAATTCTGACATCTTCAAGGAAAAACAAAAGATCCAGTTGCCTTTTGAAAAATCACCTTTGGGACAGCAAGGACCTGGATGACTGAGAATCTCTATAGACACATATTGTATAGAGAGGTGATTAATGAAAGAGAGAAGTGAGAGAAAAAAGAGAGAAGTTGGAAACGAGGATGGTTTGCAATGATAAAAAGTTATGGAGAAATACAGAGAAAGGTATTTATGTAAAGTAGATATAAATAGTTTCCTTTTTTGCCCCTCATGACATTATTATTATTATTATTATTATTATTATTATCATCATCATCATCATCATCATCATTATCATCATCATCATCATCATCATCATCATCAACAACAACCTTTGGGGCTGATTGGTAGCTCAAGAGCTCGAGTCCTAACAAAGACCTAGGAACTGTTAAGATAACGCTGGAGCAGCTGTTCCAAGTAGGGTGTTTTTTTGTAGAATCAGAGTATTCAAGTCTAATAAATTCAGAATTTCCAAATAGCGAGGTAGCCCTTTAGGTATTGCTCCAAGGGCTCCAATTACAATTGGGATAATACACCATTTCTTTTTCCAAAGTCGCTCAACTTCAATTTGTAAGTCCCGATACTTTGTGATTTTTCTTGCTGCATGTCTTCAATTCGTGCATCACCAGATATTACAATGTCAATGAACCAACCTTTTTTCTTTTCAACTATTGTTAAGTCAGGTGTGTTGTCGGCCAAGTGCCTGTCAGTCTGAATTCTGAAGTCCTACAAGATCTTGACTTTTTCATTCTCCAGAATCTTCTGATGTTCCCAGTAGTTGTTACTATACTCAAATCCAAACTTTTAGCACAGTTTCCAGTGAATAATAATAATAATGATGATGATGATGTTTGCATGCTACAAACAATAATACTTATTATTATTATTATTATTGGTGGCTTCCTTTAAATTAATATATTTCTGTATTCTGCATTAAGCTAATTATCTTGAAAAGGTATGTAACACAAAGTATGTATATATATATATATATATATATATATATATATATATATATATATATTTTAAAAGACATTTCATACAAATAAACAAATTATTAAGTTCTTTAAAATGTCACATACAGCATAGCTTTGTTACAAACCTGGTGCGTAGTTAGATAGATACAAATTATCATACAGAATACACGGATAACAGGGAGGGAGAAGTAAAAGAAAAAGAAAAGGGTATTCATTTAACAAAGAGGTAGTCATATCAACTCACCACCCCAGCTATCTCTTTGGAAATACACTATTTAGTGGTGGTGTCCCCACATCTTCTGACACTCCATTTTCAAGTAAATTCTTTAGACAGAATGGAACTTTCAAGGCAGTTAAGTGAAATTCTTTACTGGTACTGACATTAGAGGATGCTACATTGCTTGGAGAGCCAAAACCAACTGAGGTCAAGAGGGGAGGGAAGCTTGGGGGGAAGCTTGGGGAGAAGAAAAAATGACCAGGAGGAGGTGTTGTGCCAGTAGAAGTAACAATAAGACTGACTTTCCCACCCCATTTTCTTTCCCTGGCCCCCAAAAATCACTCAGGTGTTTGAGCCAAAAGTTCTCCTGAGGCAAAGCCAAATTATAAATGTAATAAAATGCATGCGCAAATTTAAAACCATTGATTCTAAGAGTCCAATTTTCCTACAAATTCACCACAGCCAAGCACTCCAAAACCCCTATCCCAGCTCAAAGTCAGCCCTCCTAAGGTTCAGGCCAGCCAATACCTGATAGTTCATGATGGCTCGTAAACACAAGATGCAGACGTGCACATCGTCTTTCTGGCTCACCAGCCGTGAGTTCTTCAGAGCTTTTCTGCTGGGAAGGGTGGTGTATCTGGCAAAGAGAAGAGAACCCTACATTTAGCAAGGAGCAGTAACCTCTCCAGAAGAATGCTGTCACTTGCCAAGGATGAGGTCACAGCCACAGCTAAGAAGGAACACTGAAATTAGAATCACCAACTTCTGTCAAGAGATTTGCCCAAGATGTATGTTTTCCTTTGGGAACAGAAAAGTCTGGGTGGCCCCAATACCTTCCTTGCAATCTGATAGCAGCTGTTCTAAAGACAGAAGGTTCCTAGAATTGCCAGTCAGAAGGCATCCTGCAGCTATCCCCACTTTTCCTATTTTACTGATCTTGGTAGACAGAGAGGTTTCGGGCATGAGGGAAATTAAATAAACGATAGGAAAAAAAAATATTTTTCCTGGGAAGCAACTTCAAACCATTCAAGGGATTTCCCCCATGTTTTATTTCATTATTATTAATTATTGTTATTATCTATTATTTGTTTCTGTTAGAAAAAAATCCTTAAAAAGCCTCAAAAAGTTACTTTAGCAAAATGAAGACATGTGTTGTTTTTTTATCAGCCCAAATCAGGAAAACCCAAACCAGGGCACTTAAGCAAAGCAATTAAAATGTTTGTTTTTTTAAAAAAACCAGGAGAGAAAATTAGATTTCTCTTGATGGAAAATAATCAAAAAATTGGAAGAAAATAATATCTTCCACAAGGAGTAGAGAAACTAGCTAGTTCCCAAAAGAGTGGCATGTAACCTAAACACCTGAGCGGCAGAGAGAAACTAGAGGTGAACGCTTCAGATGTCATCGCTAGAAAAGAATGTTCAGCTAAGAGAGGACATCTGCAGAAGTTATCATGATAAAGTTTACTTTTTCTCCTCAAATATTCAGTTCTATTCCTTTCTCTTCCTGTGATGATCCAAACTATAGCCTTGACTGAGATGCAGGAAGACACTGGACTTTTCAGAGCTAGTATGGTTATTATCCAACACAGCATTCTAATGCCTACCATATACTTTGAATTATGGTCCCACAATCCCTTGCTCATCATGCTGGTTGGGATAGATGAGAGTTGAAGACTAAAATTTTTGGATGGCATCTATTTCCCTATCGTGCATATTATCATCATTGCAGCAACAGTTTACCAATTGACTTTCTCTCTAAAGGTACCAGTGCCATCACAGCAGATGGCTGTGTTTTTTTAGCTGCCCCTTTGAACAAGAATAAACTCCCTGAGGGCTCGATCTTGTAAAAGCAGCTGATTTTTCTTTGGGCTTTTTTAGCCTGAGCAAGTTGGCTTTCCAGGTTCAGGTTAAACCTGTCTCTCAATCCACGTGTGCCTCCTAAACCACCCACTTGCCTTCAAACCAAAAGCCATGGACTACAGGGATTCTTGTCCAGAGGTGGTATTCAGCAGGTTCTGACCAGTTCTGGAGAACCAGTAGTGGAAATTTTGAGTAGTTCAGAGAACAGGCAAATCAACCTCTGACTGGCCTCGCCCCCATCTATTTACTCTGCCTCCTGAGTCCCAGCTGATTGGCTAGGTCTTCTTTTGTTGCCCTGCACAGGAGAATGGAGCTGGAAAGCAGGTTAGTCAGGTGGAGAGGGAATGGAGATTTTACAGTATCCTTCCCCTGCCACGCCCACCAAGCCATGCCCACAGAATCTGTAGTAAAAAAATTTGAATCCCACCACAGCTCTTGTTCACATGCCCACATATATCTGCATGCACACAGGCCAGTACCTGGCCTGTGATGTACATCATGGTATGCTGCGTCATAGTACCCAATTCAAGAATACTTACCAAGATAATAAGGACAGGGGGAGGGGAAAGAGAGAGAACAGGAGACCCAGCAAAGACAGGCAAACAGAGCAGGGCAAAGGACAAGGCCTGGAGCAGAGAGGAGACCTGGCCAGCTACCCACAGAGGAACATCAAGGGGGAAGAGTGGGAATGAGAAGAAGAAATCAGCACACGGCATCCCCTGGAGGGCAGAAAGCAGGGCAGGTTTATTACTGTATGAGTAGGACCGCTGAACAGGATACATACTGGAGATTGCGCGGCAAGACAGAAGTACATACCGGAGAGCGGACTGGCGCGCAGAGCGAGCAAGGCTGTTGGCGTAGGGAGCAGACAGGGTGCTGGGGTGATGCAGATCCTCTATGGACCTGCTCCAAGATTTCAGCTTCTCTAGCGCTCCATCCTCGCTATTTTCCAGACCCTCAAAATCAAACCTGGAGGGCAGACAGGGAACATACACCATACACACAGGGAAGCTTTAGGACAAAAGCCGGCATGAAGGGGTCAAAAGCTCTGGATTTCCCCAAAGGATGGATGTTTCTGCAAGCCACAAATCAGCAACATGGAACATGACAAAGTAGGAATTTGATAGTCCTCTCTGTGGGTAAAATCTCAGCATACAGAAATCACTGCTGCACACAAAAATTCCCAGGGCAATTTTACAGTATAGTTACGCCAGTACAGAAGCCACAGTATATTCCCCACCCTGTGGGTTGAATTTGTATTAAATACAGCCTTTTCTGGCATCACCTTGTGCTATTTGACCTGCAGTTCAGTTGTCCTTCATAGACTATAGTGTTTGCATTAGGATATGACTAAACAGCTCAATTTCAGGCATCTATCTTGGGAACAGCTGGTTCCATTTGTTCTGACTTCTAGATGGAGTTATTATTTTCTAAAAGATTTCTGGAGCAGCTGAAGCTGAAGGAAGTTCCTTGTTAAAGGAGGAATAGTTTTCCCAATGGGATGCTTTTTCGTAAGTTGTTTTTATGGTGTTCTTTAAATTTGCAAACAATGTTAAGCCGATACTGGCTCCTGGTCTATTTAAAAGATCAATTCAAAAAAAGGAACTTTGGAGTTCTAAACAACCTGGGATGAAGTTATACAAAAAATCTTCTTGTCTCACTATTTCTGAGTGTTAAGATCTACAAATCCTTTCTAGATTTCTACCTTTTTTCAGTCACAGCATTCCTACTTCAGTCCATTCTCATAGAGCAGCTCTGGTAAATCCTTGTATTTTTATGAAGTTCAATAATCCCCCTAAATCAAATTTTTGTAGTACAATTCAAATCCCAATATAAGCTATTTTGCACAATGGTGTGTTCAATTAGAACTGCTCAATTCTTTTACAGTTCAAGAATGGAAGAGATAAGAATGCAAGTTTCAGATAACTACGTTTTTATATTTTGGCTAGATCACTGATTTTAAAAATGAAGATAAAAATGAAAAGAATTTTTTGGTTGTTTAAAATAATTCACTCCAAGATCCCTGCTTCCTGAGAGTGGGATAATTTGAAAAAAAAATGACGTAAACTGCCAAGGCAGAAAGGTCCAGGTAAGAACTCAAGAAAATTCACCTTCCAGTCAGAATTAGCTTAGGATAGAAAATAGCATCTTTGCAGATTACCTCATCCCCCACCACTCCTGATAAAGAGATACACTACATGTACATACCTTGAGCTCCCTTGTTTGTTCAACCCTTGGGACTTAACTAGCAAGGATATTTGGGCAAATTCAAGGTGGAAGTGTCCCAGCAGAAGCAAGAACAGAACCGGTTAGGTCTCTGGAGTGTTCCTCAAAACAATTGCCAGAAATTTTTTCCCCTCTTGTTTTGATATCCTTTGGTCTTTCTTTTCATGTTTCTGTTAGGATACCTAAATATTATTGCAAAATGGAATTCTATGGCCTTTCCAACTAATTCTTGAGGACTCTGGGGACCAATTTAGGCCATCTGTTGGAGGCTTCATGAACAGTGCGATCAAAGCAATATGCAGTTTATTATTGTAACGGCACAACATCAACCCAACCCCCTTTTTAAACCATCTTTCTGATGCTCTCTTGTCTCTCAACCAAGCAGCAGACAGCAGGGAAGAAAAGATTTACATAAGTTTTGAAATTAAACCTCAGAGCCACATATTCTTCTATATCTTCAAGCTGCCATCCCTAGTCTATGACATCCTGTGTGGATCAAGCATTAATAGAACTTCAGATCCCCTTTTTGAAGCAACAAAAAGAAAGGTAGACAATATATTTCACTTGCTGCATTTTCAGTTTCAGTTCAGAAAAGTGGAACATGTTAATTATTATGTGATTAATTAACTAATGAAATGCTAGACAATTAGCCAACTCTCAAGTATTTGTACCTGTCATTTTTATTTATGTTGTTAGTCTACCAAGACATATATGCCACACACAGCCAGCAAATTTTTTCGTGGAAGTACCTCTAATGCAAACTACTATCTGCAAGTGCCAGTTAGGGAGACTTCCATAATGAGCAGAAAGCCTGACATGGAAAATGCTGAAAGCAACATGTAAATTCTTCTCCGTCTGGGAATCTGAATGAGATTAAGGGTCCCACATACAAAACCAGACTTCCAAAATATCACAACCCACTCAGTATGCAAACCTCATGATGTCTTCTTATAACTGGCACTGTTAAGAATGTATATGATACCAACATGAAATATCTACATAGGTAGGGGATATTGTGAAGAAGGAAGAAGAACCAGGGTATCTTGACAATAACACAGTTACTTACATCACTGCGCATTGAGCAAATGAGAGGTAGTCCACCAGCACATCTAGGCCTTTGTTTTCATCGTTGAGAAATTCACGCACCCATCTGCAAAAATAAATAAAAATAAAAATTGACTCCAAAATATTATTACTGCAGATATTTTCTGATGTGACTTACTGACTGTGTTCAAAGTCAAACTGTGGCACTTTTGAAAGTCTATCTTTCCAACCACCTGTTCTCAACCTAATGGGATAACAATTACCAGGATTTCCAGCTGACAGAGGATTGCCTCTTTATATTTTCAAATGGTGTTTAACTGTCCAGTTTTGAAGCCATCTGACTCCTGGACTACTCTGGGTAGCCCACAGATTAAAAAAAAAACATGCAACAATGATGGCCTTCTTGACATGTAAGCATAGAGCTGCCCTAGATATTAACTTGGAATCATTCAGTGGGGGTCACATCCATGCCTTTTCTTTCCTTGAATGCTGCCTGCTACCCAATATAATTTTCTCCTCTTTCTTTCTCCTCAGGGGTCTTCAGGTTCATAGGTTCACACTGCCATTTCATCCATTTGATTGTGGCAATTCAAATAATTGTAATTCTCAGGAATGAGAACCTGAGAACTCTCAGGAATTCCTGCAACTCTCAGGAATGAGAACCTGAGTTTATAAGCCCACTGAAAATTGTAATATTTTGGCTAAAACTGATCTCATCCTCTTCCTCCTGTTGGTTTTTCTGTTTCTATATTTTTATAACCACTGTTTATGCTTGATTATGCCTAATCTTGTTTTAAATTTAAAGATTTCAGGGATGGATTTTGCCTAAAAAGACAAGGCATGAATTAGTTATAAAACAGACCAGCATTCCCCAACCTTTCCAGACTTGGGGGTGGGGAGACGGGGTGGTTCTGTGTGAGTAGCGGGCAAGCGTGTACATGTGCACAACTCCATTTGTGCAAGCAGTGGGCATACGCGCCAGCCGCTCGCATAAATGAAGCGTGTGAACATGCGTTTGTCCGCTGCTTGTACAGGTGCATGCTTGCCCACCACTTCAGGCAGCCCACTTCTGAACAGCTCAAGGCCCCTGAATTAGAAGGATAGTTTGGGCATATAGAATCTTGCACAAATATCACATTCACTGCCTCCTACAAAGTGCTGAATTAGTACTTCAAGTGCGGTTTCCAAAACCATGAGGTATATCGCCCTTGGAGAGGTGTTACAGACTGAGTTCAGGGGAGGGGTGAAGAACCTTTTAGTTATACGTTGTTATAGCACAATAAATCCACATCTCCCATTATATTGTTTTCACTTAGGTTTTCGGATTTTTAGGGGAGGCCTGAATATTAAGATTACACTAAAGAGAAGTATGATGGCAAAATGTTTAGGAACCCCTAATTTAGATACATGAAAACTCACATGAATAACAACAGTCTGGGAGAGCTTGTTCAATGAAGCCCAACTTGAAGATTTGTGGAATTATAACTGGAATTGTGCATGAAAAGCAAAGATGCTCCAATGGGAGGATGTCCCTTCCCAATGGGAAATTCCTTCTCAAAGACTACAGTCAAGTGAAGGCCTATCTCCAGCGTAGACATCAGACATCAACACTTCTCAAATAACCATTCAAGCTCAGCTTATTTTTAGGACTATGTCCAGTCTGAAGTTTTGGACTGATGTATATAAACTGGACAGAGTTCAGAGAAGACAGAAGAAGATGATAAATTTAGAAGGAAATCAGCCACTATGGCCCACCCAATGTGTGTTCAGGGAGATTGCAGTAGCCTCTAGTTGTTGTAAACAAAATATTGTAACTAATACAGCTTTATCTTTCCATAGCAGGGAAGGGAGCGTTTGCTTAGGTACCAAGACATCTGCTGGAGATCCCTCACCCTCCTGTAGTCTTTGATGCAAGGAGGGAAAGTGGCACGGGAAACGAATCTGACAAATCTGTAGGCAAAGAATCAAACTGTACTTGTTGGGTAGCATCAAACGAAGCTGTGAATGTGTGTGACTTTGTACGTAGAGATGTGCCAATCCAGGAACAAGTATTGTGCATCATAAGAGAGAGAATGCCTGCAGCTAGTGGTTTCAGTATGTGCTGTTATTTCCTGAAGCAGCTTTGGCTGACTGCAATTTTGACCATTAATCATCCAGATCCTGAAATGGTGCCTCTGTCAGTCAGAGTCTTTCTCTCTCTCTCCCCCACCCTCTCCCTCCCTCCTTCTCTCCCTCCCTCTCTCTCTGTCTCTCTGCACCCGCCCATTTCCTGCCTGTCTGAACTTCAGCCTCCAACCCCAGTGTGTTTCCTGTCTGATTTCAGTGGCTGCAACTACTAATTTAGAGTCTTCAATGCATTTATTGAAGGCTAAAGGATGTGGAGGAAGGAGCAAAGGCTCTCTAAGGCAAATCCCATCCTGTAGTCAGGTAAGGAAGAAGAATTACGAGCGGGTGTTTTTTTTTAAGTGTGTGCTTATATAGAGGCTTCTTTACAAATGCATCTGCTGCTGTGCCTATTTAACCACAGCTGATTGGCAAAGCACATGTTTTTTATATATATATATATATAACATGTGCTTTGCCAATCAGCAAATATATATATATATGTATATATATGGGTGTCCCAAGGATTTACGTTAAACATTTCTCAGTCTCTGACCTGGAGCACCATTGTCAATTGCAGCAAATACCAGACTAGATCCACCATGCCTTTGACAGTGCACAGTCATTTTATGTCTTCGTTGGAAGGAATAAATCTTCAAGAACATGTGAGAGACAAGGCACAGATGTGAGCAAGTACCTGCATGCACCGATATTCATTTATGTACATGGTGCAAACTGAGCTTAGGAAAGTCCCACGGACTGCTTTTAACCAGGAATATCTCTAATAACAACATTTCAGCCCCATCTGTGTTAAGAGCAGAGAAACAGGGAAATGAGATACAGTTGCGTATAGGGAAAATATATAGTATCTCCAGAGGTTTAAACAAGTGGCCCAAGAAGGAGGGAGGGAGGGAGGGAGGGAGAGAAGGAAGGAAGAAATGCTTGAGAAATTTTGGGGAGATCCCGTCTGGGTTACATTATGGCATCTCTTATCCTCTAAAATTGTTTGTTTGTTTGTTTATTTACTCATTCATTCATTCATTCATTTGTTTGTTTGTTTGTTAAACAAAAATTATACATTTGAACAAACAAAATGAAAAAAAAAACCCTAACATCTGACAGGCACTTTAGTGCACTTACACATGCCTTCCCTAGGAACCTCTTAAATATGGAATGAGGTCCACAGAAGTTATTAGAATTAAAACTGTAAATATTAGTAGCTGAGACAACTGAATTAGGTAAGATACTTCAGAGTTCAACAACTCTGTTACAAAAGTCTATTTTTTAAAAATCTGAATAGACAAGCCTGATGTTTATATGAAAGCAAAAGCAAGCTTTAGAAAGATAGAGGAAATTTTATCAAGGACATATAGATTATTTGTAGCACTTAAAGATTGCCTACAAGAACCAGGTTACCCTCCAAGTTTGCATACATGAGCAACGATTGTCTTATGTCCTTGCGTGCTTCCTTCTCCCCCAGAGAATGAGAATCTGTTTCCCCTACACCCAACCCTCTCTCCCATCTCAATCTTATCCTTTTAAAGTCTCTGCCAAAAACTCTGCTGTGTCCAAGTCAGGGATACGCTCCAAATTATATTCTTATCATGGTTGTTCCTTTTCTTTAAAAAAACAAACAAAGCTAAGCATTCTACACCAAATTATCCCTGATTCCACTTCCAGAAATGTTGAGTTCTGTGGCTAGTTGCCTATTGCAAATATATGCTTTTGGTAAATACTGGCAGTGGCAAAAAGTACAGTAATAGCTGGGAATGATGGAAATTGTAGTCAACAATATCATGATGGCATGACATTTGTTCTACATTGGTAATCCTCACTGACAACCTCACCATCGCAATGAAACTAGGTTTTCATTGACACACACGTTCAGTTCTATTTGTCACTGCGTTTATTTTGGTTTGTCTGAGGAGCTTCCAAAGAAGTTTACAGAATGAGCTGGACTGGTTATCAAGTTTCCATAGTAACAAGATATGAGTGTCTTGTGATATTCTGTTTTACTACGCATGTGTGCAGGAGAGGAGTTTTACTTCTACTTCATCTTTCATTATGTCTTTCTTTCGCTTGCTTATTAGAATGGTACTGCTGTTTCTTTTGTTTCTTAGTTATTTTGTAAATAAAGTATGCTGGCATCAGAAAAACACGATTCATTTCCTCTAATTTACAAAACTGAATGTTTACGTTTTGACACTATTTTTGTAGACTAAGACCAGAAAATGTTGGGAAATTATTATGGGTAATTTCCAATTTAGTTTGCACCCAAATTACTTCCTCTATCCAGATGTGAGAAAGTACACTTATCACTCAGCTCAGATCAGCAGATTATATAAACATATAAAAAGCTCAGCAAATATCAAAATAGGTACCTGTCAAGGGAAAAAAGAAAGATGAACCACAGGCAAGAATTCCTATTATCTATACATCTATCTGTATCTACCAAAAGCTAACTTTCAAAACTACTAGAAACTTCACTGTAGGTGCAGCATGGACAATGGACAATCCCAAAGGGAATGACCTTTGGCTATTCCAGCTGTAACTCTCTTGTGTACATAAGAGTATGAAATTAGAAATGGAAAGAAGACACTGAATAATCCCTCCTTCATTCTGCACCATAAAGGAAGCAACCGGTAGGTGGGAAGCAAATATCCAATAGAAAAACTGAAGCTTATTGACTGTTGTTCTGCTCAGCCACCATAAATTTCTGAGTTTTGCCTTGCAGAAGAGATGCTAGCCCAGTTATTCATGTCTTCTTATTATAATGTTTAGTATAACAGTTGTCCCATCAATAGCTTACATGACTCACTATTATGAAGCAGAAAGATGTACCTGTATTGATTTCCAGTAAAAATCTGCACATATATTTTTTTCTCATTCTTTTTAGGGTAACCAAAGCATGAAATATTGTTCCAATAAATAATTATACAACATTTTGCCATTTTTCATGTCACATACCAAAAACAATTACATTTGTCATCACAATGGAACATGAATCTTCAGTGTTGCTAATAATAATAACTGAAAGCTGACATTTATAATATCTTTCCCAATTGCTGAAATAATTCGTATCTACTATGAGAATAGAGGAAAGACTGCTTGCTTCAAGATAGCTTGGTAAACTCTTAAAAAAAACCACATTACATTTTCAGCAGTCTTGATATATTCTTTCACCTTGACCAGTGCTATGACTAGCCGAAGGAAGAGAATACCATTTGGTGCCAGGAAATTATTTGTTAATAACATTCTGGTGCTTTGGGGAAGAAAACTGTGCTGTTTTTCCAGGTGGCTGAGAGAAAAAAGCACTCTGATAAATAATAGCACACCTAGCTTTCTTATCCAGGACAAATAGTTCTTAGTAGAAGAGTTCAAACTAGATTTTCATAATGGGCTGATCGATACAACACTTTCAATTTTCATTGTTCTTATTACAGACTGCATGGCAAATTTTCCATCCCATTAAATAAAATTCGTAGCTTTTAAATAGAATTGATATGCTGCTTAAAGAGGCAGTTGGAGTGAAGTAAAAGGGTTAAAGTCCTGGTTTAAGATCAGAAAATTCCAAATTCACCTTCCCATTTTGTCTGAATGACTTTGGGCAGATTATTGTCTTTCAGGCCCAATTCTATCTTTGAGCTGAGGATAACATGGCTGAATCATACCCCTAGTAGTTTCTAGGCCATGAAAAAGGATGTCCTTATTTTTCAGGAGCTTCTAATGTTCTTTTTCCCTCACACAAACACACACACATACATGTGATATATATATATGACTTTCTAAAGAGAATCATAATGCATACAGTGTCAGAAAAAAAATATTCAGTCTTTCTAATCCAGAATTCTTCACTAACGCAATACTTAGCTGTCCTTCACAGCATAGAGTTCAAATTAAGGACATTCCCCACCCCATCCCATAAGCTGAATTACAGTAGACAGTGAATTGTGGATGCAAAGGACTAAAAACTGGAAATATGCGTTATGATTCTCTTTAGAAAGTCATACATATACCTTATTCCACCGTATGTAAAATATTTTATTGTGTCTCACACTCCTAGCGTTTGGCCTTTTCTAGTCCCTTTCAAATTCCTGAATCTCACGCCTCATATTATTGTTTGTTCAGACCTCACCAAAGATTACTGCTGACTAAGCATCACCCTTGGTGTCAGTTCCAGCCGACCTGAGGAATTCCCACCCAACCAGGCCCAGAAGCCAAGGACAGGAACAGTTCAGCTTCCTGCTCTTGTTGGTGTTTCTCTTCCAGCTGGAATCACGACAGGTGGGAGATAGGAACACATTTCTCAATTCTTCCAGGCTTCCAAATCTTTTAGATACGATACAAATCCCTTTGCTAGGGTGTAGAAATCTAGATGTGAAATTTAGGGAGTAAGGAAGGCAGGGGATTAAATGTTTTCTTGTACAAAACCTTTGAGTGGGAAATGGCTCCTATCTTAAATCCAATTTCTTGTCAGACTGAAGGGCTGCATAGAAAGAGTTCAAGTCAGAAAAGACCCAGATCAACTTTCTTCCTTTTAACCAATCATCTTCTGGCCAGGTTCTTACAACATGCTAAACCCTAAACTAAAATTAACATAACAGAATTGTTGTGTTCGCATAGAATGTTACGCCTACTCCATACAAATAATCCTTTTTATAGCTTAATGCAAATTCACACAGTATATTTATCAGAAATTCTCACCCATAATCTTTATAGTCTAATCAGATATGTTGTGCAAAACCCACAACTATATGATCCCTGGCTAGATCTCTGTATTATAGTTTGGCTTGACTACTAAGGATCAACCATTTACTGCTATTCTGTATTGGTTTAAAGGCCAGTCTGACTATATAAAAATGGTGTGGATCACAGCATGAATTCATGCAATCCAGCCAGAGAGAAAACACCACAGCCCTGTGAGAGAACCAGCACCATCAAATTCAATACCCGTTCAAGTGGCACTTTCTAAGACTTCAACATGACACATGCTATACTTGTTCAACAGCTTGTTTAACAATAACTTACCCAATGTGATTGGTCCTTAAAGAGATCTCCAGCTCCCTCAGCACTTTGGTGGATTCCTGCACCCTCCGACGGAACTTCTGTAAGCATAAATAACTCCTTGTTGTAATAGTATACAGCCCAATCATTTTTTTAGACAAATGAACCAGGATGCAGGTACAGGATTGTCCATCAGGTTAAGTGTAGTGGTATTTCCTTTTCTATCACTCTTCATATCCTTCAACTTCCTTTTTGTTCATAAAAATAATAAGTTTACCATTAGTTATAGATAATCATCAACAAGGCCCACCTTTCCATAGGCCAGAAGGACCTGGGCTTGATTCAATGGTCACTGTATCTTTTTTGCTGAGTACAAATAAAATGTCTCTCCTGTAAAGCAAGGCCTGAACTGCAGAGGTCCAGAAGTGGTTTTGAGTGGTATGAAGACTGTGTACAGAAGTGACCATAGAATCCACTTTGTTCATTCAGCACTGCCAAATTGCTGCCTGCCCAGTGAATTATTACATAGATCACCAAAACTTGTGGGGCTGTAGAGTATATTTTTCACAATTACAACTGTGGTAGCTTCCACTCCAATGACTTATCCTAGGGATGTCAAACTCAGGTCGTCATGGCGGCGTCAGGTGACATATTGGGACTTTCTCCCCCTTTGCTAAACCAGGCATGGGCGTGGCCAACACATGACGCATCCGGCCCGAGGGCTGGGAGTTTGACAGCCCTGATTTATCTCTTACACAGATAGTCCTTAATTTACAACACAATTGGGATCAGAATTTCCATGGCTAAGCAAGGCGGTTGTTAAATAAGTCACCCTTGATTTTAAGGCCTTTTTTGCCACAGTTGTTAAATGAATCACTGCAGTTGTTAAATGAATCAGGCAGTCATTAAGCTAATCCATTTCTCCCCCATTGATTTAGCTAACTGGAAGTTGGCTAGCAAGATCACAAAAGGTGATCACATGACCTTGAGACACTGCAACTGTTGTAAAGTACATGCTGGTAGCCAAGAGCCAGAATTGACTGTGTGATTGTAGAGATGCTGTTACAGCCAAAAGTGCATAGGCTGGTCATTGCTTTTGCAATGTAATTTTGAATAACCACTATAACACATGGTTGTTATATTGAGAACTACTTGCACTTCATTGGTTTTAATTTGATAGCAGATAACGTTCTGTTTGGGCCAATCTTTGGTATACTCAGGGGTGGGTTTCAAATTTTTTTCCCAACGATTAGGAGAGAGCACTTTGAGCACGCACGCACTCTTGCCAAACACGTGCTTTGCGTGCATGTGCGCAGGACTCAAAGACCGCCCTCTGTATCAACGCTGGTGAGCTGTGCTGTTTTTTAGCTCAGCTGAGGCGCGGCAATCTGCTCAGCCACACTAGTCAGCTGAGCTTAACAACAAAGGGAATATAGGAGAGGTAAGAGTAGGGGCAGGAGGGCAGGCCAGCCAGCCAGAGGTGGTTTTTGCCGGTTCTCCGAACCAGTCAACTTTTCTGCTACTGGTACGCCAGAACCAATCCAAACCGGCTGAATACCACCTCTGGGTATAGTAGTCCCAAAGGGGCTTTTTCAGGAGGCAACTTGTTTTTTCTTTGAAGATGTTTTACTTCTCATCCAAGAAGCTTCTTCAGCTCTGACAGGATAGTAAGGAATGGAAGGATCCTTCAAAGACCCTCTAAAGCTCCAAGTGCTTCAACAACCCCTTAAAAGGATGCAAATTACCAGCTGTCTGCAAGGAATATAAATCCTTTCATTCCCCACCATCAGGTCAGAGCTGAAGAAATTTCTTGGATGAAAAGCAAAATGTCCTCAAAGAAAAAACAAGAAAGTCCAGTTTCCTCCTGAAAAAGTACTTTTGGGAAAACCATTACCTGGCTGACTGAGAATCTCTACAGACCTTTGGTATATTTATATACTTTGATATACCAAAAAAATGCTTTGGGGTACTATAAAGTGTGGGGGAGGGGAGGCGAGAGCTGTTTCTTTAGTCATCATTCTTCAAACACTGGAAACTGTTTGATTTAGAGTAACTTTATTGTCACATTAAATCTACACCAATCAGCATACATTAAAATAAAATTTCATTGCATACAGTTCTCAAACGGTTGCCACTTACAATATACACTACATAAACATGATGAAAAAAAATTATGCATATACCCACATATATTATATGACACACAGAACCCATGCAATCTAGTATACATCCAAAAAATGAATCTTGCAAGTTTACGAGATGGATTAAAAGAGTCTTTTAAGGCTTACCTTTCGGGTAACACCTGGATCGAGGAAGCTCTTCAATTTCTGTATGTATGTGTGGGGTGGATTCTTCACTTGAAACCTTTCCTGTTGGGTAGGGAAAAAGAAATGGAGGAAAGAGATAGAGGGAATTATTGTGTATGCAAGAAATCTTTGAGAGCACTAAAAAGCTACATTGTGGATTTATTAATTCAACAACTCTCCCCTCAGCATATAAAGGAGCTCTCACTTGCATTGAAAGCATGCCAACTAGGGACTGAATTTAGGTACCTACTAATACAAATAGCAGATGCTTCTTTATGTCTGCTTCCCTAATAAATCTGAAAGGAAAGCCGTTTTCATTTGGTGCTCCATATAGATACTTTCTACTCTGCCTCTTCAACAGCCCTTTTCTTGTGCTCTCATGTTAGAAAAGTCCCTATAACTTCAAGATTGTAAGACTAGGCTCAATTGCTCTGTTGAAGAGTTTTACTTCTAAGTGCACAGGAATATAGGATCAGGTTGTAAATAATCCAACTGAAAACCATTTTCTTAGCAAAGTGCCTGCCTACTCACAGACCTGCAAAAAGAATATTCTGAATCTATGAACATTGTTTTCAAATAAATTGATGGAGTTTGGGCATTTAAGCTGTGGCTCCTACTGCAAGATCAAAGGCCTTTTTGTATGAGATTGGTGATTGCAATTAATGTCCTATATTTGGATTTGATCAAATATACTGCAGCATCAGTCTGATCCAGCAGCCTCCTCTAATTCTATGTAGTGTCCATTTACATGCATATGTTTGGGTGTAGCAGTTTTTTACAGGATTTGGTTTCCTCCCCAGATGGTTTCTGGTAGTTCATCTCATAAAAAGCAATTTTCCTTTAAAATAACCCAAACATCTCAGGAACTCTGTGCCCCTGTACTGCTCTTGAAAAAAGTTTCTAGGCTGAAGCACACAATCACTTTTCTTGACCAAACTTCCCCAGTTTGAGAGCAGCACTGATGAGTTGCAATTATTTTACACTTAAATCCTGAATTATTCCAGGTTTGATACAGCCTTCAGCAAAAGGCCCTCTAATTAGCCATGATCTATATTGGCACCATCCTGCTTATTTGGCAGTTGGGTCCAGGAAAATGCTAAGATAAATCCTTGTAGGGTTTTTTTTTGGTTTGGTTGGAGCTTTTTTAGGGAAATAGGAGAAGAATTAGCAATGAAATTTGTCTGGGCTCAAGCAATATTTTAGGGATACTCCATGAAAAAGTCAGACTTCTTTTTCACATTTTAAGTGTTGTTCTCTACACTAGTGTTCTTTAAACATTTTTCTGGGAACTCTTCCCAGTTTTAAATATAGTAAATATAATAAATATTTATTGATATTTACCGAATTAAACACTGACATTGATACAATTGCTGTCACTACACTTCTCGCAATCATTTGAGGGGACTATTGGTATATTCCATTTCTCATAACATAAGCTGGCAAATAATTTGATTTGCAGGCCCTTGAGAAGGTCTTGGATGGACTCTCAGGATCCTTAGACTACACTTTGAAAAACTCTACTCTAAAGAATATCAAATTGTCCAAAAATGTCCAGAAAATAAAAAGCACCAGAGCATTTTTTTTCCCCTTCGGTTTGTAACTGAGCTTTACCTAGATCAAGTGTAGAAATTTCCCATTACTTACAGGGATAACAGGGGCTATTCCTAGATGCCAAAGACTTCAGTAACCATGTACAAAAAGAGCCTTCATATAAGGAGATGTTGTCTGCTCTTTTAAAGGAAATCAAAGCCCTTAGATCAAGGGGACCACATGTTATTTCTGACAATTGTCCTCTTGACTGAATCATAAGCTGATGTGCCCTGACATGTTATGTCTCTTTCATGTTGGCAGTCTCTCTCCTCCTCACCCTCCCTCTCTCCCTCTCCATTTTAGTTCCTACAGCCCTCTTACCTGGTCACAGATTAGATCCCATTTCTTCTCATTGTCATATTGCCTCAGAAGACGGGCTTTGTCAGGAGGGAGATTCATGGAGCTCTGTGGAAAGAAGCAGAGGGACAGGTAGTGGAGAGGCACACACCAGACTGCCTTCTGCATCCTGCAATGCATCTTCAGAACTGGGCGTGTGGTAGAATGTATGCATTATATAGTTTATATTCTGCAATGGGCTGCTGGGCAGAAGGCAGGGTTTATTTTATTATTATTTGTATCCTTCCTTTATTTAATTTTTCAGAATAACTCAAGGGGGCCAACATATCCAACATACCGTCCTCCTCCTATTTTCCCCATGACAGTAACCCTGTAAGGTGGGTTGAGTTGAGAGTCAATGAGTGGCCGAAGTCACCCAGCTGGCTTTCATGGTCAAGGTGTAACTTGAACTCACCACCTCCTGCCCTCCAGCCTGGTGCCCCAACCACTAGACCAAACTGGCTCTTAAAAAAAAATTATTCATTCATTCATTCATTCATTCATTTATTCATACCATTTATATAACTTGTATCAAATTCTGGATGGCTCTCAGGCAACAATTAAAGCAACTTCAATAATAAATCAAAACAATACATATATTAAAACCAACAACATTAAAAAACCAGCACCAAAATTAAGCTTCTACATGCATACCTCATAAAATCCTCTCGTCCATTTCAGTCTATCCCAGTATTTGGGTGGGAGGGTGATTTTAAGTGCTTTTTGGAAGGCTAAAGAGGGCAGAGGCCTACCAAACAGCAAGGAGAAGGGCATTCCACAGGGTAAGGACTGCCATAGAAACAGGCATGGTTCCTAAATCCTATAAGATGTCAATGTTTAAGAGAAGGTACTAGAAGCACATGGGTTGGCAAACTTTCAAGACCCGTGAGGACTGGATAGCAGAAGAATGTACTGGCTTGTCATGGATAGCAGAAGAATGTACTGGCTTGTCAAGAATCCAGAATTTAATCAAAACCACAGAGCATCCAGGACACTGAAGCCTTCAGCATCTTTGTGCAGCCTTTTGTTATAAGGTACATTTTTTACGGTGCCATCCTGAGCACCTCCATTAGGAAGCCAAGCACACTGTGTTTTATGGGATGTCCCGGGTGATTGCAGGTAGGGCTGTAGTTCAAACATTTCATTTTGTGCAAATTTGGGGGAAAGGGTATGTTTAAACACTTGTAAAGCTTGGGACAAACCTGTCTCCACCCTCCCCCTCAAAATTAATTTCTCTTGTATGTCCCTGACCAATTTTTTTTTTTCTGAGCCTTATTCCAATGTCTATCCTCCAACAAAGGGAGATTTGAATGGAATGGAATGGAATGGAATAGAATAGAATAGAATAGAATAGAATAGAATAGAATAGAATAGAATAGAATAGAATACTTTATTGGCCAAGTATGATTGGACACACAAGGAATTTGTCTTGGTGCAAATACTCTCAGTGTACATAAAAGAAAAGATACATTTGTCAGAGTCAAGAATCATAAGGCACAACATTTAATAATAGTCATAGGGTACAATAAGCAATCAAATCATACTAGGAAATCATCAACAATCCCTGGAGGAGGGTTTTGGTGGGAGAAGCAGTTTGGTAAAGGGACTATTTTCCCAGGCAGCTTTGCTAGTTCTCTTTTTCATTTATTTACATTTATTTATCGGTGCTCTTGCTCATTCCATTGATGGACAATTCTGAATATATACTTATCTAACATCCATAAATCTGTAAATTTCTCAGCATCTAATGATGAATTCTTTATTACCCTCAGTTTCCATAAACAAATTATGTCCTCTTGAATTTCTATTTTAAAATCTGCATTTTTACCCTAAGATTGTTTTCTGTTTTGGATATCTTTTATTATTGTTTAGCTATTAAATGTATATGCTGCCCATTTCACTCCACAAAGCAACCCTTATATGTTTATAAACTTTTTTTAATGACAGTCAGTGTAATATTGTGTTGAATAACTCCGACTAAAGAAACTTGAACCCAACCATGGAGTTCACAGGATTATTTTAGGCCAATCTTTCTCAGTCTCAGTCTAACCAACTTCACAGCATTGTAAAAGGGATAAAATTAGTGAGCCCTGTCTGTGAAAAAAAAAGTGGGTACAAATGCAATAAAAATAGAGTTGGACTTTTGTATTTTATATTTGTATTATTTTATTAAGTATTTATTATAAATTGCCTGAAGAACATTGTGTTATTGAGTTGCAAAACAAGCAACTATAAATTGGCCTATGAAAAGAATGGCTGACATTCAAATACTCTAAACAAATAAATATTTTGTCTTCCACTTCCTTTCTCCTGTTTGTTCTGATCGAGAAACATGGGATTCCAAGTTTGGAATATCTGTTTTGTTTGTCAATGATAACTCAAATAGTTCCAGTTCCACCATCCAGACAGATCATTCCAATTTTACTAGAGTGAAATGCCCATGGCAATTCAAACTGTGAAATGAGATTATAACAGGTGGAGTTGCTGGGCTAGGTAATAGAAAGTTTTGACCTTGAATGAGTCAGGCTGATCCAATGTATCTGGAAGAACCAGGTTGAGGAAGCCTGGCTCTCATTTCTCTTTCCTTTTAAGAATGATATCTGCATCAAAGAACAACCTTGTGGAAGAGAAAATTCTATTCTATTCTTCTTATTCTCATTCCTATACAATCCTATTCCTATACAATTCTATTCCTATCCAATCCTAGTCCATATTCATCTCTGAACTCAGTGTATTGAATAGATATGATAGATTTAGGGCTTAGCAAGAAATAATAATTCAAATGATAGTGAAATGAAATTGCCTTACTGTAAAGTATTCTGAATCACAACACTGGTTCACCTATCCATTAATTTGTGCTTTGACTAGAAACACTTCTTCCCATCCTGAAAGCTTCAAGTAAAGTTTTCTCTTAACAATCTGAAATAATTATACATTAACTCAGGGCTGTTGTGGATCCAACATGTGCCTTTATTATCCAGGTTTGTTTGTTTACTTTATGGTAGGAAGTGAGCTGAAGATAGCTTGAAAAGAGAAGAATGTTTCTTACATCTGCACTTTTTCTACTTTTGTACTTTTTAATTGGCTCTATAACAAAACTAGCATACCTACATACAGTACTAGAAGAAGCTAATCATCTCTCAAACCATGAGTACCTTTTAAAAATTACAACATGCCAATATGATAGCTTGGAGTAGAAATATAGGATGTAGCATCACTTTAATAGAATGGGAAAAGGTCTGGACCAGGAATAATAAAATCACAAAATCAGCAACATATAAAGAAAATGCCTATAAAATATTTTACAGATGGCATCTCTCTCCTTCGAGATTAGCGAAGATGTCTTCCTAACATGAATCCGAATTGCTGGAAATGTAAAAAGAAACACGGAACATTCTATCATATGTGGTGGTCCTGTACAGAAGCCCAAAGATACTGGTGGAGAATCAAAAAATGGTTGGAAGAAATTACGGCTGAGCAGATTGAATTAAAACCAGAATTCCTCCTATTAGGGATATTCAATAGACAACTTCCAAAAAAAGCTAAATATATAATATTACACATATTTACTGCAGCTAGATTAGCTTTTGCACAATGTTGGAAACAAGCCTACATTCCAACAGAGGAAATGATTATTCAGAAAATAGTAAGCTGTGCAGAAATGGATAAATTGACCCTAGCACTTAAGGATGAAGAATCATCAGAATATTACAAGAGTTGGGAATGTTGGTACGATTGGATAGAACAAAGATAGATAATATAATAGTAAACATTATTAAACTGTAAGGGAGATTAAGCTACATCAGTAGTAACTATATACTTGCATTAAGATTTAATTGTAAATATGACACCAATAATGATAACAAATAAGGAACACAAACTGTCAATAATGGAACTGCCCTTTATTTGTTTTTTGTTGTTGTTGTTTTCTTTGTTTTTCTATGTTGCGTATGTGTTTTTTCATTTATTTTAATTGTATATTCAATAAAGTTTGCTTTAAAAAAATAAAAAATAAAAATTACAACATGTCACAGTCAAACCCCAAAAAGGAGCCTCTAGTGTTATCGATATACTGTCCAAATAGGCATGAAAAATGTCTTATGTGCTGTCAATGCTTCTGGCTCTAGTTTTCCCCAGATCTTAAAAGCTGCTAGACTTAAGACTGATTTCTTCATGCTCAAAATAAGACCTAGAAGCTTTTCTCCAAAGGTCTCCAACTGGTGACATATACTACATCAAAATCATCTGCTTCTAAAATTAGGGTGGGTTGAATTTTTTTTCAGTTTCTTGCCTCATTCAGTGGTAGAAATTTCCAGTGTCTAAATTTGCCTTTCTGTATAAGTTGCATGTACTGTAAGCCTTCCAGTCTACAAGATCAAGTCCATGAAACTTTCTAGGCAACATTTTCAGAAATGGTTTATCTTTTCCTCCTTCCAAGGATTAAAATGACTAGCTCAAAAGTTACCTAGTTGGCTTCTATATAGACGCAGAACTAAAATTCAGGCCTTTCCACTTCAAGGTCAGCACTTTAACCGCGATGCCAAATTGGCTTTTTTTACATGGATATTTAGCTAGTCTTTGACTTACAACAGTTCGCTTAGTGACCATTCAAAGTTACAGTGGCACAGAAAAAAATGACTTACGACTGTTTTTTTAACCCTTACAACCGTTGAGGCACTCCATTGGTCGCACGATCAAAATTCAGATGCTTGGCAACTGATTCATATTTATGATGATTATATAGTATCCCGTGGTCCTGTGATCACCTTTTGTGACTATCTGACAAGCCAAGTCAACGGGGAAATCAGATTCACTTAACAACTGTGTTACTAATTTAACAAGTGCGGTGATTCACTGAACAAATGTGGCAAGGTGGGTCATAAAAAGGAGCAAAATTTACTTAACAAATGTCTCACTTAGCAACAGAAATTTTGGGCTCAATCATGGTCGTAAGTCAAGGACTATCTATATTATACATCCCAAGTTCTCACTGATCCAGGGTTTTACAAGTTTTGCAAGAGGTTCAGGCATGCTTAATACTGTACAGCTGCAGAGGAATTATCCCCAAGTTACATATTTCCCTTCTCACATTCAGCCCCATTTGTTCCCTCCCACCTTCTGCAGTAAATAAGTAGAGAAAGTAGAACATAATGCTTTTAGCCAACAATGTCTGCCAGAAGGAGCCTCTTTTATTTTTCCTAGGCAAGGAAGCATTTGCTTTCAGGAAATGACCCCCCCCTCCAAAAAAAAAAAAAAGATCCTAAAAATAAAATCAAACATGACTCATTGCATGTGGTGGTCAGGCTATGATACACTCAGCAGTTGACACAGTTCCAGAGTTTCATACTGACAATACAAGAAGTAGCTTCTGTAGATGCGGAAAGCTAACAGTTGAAGATGTATTTTGGGTTTAAGTTTTCCCCTCTTGCTATCCAAAAAAACTGAGTTTGAAACTGTACAAACTTTTGGATTGGCTTCTACTTTAGAGAGCCAGATGAATAGGCATGATGCTATCAGAGCGTTTGTGGAGCCAAGGGAAGACTCCATTTTTGTTGGAACATGACTTGATTCCCATTAGCATGATTTTCATTGCAGGAAAGTCCTGCTTGGCCTACAATTACAATTGAGCCCAAAATTTATGTTGCTAAGTGAGATGGTTAAGTGAGTTTTGCCCTGTTTTATTACCTTTCTGGCCACAATTGTGCAGTTGTTCAATCAGTAATGATTGCGAGGTAAATCTGGCTGCAGTTCAGCAGTTCGATCCTAGCCGGCTCAAGGTTGACTCAGCCTTCCATCCTTCCAAGGGGGGTTAAATGAGGACCCAGATTGTTGGGAGCAATAGGCTGAGTCTGTAAACCGCTTAGAGAGGGCTGTAAAGCATTAGAAAGCGGTATATAAGTCTTAAGTGCTATTGCTATTCTTTCTTAATTGGCCAAGTGTGATTGGACACACATGGAATTTGTCTTGGTGCATATGCTCTCAGTGTACATAAAAGAAAAGATACATTCGTCAAGAGTCAAGAATCATAATCATTGACTTTGCTGGTTAGAAGGTCGCAAAAGGTGATCACACAGCTTCTTCAGACAGACATTTCAATCATCATAAATATGTACCAGTTGCCAGGCATCCAAATGTTGATCATGTGGCCATGGGGATGCTGCAAGGATCGTAAGTGTGAAAAAGTATGAAGTCACTTCTTTTAGTGCCATTGTAACTTTGAACAATCACTAAAAGAATTGTTGTAAATCAAGCACTACCAGTATGTATGTTATCTTTGGTTTTTTTAAAAGGTAATCCCTTTGAGGTCTAAGGAAGACTTTAAGATAAGACTTTTATATAGCAATAGAACAGCAGTAGCCTGTAGACTTATATACTGCCCCATAGCTCATTACTGCACCCTCTGGGCAGTTTACAATATAAGCATTATTTGCACATTACCCCCAACAATCTGGTTTCTCCTTTTTATTGATCTCAGAAGGATGGAAGGCTGAGTCAACCTTGAACCCTATCAGGACTGAATTCCAGGCTGTGGAGCTTATATACTATGGAATAAATACTAGCAATCTGTATTAAAATATATCAGAGGTGATATTCAGCAGGTTCTGACCAGTTCTGGAGAACCGGTAGCGGAAATTTTGAGTAGTTTGGAGAACCGGCAAGTACCACCTCTGACTGGAGATTTTGTACAGTATCCTTCCCCTGCCATGCCCACCAAGCCCACAGAACCGGTAGTAAAAAATGCTACCCACTGAAATATATTATACTCCAAAACGCCAAATTAAGTATGAGGCTGCCTGTGTAATATCCTTCTCTGACCTTGCTTCTATTCAGTCTATTGTAGAGTGACACCACCTCGTCGCCCTAAACTTTGAAAATGCTCGAGTTGGGATGCCCAATCTCCGTTTTTTTTGGCATAAGATAAAGTATGTCTCTCAACTGTGAATTTAGAGAAAAAAGGATATCTCAGTTGCATATGAGAATGAGTTGAGTAGGATTTTTCTGAGGTGTGTGTTTATTTTTAGCTACTTGCTTTGTGCACGCCTGAGGGTTAGCTTCATCTTGGCAACATCAGTCATAAAAGGAAAGCAGAGAGGAGAGCAAATATTTCAAAGAGTGATATCGATTTGTTTTAATATGCTGTACAGGTGCAACACTGTCTTAAATCATCAACTTTTTCCAAGACTGGAATCTCTTTAATTCTGGGATTCACACATTCTGCGTGGAATTTGCCTCTTAAGAATATGATGGCAGAACATCATGTGACATTTCCCAAGCATTCTGTAGTGCAAGTGAACATGTACAGATTTCACAACCTGTCCAGTGGTGGGATTCCATTTTTTTACTACCAGTTCTGTAGGCATGGCTTGGTGGGCGTGGCAGGGGAGGGATACTGTAAAATCTCCAGTCAAGGCTGGTATTTGCCAGTTTTCCAAACTACTCAAAATTTCCACTACAGGTTCTCCTGAACTGGGCAGAACGTGCTGAATACCACCTCTGAACCTGTCCCTCAAGCCTACATTAGAGAAAATCTCATGGGGCCATGTCTGTGTGCAATGAACAAAGACAGTCTACAAAGTTCCTAGTAGTTCAATTAACTTTTTACCTGACCATGCCATTTCAGACCAGCATTAGTGCCAAATCTTCCAATACAACGTCCTGGCTACAACCCATGATGGACAGAAAGTTCAACCAAGATTTCTAGATAATTTACATTAGATAGCAATAGCTTTGACATTCAAATATTTAAAAATACTGGTATCAATTAACTCACGGGTGTCTTGGAAAATGTAAGGGGCCGGCCCACATCACTTCAGCCCAGTCTACCCCATGTGAAGAGGAAACATGCCAGCAGTTTGGGGAGTGGCATCAAGCTGGCCACGCCCACCCAGTTGGCCACACCCAATGAGTGGCATCAAGCTGACCACGCTCACCCACTTAGCACACCCACTCAGTCAGCCACGCCTGCCCAGCCCCCCAAGGTCAACCACAGCCCTGATGTGGCCCTCAATGAATTTGAGTTTGACACCCCTGAATTAAGCTGTCCCTGATTAGTACAATTAACCTACAGAGCTGTAGGCAGTTTTTTTTGTAAAGGGGTGAATTTTAATAGACTTTGCGCTCACTGTTGAAAACAGTCTTCTTGCTGAACAAGCGCTTTATTGAGTACCTCTGGATTACTTTGAGTCATTCTTTATTTCACATCTGAAACTGGTGGGTGGATTGAATATTCAAATGGGGATAAGGGAAGCAAAGTACATCCCACAAGCCAAAATAATTTTTTTCAATCCAATGCCTAGTATAACACCTACACTTTGTTGCAGGGTTGTAGCAGCATTCATTGGGCTGTTTAGGCAACATTTGCTAATTAGGGATCCTGAGTGAACAAAGCTGAAGAAGGAGTTCCCACAGATAATACCATCAGCAGAAAATTCTGGTCTCCACCCTTAGGAAATGACTGAATTGTGAATGGGTAAAATTAGGTCTCAGATTACAAGACTAAATCAAATGACAGGAAAAGCCTTGACATCATCAGAGCTATAGTGGTTAGAACACAGTACTGCAGTGCAGACTACTTCTGCTGACTGTCAGCAGTTCAATTCTCATCAGCTCAAGGTTTGACTCAGCCTTCCATCCTTTCGAGGTGGGTAAAATGAGAACCCAGATTGTTGGGGACAATATGCTGACTATGTAAACCGCTTAGAGAGGGCTGTAAAGTACTATGAAGCAGTATATAAGTCTAAGTGCTATTGCTATCATGTTATAATAGATTTCATGTTATAATAGATTTAAGAAATCAGTCCTTCCAAGCCCTGAGCACTTTTAATTTCGCATGTTTAAGATTAATTCAAAGTTATTAGGGGGAAATGTGTATGTAGTAAAAAATGCAGACACTTGTAAAAAATGTACAGCATACAATAGAGAAAACAGCTTGCCAAAACTGTACACATTAGGAAGATGGTTTTCGAAGATGCATATATTAGGAAAATATACATTAAAAATTCACAGGGCAAACTTCAGCAATTCTTAAACCAATAAAGGAAATTGAATGAACCAAACTTAAAACTGGAAAAAGATTAGAAACTGGGCAGATTTATCAACTCTGCATTTTGTTATTTTTAAATATGCACACACACACACGGGGTACCATTCACACGTTCCCCAGTTCTACACCCAGACATTCCCATGTATTTTATGTCCAATTCACAAACTTGCCAGCCCAATCCTCTATACCAGAGTTTTTCAAACTTGGCAACTTTAAAATGTGTGACTTCAAAATCCCAGAATTCCCCAGCCAGCATGCTTTCGTACAACTTAAAATGGTCGAAGTGGGGAAACCTTGGGCTGCATCACACATCTATGATACTCCTTTCTTCCATTCTATCATTCCTACTACCATGCGTGTCACGTTAACCTTCCCCCACGCAGGCAGGATTGATTTATAAGTGGTCAAGCTCCATTTACAAAATGCAGGCTACCTGCCAGATTTAAAAGCCCACAGTCTCTGACTCAGTGGCTCTCTGACTCCTTGGAAATGTAAGGAGGATGGAGCTTCAACAAAGTCACTTTTGTTCTTATGGGGGAGGAATTAGAAGTGACAGGAGTTGCCACAAGAAGGCGAAAAGGGCCCACACTGCATTCCTAAACTGCTCCCAAACCAGCCCCTTCTGGATTTTCAACCACCAGTGCTAAAAACTTCCTTCCCCCATATTAGAACAGAGAAGGCAGTTTGGACTACTACAAAACTTTTATATCCAAATGGGGAGAAGATCTGCCTTAAGTACCGTAAATGACCAGGAAGCACATTCAAAACATTTAAGTAGAACTACTAGTAACTAATCATTAGTTCTACTTCCACGAACGATTAAACTTTGAAAAGAGAGAGGGGAAAAGATTCCCCTCCACTCCTCCACCCAATATGTGGCATGCACGTCATCTGGTCTTAATCTTTTATAAATACTCCTGCTCCCAACCAACATTGTCCTGCATTGCTAATTTTGAGGATGAAGAAGAAAGGCTGGAGCTGTTGTATGCAACAGCAGCCACTTATAAGTCAGCACCCAGAGGATATGTCTTCCTATCCTAACCCTGAAATAGTTCAGTCATTTCTGGGATATGGGACAGGAAGTCAGAGATATTGTGGCTCTAAATATAACAAAACTCTCAAGATTTATTTAATCCTGGAATCTAGTAAGTAAAGTACTAAAGACTGGGCTTGAATAATTTTGTTTTGTCAAAACAAAAAATGAAGCTAACAGTGCAAAACAGCTTAAACCATAATATATTATGATTCTATCTTTTGGATTTTTAAGGAACAGTTGTGTTTAACTTTCCTCTAAGAAGCTTTTAGTAGTGCTGACTAATGATGTGTTGACTCTGATAGGCACTCAATTAGCATGGATTTCTCACCAAACATTGTTTCAACTTCATTGAAACAACTTTACTACAACTTCATTGTCAAAATTATTGGCACATACTCCAGGTATCCCAAAGCCTTGATGTTTCCTGTCTAAACCAACTTCCTGTCAATCATTAACCACAGATGTGGAACAGCACTGTCGCTTCTTTCCTGAGCTCATCAGCTAAGCATTCTGCGGGAACATATAGTCTCCTTCTCTTTGAGACCTTCCTGCCTGATAGTGCATGACATGGATCTTAGAAACAGTATCTAAGACCCATCCACCCCTAGACAAAAATCACTCTTTAAAAAAATAAGCACATAACTTTTATCCCTTCATAGAAAGTGGGCATAACTTGGGCAAATCAAGATAACATTTTTGGTATTGATGCAGGAATGCTAATAGACAGCAATTTCTTATTCAAGTACAGGACCCTTGGCCAGCTTGCAATGTGACTCCAGCAACTGACAGCCAATATCAAATACATGTAGATCTTTGCCACCTTTTATGACAAAAATGAAGTAAAATCAAGCTTCTACATTTGCCTCCTCTATAGACCTATGCAATGGATGTTCCATTTTGAAGTCACCTCCTACAGTAGGACATCTTTCTCTGTGAGGAAGAGAGAGGGAGGGAGGGAGGGAGAGAGAAAGGGGAGTGAGAGAGAAAGGGGAGAGGGGGAGGGGGAAGGGAGGGAAGAGAGATGATAGATGGATGGATGGATGGATGGATGGATGGATGGATGGATGGACGGACGGACGGACAGACAGACAGATAAATGGAGGAAGGGAGGGAGATGGGAGAGAGAGAGAGAGAAATCTGAATGTGTCCAGGCTTATTTTCCAATCACATCTATGAGTATGAAGTTGGAAGTTGGAAGCAAGTTGGAAGCAATTGTGTAGTTTCACACACTCTACTGCTTCTTTTCCAGCAGTGATGATCAGCACTGTGGACAAAAAGAACGGACAGATTTTGGATTATGCACAAATGTTTAAAAACCTACTTCTTATGGCAAGATTTGCCCAAGTATTGCACTAGTCCACAACATTACTGGAATCAAGAATATCAAAGCAAGCCTCATGGCCCAACACCCACCTCAGAACTAGATTCAAACTTTAACTGTAATGGACCATCATAGCAGTCCTCTATGACGCCTAAGACTTCATCCACTGAATTAAAAAGAAAAGTATCCAGTGTGAATTGAACTATTATGATAGTCTCCTATTAAAGTAACTATATCAATTTATGAAACTGAATTCACCAAAACCTAAATTCAAAATATTGGAGGAAGAATACAGGATGAAATCTGGGGTTTTCCTGGTATTTTCAGCAGGACAACTATGAAACACATACACACACATCCATTTCACTATCTACCCCCAGCATTGCCTGTGACCTATCAATCAGATAATAGGCAGAGATGTGGGGTGAAACTGAAAAGGGATATCACCTGCAGAAGCAACCAGTGATGCATGAGCTCCATCCATGACTATAGCCAGCAGCACCCAGGAATAGTCCACAAATACAAAAAAATAAGATAGAAGAAATCAAAATGGCCTTTCCACACTCGCACAATAAACAGTACACCCTTGTGAAGTATTTTGTTGCCATAAGATTGAAAAATCTGTAATGTGCAGCAACATTATAGGGTTTGGGGCATCAAACAAATATTAAATCATTGTTATATGGGAGTAGTGTGGCATGGGAAGTGAATTTCCTTTTCTTAAGGGGCCTTTCAATTGAGTAAGTCTGAAACACATTACCTCCAACACAGACTCTATCCTGCAACTCATTCCAGTGGAGCTTAGATGCATGCAGAAAGATCTGTTCATCCTCATCAACAATCCAGATTCCTGGGATTCTCCCAAATTCACTTCCCACGCCAAGTTTTTGAAGGTGCAACAGGATTATAACTTCCTCCTAATTTAGTTTTGGAGAGCAGGTCTGGGGATTATCCCTAAAATGAATAGTGCATTAGAAGTATGCCAGTGACTGGTTGACTTTGTGCCAGTCACTCTCTCTCAGCTCAGCTCACCTCACAGAGTTATTGTTGTGGGGAAAATAGAAGGAAGAAGGAGTATTACCTATGTCTGCTGCTTTGAATTACTTATAAAAAAGAATAAAAATAGCAAATAAATAAGTAATGGATAATCCAACTGCTGCATGTGGTTTCTGGAGCCACAAACGTCCCACCTCTGTGCTTCCAATTGTAAGTGCTTTAACGCACTTCCAGGCAACAGTGATTTTATAGCATCACCCAAATGAGCTTCTGAGATTATGTCAGGGGTGTCAAACTGGATTTCTTTGAGGGCGAGATCAGCATTGTAGTTCTCCTCTGTGGGTTGGGGGAGGGGAGAGCAGGGGAGACGGGACGGACGCCTCCTGCAATCTGCTGGCCAAAACGGGGCACCCATTTTTGGTCAGCAGAGTGCTGCTGCAGGCCGGGGAAGCCAAAAACGGGCCGCAGGGGGGAGGCGCCTGCAGCCCCCCTGTAGCCCGTTTTGGCTAGTAGAGGCACCGTGGGCCGGTCCTTTGATATTTCCAGGCCGACCCTGTGGGCCAGATATAAGCATCCCGTGGGCCGGATCTGGCCTACGGGCTTTGAGTTTGACACTCCTGGATTATGTGAATCAGCTCTGACTAGCGTATATGCAGAACTCTGGGTCTGCAATGATTTCAGACAGACATTTTGCAGAAATTTCAGGCATCTAAACCGCTGAAGTCTATCTAACTTTCTGAGAAAGTTATGATCTGGTCCCTAAAGTCTTCCTAGAACATCACACTAAGTTCCCTCCCACCAGCATCTGGGAGCTCTTTCAGTTTGACCACCTCTCTTACAATCAGGGAGAAAAACCAACAGTGGCTAGGCCAAGGATCCTTGTTATTATTTTTTTAAAAAAAAGTTCCACGAAGAAAAGAAAAAAGAGCGTGGGCTGGTCCAGAGGGAAAAGAAAAAAACAAAACAGAACAGCAGATGGTTACTTTTTTCAGTCTGCTTTTTAAAAACGGGGAAGGGAAGGAAGAATTGGATATTCCTGTTAAGCAGAGACAGAAATTGCATTGTTATGAAAACCATGTTGCTGGAGAGGTAACAAAAAGACATGAGGTGATCAGCTGACATTCCAGGATAGGAAGTTGTTTTTTTAAAGAAGAAATTACTTGCATATATTTTTAGCTGTCCAGACTTCCTAAATCATGAATTTGCATGATTTGATGCCTGTCTGCCTGCTGAAAATCTTTAATAAAAGGCAAAAACGTGGTCGGGCCTAATTATTGAGCCTTGTCTCTATACCAGGGGTGTCAAACTTGATTTCACTGAGGGCCATATCAAGGTTGTATTTGACCTTGGGGGCCCGGAGGACCATGGACAGATCAACGTCATTCATGTCAGAGGCACCTGTGGTGGCCCAGGCAGGTCTTGGGGGATCCATTGTCCTCCCAGGCTCCCTTTTCAACTGCAATGGCTTCCTCCAGCTCTTTGCCAACAAAAATGGAGCCTGGGAAGACCACACATGCCCCTCCCAAGCTCCGTTTTTGCTGGCAGAGGCACCGCGGGCTGGTCCTTCGCCTCCAGGGTGGCCAGATCTAAGCACCCTATGGCCAGATCCAGCCCACGGGCCTTGAATTTGACATCCCTGCTTTATACCTACTCGATAGCTGAAAAAGAGTCTTCTCGTGAATAAAAGAGACTTATACGCAGAGGTGGACTGCTGCGGGTTCGGAAAGGTTCACTTGAACTCCTTGTTCCGATTCTGTATGATTCAGAGAACTGGCAAATTGGACCACTGGATGGGCCCACCCCTGCCTGTTTTTTAGGCCAATTTTGGCCATTTGGGGGGCAAAAAACAGCCTGAAAAAGCCACCCAAAATGGCCTAAAAACAGCCCAAAAAACTGCCTATTTTTCGGGTTGTTTTCAGGCCATTTTTCCAGCCAAAATTGGCCTGAAATAGCCCCCCAAACAGCCTGAAAATGGCCCCAAAACAGGCCCAAAAATGGGTGGGGGCAGGGCCAGCCAGTGGTGGGATTAGTCCCTACCGGCTAAATCCTACCTGTTCCTTTGAGGCAAGTGTCCAGGAGGCGGGGCTGGGTGTGATGAGTGACCCCACCCAGTCACATGACCAGCTGGCCAGGCCTACCCAGCCAGAGAACCGGTTGTTAAAAAATTTGCAGCTCTCCACTGCCTACAATCCTGCTACTTTACAAACTGGAATTGATCCACCTTGGAGTATCTCCTGAGAGTCAACATTCTTCATTGGAAGGCAATAGGCAAGGAGACTGAGAATGAGCTGGAAACAGCAGAAAGGCTTCCAAGAAAATCTCAGGCATTGCAACATAGAAATTACTAGGAATTTAAATATTTCATCATAAT
Organism: Bungarus multicinctus; assembly: GCA_023653725.1. NCBI lineage: Eukaryota > Metazoa > Chordata > Lepidosauria > Squamata > Elapidae > Bungarus > Bungarus multicinctus. The sequence goes on from CM042834.1 coordinate 143,083,773, forward strand.
TGCTCAAATTATACTAAGCTACTATGAGAGGTACTATGATCTAGTGGTTAAAATACTAGGAGAACAAGATTGAAATTTATATATATGTATGTATGTATATGTGTGTATATATATATATATATATATATGGATCTTTGGTTCTTCGGGTTTTCTCCCGCGTAGAATTGGAAATATCTAGGCGACGTTTCGATTTCCAATTCTATGCGGGAGAAAACCCGAAGAACCAAAGATCCATATACAAATACCTGCGAAAACCTCCGAAAACATATACACACACACACACACACACACACACACACACATATACATACATACATACATATATACACATACTTACATACATACACATACACTGCTCAAAAAAATAAAGGGAACACAAAAAGAAGACATCCTAGATCTAAATGAATGAAATATTCTTATTAAATACTTTGTTCATTATATAGTTGAATGTGCTGACAACAAAATCACACAAAAATTATCAATGGAAATCAAATTTAGCAATCCATGGAGATATGGATTTGGAGTTACACTCAAAATTAAAGTGGAAAAAAAACACTACAGGCTGATCCAACTTTGATGTAATGTCCTTAAAACAAGTCAAAATGAGGCTTAGTAGTGTGTGTGGCCTCCACATGCCTGTATGACCTCCCTACAATGCCTGGACATGTTCCTGATGAGGTGGCGGATGATGTCCTGAGGGATCTCCTCCCACACCTGGACTAAAGCATCCCTCAACTCCTGGACAGTCTGTGGTGCAACGTGGCATTGGTGGATGGAGCGAGACATGATGTCCCAGATGTGCTCAATTGGATTCAGGTCTGGGGAACGGGAGGGCCAGTCCATAGCATCAATGCCTTCGTTTTGCAGGAACTGCTGACACACTCCAGCCACATGAGGTCTAGCATGGTCTTGCATTAGGAGGAACCCAGGGCCAACCACACCAGCATATGGTCTCACAAGGGGTCTGAGGATCTCATCTCGTACCTAATGGCAGTCAGGCTACCTCTGGTGAGCACATGGAGGGCTGTGCGGCCCTCTAAAGAAATGCCACCCCATACCACTACTGACCCACTTACAAACTGGTCATGCTGGAGGATGTTGTAGGCAACAGAACGTTCTCCACAGTGTCTCTAGACCCTGTCACGTCTGTCACATGTGCTCAGTGTGAACCTGCTTTCATCTGTGAAGAGCACAGGGTGCCAGTGGCGAATTTGCCAATATTTGTGTTCTCTGGCAAATGCCAAATGTCCTGCATGGTGTTGGGCTGTAAGCACAACCCCCCACCTGTGGACATCGGGCCCTCATAGTACCTTCATGGAGTCTGTTTCTGACCATTTGAGCAGCCACACGCACATTTGTGGCCTGCTGGAAGTCATTTTGCAGGGGTCTGGCAGTGCTCCTCCTGTCCCTCCTTGCACAAAAGCAGAGGTAGCGGTCTTAATGCTGGGTTGTTGCCCTCCTCCGGCCTCCTCCACGTCTCCTGATGTATTGGCCTGTCTCTTGGTAGCGCCTCCATGCTCTGGACACTACGCTGACAGACACAGCAAACCTTCTTGCCACAGCTCGCATTGATGTGCACTACCTGAGCCACTTGTGTGGGTTGTAGATGGAGGGGGGTGGGCTATGCAAGCTCTCTTTGAGAAAATAGTCACACATCCCCTAACTATGATACACATATTCCTGTGTAAACATTGTTCTACCATATATTTTCCCATCAGCAAGTGATACCAGATGCAATAGGGCCTGGCAATGGGGATAAGTATCCTGGCACATTTTCTGTCAGCTCTTAGACTGGTTTAATATATGTAATGCAGTTTAATGTAGTAATCGTCCAGCTGTGTCCTTAAATGCACAAGCCACATCTTCCCAGCATTTGTACATGACCCCTCTGTCCTATCCCAATCTTGCCCCACTGCCACTATCACAACATGGTAGCCACATTCAGGAATCCAAACATTCTCTGTGTAATCATTTGTTAGTACACAATTGAAGTTTTGATCTTTTCATTCAGAATTTGAGCGTCTCAGTCCAGGGTCCCACTTGCAGTGAAGAGATGTGTGCTCAAAGAGAAGAAAGAATGGTTAAGATTAAAAGAGGAAGATAAAATTTGTAGAAAAATTTTAATGGACGTATAAAAATGGTTTGGAAAGTGGGAGAAAAAAGCCAAATAATCAGAGCGAATGGCATAAAAATAAAAGTTATGAAATGATTTGGAATGAAACCAAAACGAAGGCTGCATGGGAATTACAGTGAGATGTCAAAATATGGAACCGTCCCAAGAACTACTTTGCTTGAGAAAAAGAAGTGATGAAACTGAAATCACATGTTGTGATTATGCAGAAAAATGATACAGCAGGCTTAGATAATACAAATGGTGAATATTAAAATACAGGGGTACATTTTGCCCACAGAATGGCTGAGCAACTGGTTTAACGTGTGAGTGAAGCCTGCACTTGTATCTGCTGATTGCAAGAATGCCATTACTGTTCCTCTATTCAAAGGGGAAGGTAGCAAGAGTGATTGCAAAAACTTCAAAGTAATTAGTTTGTTAAGCAGGAAAGTGCTTGGCAAAAATTCTGATTGAAATGGAACCAATGGTATTTGAAAAGTACAGTGCAGGTGTGCAGATCAGAGTTTTGATCTTTAAAGCAAACCTGAGAAATAGGTGGTGGATGTGAGAAAGTAAGATGCTATTATATAGTTTGTTCATTTTTTTTTAAAAGCCTGTGATAATGACAAATGGGCTGAAATTAAAGAATGGTTTGAGTGAATATGGAGTCAGGCAGGCAGTTGAATCAAGTGAATGCACATGATGGACATCGTGAGTGAGAATGGAGTACTTAGCAAATGGTTTAACATTGAGCAGGAAATAAGACCAAGATTTCTGATGTCCCTTTGGCTGTTTAATGTATTTAAGGAATGCTTGGGGTAACATTAGAAGTGTGTTGTTGGCTGAGGAGAGGAATGTAGCTGTATATGCCGGCAATGTTGTGTTTTTGGCTAAAAACCTGAATGATTTGCAGGGTTGCTTGCGTAGTGTAACAAAAAAGTGTGGATCTGAAAATGTATCAAAGACCAAGGGACAAAGAAAACTTGAATGAACAATTGTAACTTGTATTTTAAAGGCTGAAAAGAGCAAGTAGATCATGATAGAGAAATTTTAGGATGTGCAAATGCTAGTAGAAAGATAGAAGGCAATATATATTGTGAGGAATGAGCATTTGTTGAAATAAGTGAAAATATTATGTATAAGGTTGTGTTTCTACTCACTTTGTTATATGAGTGTTGGGGAAGTCTGCAGAAACATAAAACATAAAAACAAGTAAAATACAGCGTGATTACTATATTTAAGAAGTATGTGTAGTAAAACTATCAGGTCAAGAATGAATGGCTGCCAAATGAATATGGAATGAGTTGAAAAGTGAACAACAATGAGCATGAAAAAGGAATGTGATTTATTCAAGTAAAGAGAATGAGTTAGGGACAAAGTGCAAAACAATATATGAAAAAAGAATGGGTTGAGAGGAAGAGGAAGTTCAGAAAGTCATGATTGCATGGAGTGAACAACATACTGGGAAAAAAAGAGGTGGGAACAGAAGGCAATCTATAAATGAACATATAGAAGTGGAGAAACCAGGCGTGGGATTCTACCAGTTCGCATCTATTTGCTAGAACCAGTTGTTAACATTCTAAGCAGTTCGGAGAACCAGTTGTTAGAATAAATTACTGGCCTAATCCTGTAAGGAAGGCAGGAAGGAAACATTCTGGTGTTGCTTATAGAAACTGCCACTCCGTTAACCCTTATTACATTCTTGGCAGGACTAGACTTCCTGTCTCAGGAACTTCTCTGGACTTTCTTTTCCCTTCCTTTGCTGGTACTTTGCTTGTGTGGAGGGACCATTCAAAGTTACAATGGCACTGAAAAAAGTGACTTATGACCATTTTCCCCACTTACGACTGTTGCAGCATTCCCCACAGTCTTGAGAGGCCAGGCGAGGAGATGCGTGCCTCGATGTGAGTGATATTGAGTTGGCCATGGCCAGCCAATAACATAACCACCAAGCCACATCCACCACCTAAGCCACACCCACAGAACCGGTTGTTAAAAATTTGAATCCCACCCCTGAGAGAAACTATGGATGGTTTGCAAGAATAGAAAAGCATAGAAAGGTGTTATGAATGGAACTGGTACCAACTAGTTTCAGCTAGGTGGCCTTTTCTCTTTCTTATTTCATGCCTTTAATTTATTTGTCTTACTATTAGCTACTCTTTTTCTGCATTTAGCATAATGTTGCTTATCCCCAAAAGGAACTTGTCTTTGTCCAATATTCTACTTTTATCTATGCAATAAGTCTCTATGTGTGCCTATGTGCTTGCAAAGAATTCAAAGATGTTATTCTACACAACTGAGTGGTGTAATCCAGAAATAGATTTAGCATCATCAATTGTTTCTGTATACTCAGCATAAGAAACAAAAGCCAGGCAGAAACTAAATTAGAATGAAGCAGGAACACCTACATCTGTAGTGTTACAGCCAGATCCTGTTTGAGTACTAACATAAGAATATTCTTTTTAAATTTCAAGAAGCTTCCTCATCCTAATATTCTATACAGCAATTCTAAGAAAAGATGAATTTCAAAGGAGTTGAAAATGTTATATAATTCACTTAACTTCTACTTCATTCTATCCAAACATTTCAAAATGGCTTAAACTTTTAACAAAGTTTCATTAAAAAACACACTCTCCCTTGAATGAACTCTTAACAATTTTATAATTTTCCTGACAACAAGATCTTAGTGGTTTGCCTTTGCTTTCTTTCTGTATGTTTTTTTTAACTTCCCAAACTAGTCTTGAATTAGTCCGCCATACAAGGACAAACAAGTGCCAGCTTGGTCTAGTCTAGTGGTCAACATACCAAGCTAGAAACTGGGAGATGATGGGTTCTAGTCCCACCTTAGGCATGAAAATTGACTGGAGATTTTGATCCAGTCATTCTCTCTCAACCCAATTCACCTCATAGGATTGTTGTGGGGAAAATAGGGGAAGGAAGGAGTATGAGATATGTTTGCCACCTTGAGCCATTTATAAAAAGAATAAAGGGACTTCCGGTGATGAGGTACCGACATGTGGAGATGCTGAAGCTCGCTCTGGGCTTCACGTTACCTTTCCTAGCTGTTGGAGCGCCCCTTAGGAGTGCACGTAACCTGTAGAGAAACGTGCCGGTGTGGGGAGACGCGAGTTGCGGTGCGGAGAAGGCAATCCCCATCGTGACGCAGAGAGACCCTATAGAGACCGACATCAAGAGACCGCCAGTAATGGCAGTCCCGAAGTCCGGATCATTACATACAAGAGGAAGCGAGTGAATGACAGGCTGTGGTGAACGAGGAGTGTGAGTGAAGGAATTTGTGATCTTGATTGAGCATCAAGCACTGGAGAAAATTTGTCGGAGCGAAGCCTGAAAGCAGCAGCCAAAGTAGATACGAGTGGCAGCGAAAGTGAAAGGGCTCGTGAGACGGAAGAGGGTAGGAACATGAGTGATCACACAGAGAAGATAAGAAAAGCAGAGAGAACTGAGTGACTGACCATAATAATCTTACAAGAATCTATGTTAAAACTTCAGGAAATAATGATAAAAAACCATACTGAGTCAAGAGCTGACACACATGAATTAAAAACAGAGATGGGGAATTTAAAAGCAGAAATGAAATTAGATATCTCAAAGTTGGATAAAAAATTGGAATAATACAGCAAGCACTAGAGAGAAATGAATCAACAATAAAGGAGGTTGAGAAAAGGATCGAACAAACTGAAAATGGAAATGGTCAGTGAACAATTAAGAAACGTGAGCAAAGAAATGGACGATTCCCTGGTCTACCTAGAAATGGATAATGCCGCAGCATATTTAAGATTCCAGAACATATTGGAATCTAAAGAAGAGGATTTGGAACAAGTAATGGCAGGAATATTAGCAGAACTGTTGGAAAAAGATAAGGATGATATTCTGAAAGAGCTGGACAAAGTCTACAGAGTAAATACAACCTACGCAAGACGCCATAAATATCCAAAAGAGGTCCACATAAGATTTGCCAGAAGAAAGGTTCGGGATGTTATATATAAAATATCTAGAGAAGAGACAATTACATATAAAGGGGAAAACGTTCTGGTGCTTAAACAAATCCCAAGAAGAGTGAGAGAGCAAAGGAGAGACTATAAATTATTGGCGAATCAATTGAACCAAAAAGGCATTATATTCAGATGGTTAATCCCAGAGGGGATGTTAATTTCAAGGGAAGAAAGAAAAGACAGAGTAGATTCCATTGAAAAAGCTCAAGAATTCTATGAACGATTGGTAGGTTCAGAAGAAACAAGTAGCAAGGATGAATTAGAATCAAACTCACAAGACGATCAAGACTACCAAAAGAATAGAGATAGGCAACAAGAGAGAGAGGAACAGAAAACACAAAATCAACTTTTTGTGCAACAAGGAGAGACAGGAGTTAACTACAAGACAAAGAGCAAGAATTAATTAGGTAATGGACAAGGAAAAGAAAATATCAATTAACATAAATGGTCTGAACTCTAGGATAAAAAAGAAAAGAATACTAGCTAAGCTAATTAAACAAAATGCAGATATAATATGTTTACAAGAAACTCATATAAGGAAGGAAGATGAAAAATATCTAGAATGCCCCAAATTAGGGAATTTGTATACGTCACCAGCAGACCCTGGGAAAAAGAAAGGAATAGCAGTATATGTGAAAGTAGATATGAAAGCAGAGTTAATTTGGACAGATTCTAATGGAAGAATTCTGGTGTTACAAATTTGGATTAAATCAATTCCAATTTTACTAGTAGTGATTTATGCCCCTAATGATAATCAAAAAGATTTTTTTAAACAATTACACGAAAAAATAGTGGAATTAGAAAAAAGGAATATTTGTATCTTGGGGGACTTTAATGCCATTGCGGACCACCAGAAAGATCACGGTAGTGGGGGGGGGGGAAGAGGAAAAAGAGAGAATTACCGAAAACATGTGGAGAAATAATGATTGAACTAAATTTGATAGATATGGGGAGGAAATTAAATCCGGAGAAAAAGCAATTTACATTTTATTCTAATCCATATCAGTCATGGACATGAATTGATATGGTGTGGATGAATGGTGAACTAGCAGATGAACTAAAAGAGATTGAAATTTTACCTAATGAATGGGCAGATCATAATCCGATTCAGATAGTGTGGAAAGGTAAGAAAAAGCCAAGGAAAAGGTAGACTCTAAATATACAGCTAACTAAAGAGAAAGAGTTTATGAATAGACTTAAGGAGGAATTAGATTTTTTTAAAAAAGAAAATAATAATGAAGTAACTACGAAGCAGAATATTTGGGATACAATGAAGGCAATAATAAGGGGCACAACGATATCATACACTGCTAGGAGAAACAAAGAAAAATACGTCCAACAAAACAAACTAAAACAAAAAATTAAAGAATTAGAAATTCAATTACAAAACTCCCCAAAAGACTCCAAACTGCAAAATCAGATGATAATAATCAAACATAAATTAAATTTAATTGAACAGGAAGGAATGGTCACAAAGTTGAATATAGCTAGACAAATATTTTTTGAACAGGCTAATAAACCAGGAAGATGGTTGTCCTATAGACTCAAAAAAGAAAAACAGAAAAGATTGATTTATCAATTAATAGATGAAAATGGGGATGACCAGCAGGGAATAGAACAGAAAAAAGAAATTGCATGTAAATTCTTTGAAGACCTTTATAAAAAGAAAGAGGTAACTGAAGATATGATAAGAAACTACTTAGGTGCAACAAAAGATAAAATAATTGAGGATGAGATGAAAGAAATGTTAACTAGAGATATTACGTGGCCCGAGTTAAAAACAGCAATAGAAAATCAAAAGAACAATAAAACTCCAGGACCTGATGGGATCCCAGGGGAGCTTTATAAGAAAATAGGAGAGCAAATAGGGCCTCTTATGGTAGAAGTATACAATGAGGTCCTATTGGCAGCTAGAATGCCGGATTCATGGAAGGAGACACTAATTTCATTGATCCCGAAAGAGGATTCAGTTTTAAGATTTATACAAAATTATAGACCAATTTCTCTGCTAAATACTGATTATAAAATATTTACTATAATTATAGCAAACAGACTAAAAAAAATACTGAATGAATATATACATAAAGATCAAAACGGATTCCTCCCTAATAGACAAATCAGGAACAATTTAAGAATAGTGTTAAATGTATTGGAGTACTATGAAGCCCATCCGGAAAAACAAATAGCCCTTGTCTTCTTGGATGCACAGAAGGCCTTTGATAACCTAAATTGGCAATTCCTAATTCAACAAATTCTACAATATGAATTTAGGCACTAAATTTGAAAATATAGTGACTACAATTTATGACTCACAAAGGGCAAATATTATAGTTAACGGAGAATATTCAATAAAAATTGAGAAAGGAGTTAGGCAAGGGTGTCCATTATCCCCTCTGCTCTTCATATTATCTTTGGAAACATTGCTTATACGAATTAGACAAAGCCCAGGAATAAAGGGGTTAAAAATTAAGAAAGAAGAATACAAACTGCAGGCATTTGCGGATGATATGGTCTTTTTTATAGAGGAACCAATTGAAAGAGGTCAAGAATTATTGAAAGAATTAGAGCAATTTGGGAAAGTTGCAGGACTTAAAATTAATAGGGAAAAGATGAAATTAATAACTAAAAATTTAACAGAAAAACAGAAATTAAAATTGGAAAAGACAATGGGACTACAAGTGGTTAAAAAAAACTAAATACTTAGGAATTTGGCTGATGGCCCACTGTAAAACTCTAATGGAAAATAACTATAGTAAATTGTTACAACAAGTAAAACAAGACTTAGAGATATGGGTCAAATTGCAAATCTCCCTATTAGGGAGGATTGCTACTATTAAAATGAACATTCTTCCTAAATTTATTTATTCCAAACAATACCAATAAAAATACATAAAAATTACTTTGTGGAACTTAATAGGATAACCACTAAATTTATTTAGCAAGGGAAGAAACCAAGGATAAAATTAAAGGCGATGCAAGATATGAAGAGCAGAGGGGGTATGGCACTCTCAAATTGGGAAATATATGATAGTGCAGCCTCCTTACTTTGGCTGAAAGAGTGGGTAAATCTGTCGAATAAAAGAATCTTATCCCTAGAAGGCCACGATTTACAGAGGGGGTGGCATGCATTTTTATGGGATATCGAAAAACTAAACAGAATTATTTCCACAGACATATAATTAGAAACTCTTTATTGGTTACTTGGAATAAAATAAGAAAAAAACATTATTTAAAAATCCCAATCTGGATCTCAACAATGGAGGCAATGATACACCCAAACAATTTGGATCTTAATAAGATGATAAAATACAAAGACCTCCTAGATGCACAAGGAACTTTAAAATCACAGCAAGACCTCCAAGAACAAGGGCTAAGAGTAGACTGGCGGGCTTACCTGCAAATTCAGAATAGACACAGATAAGATAAGAAAAACTTCGGAATTTACGGTAAGCTACAACAACTAGATAAAATCCTATTTAGGTTCAGATAAAAAAAAAATAACCAAATTTTATAATTATCTATTACAGATAGAATTAGAACAGGAAGTAGTCAAAGGTAACATGATAGGTTGGAGTAGAAATACGTATAGGATGTAGCATTACATTATTAGAATGGGAAAGGTCTGGATTAGGAATAATAAAATTACAAAATCAGCAACATATAAAGAAAATGCCTATAAAATGTTTTATAGATGGCATCTCTCCCCTTCGAGAATAGCGAAGATGTCTAACATGAATCCAAACTGTTGGAAGTGTAAAAAGAAACAAGGAACATTCTTTCACATGTGGTGGTCCTGCACTGAAGCCCAAAGATATTGGCGTAGAATTAAAAAATGGTTAGAGGAAGTAACGACGGAGCAAATTGAACTAAAACCAGAATTCTTTCTATTAGGAATTTTTAATAGACAATTTTCCAAAAAAAACCAAATATATAATATTACATATTCTCACTGCAGCTAGATTATAATCTTTGCACAATGTTGGAAACAAGCCGATATTCCAACAGAGGAAATGATCATTCAGAAAATAGCAGCCTGTGCAGAGATGGATAAATAAACGTTAGACTCAAGTATAAAGAATCATCAGAATATTATAAGAGCTGGGAATGCTGGTATGACTGGGTAGAACAAAAATAGAAAGTACATTAGTAAATATTGTTAAATTGAAAAAGTGGTAGTAATTACATATTCACATTAAGATGCATTTGGAAATATGACACCAATAATGATAACAAATAAGGAATCATAGACTGTTGATAATGGAATAGTTTGTTTTTTATTTATCTTTTTTTCTTTCCTTTTTTCTTTTTTGTGTGTTGTGTATGTGCTTGTCTGTTGTTTTAGTTGTATAATCAATAAAGTCTGTTTTTATAAAAAGAATAAAGGAAACAAACAAGCAAATAAACCAAGATACAAACCTGTTTAGCTTTTCTGGGAGTCACAAAAGATAATCTAGAATTAGAAACCTAAGCTAAAAAAAATAAAATAGGAAAATTCAAAGGATCGGAATTTCCTTAATAGTGCTCTGACTATATTTAGGGATGCTCAGCTTAAAACGAAGACTGAAATACAAAGCAACAGGGTAAGAAATTGTGGAACTCAGTCCTTTCTAAAATGGAAAAGGAAGTAAGCTCTTAAGAAATATTAACTCTCTGGAAATTAAATGGAACCAAGATGGTCTTCTCCCTGTTCTTGTTCCAACCTTTACTTGGATAGCATTTGTTCATTTATTTATAAGTTATACAGCCCGTTCTTTTATCTGCCATAACTGTAGGCAGATCCCAGCAGCAGTGATAAGAGTATACAAACTAATACAAAAACCCAACATCCCTCCCACTCCCCCAAATTCTTGTCATAAATGGCATCTATGAATTATAGTCCGTAGAGTTCATATGCACCAAAATAGGTCCTTCAGCTTGGTAGCCAGTACTTGTAGTTAATTAGAGATACAAGTAAAGAGCTGTGGTGGCTCAATGGTAAGAATGAAGTAATGCAGACTAATTCTGCTAACTGCCATGAGTGCAATCCTGACTGGCTCAAGGTTAACTTAGCCTTCCATCCTTCCCAGATCAGTAAAATGGGGGACCCAGATTATTGTGGGCAATCTACTGACTCTGTAAACCACTTAGAGAGGGATGTAAAGCACTGTGAAGCAGTATATAAATCTAAGTGCTAATGCTAATGACAACTCCCATCATTCCCAGTTAAAATATCCAAAAGAAAGACTTGCACAAGAAAATGCAGTAACAATAAATACCCAAAACATAATAGTATAAACCAGTGTGTTTTTTTTATTTGGCAACTTTAAAAGTGCTATGGAATGCTGCCTGGGAAATTGAAGTTGAAGTCCACACATTTTAAAGCAGCCAAGTTTGAAAACACTATATAAACTATAAAGGACATCCATGAAGTATAAGGGGAGGGGCAGGCAGAGGAAAAAAAAGGGTGGGGGGGAATCCATCTGTAGCATTCACACACGTCTGGGGGCAGAGATGGATTTTCAACATGTGAGTAAAGCATACAGGAGTAGCTGTTTCAGAAAGTGCCTAGAGAATGTCCATATGGAGGGCAAGGATGAATATTATAGGAGCCAGACAGACAATTTAGTCATCACAACTAGCTTCCTTGCTTTAAGCACAGCTGTGCCTTGAGGAAAATGGATCAAGGCCTTCATAAAACATTTCCTTCCCATCTGTATGACTCCAAGCTATTAGCAAACGTGCTCCTAGCCTCTTATTTCCTAAGCTGAAAATCCATTAGCTTTTCCTGCTAATACAAACATCTGAACAAGATTCGGGAGAACTGAGCAAGATGTGAATATATTTATATATTTATAAATATAAATATATATTTAAAGCCTCATGGCTTGAGACCAGGTTATCTAAGGGACCATGTCTTGCTGATCACATCCACCTGATCCACTAGAGCAGTGAGGCAAGGAATGTTGCAGGTCCCATCCCCTAAGGCGATACATCTGGCGGGATCCAGAAGAATGGCCTTCTCCTTGGTGGCTCCTTCCCTCTGGAACATCATCCCTCCAGAAATTAGACTGTCCCCCATTCTTGATACTTTTGGGGGAGGCCCTGAAGGCCATGGTTCTGCCAGTGGGCCTGAGGAATCGAGCAGGATTGAGCCCATTAAATGGCCTATATGAGTGTGTGTTGTTACCAGGGATGGGTGGGAGATTGTTGCATTTATTATTTTTATTTATTTTATATTGTGTTTTTATTTCCTGTAAGCCACCCTGAGTCACCGTAAGCAGGCAGCAATATCAATTTTCCAAATAAATAAATATGAATATGGCTGCTTCATCTTTCATTGTAGGTTGAACAAGACACCAGTCCCTTTCACGGGAGTTCAACTTATTAGTAGCAATATCAAATGATAACTTCCACTCCTTTCATTATTCCTATTCCTATTCCAGAAAGAAATCTGTGTAAGTGGTGGTTTTGCAAGGTTCTGAACAAAAATGAAGGTGAACTTATTTTGAGAACCCTGCGGTTTGAATGCTTGTTCGTTTTCTCATTCTAGACACTTGGAGGTTATTTTTCCAGCAATAAAGACCAGAAAGTGGAGAAATGAAGAAAAAAAGTAGATTTTTCTGTACAAGGAATACACACAGCCTTGCAATTTTATTCAAATAGTATGCAGAAAACAAGAAATCACGCTTAAATGGGAGGGGGGGGGGAAACCCTTTGCATCGCTGGTTTTACACATATGTTCTTAGCAAGCATACAAATTTCATCTCAAGCACCCCTCTCCTCTCCACGTGCTACTTGGCTGGAACCCGAGATCTGTAACTTCACTTCCAAAAGGCCCAGACAATGAAAGAGCCTGTTAACTGAAGCCAGCTGGGCTCAGTGTCCCCACCACCCGCCTGTCTCATTTGTTTACCTCCCATTTTGCCTCGTTTTAGCTTTTCCTGAATCAGATCAGATTTCAAGAAGCTAAAATTACATACCGTTTCCCCCCCTTTTTTTATTCCTCCGGTCCCTCACACAAATGTGTAAACAGACGTACACAGGCACACCTACAGACACGCAAAGTTGAAGAGGATACAGGCTGGAATTAATTCCCTTTTCTGTCGTCATTCCAAGAAAAAGGAATATTTAATCTTGCCTTCCAGATCAGCCAGGCCCATGAAGCAATGCCTAGCTAACATTTCCAGTGTCTGTTAAACCCTTCTCTGCAACCATCGTTGCTTTGGTTAGAAGCAGAATGGCTTTAAGCATTTCCCACTTGGACTTCATCATGGTTCGTACATCTCCTGGCCACCTGTTTTTAATGCCATGTCCATGTGATGGGCCCATCTCTCATCCCCAGCCCATAGGTGGGCCAGCTTCAAGAGATCCATAGCTGTGCTAGAATACAATAAAGTAGTTCTTGACGTACGACCACAATTGAGCCCAAAATGTCCACTGCTAAGCAAGACAGTTGTTAAGTGAGTTTTGCCCCATTTTAGGATCTTTCTGGTCACAGTTGTTAAGTGAATCACTGCAGTTGTTAAGTTAGTAACACAGTTGTTAAGTGAATCTGGCTTCCCCACTTATGTTGCTTGTTGAAAGATTGCAAAAGGCAACCCCAGGACCCTGCAGTTTTGATCATATGACCATGGGGAGGCTATGTGAAAAACAGTCGTAAGTCATTTTTTTCAGTGCCGGTGTAACTTTGAACAGTTAAACAAAAGTCTGTAAGTTAAGGAGTACCTCTAGTGTTTTCCTCTTTAAGCTATCACAATCCAAATGCAGCTGCAAAGCGTACTTTGTCTTGCAACCAGGGTGGGATTCAAATTTTTAAACAACTGGTTCTGTGGGCGTGGCTTAGTTGGTGGGCATGGCTTGGTGGTCATGATATTGGCTGGGCGTGGCCAATATCATGATATTGGCTGGGCGTGGCCAATATCACTCACATCAAGGCATGCATCTCCTCGCCTGGCCTCTCATGATTATGGGGATGCTGCAACAGTCGTAAGTGTGAAAAATGGTCATAAGTCACTTTTTTCAGTGCCACTGTAACTTTGAATGGTCACTCCACACAAGCAAAGTACCAGCAAAGGAGGGGGAAAAAAACTCCAGAGAAGTTCCTGAGACAGGAAGTCTAGTCCTGCCAAGAATGTAATAAGGATTAATGGAGAGGCAGTTTCTGTAAGCAACACCAGAATGTTTCCTTCCTGCCTTCCTTACAGGATTAGGCCAGTAATTTATTCTAACAACCAGTTCTCCGAACTGCTTAGAATGTTAACAACCGGTTCCAGCGAATAGGTGCAAACCGGTAGAATCCCACCCCTGCTTGCAACCCTTAAGACTGGAGGTGAAGTTAGGGAACCAGTAGTGACTAAAATTAGAGAAATGCCAATTGGTTTTCCCAGTCTGAAAAGAAGAGACCCTCACCCACTCTGGTCCTTGGCCAACCTTGTCTGCTATCAGTCTTCTGTTGTCTACTTATAAAACTGGATACAACAACACAGAAAAGGTAAACTACTTGCTGGAGTTTGAAATAGAAAAATGATAAAATCATGACAATGAAAGAGCATAACAGGCTGCAATAGCGTAACTCTGACATTAGGGGGCCCAGCCTGCTCCCCCACATTATCTCCTCAACTAAGCATTGTGGAATCTGGAAGTTGGCATTGTTGCTTATATAATGAAAGGAAGGGAAGGGAAATCCCAGAGAAATGTATTGCTTGTGACTCAGTTCCCCTTGTGACTACAATGACTAACTTTATTCAATCTGGATGAAGACAGAACAGGGTATAAGAAGAGCACAGAAGTCTATGCCTTGCAACTTGATGGGGCCATTCCTGCTACAGGGATTACAGGATGTTCCCATCTGGCAGCCAATGTGGATTAGCACCAAGGCCAGAGGAATTAACCAATTACTTTGCTTATTAACAGTCACTAGGAGGAATATGTATATAATGAAAACTGCACTATTTGGTGATGACTCAAAACAGAAGGACAGGCAAGAAGAGCAATAGGGTAATAACATTTCACTTTGGTGCAGTTATGTGCTAACTCAACATTGGATGGATATCTTTCACCATCATTTAATCATGATGTTAGAAACTGATGGCGTCTTAAAAGATTCAAGTTTTATGTTACTAATTTATAGTTTTAACTACACTGGCTTCCATCCTGGGAACTGGGTTTGATAAAGCTAGGGTACAATCAAGTTCTTACGTTAATATACAGCAATTCCCTTCTGCAGCTATCTCTTTGCATCACGATGGATTAGGAAGGAAACATGGACCAAAGCATTTAAACTGTGCGTGCTTATTTTGGAGTTCTTCCACCTCAATAGGTTAATTGTTCATCCCTTCTACAGAACATACCATGGAAGAGATTCAAGCCAAACCTTCTTGCTCTTTGCTGATAATGTGTAATTGCCCATCCATACAAAATGGAGAGAAATAACTTGCTTGTGCAAGTTAATTCATTTATAAAATGGCTCATAATTAAGAAGAAAGGAAACAAGTCAGAAAAAAAGGAAAAGGGAGAGAAAACCCAATATAAGAAAAAAAAGGACAATTTTGAAGTATGTGAAATTATTGATTTAGGCAACTAAAATATATAGGTAGTCCTCAACTTATGACCACAATTGAGCCTGAAATTTCTGTTGCTAAATGAGACATTTGTTAAGTGAATTTTGTCCCATTTTATGACCTTTCTTGCCACAGCTAAATGAATCACAGCTAAATGAATGCAGTTAGCAATGTGTTGTTAATCTGGCTTTCCCATTGATTTTGCTTGTCAGGAGGTCGCAAAAGAGGATCACATGACCCTAGAACACTGCATCCGCCATAAATATCAGTCAATTGCCAAGTGTCTGAATTTTGACCATGTGACCTTGAGGAGGCTATACTGGTTGTCAATCTCAAAAACTGTCGTAACTCACTTTTTCCGAAGTCATCATAACTTTGAATGCTCACTAAATGAACTGTTGTTAAGTCAAGGCCCACCTGTATTTCATTACACTCTTTGTGAAAAATGTGGCATGAAGCCAAATAGTCTCTACTCTCTGGCTGCAATTTTATCTGAAAATTCTTTTGAGGAACATCTGTTCAGGCACTTAAGAAGTTCTCCATCATACCAGCAACTTGCCCAAATCAGAGTAATGTTATCTGACTGTTAACCCCAATGACATGGTGGAAGCCACATGAGAAATATGGCTCTGCAGCAGATCATGCAGAAATGTCTGGGAAACGCTGTGGCCAATCTCTTTCTCAGGTATCTGAATGACAGCTGTACACACTCTACAAGCAGGCCCATCTGCTAAGTAAAAGACAGCCTCCCGCGAGAAAGCCAAATCAAATGTAGGACTGACACCTTCCTGTGCAGTCATATGCCCATCACTGCTTTGACCCCCAATGGTAGTCATAAAGCTGGCCCAGCCAGCAGGTTTGTGCCAGTCACCAGATGCAAAATCAATAGTAATGTTGCTCCTTTTTCAGCCTAATAAAAGAAGTAGCCGCTACATCTGAATTCATGGTCCCTTTGGTGGCATAGTGGGGAAAAAAAGATGGAGGCGGTAGTGAGAGAATGCAAAATTAAGCTAGGCTTCATCTATGCTTGCTCCTGAAATTTTTCTTAACCAGGGTTCAGCTGTAAAACATACAAGGGTTAGAGGAAGGGTGGGAAGCAAACAAGGAGAAACGAATGCTAAAAGCATTTTCTTCACCAATTAAAAATAAAAACGCTCTTTATATCTGGGGACAGGAGGAATACTTCAGGATCATGTAGTATAGCTTCTAAACTAGATATGAAGAATGTAAATTTTATCTTAGCATTTTCCTGCAAACACAGTCCCTCTCCTCCTTTTTTTTTTTTTGATTATGCCAGAAATTAATTGACCAGTTTCACCCAAGAATTACATCAGGGCTGAGAGCGTGCGACTGGTCTAAAGTCCCTCAGACATTTTTCATACTTAACATGGGACTAGAACTTACAGTTTCCTGATTTCTAGCCTGATGCCTTAACTACCTGAACTAAATCAGACTATGAGGAAATAAGTATTTATAGTATTCTTTGTATCTTCATGTCGGTGTTGACTCGGAGGAACTATATGGACTAGTACAAACGAAGGCGAATATACACGTCTCAGAATAATGCTGCAGGATTCAATCTGGTTCGGTCACTGGGTCATGTCACATTCTGATAGAGAAGTTTCCCAAGGATGGGCTCCAGCACAAGTCCAAAAGCTCGGAAGACTAAACTTCTGGTCCCGGTGACTGAACCAGATTGGATCCCGCTACATGGACTGCAGTCCCTGCAGTTTTCTGGACAGGATTTTAGGATGTGCCTGCTTCCTAGAGCTGAGAGAAAGGGAGTGGCTCAAAGTCATCAAGTTCATGTCTAAGGCAGGACTAAAATACAGCATTTCCTCCATGTTTGAAACATGATACCTATAAGTACACCCCAAACTAGTGCAGGTTCTTGTTAGGTGGTACGCATCAATGTTAGACTACCTGGCACCTTCCAGATGTACTGTAAGTCCCATAATTTGTGGCCGTAACAAGTGAGATTCATGGGATAGCACCACGATGGGGAAAGAGGTAAACCGGAGTTGATTTATGAATTGAGCTGAGTTCAGTGTATTATCTCTTCGAATCCTTCTACACTACAGGAGATCCTAAGAGATGTTCTGAGCTGCAGAACCTTCCTGTTTTAATTGCCCAACATTTCCTAACTCTACGCTGTGAGGAAAAATCCGTGACAGAAGGAAAGCAGTTTTTCAGTTTCACAGGGCCCCAAAAGCTAATCATACGGGGAAAAGGAAAAGGTGGGGAAAAACATTCTTTTAACATTCTCAACTCTATGTAACCTGTTTCTCTCTCCAGCAGGGCAGGATTCTGCAGAGTTAAATATAGATCATTTCTAATTGAAAGCTCTGCCTTGGACAATGGCTACTTTCTGTCCTACATATAGAACTAGTCTTTTTATTTTCGTAACAAGTCAGGCCACAAATTACTGTGTCGGTAGAAATTGCAAAGCGCAAGCTAGGCCAGGTCTCTTTTGCTCTTCCCTCCTCCAGTGAATGAGACACGCATAGCCAAGATGCTTGGGGGCAAGGAGAAAGAAAGAGACAATGGAGTACTTAGACAGAGCCAAAGGCTTTAAATAAAAAAAAGTCTTCTATAGCAATGTTTAGCACATTACCACACAATAGCAAAATAAGTTTTCCTTCCCTGGACGCCACTAAAAACAATCTTTCCTCTTCCTAAACTTTTTTTTTAAATAGCACAAAGTGATTAGTCTACTTTTTTTAGGCTGGTGTAGCAAGGAGCAAAACAGGATCCTAACATTTTCAGTGAGCAGTTACCAGGGTGGTGCTAAGCCAGAGTTTGAATCAAGGAAACAGCAGCAAAAGATCCACACAAATACAACAGAGGGAGGAAGTCTCTCTTGCTTAGGCAGGAACCCAACACAAACAGGAAGCCTCTTACAACCCTTCCTGGCCGGGAGGGTCCGGTGATCGACCCAGATTGGCAGGGCCAGGTTAGAGCGTAAGAAATCTTTCACTATGAAGATTTGGTTCCAAGTTGCAATGTGGACACATAAACACGTGAAATAGCAGCACGTAGAATTAAAAGTTCCAGTTCAGGATTGCCAAATAGAGAAGTACACAAATTCTAACTTTTGACCAAGGATTTGGTGGCCTTTGGGGATGAAAGATGAAGGGTTCTTCAAAATGCAGTTGACCAAACTTGCTGTGTGAGTGGTCCCCCTCTTGAAGGCGCTCCACAACTTATTCCTCAATGTTGTGTCGTAACATTCTGGGGTTGTGATGAATGGTGGGGAATGGCACTGGGCCTCAATTCAATTGTGAGGAAGGAGAAGGAATAGTCTGCAAGCTATGATTTTCTCTAACCTGATTCTGTCCAGATATAGAGATTCAAGACCTCCCAGCTAGCACTACTCTACCAACAGGAATGGGTTTGGGGTACTAGTTGCATCAGTATCTGAGGACTGTAAAGGCAATCACAGCAGAAAGTGGAATGGAAGACCTCAACGGGCCTGATATGATGTCCCGAAGTAAATGATAGGGACTGGGATTTCAAGCTAAGGGAACCACCAATCAGAAAGCTGCATACTAAACCCACATGGGCAGCAGGGCTGCACGGACTCATTCCAGGTGCATTGGGGGGGGACAGCAAGATATAAAATGGTCTTCTGCATAATAGAGGAACATAGCAAAACATTGTGTGAGTGTGGGTTTGATTAAAAGGGGTGAGTCTTGACATATTTATTGAATAATACAATTTTTGTTGGGAAAAAAACATGTGAAATTTTAACATGGTGATGTGTGGACCACTAATTGTATACATGTGGAACATATTCTCCAAAATTCTGAAGGTTGCTATATGCACACTGTTGAGTACTCCTTATAATGAGTGAAATATTTCCAGTGGTATTGTTGCATGTTTATTTTATCTTTTATTGTTGGAAGAGGGATTTTCAAAATTCAGCTCTTCTAGAAATTCTGACTAAAAATGGGTTCTATGAATGTCCAGGGATCAGTTTCAATACTTGTAATTATCAGAAGATACCTATAGAAAATAGTGATAATGTTTTAATTCCACAAGCTTAGATTGAGATAACCCTGGTCTTTAAAAAGTGGATAAATCTTTTAGGGGCAAAACTGGGCTTTCCACAGCTTCATCACTGACGAGCAACTTAATTTGGAAACTGATTTTAAAACTTTGTTATTTACCAAAGCCTAATTTTTGGCCATTTACTCAGTATTAAGAGCTTATTATTTGGACTATGATATCCAAAAGCTTGTCTGATGCTATTTCTGCTTTTGAAGTTCCACACTTAAAGAGTTTGGAAGGAATTAATTGAGGCCAAAGCCAACAATCCATTTTTATCGGATGAAGGAAGTTGATAAAATCAATTATTTATGCAATCTTTGGAGCAAGTTTGAATGTTCTGTTCCTGTAAATCAGTGGAAGTTTTCTTTAAATATGAATTTATTTTATTTTGATCTTAAAATAAAGTTAAACCAATGGGAACAAAAATGAGGTATGCTCCACATCTTACAGAATATTTGGATGATTCAAAAGCCAATTAGACAGTTACACCAAGTAGATAGATGGGGAGAAGAAAAGTGGGGGGGATTATATTCAAAAGTTCAAAATATCCGCCTTCAAAAATCTGAAAACATTTTCTTCCATATTTGACAATAGCCAAGGATGCACTGTTTGAATAGTTTCCATACAGCCACCATATCTTAAGTTTTTATATAAAACAAGTTATCTTGCATCTTGTACTTGTAAATCCCAGCAAGTTAATATACTGGCAGTAGTATTAGGATTGAGAGTTTATTCTCCATTAAAATATTTGCATTAGAAAAGTTGAATGGTGCAGTTTGTAAGAATTAGACCCACTGATCAAACAGTTGCTTAATTAACATACCAGATTCATATTATGATAGCTAAAGGAGGGAAAGGTCTTTGCATAGTCTCTTTTTCTCCTATTTCTTTTTTTTTACTCCAAAAGACACTGCTTCAGGCATTTTCAAGTTTCCCTTTCCTTGAGGGCTGGAAAATTTGCACTGAATCTGAAAACTGAGAATTGCAGAACCGTATGCAATCAGTATAGCCAATACCGAATCACTGAACTCACTCCTCACATTTTACACTTTATGAAACTGGCCTACAGTCTGGTACTTTATGTAGCTTCTCTGCAGGCTTAGCTGAGTTGAGAAAAAAGGAAAAAATAAAAGCAAGAAGGATAAAGGTGGCAGGTGTGGCAACATGCTGGTGTAAAGGCGGCAGCAAAACTGTGGGGCGGTTGCTCTCAGACCCCCAATTCCTGTGGGGTCAAAGAGGATTAATTTAAACTGCAGGAGGAAAGATTGTTTAAAAATGTCAGCAGAAATTTTCCAACCATAATAATAGTCAAGCAATGGAACAAATTACCAGGGGAACTTGTGGAGTCCCTGTGATGGGAAGCTCTGGAAAATAAGTCACACTGGCTTCTGTCTGGAACGGCTTAATTGTAATTCATGCTGGTCAGAGCAAATGATTGGGAAGGATGGTTTCGATTCATCTATTTATTTATATAAAGATTTATTTGTCATATTCTACAAATGTTTTCAAGGCACACTAAATTACAATTTGAGAAACCTAAAAAAACCAACTATTATCACAGTCCAAAAACAACCAGCACATAGGAAAAATGTGTATTTTTTTTTTTAAATTATCTTGTTAAGAACAAATATTAATTTGTTGTCATGGCATATGGAAACCCCTCCCTGGCAATGTCTTAAAAATATAGGCATGCTTGGAGGCATCTGTAAGATCTAATGCTTATTTTGTCAAGCTGTCACAATGCAAGCACTGCTCCTTTTGTATGCATGGGCAACATCATGAAGCATGTACAAAAAGAATAGGATTTGCTGTGCAACAGTGCAACACAGCTTTTAGTCATTTACTCCCCGTTTACTCCCTCCATGCCTTGGTGCTGCTTCATGTCCTGAGAGAAATAGGACCAGCAACCAAATTTCCTGCAATGCAATGGCTGAAATAAGCATAGAAGGGAGGAAGTCTTCCACCAAATATGAAAGACTTCATATTGTGCATTAAATCAGGGCAGGACAAACTAGCCTTCCAGAAATTGCTGAACTACAATTCCCAGAAGTCTGAGACTACCTAGCCAATGACAAAGAATGCTGGAAAGTTGTAGGTGACTTATGACCGTTTTTCACACTTATGACTGTTGCAGCATCCCCACAGTCATGAGAGGCCAGGCGAGGAGATGTGTGTTTCGATGTGAGTGATGTTGAGTTGGCCATGCCCAGCCAGTAACATGACCACCAAGCCATGTCCACCCAGTCACATGACCACCAAGTCACACCCATCAACTAAGCCATGCCCACATAACCGGTTGTTAAAAAATTTGAATCCCACCCAATTGTTGCCTTGCATGGAACTTCACAAAAAGAACAGATGATTCTGTTTATTCCATTTTTAAAAAATCTTACTATAATTTGTATTTGAATGTTGTGAGCTGAAGTAATATAGGTCAAGAAACACCTGAAGTCCATACTCAGCCACCGAAGTCCATTGGTCACTCATAGCATTGTTTAGATGGGGGAAAGCAGGAAAAGGAACTTTATGTATATCATCTCAAAAATATCTGAATTTATTAAATAGGAAAATATAAACCAGGTGCACAATGGTTTAAGAATCATTCAACCCAGACACATCTAGGTACTTTTTGACTAAAGTCAAAAAGCAACTTATAGATGGCTGAGACAAGAACATAATCAGAACTAATCAAACCCTAAAATTATGTTATGAAAAAGATGTGATGCTCAAAAGAATGACCTTCAAAATGTCATTAGACGGTACAGGTAGTTCTCAGCTTATAACAATCCATTTAGTGACCATATAAAGTTACAATGGCTCTGAAAAAAATTGACTTATGACTGTTTTTCATACTTCCAACCTTTATAGCATCCCCATGATCATGAAATCAAAATTCAGCTGCTTGGCAACTGGTTCATAGTAATGACCGTTGCTATGTCCCAAGGTCATTTGATCCCCTTTTGCAACCTTTTCACAAGCATCAATGGGGAAGCCAGATTCACTTAACAACTGTGTTACTAACTTATTCACTGTGGTGATTCACTTAACAAGGAAAGTTGTAAAATGGGGCAAAACTCACTTAACAAATGTCTCATTTAGTGACAGAAATTTTAGGCTCAATTGGGATCGTAAGTCAAAGACTACCTATATCAACAAGGGATAAAAGTTTGGCTTAAATTCTTCCTTGGAGCAGATAGAAACCTGAGATCAGCTTGTCCACAGTCCTAGTCCAAAACTTAAGCCATTAATTGATTCATTCTTTGCTTTTAAGCCAGCTCAGATTATAAAATTCTATTATTTTGCATCAGAGGTATCCAACAGAATTATAGCACTCTGCATCACGGAACAATAGTATTTTTGTGTTGCAGCATACAGCAAGTAAATTAAAAGTTATCTAGCACAAAATCATTTGCAGGCAGTCCTTAACTTATGTCCGCCGTTGGAACCGGAATTTCCATTGCTAAATGATGCGGTCATTAAGTGAGTCATCATCTGACCATACCCAATTTTATTTTCTTTGTTATGGTTGTTAAGTGAATCGCATAGTCCTTAAGTGAATCCAGTGAATCTAAGTGCTATTGCTATTGCTACAATGGGATCCCATGATCACCACATTTACAACCTTCATGGGGAGCTTCTGATTAGCAAAGCCAATGGGGGAAGCTGGATTTGCTTAACTTCATTCATTTTTATTTAGCGTTTGGCATCTATAGCGGTCATGCAATCATGGTTTTGCAACATTTGTTGAATGACTAGGGCAAAGGAACAGGGGTGGGATTTTACCTGGTCGGACCAGTTCTATAGAACCGGTTGTTACGATTCTGCACAGTTCGGAGAACAGGCAAATCGCGCCACTGGTTGGTCCCTCCCCTCCCCTCCCCGCCCACTCACTCCTTACCTAGCATGTGCCATCCAACTTGCCTGCCTTGTGCCTTTGTCTAATTTTTGGTCAGTTACTATTTTTCCTTTTTTTCCCCCAACCACCAGCTGTTCTGACTATCAGCTGTGCTGGGAGATTTAGATTAGTTAGAGAGCAGGAAATCGTTGGATTTCTTGCTTCTAGCTAATCTAAAAGCAGAGCTGAACTTCCCTTAGGACTGAAGCTTCTATTTTTCAGTGCAGACTCAGGTAACAGATTGCAGAAAGATAGATCTCTGAGTGAATCTGTGATTCTATGAGGAACTCAATCTGCCTGCCTGCTTTGCCTGATTTTGAATAAAAGTTGCTCTTTTTTATAAAAAATTCAATATTTACATAAATATTTACAATATTTACATACAAGCCTTGCCCACCCAGTCACATGACCATCAAGCCACACCCACAAATTAGGCCATGCCCACAGAACCGGTTGTTAAGAAATTTGAATCCCACCCCTGCAAGACCATAAAATTGGGTGGAACTCACTTAACAACCGCATCACTTAACAATGAAAATTCTAGCCCCAATTGTAGTAATAAGTTGAGGATTACCTGTAGTGAGTCTCAAGGTGAAGGGTGGATTTAAATCTTATTCAGCACTTTAATCTCTATATCATACTGGCTTGCTAATGAATATATCTGCTGCTAAATTTTCATTCCATCAAGATACTATCAAGAGTAATTACAAGGCCTAACCCCATAAACTGGACCTAACAACACACACACACAAACAATTACACACACACTTTTACTTTGAAACAGAGAGGAAACTGTGAGCATCATACCCATCATCTAAACTCAGGCATGAAATACAAAAGTTGGTTGTAATTTTCTGTTCCCCAAATATGATCTTGTTTCTTTTACCAAATGTACATAAAGAATTGTGCATTTTTTTCAGAAAGCAATCAACACCCCCTACTTCACTGTCAGGGGTTCAACACTACTGGTAATCCTATTCCTTGTCTGGAAAAAAAAAACCCACCAGTTTTGGCCAAATTTATGAAGACTCTCAAGAAGTGCTTTACACAGTACATACTACAACTTCATTCAGTTTACGTCTGACATAGTGTGAGAAGGGATTTTGGAATTATGCATATGATGCTGATATGTGTGTGTGTGTATGCTGTTCCAGTGTGAAGGTAAACTTATTCATTTATTTTAAATGTATAAGGCTGCTTAACTCCATGATAGCTGAGAGCCTTACAACAATTAAAACAATACAGAAATCATGGCACAAAAAAAAATAGGAGTGTCACATCCAGAAAAGAAAAAAATCAGCTTCATTAAATAACCCGCTTCCCACTTTAACACCAGGCCTAGGGAGAAAACCATGTTTTTTGCAACCCTTAAACAAGATCAGATAAGAGTCATATGGTTCTCTAGGATATCTTCTTCCAAAGGGCAGATGCAATGGAGAAGAGAAGACCCCTTTCCTGAATCCCATCAGGTATGATGAAAGTGCATAGAAGTTCAGGTCTTAGTTTTCCACTCTTCTCTTTTTTTAAGCTACATCATTTACCTTATGTGTATTGTGATAATATCAGTTTAAGTGCTGCTCTGCTCCACACCACTGGCTGCCTTAGATATGGCAAGGAACAACTTTTCTTGTCTCCTGTAATCTATGTTTTATAGAGGCAAATTAAGGATTTTTATGCTCTAATCCACAGAATAGTACAAAGATGGTGATATGCAAATAGATATCACCAAAAATCTGTTACACTCCTGTGGAACTGTGATAAATTTCTGAAAATCGAACGCTGCCTTAGAATGACTTGGATGGAGTGAAGCAACTTTCCAGAGTCTTTATTCCTTCGTCCGACCACAAAATGCACCATGAAAATGGACATTAATAACCATATAATGTATTTTGGTTGCTCCCCACTTGGACACGCGCATTTAAAATGGATGCATTCTCTTCAGGAAGGACTTCTAACAGAACATTTTGAACGTTTAAAAAGCAGCACTCTTACACCCAGTTGGAGAAAATAGCACTAGACAATGATCTAACCAGTATCTGCATTCCTAAATTTCCTTCTACATTCTTGACCGGTTCACCTCATCTATTCTTGTTAATAAACTAGCGTGAGTAGGCTTTGTGTGTATTATTTGTTACTCCATTGAATAAAAATTGATGCAAATATTATTCTTCACCATTTCCCCTTACCCATCTTCTCTACCACCAATGATTTTGGCAAATATAAAATTCATTATTTCTGTTTTGCAATGCAGTGCATCAATTCTTTCTGCAATGATATAAAATTACTGGTTAATTTTAGTAGCAACTGATAAATGAGGATGAACAAGAGCAAATCACAGGTTCTGAAATTGAGCCAATATGTGTGTGATGAATGATCATCAACTCTGCTAAAGAAAAAAAAAAGAACTATCGTAATATTCTTGCTAAATCATTTTCTTTCTTATTAGTCTTCCCATCCTGGGGTACTGTATGGACTGAAGATAGGAATGTTCTCTGAATTTGTAGACAGTATATTAACCTTGTATTTAAATATCAGCCCAAATCTCAGTTGAAGGCTGAAATGTTAGTCTTTCCAATGTACTGAGCATCAAAAAGAAATATCAGAATGGGAAAGCTCCTTCTTCCATATTTAGCAAAAAAAAAAAAATCGTAAAATCACATATTTTGATCTTTTTCTGCCAACTTCCAAAAAGCTACCCGGATTTTTGTAGACAAGTACTTTTTTATGTGTATACTTACAAAGCCTATATATTGTTTGTATTCTGGCACTTTTTCCTTGATGGAAAACAAAGAAAAATATGGGATTCTCTGCATGTACTATACAATAAGAATGGGACTATGAAAGTTTAATTGACTCCCAGAATGGCAACACATCACCAGCAGTTTAAGAATCTAATTAATTAAACATTTTTGCTATTTAGTGTGGGAATAGCCTTTAAAATATATACCAGTGTCAGAGACATCATAGACACAACAATGAGATTTCACTTCTCTTTTTGCTTTCTATAGTGATATGTCTATTCCATTCCATGTCAATTCAATAGATACTAGATGCCGGACAGAATTCACAATCCCAAGAATCTGAGCTTTGGCTTTTGAAGAAGCAAGCTTCTATGTCTCAATGTCACAAAATTAAACTGAAATATAAATGACCATTGCCAGTTGAAATCTAAAAATCTGAAGAGGAAGCTAAGCAAGATTTCCCATGACCAGAAGGTTAAACTTCAGTGACATTCATAATTCTTTATTCCTGTTTGGTAGAGGCAAATAAACTGTTAAAAGTAAGGAAATCTTAAAACATCACATGGCTTTTTCTGATAATAGATGTAGATATTTATACTTTTATGAACACTGCAGGTTTTTAAGAAGAGATTAGACAACCATTTGTCTGAAATGGTATAGGGTTTCCTGCCTGAGCAGGGGGGTGGGCTAGAAGACCTCCAAGGTCCCCTCCAACTCTGTGGTTCTATATCCTATAGTCATAGTGACAATGCTAAATTGAGAAATAGTATTTGAAGAGTGGAATACAATATATAGTGCCATATTGTGAATGGAACATGATATATGGGTTAATAGCCAACTACAGTGTGGTTGAGCCCCCAAGTCTTATTTACGCATTTAATTTTAAAAAAATGTATTGTTGTTAGGGATTGCCATCATGCTTTCTGGCAGGAAATTTATACCCTTAAAAAGTGGAATGCATATCAACCAGAAAGTCAACAGATGAAGCATTTTTTATTACCACACCTCTGAACTAAAGAAATATGTGCTGAATTCTGCCTGTTTGCTGAAGTTACAGAAGACTTGCTGGAGAAAATTTCCGCTCTTAGAAAGCAGAAGAGATCAAACTGATGGAAGATGGGAATCAGGAATCCATTCTTGGCTTTTAAATCCCAGCACTGGGATAAAAAACAGCAATCTGGCAATTATTAGAGGGCAAAGCTTGACAGGGTTTTTACATTTTTTATTTTGTAGATGGGTCTCTCTCGCCTTCCCATACAAGTATTTCCAGAGCGGCTAACAATTAAAACACAAAATAATACCGGCTGGATAAAAACCAGAATGTATCCAAAAAAGAACAAGCAACAATTAGGCAACTCAGCTTTCCCAAACCAAACTTCGCCCTCTCTATCCATCCCACACCATAGTTCGAAACATGCTCTTCAAAGATCCAAATACACTTTGAAACAGAAAGTATCAAAGTACTGGAAGTCTCGATGTGGTGGTAACTGCCATCTAATTATTCCTCAATTACTATTTTCATGGCGTTAATTACACCTTCGTGACATGCTGGTAGCAGATTTGAGACATTTAATGATGGGACACCCAGAGGACCTCCATTTGTAAAAGCTACACCAACTCACTTAAATGTCTTCCCCAGCTTGCTCTCCCTTTACTGGAATTCTCTCAATATTCCTATATATCTTTCCATACAAGCTTGCCCTTTCTCACTGCTATAAGCATCAGTGCAGCAGCCATTTTGCTAGCCCAAGGCAGGAAGGAGACAGATTGTAATACAGGAGTTGCTAAGCAACCATGACGGCAATTCTCTCCAATATCCTCCAGGCCAAGTATCCAAATGATTAGGACAGAGATCCACATTTTCCTCTGGAGTCCGATCCAAAAGGCTCCTCCTTTCCTCAGAGCTGAGGATAAGAACTCCTGGCTGCCTGCCTCATTCCCCAGCTCCCTATCTAACAACCACTTCCATTTTCCATGAAATAATACTTCCTACTTCAAACCCTGCCCTTTGACGAGATGCTGTTCCCAAGGAAGTGATGCAACATGACTGCAATTCCTGCAATGTTGCTGGGCTACAGCCTGCGCATTTGGGCCTCCATGGGGATTTGGCAGCCAATTCTACAAACCAAATCTTCCGAATTGGTTCCCCATTTCCTTTGCCGGGGTAGGAACCAGGGTTCTATGCCTGTTTCTATTCCCTCTCTAAACAGAAAGGCATTCCAATCCTCCCCACCCTGAGAGAAAAAGGGTCGGGTGTTTCTTCCAGATGAAATGTTGCAAAGAAGCATAAGTTTCTCTCTCCTCAGCTGGAAATACGCCGAGAGGAAACCAATAACTATTTCCACCGCTTTTTACCCAGCCCTGTATGGAATTAACTGTGCAGGGAGGGATGCCATATGCTTCTAAAACGTCATGCCGTTAGTAACTGTGTCTATGGCTGTATGAGAAATTCAGCCCCTTGCCAGGGAAAGCTCCCTTTGAAATCTCAAACCGGAAGTCCACATGCTGAAACGCTACCTAACCAGCCAGCTGGATTCCATTGAACTAGGGTCTTCTTGAGTTCTTTTCCTTCAAATTGAGACCAATGCAGAATTGCTTCTCAAATGTAGCCTTCAATCTAACAAAGGCATTCACCAATTAAAATTAAAAAACTTTTTTTTTTTTGCAATCAAAGCATGCTTAAGAGTTGTTTGCTGTCTGTATTCAGCAAACCTCTGGTTACTTCACTGAAAAAAGTCCACCATGGTTCTAGCTTTTATGACGATTCAAATAAACCAAGCTTTTTGCAATGCTGAAGCCATGCCTATCAAAGCCAAAAAGAAAAGCAGCTTGCTCTGTTTTAACCCAGGCTTGCCCAGCGTTCTTTCACAGAACTTTGAAGCCTCAGGTAAAAATGAAATACTGCTCCCCACTTTTCAACAGTTCAGGTATGGATCAACCAAGAGTGGGAGAACAATCATATAAATTAAAACCTATAAGTAACTGAATGGTTTAAATTTACTTAGTCTGTATCATATATATTGTATATACATATAATTAACCTAACCAAAATTCATTGGAATATAGAAACTATTGTAGTCTACCAAAGACTGTTAACCACGCCTTACAACTACTCCCAAAACAGCCTAAGTTAAAAGAAAAACCCCAAGGTTTGACAAAGGAAGACATCTCTTTCTCAGCAACTTCTTTCATATCAAAACAAACACGTGGTAATTTTAACATCACAATCGGAGATTTAGGATATGGAACAATTGCTAAAATCTAATTGTATAGAACCTGTAAAACTTTGTTGTACGGAATCAATTTTTGCATTGAAAAAAAAAAAACCTACCCTACCTAGAAAATTAACATGTTGGAGAGAAAGCTTCTTGCTTCTTAAGGAGGGGTCTTTGATCCTGGGAGCCTATACCTGAAATCAGAAATCACACTGCCTGCCACTTGAGTGGTCATCACAGTGAGAACCAAACCTCAAGTGATTCCCAAATTCATATGTTAATATCAGTTTATCCACAGTAGCTTAAAAATATATTTATAAAGACATATTATAAAAGGTTGCATTCATACTTTAGTTATGTGGAAGGTAGATGTTTGCAGGCCTCACTAAGAGATCATTTCCATTTTTTTTTCAGTCTCAGCAAACGCCTCTGCTTATGGAGTAACTGTAACATTTCAAAACATCACTTTCCCAGCCTGTTTCAAAGGGAGGAGACAAGTTTGTGAAAGCTTGGTCCCTAAGGAAGGGAGGGCCCAGACCATTTTAGGTTTTAAAGGTCAGTAGCAGCTTCTTAAGCTGCATCTGGAAACAAACTGGCAAATAATGCAATTCACTTTCCAGTGGTGGTGTGGTAATGTTCTTCCTCCATCCTCAGACAGCTGTGGCAGGTTTTTCATTCATTTTGTAATGTAGGAATCTGCCATCAAGAGGGCAAATCAAGTTCCCTAAGGAGCATCAGCTAACCTTACATTCCAACGCCTTTCATTCCTAAAGGACCTCTCCCCCAGAAAAATGGAGAATAATTGTTGGTCAAGCATTACAGAATTATTAAAATGCTGTCAAAAAAAGTGATATAAAAGTATTTATAGTAGATAAACTAACAATAAATTCAGATTAAACATGCATTTCTAATAATGCAGAAATACAGAAATGTTGAAATGCAGTAACAAAATTCACTTTCCTGTATAGTTAACGATTTAAAAAGCATTTATATGAATACTATCGACTGTAAACTTGTTTATCACATAAGAATGACAACCATTATGGGTGAGACTGAAACTATTTCAAGCAATACCTATAAAAGCAATTTTAGTATAAAAATCAGACCTGAGGCATTAATTGTTACTGTGTTTATTTATTGTATCAGATACTTATTTTTGGAACAAATATAATTATTCCTAAATTATTTTAGGATACTGTTAACCCAGCTTTCCCTAATTTGCTGTTAATCTGCTAGAAATTCTTAAATCTTTGAAACAAGCCAAGCTGAACAAGGAAGAATTAACCAATGAAATGTTATTACATATAATAGCATTTAAGTCTACTGGCTCAATCTGGTCCTATGATCTCGCTTAATTGTCAGCAATAAAGGTAGTCCTCAACTTACGAACAAAATTGAGCCCGAAATTTATGTTGCTAAGTGACAAGTTTGTTAAGTGAGTTTTGCCCCATTGCATGACTTTTCTTGCTACGTTTGTTAAATGAATCACTGCAGTTGTTAATTTAGTAACACAAGTTGTTAGGTGAATCTGTCTTCCCCATTTACTTTTGTCAGAAGGTCGCAAAAAGTGATCATGTGTCTCCCAGAACAGTCAGTTGTCAAGCATCTGAATGGAAATCATGTGACCATGGGATGTTCTGTCATAAGTCTGAAAAATGGTCATATGTCATCTTTTTCAGTGCCGTGGTAAATCAAGGGCTACTTGTATTCAAATTAGGAAAAGTGGGTGGCAGAATTAAGTCATCTCTTTTCTTATGATGTTTCTAATACCTTTGGATGTAAAAGTCTGTACTAACATTGGCTAATGTAGGGGAGGATTCTGAAAGAAGGCTTTGGGATTTCATTAAAGCACAACTATATAACTAAAATGTTATTTTTTTGTCTTTTGAAATTTATGGCATTCTTACGGCCAGATTATTTTCATGTAAAATAACTGGAAAACTGTTGCCTATGCTATGAGAAAAGACCACAATTAGATCAAAGCACAAGAATAATTCCTTGACAAAGATAGATCTGAGAATTTAAACCTCTGGTATATATATTTACAGAGCACATAAAGCTATTCTACCTGTTACTATTTCATATTTCATTTTCATAAGAACTCACATTCATTGGAAGAGTTCGATCCATAGTCTGTGGGCAAATCTTTTTTGCAATTGTCCAAGATTGTACCAGAAAATATAATAGCAATAAGGGAAGCAAGCTTTCCACAAATTTTCAGAAGAGAAATGTATCAATAAAATCAATTTCAAATTGGTGAGATGTGACAGAATATTTTTTTTTCAAATTATGAACAACTATGGTATGTTAACCACTGAATGGACTTAGGTCATGGATCAATCTTTAAAAGGGCAATCTTTTCAAAACCGGAGAAAACAAGCCCAAAAATTCTGTTCTGCCTCTCCAAAGACATCATTACATTTATGTTCCTGTGGCTCTTGGATGCCAAATATAATTTTTAAAAATATAATCTCTCACTACACAAAGGATCCTCATCTCTCATCTATAAACACAAAGAACAAATCTTGTCTAGGACTAGAGTTTCCACAGTAATGTAACATATTTGCAGAGATAAAGGAGAATTAATCAAAACAATAAAAACTGGTTCTTTTCTATAGTAACACTACAATGAGCAAAAAAGCCCCTAAGAAAGAGGTCTTCAAACTTGGCAAGTTTAAGACTTGTGGACTTCAACCCCCAGAATTCCTCCTCGAGCCATGTTAGCTCAGGAATTCTGGGAGTTGAAGTCCACAAGTCTTAAACTTGCCAAGTTTGAAGACCCTTGCCCTAAGAGATCAAATTAAATTGTTCCACCTAGTATGTGAGATTTGGAACACATAACCCACCATTCACACTGGAGAGTGTTTTAAATTGATCAAATACTAGTTAATTCATAACTGTTGTATAGTATGCCATAGGAAAGCAGCATTGTTGACAAGCTCGATATGAAGTGAGTGGTCAAATTACATCACAGAATGCCAAAATGTATCTTCTTCTGTATTACATTTATAATGTGCTTAAATCTGTCCTAAGGAAGATTAAAACTGCATCTGCTTAAATTATGAACTGGAATTCATCAGCCATAAGGGTTCAGACAGGCAGCTCTTTATTTTTTTCAGAACCATGTGTGCTCCACCAAGACCATCCCACACAAATATATGCACATTAAACATTATAATTCTCCATCTGATAAATTCAAATTCCATATTTAATTTACAACTAGAAACCAGAGCAATTTATGGTAATTGATCAAACTTGCATATATTTACCTATTTTGCAGCATTTTTGTACAGTATTTGCATTTTCTTCTACTTGTTAATTCTTCCCACAGGCATGGAAAAATAACCTTCCAATAACTAGGAAGGTTATTATATTCAAGTTTGTGATTAGCTAAATCTCATTTTTATATTATAACAGGCTTTACCTGATGCTTTC
Organism: Bungarus multicinctus; assembly: GCA_023653725.1. Lineage (NCBI taxonomy): Eukaryota > Metazoa > Chordata > Lepidosauria > Squamata > Elapidae > Bungarus > Bungarus multicinctus. Next base: position 143,116,771 of record CM042834.1, read on the forward strand.
AAAAACATCCTCGGTCATAAAAGCTACACAAAGATGTGCTCGTTTTTAAATTTTAAAGTAACGAAACCAAAAATTTCAGGATACTGAATTCTGTACTTACATTTGGTACTCCTCATTCTAAATTGCAAAGTAGGATCTGCAATATTACATTAGTAGACTGTGGATGTTATTATGGACTGGAACTCGAAAGTAGAATGGTTTATATGCAAAATTTTCCAGTGTATGGGCCTAGTATCTCCAGTCAATAAGACATCAGTGTGCAAACTGCTGTCAATCATAGTGGATAACTAATAGGGCTAGAAGAAGCAAAGGCTTGGTAACCTAAGTTTCTTTAATCCAGTATCACGTACTTTTGAACTACCATCTTATTTCCTAAAGTGGCAACATTCAAATAACCTATCCTTTGAGAAAAGATTTATAAAGGAGAAAACTATGTATCACATGCTGTCAACTTCCTCTCATTCTGACATCACTGGAGTGGAATTTTTAACAAACAAACTCTCCATTAACTAAGGAAAAATAACTGCATGGAAATCCCCTCCCCCAGGTATACAGCTACCAGTGTTACTAAAAGCTCACCAATTGTCTTGAAATTTCAAACACTCACAGTGAAAGTGTCGATCTTTTTATTTAATATCTCAGAGAAAAATGTTCTTTGCAAGATCAATAAAATGTACCTGATGTACTAATTAAAACTGATTAATTGGTTTTCCTTACTATAGAAGTGTACCTATACATGTACCTGGATGACACAAACTTTTTCTAAAAATAGACAACTTCTACCTAAATTCCTAAGAGAAATTCTGTGCAGGGTGTTTTAAACCCGGATCTTCTTAGTTTTTGTCCAGGGATAAGTCAATTCTTTTCTGTGTTTACATTTCAAATGGAGTTTCAAATGGAAAGACATCCACTTGTCCTTTAATTTTCCCACCCCATGTAGTCAGAGAGAAGGGATTTAAGGAAATCTTTGCCCTTTAACCTACCCCTTTCCAAGCATAAAATAGTTTAAAATGCCATACACGCACACACGCACGCACGCACACGCACAGGGCTCTGTGATCTGCAAGTTCAGTAGTATGCAGGCCATCCCTGTAACAGTCAAGTCCCCTATCTTAATTTTTCCCACCTATATGAGAGAACGAGACCTGTATTCTAATGCATATAGCACAGAATTGATCTGTCTTCATGTGGAATTCTGAAGTGTTTCTTATCAATGTATTAGCAGAAGGGACATGCATAATTTTGAAAGCTGTTTTGTACATCTTAATGTGTAATTAAAAACATCTTAAAGTTTAATTTTCATAATGGGAAAATAAGGCAGCATTCCCTACCAGTGCTACCTTATTACAGGCTAAGGATGGAAGGTATTTATATGGGACATTTTTAGAGATCTTGTACAATTGGCCATACAAACTGACTAAGTAGTCTTGAACTCAGCATCATCCTGCAATAGCCAGCAAAGTGTAGCAACCAAAGGAGGGTTATAAGGATGCAGTGAAGATGCTCAGATTCTAAACCTGCCTCTTCTATGAAGCTCTGCCAGCCAGAGACTATAGATTCTTTGAGGGAGTGTATCTCAATTCATTCTCAGAATGCACCAAGGGAGGACATTTGTTGACTCTATTGACAAATCCTTATCCTCACTGTTGGCAGCCTTAGCCCTTCAAACATTGAATCTGGAGGGGGAACATCTGTTCTTTTTTTTTTTTTGAAGCTTACAAGTTTTTACAAGAAACTTAATGGGTGAAGAAAAGTTCACACACCAGATCTTCACAGTGCAGTCAAGGTGCAAAAGTCTAAGGCTACAAGATACAAAAGTGACCCTTCTTGCATTTTTGGCAAGTGACTGGTCAAGGCTTCTCTCAGTCTAATCTTAGGATAGTGGGAGGAACAAAGTGAACAAGAGCTACACACACTGCCAAGAACTCCTGGGAAGAATATTCAATGTAACATCTAAGAACACATCTAATTCCACATACATATTTCGTCCCGATATATTTATGGAAGTAGGAAGAGTCACACAACTCTTTCTTTCTTCTTTTTATGAAGCAGTCACAAGGTTATCCTCCTGTCTTTTAGATTACAGTAACACTTCCAAAATGAATTTCAGCACATTAATTCTTAACATCAGAGCTGTTAATACAGATTAGGAGTATTACTAGAAATCTAAGTCAATAAATAAATGACATAAACCCTGTATAACCCCATATTGTTTTCTATTTGGATTGAATAGGAATTATAAAACCTCATTTTAGGAAAGTAATGCAATATTATACCCAGCATCATCATTCCTTTATATAGTCATGGTTTGATTAGCCATACTTTTTTGCATAAACCATAACTGGTTAAGTTCATACAACATATAACCCAAAATCCAAGATTTAAATCTACAAAGGCTGGGTCCACAATATGTGAATTAAACTAAAACCAAACAGTGCACATTAAGCTTTTTAGAGCCTTATGTGAATTAGGCCATAGGTTTCCAACCCACAAGATTCCGGGTTAACAAGATCAATTGGATTCAGATGTTTAAAAAAATTATGAAAATCCATCAGTTGAATCCATTGATGTCTTCCATCAAAGCTTGGGCAGAACAGAACTAGACCATATACATCCCAGACAAGGTTGCTTCATAAACTTTTCCCATTCAAATCAGTCTTGGGAAGAAAAAACCCAAACACTGCAGCATTTCTGTAGGTAAAGCCAGGTTAGTGAAAAAAAGAGAAATTAGCCAAATGCCGTAGTTGCAAGAAAAAGTTAGGATGAACAATGAAGGGGAAATGGAAAAAAAAAAAAACCCTTTTTAAAGGATATCCTATGTGCAGTGGATAAAGGCAAGAAAGTTGAAGGAAATTAGTATCTGCTGACATTTCCCACTAGAATAGGAAATAACAAGGGTTAGATAATAAGGATAAAGCAGAGGCAGGGGAAAAAAACCAAGATGGACCATTGACCCCCAGGCTCTTAATCAAAAGCCCACCTTGAGCCAGAACAGTTCAGTGCAAATCTGAAATTTTAAGAGAAATCTGCCTGCCAGCGGTGACACATTCTAGGCAAATTAAAAGCTGGGCATCCGTCAAAACGAAGTCTCAAGCCTCTGCGAGTGGATATATAAAAAAAGATACCTATAGGACTAGGAGCATGAGCAATGCAACGGGGTGGGGAGAGGAGGCAGGTATCTAACAGGAAAAAAAAATAGCTGACGGGCAGAGGTGGATGCGATTATCTCTGAAATGGCACGATCTACCTGAAGTAACTGCCACCTCGCTGGGAATTTTGCTCCGCAGGGAAAATAGTTGAGCACACAACTACAGGCGACGGGCATACAAGAGTAAGAGAAAACCCCAAGTGGGGAAACAACCAGAACAAGTGGAAATCAGGGAGGCAAACCCCCTCGTGACCCCCCCCCCGGGGCTTGCACTTCAATCCCAGCGAAAGAAAGAGATCCGGAATGCTTTCCCGGATCTGTTGGGACCGGTGTGTGTGTGTGGAAGTGTCTGAAAAAGTTAGGGGAGCGGGAAAGGGAAAGGAAAAAAGGGGCAAGGCACTGAGACTGGCGATCCATCTCTGTTCGTAGAGAGCGCGTTTCGAAAGGAACCGAATTCCAGCAACGTCGGAGATGCGGACGAGTTTATTTGCAATAAATGCTGCGAGGTCTCTGAGGCAGCTTGTGCTTTTTTGGGGGGGGGAGGGGGGAGAGGAATCTATGCAGGGATCTAACCGGGGGGCGGAGTGGGTGGTAGGAGGGGTCTCTCTCACCAGCACCATCGCGAATCGCTCTTCCAGCTCTCCCTGATCCGGCATGGGAACTCTTCCCGGCGGGGGCGGCAACATCCCGGCCCCCCCGCCTGGCTCCCCGCTCTCCGTGTTCCCCATCCCCGGCCCAGGCGGCTCCAGGGGAGGCGGGGATGGCTCGGCCCGTCTGGATCGTCGGTGTGGAAGTGAGCCGCCGTGGCCAGGCGGCGACAGCTACCTCCCGATCCCTCCCTCTGTGCCCGGCCTGGGACAAGACGGGGCTGTCGGGACCGCCCCCGGCACCGCCCGCCTGAAGACATCGTCCGTCCAATAGAAGAAAGTCAGGACGGCTCCTTCCCGACCCTCCCTCTTCTTTCCCCGAGATGTGCTGCCCCTTCCCAAGAAGCCTCCCTCGTCCACACGTGGCGCCCCCAAATTGCAGGCGCGCCTGGCGAAGGTGTCTTCGCGACGCCAGCCGAGGTGGAAGCGCAGCACCTGAAGAGGGCGCTTTGTTCTGAGGCAACACCCCAAGATCGACCCGAACTTCGCCTCTTTTTTCCTTGCAGGCCCAGTCCCGCTCACACGGTTTGCAAACAAGCAATAACCTTAATCGATGGCTTTCGGTAAGGCTGTCGACTCCCGAGACGCAAACAAATTAAGCCCCAACTGATGTGACTTTAGCTGCTCTTAGGTACACGTTCATTCCAGAGGGAACTTTGGGTGAATAGTGCAACTGCTTTAGATCTCCCAAGTTCCACTTGGGGCACCTTTACTTCGCAGTCACTCCACTCCGTTCGGATTCTCGCGTGTAAATCTTTGGGCTCCGTAGTCCAATTGGTCCCTTTTCTACTTCTACGATACTCTTTGAGTCTAATCCTTTCTGGTTTCAGCGAGGATCACTCGGCCACGTAAAAAAAAGAGCACAAACAGGGAATCCGGCGACCTGCAGTAACTAGGTATTTTTGCAGAAATGAAGCTCCATGGTGGAGAAGGGAGGAGGGGGACTACGACCTACAATTTTGAACATGCTTCACACCGAGACCCTAAAACCGTAACTTAAGAATCCTCCTGTTGTTAAAGATTGCAACACCCCCCCCCCCCATACGAACCGGAGCATAAAAGAGAAATATGTGTATCTTTATACATAAAACAGGCGCACACGCCCCTAAACCTAAGTTCGGTGGAACTGTCTTCCGGAGCAAACTGAAAACAAAAGATGCATCTTTTCTAAACAGACGTTACTCTGAAAATGTACTCTTCCAGTCCTGAGAGCGAAAGACAGGACCGAAGCGGAACCTTGGCTAGAAAAATTACCCCCGTTTCCCCGGGTTTTGTGCACGCTGCAAAATGAGTCAAGAGGACAAAGGGAGCCGTTACTCAATCCTGCCCCTCCCACTGCGAGGCCTCTGCTGTTTGCGACAGGAAAAGAACGACTGTCCCCTAGTGGCGGAGGTCGGAATGACCGTTCTTCCTTTCAAAGGGCGCATCTTTGCCCGGTTTCAGATACGGATGGCAGAATTGAGGCGGCAGCGTCGTGCCAAACTAGGTCAATTCACTAGTCTTTACTAAATCAGGCACCTTACTCTACTATGATTCCCATCACACCCAGCCAGAATCATCACTATGGACTCCTTGGTGCAGTCTGAGCTTCGTTGTTCGCCCGCAGACCTTTCATTATCTGGCTAGGTAATATCATCAGTTTAACAAAGAATTTTGATTAGTGTGTCCATGTTACAGACTTGTACCGGTGATGTTACTTGGGTAATGAAAGCTCTGCAAGCAGACGGTGATGCTCTGAGAGCACCAAGGGCTTCACAGTTCAACCTGGAACTACAGTGTTCTCTTCTATGAGAAGCACCAATGGCAGCAGAGGTGGAAACGATTGGACCTTAATCCAGGCAATGGAGACATTTGCACTAAGAATGCAGAGAATTCTGGTGTTGCAAATACAGTTCTTGGAATGTAAGTGGGTCTCTCTACCCGATGAAAAGGCTTCCAGAGGTTTTAGGCTTTAACTCCTCAAATTCCCTAGCCATTCATCTTCCCCATTCATTAGAGTGCAGGTAGTCCTTGACTTACAACAGTTCATTTAGTGACCATTCAAAGTTACAACGGCACTGAAAAAAAGTGACATGACTGTTTTTCACATGACCGTTGCAGCATGCCCACGGTCACATGATCAAAATTCAGGAGTTTGGCAACTGACTCATACTTACGATGGTTGCAGTGTCTGGTGATCATATGCTTACCTTTTGCGACCTTCTGGCAAGCAAAGTCGATGGGGAAGCCAGATTCACTTACCAATCATGTCACCAATTTAACAATCGAAGTGATCCACTTAACAACTGTGGCAAGAAACGTCATAAAATGGGGCAAAATTCACTTAACAAACACCTCACTTAGCAAAATAAATTGTGGGCTCAATTGTGGTCATAAGTCAAGGACTACCTGTATAGGCAAATTTCTTTTAAGTATGTGGATAGTAGTAAAATCTGCTGGGAGTTGTCCCATACATAAAGCATACTAATTTATACTGTGTTTTACAGGCTTTTGTAGGCTTAATGCATTATGTTAACAGGTCTTTTAAAAGGAACATGTTTGATATAGCTAGAAGACACTAGAACCATGTAGCTCAGTAGCAAAGAAGTATAGGGCATCTGTATTTTTAACAGGACTATACTAGGACAACCAAATAATATGACAGTGAGACAAAGTCCTTGTCTACTTAGGGACTTCTGTCTGCAAGTGTTATACTGTATAGGTACTCAAAGTGTAACTTTCACAAATAGGAAATATTGGAACTCTAACAAATTTGGATCAGTTCTTCCACACCCATTCTAAGCTACCTCAAAAGAACTCCTGACTGTTTATAACCTACTAAGAATAAGTGGAAAAGAGGTAACCCAATTAAGCGACTGTGTCTCCCATATGCAAGGTTTATTTCCATGAAATTTGATATTCATCATCTACCAAAGGATGTAACTTTCTAAGATTGACATAGGAAATTTTGTTGAATACAAAAAAAAAAAAGATAAAGAGGTTAGAAACATTCTAAAATAAGATATTCTGATATTCCAGATGAGGGAACCAATGGATATGAAGGGCTCTGTGATTTATTTATTTATTTATTTATTCTAGGTTTTATATACCGCCCTTCTCCCGAAGGACTCAGGGCGGTGAACAGCCAACTAAAATACATGTATACAAATATAAATAGTTAAAAAAGAATTAAACCCTAGGCTGTCCCTATAAAAATCTAAAAACCCCAATTAAAATAAATTAAAACTTTGTACACCCATCCCAACCAATCCAAAAACCCCATTTAAAATCCCATTTGAGTCAGCTCAGGCCGGCCTGCTCGAAGAGCCAGGTCTTCAGGTCACGTCTGAAGGCCCTCAGGTCACTAGTCGTTCGTAATCCAGGGGGCATCCCATTCCAAAGGGCGGGTGCCCCCACAGAGAAGGCCCTATTCCTCGGGGTCACCAGACGACACATAGAAGGCGTCGGGACCCGGAGGAGACCCTCTCTGTGGGAGCGCACCGGTCGGTGGGAGACTACTGGCAGAATGCGGTCTTGTAAGTATCCTGGTCCGATGCCATGGAGCGCTTTAAAGACCAAAACCAGTACTTTAAAGCGAACCCGGAAGGCCACTGGCAACCAATGCAGCTCGCGCAGGAGGGGCGTCACGTGGGAGTATCTCGACGCCCCCATAACCACCCGCGCGGCTGCATTCTGTACCAGTTGAAGCCTCCGAGTGCTCCCCGCAGGGAGCCCCATGTAGAGGGCATTACAGTAGTCCAGACGGGAGGTGACCAGGGCATGAGTGACTGTGCGTAAGGCGTCCCGATCAAGAAAGGGCCGCATCTGGCGTATCAGGCGAACCTGATAAAAAGCCCCCCTGGAGACGGCTGTAATATGATCTTCCAAAGACAGCCGTACATCCAGGAGGACACCAAGATTGCGTGCCCCTTCTGTGGGGGTCAAGATCTCATCCCCAATAGCCAGCGATGGAGTCAGCTGACTATATCGGGCCGCCGGAAACCACAGCCACTCGGTCTTGGAAGGGTTGAGTCGAAGCCTGTTCTCGCCCATCCAGTTCCGCACAGCCTCCAGGCAACGGGCCATAACCTCCACAGCATCGTTGGGGTGGTTTGGGGTGGAGATGTATAGCTGAGTGTCATCAGCATACAGATGGCATCTCACCCCAAAACCACGGATGATCTCTCCCAGCGGCTTCACATAGATGTTGAACAGAAGAGGGGAGAGGACCGACCCCTGAGGCACCCCACACATGAGGGGCCTAGGGGTGGACCTCTCCCCCCCCGTCAACACCAATTGCGAGCGGTCCGAGAGGAAGGACGAGAACCACCGTAAAACGGTGCCCCCAATTCCCAACCCCTCCAACCGCCGCAATAGGATACTATGGTCGATAGTATCAAAAGCCGCCGACAGATCTAAGAGGACCAGGACAGAGGAATAACCTCTGTCACGGGCCCTCCAGAGATCATCTACCAACGCGACCAATGCTGTTTCAGTACTGTGCCCGGGCCTGAAGCCCGATTGGAACGGATCTAAATAGGATGCTTCCTCCAGATACTGAGGGAGCTGACGCGCCACCACACTCTCAACAACCTTCGCCACAAAGGGAAGGTTGGAGACAGGACGATAGTTATTCAAAAGAGCCGGGTCCAGGGAAGGCTTCTTGAGGAGGGGCCGCACCACCGCCATTTTCAGGGCGGTCGGAAGCGCCCCCTCCGTCAACGAAGCGTTGACAATCCCCTGGAGCCAGCCTCGTGTCACCTCTCTGGAGGTAGAAACCAACCAGGAAGGGCACGGGTCCAATAAACATGTGGTGGCATTCAGCCTCCCCAGAAGTCTGTCCACACCCTCGGCGGTCACAGGATCGAACTCTTCCCAGATAACCGTCTCAAGACCTGCCCCGGACACCTCCCCCGGGACCACCCAACTGGAGTCCAGCCCATCCTGAATCTGGGCGATTTTATCATGCAGAAATCGGGAAAACTCTTCTGCTTTACCCTGCAAGAGGTCCTCCCGCGCTCTCGGCTCAAGCAGGGAGCGGGTCACTCTAAACAGGGCAGCAGGCCAATTTTCTGCAGACGCAATAAGGGCGGAGAAGTGTGAACGCCTCGCCGCCCTTATCGCCACTAGGTAGGTCCTAATATAGGACCTCACCTGTGTCCGATCAGACTCAGCACGACTGGCCCTCCAGATACCCTCCAGACGTCTTTTCCGGCATTTCATCCCCCTCAGCTCCCCCGTAAACCACGGAGCCAGGTGGGATCTATGCCGAGTCAGAGGTCGCAAAGGCACAACTCGGTCCAGAGCCTCCGCGGCCAACCTATCCCAGGTGGCCACCAAGTCTGTGGCCGAGTTATGAGCCAGAGTTTCAGGAAATGGCCCAAGCTCCATCTGGAACCGTTCCGGATCCATCAGGCGCCTGGGGCGGAACCATCTCCTCGGCTCCGCCTCCCTGCGATGGGGGGTGGCGGCACCGAAGTCCAGTCTAAGAAGAGAATGATCGGACCATGACAAGGGTTTTATGACTAGATCTCCAACACGATCATTCAACCACTGACCAGAGGCGAAAATCAGGTCCAGTGTGTGTCCCCCCGTGTGAGTGGGGTCAGAAACTAATTGGGTCAGATCCATGGCCGTCATGGAAGCCAGGAACTCCCGGGCCACCCCAGAGGTTTCCCCGAGCGAAGGCAGGTTGAAATCACCCATGACTAAAAGCCTGGGGGTTTCAACCGCCAGCCCGGCTATCACCTCGAGGAGCTCGGGCAGGGCCGATGACACGTGGCAGGGAGCCAGGTACGTTATCAACAGGCCCATCTGAACCCCCCGACCCCACTTCACAAAGAGAGACTCACAACCAGCCGTCTGAGGAACAGTGGCCTCCCTAGGACAAAGGACTTCTCTAATAATCGCCGCCACCCCACCACCCCTTCCCTGAGATCTCGGTCGATGGAATGCTTGGAAACCTGGTGGGCAAATCTCTACCAGAGGGACACCGCCCTCTGGGCCCAACCAGGTTTCGGTAACCCCTGCCAGGTCCGCACCCTCCTCCTGAATGAGATCGCAAATCAGGGGGGCCTTGTTAACGACGGACCTGGCATTACATAACATCAGCCGGGTACTCAGGGCCTGAGACTCTGCACAACCAGGCCTGCCAGACGGGTCGGGAGGGTCGGAGCGCGCCACCGCTTGGAGACAGCGGGCACGCGATCCCCTAACTTGATATGGCCCTCTACCCCCGTCATATCTGCCCCTCCCACTTATGGTGCCAATGAAACCCACCCCCTGTGTTTGCCCCCACGACTCATGACCCTCTGGGTTCCCCCAGACGTGCACTCCAGCCTGGCTGACTCCAAATCCCCCCGGGCTATCCCCCAAACCCGGACCGGGTACCCTCCCTAACCCCAATAAATTTCCATCCCCCAACCCTCTCTTCGTTGCCCTCCCTAACCTCGATAAAACCCCGAATAAAAATCTAAAAAGTTTAAAACCCCCTCTAAAAATCCATGGCAAATGGAATTTGTCATTTCAAAAATTTTAAGCCAGAGCACATCCTCTCAACTAAATTCTTGAGAGGGGGATAAATTAGAGAAGTCTGAAGTTCCACTTTCAACTTTTAGGAAATAGGGAACTGGAAAAATGTGTTGGGAGTGAAGCTCTGGATTCTTATCCAAGTATATCTTCTACCACTCAGAATGACCGGTTTAAGTAACGATATTCTCAGCTGAAGAATCTTAGAGCTACTGTAGTATCAGAAGAATAATGTGGAATGGTTGGTTACTGTATGTTACTAAATGCCAAGAAGCTAGTAGAAGATCACACAAAAATAATTTACTTCGAAACTTTAAGCAAATCTTAATACAAACTCATGAAGTCAAAGCTGAGTATATTTATTAAATTATCTAACAAAGATAGTTCTAATGAGTACAGAGATGTACCCAAGTTGAAAAACTTTTACCAACAGCAAATATATGCTTTATGCAATACACAGTTGAGAAATGCTAAGATTAGATCACATTTAAATTAAACATTATTTCATTCTTGTTTCCCAATATTGTCTCATTGACTGAGGCAATACAGATTATCTCCATGTTTCACTATGTCACATTACTAAAAGAAACAGGGGAGGTCCAAATCAGGAAAAGGGTTAGTGGTAACAGAAATATCAGGAAGATCTTAAATTACCTAGAGCAGGTCAGCACAACACCTGCCAAGCAGCTTTGTGCAATCCACCAATGGGTTTTTTTAAAATAAAGTTTTATTTGGGTTTTCACAAAACATACAAATACAAATAAAATACCTTTTTTTTTTGAGAACAGCATGCTCTCGGGTTATCACTTCTCCATACAGACATAAACTCGATTACATATTCATCTTATGTATTTTGATCCATACCTTATAACTATTTTCGCAGTGTTCTCAATAGCTTTTCCCTTTCTTTGCTTTCTATAACCTTATTTTTAATTATCTCTTTCCTTTCTAAGTTCAATTACATATCTTTTTCTAATTTTCAATATCTTTCTAATCAATATTTTTATACTTTCATCTGTCCTGTTTACAATTTCATATTTTCTTTTCTCATAAAACAAATTTTCCCCTGTAATTACTAGACTGGAGTGTAACACCTTTGTATCTTTTAATTATTATCCATTCAAATCTTGTTTAAAGTTTAAATTATACCTTTACAGTTATAACATTCATTTTCTAACCTCTATTTTATAACACATAACTATTATCAACCGAATTCTGCTTGGTACGTTCCCTTAAAAATACACACTAAGTTCTTGAAAAAAATGTGTGTGTATGTATGTATGTATGTATAACAATAGTAAATGAAATAATTATTCTATTCAAGTTCAGCTCCGCCATTAATATTGATGGCAATATTTTACATTTCTATTTAAAATATTTCCATCTTTTAACAAACATTACCTAATAATATCAGTTGTCATTCATCTATGTCATTCAGTCGTCATTCATCAGTTTAATCATCTATATTTCATATTTTACTTATTACTGTCTTTAAACCAAAAACAAAACAATAGTTATTAACAGTAGTCAATGAAATTATTATTCAAATTCATCCTGTCAACTGATATTAATTTCATTAAAAATCTTCCATGTTTCTTTTCAATTTTTTATACTTTCTTTTTAAATCATTGAGAGCCTTATTCTCTTATCCTCTTGTTTCATTTAATTACTGACAAATATTCCATTATACATCAATACCAATTTTATCTATCACTTTAATCATCTATCATATTTTCTCTTTTCTATTTCTAGTACAACAATGCTAACTCATGTACCCTTGCAGAATCCTCTCTTTAAGTTAAATTTTTAACCATTTTCTCTGTGTCTTAAGTAGGCTTATACCTTTAATTCTCGTATGCTTTTCCTATTTCTCTATATCTTGTTTCTGTCCTTTATAACTTATTTTCCTTTTCATCTTCCCCCTCTTCTTCTCCCTCCCCTTTTTGTTCCCTTTTCTATTTGATTCTCCCTTCTGTGATCCTTCCTTCTGCTTCTTCCTAATGTTATAGTTACTTTTCAAATTACTCTTTTTTTTGGTTGTTGCTTCAAGACTTAGGCTTTTGACTCCCTTTCCCCCCTTCCCCTTTTTTACCCCGCTTAAAATTGCTTGGTCATTAAAGATGGCTTCTTCTTTGTCCCGCCCTTCTTGTTCTGCAAGCATTTCTTGTTGTTTGTCATAGTTCAAAATCTCCATTTCTAAAAATTGAAATACGAAGCCAAAAGATCCCCTTTCCTCTTGTGCTTCTTCTTTTTCTTCTTTAAGTTTCATTTTTAGCTCTTCAAGGAGTGATGCCATTTTAAAGATTTTTAAACAACCCCCAATTGATTTTATTTCATTTCATTAGGATCCACCATCCAAAATTCCAGGAATCACCCAATAATCCAAAGCTATTTCTTGCTTCTTTTCTCACTTTCTCTTTCCAGGGGCTTTGTTATCTTGTAACAAAGTTTCAGCTACAATGTGTCCTTTACAAGTCTTGTTAAAATTCCACTATCGATTGTTTTTACTCCCAGGTGGTCTCCTCCATTTTTCCAGATTCCACCCTCTCTTTTTTTCCTCCTCTGCTTTCTTTCTTTTTGAAATTTTTAAATTATCCAAGAATCTTTATCCCTTTGACACTTTATTTTCAGCTAGAAATAGCCTGTTAATGTCAAAGTGGATTAATATCAACTTCTTGTTCAGCTAGCTCTCTTCTTCTTAATGTTCCAAGTCAATTAAAGCTGTCAATGTGAGAGGGAAAAAAATTATTTTTCATTTCCCTTTCTCTTTTGCCACTTTAATAGTCTTTTTTAGGAATAGTATTAGTCTTTGTAATTCAAATTCCAGGGACCTTAAATAGATGTTTTCTCCGTTCAACCCGATCAGTCAAACATTCACCTTCAAGCTTCCTCCTACACAATTTTGTCCGGTCGGGTTCTTCATTGTGGTGGCCATTTCTGACCACCATTGCAACCGCCTTTGGGAAAGAGAGTAATGGCCAGCCAAGGAGGAGAGATACAGCTCTCCTCAACCCCGCTGGTGGTCTCCCCCTTCTGCACCACCTCTACGGGGTGCCTTGAGCCCCGAATCCAAGTGGTTCGGGTGCATTTCAGTCCGTCGCCGAAGAAGCCCAAACCAGAAGTCCACCAATGGTTTGTTTTTTTTTAAGTAACAAATTTAGAGCTCTCCTGCCTTCATCTCCAGTATTCCTGCCCCACTCCATTACCTTCAGAAGAGCTGGTCAGCTCTCCATATATTTCTGTGTGGCCCACAAGGATTTCTAATTTATCACTATGGCCCTCGATGACAAGGTTATTGCCACATGTAAAACAACACCTGGCAGATCTAAACACAATCCTGGCTGGTTTGTCTGGCATTAAGTCAAATCATTCATTCTTGCATCACTAATCAACTTAGAACCATTAATAAAATTGTATGTTCCGTATGTATTTTCTCTCACTCTCTTTCAAATTGCACTTAATCTTTCTTTCCTGATTTTGCTAGGCTCCTCAAAGTTTCTTATCTCAAACTTTGCATGTGTTTTACTCCCTTAGAACAGGGGGTGTCAAACTTGATTTCATTGGGGGCTGCACCTTGGGGCAGGGTGGGTGTGGCCAGGGTGGGCATGGCCAGGGTGGGCATGGCCAGCTCGATATTACTCGTGTCAAGGGTGCCTATGGCGGCCCAAGAGCTCTGCCACTGAAAACGGAGCTCGGGAGGCTGTGACCGCCTCCTGCAACCTTCTTCAAGCGAAAACAGAATTTGGGAGAGCCCTCCCAAGCTCCATTTTCACTGGCAGAGGGTTGCAGGAGGCCATCGCAGCCTCACAAGCTCCATTTTCACTGGCAGGGGCACCGTGGGCCAATCCTTCACTGTTTCCAAGATGGCCCTGCAGGCCAGATCTAAGCGGATCCGGCCCTGGGGCCTTGAGTTTGACACCTATGCCTTAGAATGGACAGCACTCAGGGGCTGATTCATTCTTTATGCTGATTAAACTCATCTATCCTGGTATGAACACTAGTTAAAAACAACAACGACAGAAAGCTGCCTTCTCCAATTTGGCACTCTGCAAGTATGTTGGCCTTTTTTTTTTGCATTGCTAAAAGAAGTGCTAGATGTTGCAATGCAATGCCAACAGAGCTACAAAGTACCAAGTTAAGAAAGGCTACTATAAAGCGTGAGAGATGCCAATTCGCACCTATTCGCTAGAACTGGTTGTTAACATTCTAAGCAGTTTGGAGAACCGATTGTTAGAAGAAATTACTGGCCTAATCCTGTAAGGAAGGCAAGAAGGAAACATTCTGGTGTTGCTTACAGAAACTGCCTCTCCATTAACCCTTATTACATTCTTGGCAGCACTAGACTTCCTGTCTCAGGAACTTTTCTGGAGTTTTCTTCCCTCCTTTGCTGGTACTTTGCTTGTGTGGAGTGACCATTCAAAGTTACAATGGCACTGAAAAAAGTGACTTATGACCACTTTTCATACTTACAACTTTTGCAATATCCCCACAGTCATGAGAGGCCAGGCGAAGAGATGCATGCTTCAATGTGAGTGATATTGAGTTGGCCACACCCAGCCAGTCACATGATCACCAAGCTACACCCACCAACTAAGCCACGCCCACAGAACCAGTTGTTAAAAAATTTGAATCCCACCCCTGATGCCAACACAAATGTCAAAGTGTCCATAATTTGCCTGAAGCCGAGAATTAAAATGAAACTTCTTCCCATGCTTGAAGGTGGTTTGTCTTTCTTAACTGTTTTTGAAGGATGTGAGCATAATCTAGCTAAAACCATAGAATGTCAGGATTTGAAAATGTATGAAAATGAATTTCATTAAGGCCCTGCAATTGTTCCCAAAGAACTCAAACTTTTTGCTGCCTATACACAGAGAATTTATTTAGATTCTTTTCCAAGCAAGTTAGTCATAGTAATGGGAGTTTCACTGTAATGAGTTGTATCCCTCACTGGCAGAGTTTCTTCACTTAATCTGCTATCCTTAATGGTGCCGAAGATCAGCACCTTAAAATATAAACTCATGCAGTAGATGCTAGCAAACTGTGGCTCTGCAATATACTGTATATCCTTTATATGTTTATAAGGCACAGATCTCTACTTCATAGATGATACAAACATGCTTGGTTATGTAAAAATTGAGCTTGTCTCTGGAGACATGGCTGAAGCGGAGTTTTTGGGCTTTTAATAATTCACATATTATTTATCATTGTGACATATTCTGGCTGTAAGCAGGCAACTATAGTAATTCTAAAAATACGCACATCCAGTACATTCAGCTGATGTTTCAATGTATGACTAATAATATATATATTTTGAAAAACCTTGTATCCCACTTTATTCTCAATAACACTGCTCACAGAGAAATTAAAAGAAAACCAATAAAAGATAAAGATAAAAGATGGCAAGGGTGATAAAGCATTATCCTTCATCAAAGGCTGAGTGAAAACCCTGGTTCTTAGGTTTCTCCTAAATAACAACAGAAAAAGAGCCATCTAGCTCTTGGGGGGAACCTTGTTCCAGAGGGCAGGGTCTGCTATAGAAAAGGTGCATTTTGGGGGCCCTTATCGATGCCATTCTTTAATCAAAGGAATCCAGAGACCCCAACCCTGCAGGATTGAATTGGCCAGGGAGATGTTATGGGAAACAGGCAAGTATGCCTTATAGGGATTTATAGGTAACAATCAGCATCTTGAATTGCACCTGGAAACAAACTGGTGCAGCTTGTGAAACAGATGCATTACATAGGCATGCCCATTACTGCTTGCACTGCTGCATTCCAGACCAGTTAAAAATTCAAGGACAGCACTATATAAACTTTTATAAAGCATGTTGCAGTGGTCAAGCCACCAGGAGATTGGAGGGCGGGGGGGTAAGTGATTGTCTAACTCATTTAGGAGTGCAAGTGATGCATCAGTTGGAGTTGTGAAAAGATCATATGGAAAGCCCATAGCTGACACCTGTTCTTCTAATAGGAGCTGCAAAAAATCCCTAGAATTTACCAATCCTGAAGGGGGAAGTGCTACCTCATCCAAAGTCAGAGATGGAATATCCCCAAATCTGGGCAGTCCCAAAACCAACAATGACCTGGGTAGGACTAAATCAGAGACACTTCCTCCCCATTCAAACTTGTACAGCCTCTAAACCAGGGGTGTCAAACTCAATTTCATTGACAGCCACAACAGAGTCGTGTTTGACCTCAGGATGCCAGGTGGGAACACAGGTGGGCTGCTACTGGTTCACCCCAATTCGGGTGAACCCGTAGCTAATTTTATGGCTCATTCAGTGAACCAGCAAACCCCACACCCTGGCTGGCTCCACCCACCCCACCCCACCCCACCTTCCCAGTAGTCCCCATGTCGCCCATTTTGGATGCCAGGTAAGTGCAGGGCCAGGTAAGTGCCGGGTAAGTGCAGGGCCCTCGTCAGGGAGGGTGAAAAATGGGTCTCCCGGAGCCTCCAGAAGGCTGGAAACAGGCCCATTTCCCGCTTCCAGAGGGCCTCCAGAGCCCAGGGGAGACTGTTTTTGCCCTCCCGGAGGCTTGAGGAAAGCGTCTAAGCCCAGGGAGGGCAAAAACGACCCCAACTAGGCTGTGCCCACCATGCCTACGCCCACCCAGCAACTGGGCAGAGAACTAGTAGTTGCTAAAATGTTCGAAGCCCATCCACAATCCAGAATTTGATCTAGAAAACTAGATCATCTACCTCCCTACTAAATCAAATTACACTGATTTTAGGTTTAATCTTTGCTACTTGGAAATGAATTCCCTTGAGGTCAGTCATATATAGTCTTTAGTAAATGTGATTAGAGCTGCTGCAGCTTTTCTAATTTACATTCAAGCTGAATTATTAATATGAATATTAATATGGTTTCTATAGCAGTCACGCTACCGCTCTTTCATAATTTTTCCAGACTAAATATACAGTATAACATTCCTCTAGCCTTTCCCTGGGGGACATGGACATGAGGCCATTTACTATTTCTATTGTCTCCCACCTGATATATTGCAATTTTTTGAAATCTTTCTAAACAAAACACCTCAGCCAAATGAGGCTCAAGAATAGGAATGTATGGCACTTCCTCCTTATTATCCCACATGCAAGAATCAAAGCATTATAGAGATGGAAGAAACCATTTAAGTCAGGAAGCCCAAGTTTAGGAATCCAAATTAAAACATCCTCAATAGATGGCTGTGTCATTTCCAATGAGGAGCCTGCCTCCAGCTTCAACTATCCAACTAATTTTCAGTTTTTCCTAATTTTCAACAGCCATGTTCTTCAGAACAGAATTATAGATCTTAGCCTCCTGTGTGATCCCCCTTTAGTACTTGTTAACTCTATAACTTTGAAGATGAGTCTGTCATCTGCACCTCTATAACTCTCTGGTTTGGCTTTGAAACCCAACAAGACAGACACAGACTTCAGAGGATAGTTAGGACTGCAGAAAAAACTATTACTACCAACCTGCCTTCAATTGAGGACCTGTATACTGCATGAATCAAAAAGAGGGTTGTGAAAATATTTACAGACCCCCCACATCCTGGACATAAACTGTTTCAACTCCTTCCCTCAAAACGACGCTATAGAGCACTACACATCAGAACACCTAGACACACAGAGAGTTTTTTCCTGAAAGCCATCACTCTGCTAAACAAATAATTTCCTCAACACTTTAACTATTTACAAAGTCTGCATTGCTATTAGTATTAACCTTCTCATCACTCCTTATCACCCATCCCCTCCCACTTGTCACTGTATGACTGTAACTTTGTCGCTTGTATCCTTACTTATTGACTGTTTCCTAGTATGATTTGATTGCTTATTGTACCCTATGACTATTATTAAATGTTGTACCTTTATGATTCTTGACTCTTGACAAAGATATCTTTCTTTTATGTACACTGAGAGCATTTGCACCAAGACAAATTCCTTGTGTGTCCAATCACACTTGGTTAATAAAGAATTCTATTCTATTCTATTCTATTAGTTTGAAAATGAAAGTAATGTACTCATTTTCACAATTGGGTCCTGATTGTGATATAACTAAAAGTATTATGGCTCCAGATTTAATATTAATCAGTATTACAGTGATTAGAGTATCACATGTGTGCAATTCAATCAGAGAATAGAGCTAGAATGGACCTTGGAAGTCTTCTAATCCCAACTTCCTATTTAAGCAGGAGACCCTATACCATTTCCGACAAGTGGCTATCCAGTCTCTTCTTAAAAACTTCCAGTGATGGAGCACCCACAACTTCTGAAGGCAACTACTGGTTAATGGTTCTCACTGACAAGAAATTTCTCCTTAATTCCATATTGCTTCTCTCTTTGATTAGTTTCCATCCATTGTTTCTTGTTTTGCCTTCTGGTGCTTTGGAAAATAAGTTGACCCCCTCTTTTCTTTGTGGCAGTCCCTCAAATACTGGAATATTGCTATCATGTCACATTGAGTTAATTGTTGCAGAGCGCCATGTTATAGCTTTTCACAGGTGCTTGAAAGGAAACGCAATACAACTAATCCTCAACTTACGATCACAATTGAGCCCAAAATGGATGTTGCTAAGTGGAGAAATTTGTTGTGTGAGTTTTGCCCCATTTTACGACTCTTCTCGCCACGTTTGGTAACTGAATTAGTGAAGTTTTTAAATTAGTAAATTAGTTAAGTGAATCTGGTTTCCCCCATTGACTTTTGCTTGTCAGAAGTGGGAAAAGGGGACCACCTGATTCTGGGACATGGATGTCAAAACTGGCGGCTTGCGGGCCGGATACATCACGTGCAGGCCATGCCCCCCCAGCTCCACAAAGGGGAAAAATATCGTGAAAGGTCATTTGATGGCAATATGATGCCACAAATTTGACATCCATTTTCCTTGCAACCGTGGTTAGTGAGATTAATCAAGCCTCCGAATGTAAATCACATGACCATGGGTGAGATCTGGGTGAGATCATCCGTGGTCTTGGAGTGAGGTATCATCTATATACAGATGACACCCAGTTGTACATCTCCACTCCGGACCACCCCAACGATGCTGTGGGGGCTATGTCTAGGTGCCTGGAGGCCGTGCGGGATTGGATGGGCGGGAACAGACTTCGGCTCAACCCATCCAAGACCGAGTGGCTGTGGTTCCCGGCGCCCCGATATAGCCAGCTGATACCTTCGCTGGTTATTGGGGGGGAAATTTTGCCCCCCACAGAGAGGGCTCGCAACCTGGGAGTCCTCCTGGATGTACGGCTGTCGCTTGAACATCACATTGCGGCCGTCTCCAGGGGGGCGTTTCATCAGATCCGTCAGATCTACCGGTTGCGGCCCTTCCTGGATCAGGACGCCTTGCACACGGTCACTCAGGCCCTTGTCACCTCTCGCCTGGACTATTGTAATGCCCTCTACATGGGGCTCCCCGCGGGGAGCACCCGGAGACTCCAGCTGGTGCAAAATGCAGCCGCGCGGGCGATCACGGGGGCGTCGCGTAGCGCCCATGTGACGCCTCTCCTGCGTGAGCTGCATTGGTTGCCGGTGGCTCTCCGGGTTCGCTTTAAGGTTCTTGTTTTGACCTTTAGGGCGACCCATGGCATGGGACCAGGTTACCTGCAGGACCGCATTCTGCCAGTGATCTCCAACAGGCCGGTGCGTTCCCATAGGGAGGGTCTGCTCCGGGTGCCGTCGGCTTCTATGTGTCGTCTGGCGGCGCCGAGCAGTAGGGCCTTCTCTGTGGGGTGTTCCCACCCTCTGGAACACTCTGCCTCCGGAGCTTCGTACCGGCACGGACCTGAGGGCCTTCAGGCGCGCGTTGAAGACCTGGCTCTTTGAGCAGGCCGGCCTGGGCTGAGATGGTTTTAATTTTAATTGGGTTTTAAGGGGGGGGGTCTTCTTATTTTTATTAACCAGCCAACATTAATTTAATACTTTTTTAACTTTTGTATTCTCTGTGGGGTTTTAGATGGGCTGTTCACCGCCCTGAGTCCCTTGGGAGAAGGGCGGTATATAAATTGAAATAATAAATAAATAAAATAAATAAATGAGGATGCTTCAACGGTCATAAGTGTGAAAAATGGCCATAAGTCACTTTGAATGGTCACTAAATGAACTGTTGTAAGTCAAGGACTAACTATTGTAGATTTTCCGTTCAAGCTTGAAAAGTCCGGCGACAGAAAAATTATTACAGTAGTAGATTGCCTAGCAGTGCTCATTGCTTGCAATGAGAGGCTTGTACCAGCAGGTTGCGCTCCAGGCTGGGATGCTTCAGGCGCAAATAAACCTCCTCCCACACTCAGCAGAATCAACTCCTTCTAATGGCGCTGCGTGGCAGCCAGTGCTCTGTATGTTGCACTTCTTCCGCTAGGGGTCGCGCACTCCTTCTGGGGAAGGAGGCCTTGCGAAGAAAGGGCAATAAAAGTCTCCACCCGTCAGGGGCGCCGCCTACAGGCTCGATAATAAGAAACCAATGAACGTCGCGAACGTACGTATCCGTCTGTGTGCGTCTGGTTTTTTTTTTTTTATATTTATCTATTTTTTATATATATTTGTGTTTGTGTGTGTGTGTGTGCGTGTGCGTGTGTGTGTGTAAACCAATCGCAGTTGCTTGGGCGCGGCCGTGGGACCAATAGCAACGCGAAGGAGCCACCTCTCAGCCAATGAAGAAGTACGCAGAACTCTTGGGAGTGTGCGGAAACACCAATAGGGATCTGGGGCGGGACCTTGAGGATGAAAGTACCAATGGCAGGTGGGGAGGGGGTAAAAGAGGTGGGGCGGAGGCGTTCGAGGCCAGAGACACGTACGGTTCGATCAGAACAGTAGCAGCTGTTGTAACCGTGACAGGACGCCTTCTCTGCGGCGGGGTAAGAAGACGGGCGGGCCGCCTCTTTCGGTTTACGTTCCCATAGCAACCCTATGATTCCCCCACAACCCCCCCCACGCCCCTTCTTGCCTCCGAGGCGCCTTTGGTGGGGTCCTTCCGAAGGCGTCGCCGGGCCCCTTCCCCTGCGGACTTTCTCCCAGCGAGGAGTTAAGTGTGAGGGGGGGCGGGAAGCGGAAGGAGAAACGAGACCGTCCCGGCCTGCTTCGTGAGGCCCCGGCCATTCTTACGTCCGCGTTCTGAGCGATAACGTCATAGAGACCTCCAATCCCCCCTCCGCCCCTTTCTCCTCGCACCCCCACCCCACAGTAGGCTCGGTGGGCGGGATTTTCCTCGGTCTCGAAAAGAAGGCCGCCTTTAGCTATTAGATCCCGGTCTCGGGGAAGAGGGTGGTGGTGGTGGTTTCCAAAGGCCCGCCTCGGGTCTATCCAGGGGCCGCGCAGTTCCGTGTTCCCAAGCCCTTGGGACTGGTGGAATGAGGAGGGGAGGGCTGTGCTGTTGGAGAGCTTGGCCTGCACCTAAAATGGTGTATCTAATGTGAGACGCCGATCTCGTCCTAGAGGCGGATAAGACGACGGCGAAAGGCAGTAATAATAGTAATATAATATGAAATAATATAGTAATATGTAATATATAATAGTAATACATACTATGAAATAATATAAAATAAATAATATAATACTGTATATTCGGTTTCTGTAGCGTAGGTTTAAAAATAGACGTCGTCTGATCTCTTTCGGTTTTCCTTGAAAGATATGGCGCTATTCCGCCACGCGGGGTTTTTTATGTGTGTGTGTGTGTGTGTGTCTAGCTCGGAAGAAGTATTTGGGGGGCGTGGGCTTTTTTGTTCTTTGCTTTTTTGGGCTATGTCTTGTTCGGAGTGGAAAAGCTTTAATTCAAGAAGAAGAATTGGGGCTGCCTGTCTGAAAATATTTTTGCTGTTTTGCGTTGCCGATTTTCCTTCCTGCTTCTGCTGTCATGGAGGAAACGGGAAAGCAGGTTTAAAGCAAATGTCGGGTTTGTTTCTTTTTTTTCCCCAAAAGGAGAAGAAGCGCAGAGGAAACCAGTCTTTCTGGGTCTCTGGGCATCCTAGGTTCCCTTCTCTTGTTCAACGTGTGGGGCTTCATCCTACCCCTAACTAGCAATGTTTCATCCTGGATTTCTGCTTCCACCAGAATGAGATAAAATTAAAACTTCAGATATCCTCCTTCAAGCAGCAGAGAAGCAACAGGGTATACTCCCTGATGAGTTGGAATATTTTAGAAGGATTGGAGGCTGAGCCTTCCAGAAAATAATGATCCTGAATATTCTCAGGTATAATTTTGGGTTTCCTTTTATGGAATAAAGATTTAGCTGGAATTTTCAATAGCACTTAGATTTATATACTGCTTCACAGTGCTTTTACAGCCCTCTCTAAGCAGTTTACAGTCAGCATATTGCCTCCAACAATCTGGGTCCTCATTTTACCCACCTCGGAAGGCTGAGTCAACCTAGAGCTTGATTTGAACTGCCAAATTGCTGGTAGTTAGCAGAAGTGGCCTGCAGTACAGCACTCTAACCACTGCACCATTGAGGCTCATATATGTACTATATAGCAATGGTCCTCAACCTTGGAAACTGGACATTAGTTACTAGAATCCTTAGTGATGGCCTTGCTGACAAGGGTAATTCTGAGAATTGAGAATCATACCTAATAGGTGCCCAAATTGAATAAGGTAGCTCTAGAGCAAATTTCTCTAACCTTTAATGCCCTTCATGTTTTTTTAATAAACATTGATCACATTGATGTCTTCTAGTTACAAATGCATCTGAAAGTCATCTATTTGATGCATTTAGAAAGTATCGAGTGAGTTAGACCTTGCATTTGAACTATGTTTTATTTGTGAAAGGGAATGTTCTGAAACAAATGAATTCTGTAATGTGCACTAAAAGACACATGCAAACAAAGGAGAATCAATACTAGGTTGGAAGATCCATGTCAAATAGATATAAACCACAATTGTTATTCGGAAATCTGAACAATATAGGCAAAAATAACCTTCCTATGTTTCCTTTAGTTTAGATTGGACTTTGTTACCCTGATAGCTTGTTATATTTGAAAGATATTCACATCTGTGGACATTTTAATTTTAGATGGTTTTTCTATTAAATAAATTTATGTTGCTTTATGTGTAAATTGTTATAAAGTTTCAAACGTAGCATTGGCATGTTTCTTGAATTTCAGTTATTTCATCAGTTGTCATCAAGTTGGATACTAAATTAGATAATCTTCCACACACTTTGGGAGAGTCAGGTTGTAAAGCCTTTGCCTTGCATTCTGCTTTGGATAGTAATTTCCAAAGACAACCTACTGTATGAACACTAGTGTGAGCCAAGAAAAACTCAGCTGAATAATATGAGATTTGTCTGATATGGTATTTATAAGGAGGGCACAGACAACTGCTCAGTAGTGTTGGCTTTTGATGAGAAATTGAGTTTTTAAAGATAAATAATTTGCTACACAAGGATTAAAAGTCAGGATGAACTTTTTACCTTTGTGTTTCTTCCAGCAGAGTCTGTACAGGTAAACTGGCAAATTTGTGGCCATGACCACACACTGAAGCTTATTTTTTTTTTTGTATGTGTATATATGAGATTAATAGACATTCTCAAAAAGATTGGGGCTTCAGCCTTGGTGCTGTAATTGCCATTTGATTATTTTGACACTCCTCCATCCAAATACATGTGACAGTTGGTGTGAACCCTTTCGAGGTGGGGCTTAGGATCAGATGAGTTTTTCAGTTTTTCTTCATAAGTTATTAGTCATAGGAGTTTCCTATGATGTCTCTCCTGGCTAGTTCAATTGACTCCTGTGGCAACAAGATGATTTGCAGTACAAGACTTCAAAGCTAATTGGCTGGCTTTCTGATGTCATAGTGTTGGAGGAATGTACAAAGTCATGGTTCATTGTGTGACATTTTTCTCTCTCTTGCAATTTGGTGCTGTGAGGATTGGTCTGCTCTTTACAGGAGAGGCTATAAATGGGGGACAACCTACTCCCTGCCTCCTTCCTCTTCTCCGCTCTTTGATAGCTAGTAAGCTCCTATTGTGGATAATAGTAATGGAATATGGAGATGTTTGTAGAAATGTAACAGAAATTCAACCTGGTAGGTTGGGCATGCTATGGGTTTCATCAGCCAAGGAATGTCAGCTGGTAGGTACTAGGAGGTGTGCCTTCTCTGCTATAGGCTCTGTCCTCTGGAACATTCTCCCCTCAGGTCTGAAGATGATTTCAACCCTATTGGCCTTTTCATAAGGCTTTGAAAACCTAGATTTGTGCCTAGGCCTAAGGCCCTCGAGTGTAAAAAGTCCCATTTTCTGGTTACATTGATATACAGGATGGTTTTTCTCAACTGCCATATATAGGTATTTAATTTGTATTATATTGTGATGGTTTTTATCTGTTTGATTGTTCACTGCCCAGAATCACTTGCTTGAGATGGCAACTACAGAAATTGAATAAATATTATCCCTTGGTGATTAAAGGTCATATATGTGGCTAACTATTTCTGGTTATTTATTTTAAAAACTCAGAACAAACTGATCCTTAACCTAGATTATAGTGGTGCTGCCAAGCCTGTTTGCATTCTCTAGTGGATTTCCTTTCCAGTTCTAGGGTTTATACTAATAAGTTGTCTCTTTGGATGTATGTAGCTAAGGAAGAATTTCTGAGTCAATATACTTGTTGAATGTGTTCTGCTCTGCATTTGAAATGTAGGCTCTAATTGTTGCTTCACAGAACATTGTTGATCAAATTGTACTGCTAGATAATATGCATTTCATATTTATCATTTGGGTATACAGTGGTGGGAGGAGTTATATTGTACACAAATTCAAATAACCTGGTATTTTGTAGGATTGTTTATTAAGTATTGTCTTATAATTTATTTTGGATTGTCCTTATCCAAACAAGCTATCAACTAGCTCATAAATATTAGGATAAAGGCAATTATCATCCTAGGTTTATCATCCAAAAGTCATGACTATGAGATTTTACAGGCAGAAGAAAAATTGGGCAGGATCATTCCTCAGAATAGTTTAATAAGATAGAATAGAATAGAATAGAAAAGCTTATTGGCCAAGTGTGATTGGACACACAAGGAATTTGTCTTGGTGTAAATAGCAAATAGTAAATAGCGTTTTGAAATTAAGGAAAATATTCTTAGTACTTAATACCTTTAGCATTTTATGAAGTTGTACGGTCGAGGACATGTCAAGCGTCATGTAATGTATCGGGACTTTTTCCCCCTTTGCTAAACGGGACATGGTCAGCGCGTGACGCATCCGGCCCGTGGACAGCTCTGGTCTAGGAGCAGTAAGGTTGACCTTGGGAAAGAAAGTCTTCTTTGTTGAACGTGCCCTACTTCATCAGAGGTTCTTTGCATTCAAGCAACCCGCGGAGAGTTTATAGAGCAATGGCCTGAAACTATGCAGTTGTGTACTCAGCCTCTCTTTTTTGTTTACTAAGGGTACAATTTGTTTGAGGATAACCAAGCTCTGTAATTTTTACAATGTTTCACTAACACTTTCCCCCTGATTTCTTTTCCCAAATAATGGTACCTTCTCAGTAACCTAATCTGCAATGCATAATCTTCACATTATTGGATCTATTGTTAGTGCTGAAGGAAAAATATATTAGGTGTATATGGCGTTTGACTTTCTCAGATTTCTTTGTGATCTGCAAAATAGTTGGAACCATCTTGTTTTTAAATGATGCAAATTAATTTTCATTATTTATATTGAAAGTTAATTTGCATTGCTTAAAAACAAGATGGATGGGTTTTGCAGAATGGGAAAAATGCAATTTAATTCTAAGCATAATACATATATTCAAGCTGGTCAGCACCTTGGAGAACAGGACCAGATTTTTTTAAAATTCAGATGTAGATAACTAATTCTACCATCTGTCATAAATGGAAATAGAGATGGTCCAGTATGTCTTTAGTTGAAAACAACCATTTTGAATGTTGCAAACATGAAAAAAAAATCTCAGCTGTTTTGAGTGGCATCACATTTTGAGTGGGACATGTTGAACATTTCTGCGTTGAAAAGTTGCAACCTTCGATGGCCATTTTAATTGTTCCAAAGCATGGTTCAAAACACATGTGTCTCGAGAGTTTTATCTGTGGATGAAAAAAAGAATATTCCATTTCAGGCACAGCCATAAATGGACTGGTCTCTGTGAAGAAACGGTCTAAAAATGTAATGTAAAAAATCTTTCCTATATTTTCTGTGGCTGTGGGCTCAGAGAACATTAATGAAAACCATTAGTTACTCCTGCTGTGGCTAAAGCTGCTGGAAAAGTGTAAGACTTTTTGAAACATAAAGGATGATTATGAAGAGTAATCCTGAGCTTTACAGGTTCTTGTTTTGCTCCTTACTTTTCAGATGTGTCGGTAGTGAGAAGTGCTCACTTTACTTATACTTTCTTATGGAATAGCTTCAGATTTATGCTTTGTTTTGTAGAAGGTTTCCCTCTTTCCCTCCCATCGGAGAAATCTGTATTTCAAAATGTTTCCCTAATCTTGGATCTTATCTAACCTCTTCCTTGAATAGCTTTTGGCATGTGGAAGAACTGGGTGCTGAGCGGAAAACGTTTCTTCCACTCTTGTGTGACCTATTTTGATGCCCTGATGTTGAGTCATGTCACCTAATACAAGCACCTAATACCCAAATTATATGCTCTGTAATTTTCAGGTTCAGCTTTCCAATTCAGATTATCCTTAAAATGTGGCTTTTGATACCTCAAGACAGATTTTGTTTTTTGAACTTTTCAGTGTGATTCCCCCCTCCCCCGCATGTATATGCCTCTGATAAATGAAGACCTTGCAAATGTAGAGAAATATAAGAAGATAAAGAGGTTGAGTTTAATCTCTCACAAGATTAAAGGCATTTCCTTAACACTAGTGCACCTTCTTAGCAAATACAAACCTAAGATGCAAACTTCTTGCCAAGCCAGATCTTCCTGCCTATCAGAAAATAATTCTTTAGTTGCTGGACTGGTTTCCAATCGCTACGGCCATTATTTGCCATAAGTTTAGAGCAACTAGTTAAGAACTTTTGGATGGAGGAGGGTACAAATGCTTGTATTGTTAAGTAAAATGTTCATGCTGCTCCCCTGAGTAAGTAAAATACCTATACATATTACAAACAGAACATTGGGGTGGAATCCCACCTAGAGAATAACAACACAGCATATTGGCCTTGACTCTCAAGCTGGGAGGGCTGCCTTCCTCTAACTCCACCCCATCCTTTCCTGGGAAGATCATTAAGGAGCCTAATGCTCTTGCTTTCCAGCTGCTGTATTGTGAAGCAAGGTTCCCAGGTGAGCACAATTCCTCCAGGCGGCTTTAACTAGCCTTGCAAGAGCCTGCAATAATTGCACCATATACACCAAGCCAGTTTGAGTGCTTGCGGAACGGTTGCAGTCTAGATTTTTCAGAATAGGAAAAAGAAGAAGCAGCTTGCGGGTTACATATTGGACAAGCCGGTGAGTCCCAAGTAGAAAGAATCATTTTTTAGCAGTGGTGCATAAATAGTTTGTTTACTTAACCTGTGTCTTTTGAGTAATGTGTGTGTTGCTGGATTACTGCATATTTTATACTGTAGCTGGAGATAGAATAATGGAAATAGGACACTACGTGGAAAGAAGGATATAAATTAGTCTGTGTTTTCTGTAGGAATATGCAGATGAAGCAAATATATATTTTTCTTGGACCTAAAAAATCTGTTTTCTGTTCTACATACCTTTTTGCTAGACTTTTAAGCTATTGCTTTAACTTCCCTGTTCTCTGATGTTGTTGTGCTTTGTTCCTTGCTGACTAATACATACAAAACATCAGATTTATTAAATTGATTATTTGAAGTTCTTTTTACCCTGAGGGAATTCTGCAGAAGTGCCACCACAAAAAATATAAATGGGGGAGGGGGTTGATGTCATTTTGAAACTGTACTATGGACTGAGGGTGCTGCTTAATGGGGGAGGAGCTTGTCTATAAGGAGAAAAGTAGAGATGAACCACACCAATTCTAAGGAAAAAAATCTATTTAGGTCTTCTCCATTTGATGTGGCTTTCCTTTCTCTTTCTGCAGATTGTGTGCTTTGACATAGAGAATTGCACCTCACCAACTAGTGCTATGGATATTTTCAACAGGAACATAAATTTTGATGCCCTCTTCAAGTTCTCCCACATGTGAGTACCTGTTGCCTGCTTAATCTTATTGTGAGAGGATTCAGTTTCTTTCTTGGATGTTTAGGAACAGAGGTGTGAGGTTAGGTAGGCTCCATCATCCGTGAAAGATGGTGAGAAGGCTGGCAGGACCTGGATGGCTGGAGCCAGACCACCTCAGTTTTTCTGCTTTTTTGAGAAGTCTGTGGATTAAAATCCTCTACTCCGGTTATAAGTTAAACATGGTGAGGAAAACAGTATTTTCTTATACCAATCATATACCTGAAACTTGTTTCTGAACCTGCTTCTGAACGAGTTACAACTCTAGTTCAGGGGACCCTGTTCTGCATGGAACTGAACTTAAACTCCTACTTTGCTGTTTTGCCCAATCTATCGCGTTTTAAAACTTTTGTAGATGTAATCCAGCTTTCTGTGCAACCTGGATTACAAATGTAATGTACAAGTCATCGGTACACCTGTTGCTTTTCTTGGTAATTATAGGTTTCATACTCCATTTGAAGGTTGCACATTGCAGAGTAAAATTCTGGCTTGTATCTCATTTTTTTTTTTCAATAATGCCAATGGGTTTCACATAGTGCTGAGAAACCTAAAATGGGGGGTGGTCCGTGTCTCTCTCCCCCCCTCCCCTCCCCCGAATATCTAGTAGGAAACAGACAAGTAAATTACAGTAACGAAAAAAATGGAAGAAGTTACTTGAATTGGGTGGGAAATAATCTAACTAGTTTACTTTGTGATAAAGAATCGTTGACTGAGCTTGTCCTTTATGGTAGCGTTTTGTGACAATGTTCAATATGTGTTCTCAGGATTCCCAGTTTGCCCCAAGCCCCCAGAGGTTGAGAATCCATACTATAGATCTTAGGGCAGACAATTGTAGATAAAGGTAGTTCAAGTAAATATTTAAAGTAAGATGGTGATCTCGGGGAACTATCTAGTGAGTAGTATTACTGGATTATTGAAGTCCATGGGGAATTTTGTTTAAACTGCAGGTAGAAAAACATTTGGATCACAGACATTTAAATATTGTTCAAATCAGTTTGCTTTTCCAAAGAGGGCAGAGCTGTTCAAAATGGCTCTTAGTTTAAATGATACGTTGTGCTATAGCCTGTTGCCAGAATGATGTGCTTTGCAAGTCAGAATTACACATCCTTGTACATTCACACTGCATTCCTCTACAACCAGACCTCTCGGGTTTTTCTAATTGTCCTAAAAACCTTCATATCTTTGGTAAATACTTGGTCCCCTCTGGAAGCATATTTCAGCACGAGAGATTCTGAAGTAAGGAATTCTTAGTGATGGTGTGAAGAAAATGTAAGTTTTCTCTGAAGCAGGTCAGATAATATGACTGTGGTTTGATATGGCTAGGAGCTGGAAAGTGGTCAGTTTGGGAATTGCTGTGTTTCTCTAGGAATTGTGTAACACAGCTGTATTTTCTTCTTTCCTCCCTATAGTTCTGCATCAACTCAGCAGCACCTGAAGAAGGTCTATGCCAGCTTTGCATTATGTATGTTCCTAGCAGCGGCTGGTGCTTATCTCAATGTGGTTACTCAGCTGGTGCAGGTAAGAATTCTAAGGACGATATATAAGCTAAAGATAATCTTGGTTATTGAGAGCTAAATGCCAGCAGGAAGACTTCAGAATAGTACCTCCCATCTTGTGGAAATAAGCAGGACTGTATCCTATTGAGTGGTTCTCAGCTGGTGCTCTGTGGCTAGGTGGCATATTCAGTGAAATTTTAAGCCTTTAAAACTTTCCACAAACACATCCCAACAAAAAGTCTCTAAATCAATATATGTTCTCAGACAAACTTGGAGCTCTTTGTTTCTGTTTGAAAGAGCTTTTTGTTTCTATTGTGAAACGCAAGTGAGAGGTGGGACGGTAGTTACACTGTTCAGAGTCCTGCCAGATTGAACATTTTTCCATTATCAGAATCTTTGTTAATGTTTACATTAAATCTAAGCCCCATAGTAGTTAATAAAGTTTAAATTTGGAGAACGGGGTTCTATATTCCTTTTCGGATTTGAATCTCTTTTTGCTAGACCTTTGTTTACATACCTCTACATACCTATGTAGAATGATCCTTCTTGCAGAGCAGAATTGTTACAGATTTCACTGGTGCTGATGAAAATCTGAGTATTTAAAATATTTAAGATTGATTAAAATTTAAAAATGAACAGTGACAGAATTTCCCTTCCAAGAGACGGGCAATGCAAAAGACTGATTCCTTGTTTCAAAATGTGTATGGAAAGCAGTTCCAACGGGCAGAATTTTCTTTAAAAGAGTGAGAGATGCAGCAAACGGTCTTAGATTGAACTGGCTCTTTTTCTCAGACCAGCCTGTGTTAATCTCTGTCATTCCCACTTTGTTTTGCAGTTTGGACTGCTGACTGGCCTGGGAGCGTTAGGCCTTATGATTTGGTTGATGGCCACACCCCACAGCCGAGAAACCGAAGAGAAACGTCTGGCTATCCTGGCAGGCTTTGCTTTCCTCACTGGTATGTGCGGCTGGAGAAGCGAGAGCTGAGTGGAGCAGCAACAGTTTAATACTCCACATGTGCAAATGTGGAATTTCCATAAGGAAGAAAGCATTTTTAGCTGCTTCCTCTTGCTGGGGTTGTGGGAGCTATGCAGTAATAGGATTCAAATTTTTTTACTACCAGTTCTGTGGGCGTGGCAGGGGAAGGAGTCTGTAAAATCTCCAGTCAGAGATGGGATTTGCCGGTTCTCCAAAGTACTCAAAATTTCCGCTACTGGTTCTCCAGAACTGGTCAGAACCTGCTGAATACCCACCTCTGGAGCGATGCTGTATAAGGGATGAAATGGTGCCATCAAGGCCATCGGAGGACAAGGCAGAACGGCACTGATTGAGGGGGCAAAGTTTACTTCATGCATTAATGCAGCTACCTAGTATCACACCACAGCCGAATGCTCTTGTGTAATCCTGTGCCTGAAAAGCCAAAAGCTGAAAGGAAGAAGACGCGCTAAATGTTATAAAACGAGCAGTCCCTCCCTTGTGAACATATCTGAAATGGCATGGAGCTCTTTGCCACTTTCTGAATGTTTTTGTGTGGCATTTTGCACCTCTTGTGTCTTTTATGAAGGGAATGCCTGTAATCCATAACTTGTGTCTTATAAATATGTGCATGTGATGAATGGAATATTTATTTATTTACACACACACACACACACACACACACACACACACATACGAGTGAGAAACTACTTGTTTCTGAGGCTACATTCCTTCCTCTTCCAGGAGTCA
Organism: Bungarus multicinctus; assembly: GCA_023653725.1. Classification (NCBI taxonomy): domain Eukaryota; kingdom Metazoa; phylum Chordata; class Lepidosauria; order Squamata; family Elapidae; genus Bungarus; species Bungarus multicinctus. The sequence goes on from CM042834.1 coordinate 143,148,406, forward strand.
ACTTGGGTCCTCTGCTGCAGATGTGCATTGCCATCAACCCCAGGTAAGGGGAAACTCACCAGCTTGCTCTGTCCTTTGCCATTCTTCACCTTGAAAGTGAGAACCAGATATCCTGCTTGGTAGTAATGGTAGGGCCACTCTTTTCTCATGGAAGCATCTAGATCCTTTCTGAGACTTAAAAGTAAAAACCCTTTGAATATTTCTAAAGCAAATTCTGTTAATTCATAAATCTGAGTCCTTCCTTCCATCCATCCATCCATCTCATCTTGTCCCTTCCCTCCCTACAGCATCATTCCAACTGCTTTCCTGGGCACAGCAGTGATCTTCAGCTGCTTCTCCCTGAGTGCTCTCTTTGCTAAGCGCCGTGCCTACCTGTATCTAGGGGGTAAGCAGCAGCAACAGCAGCAACCACTTACATTCGGAGAGGCCAGGTTTATTTCAATTGGCCTTTTGTGCTCATCGTGATTCTGCTCCTTTTGCAGGTGTCCTTTTCTCTGGCCTGTTCTTGATGCTGTTGTTCTCCCTGATCAACATTTTCCTGGGCTCAACTTGGCTCTTCACGGTGAGTGGCTGCTGTTTTCCTGGTCTATCAGCTTGAAAGTTGATGATACCTTAAGCCCCTGTAGCAGACCCACTTTTTTGGACCTGGAACTGGCAACTGACTTACTGGGAGCAGCTGTTCATATATGTGCCCAGCTTCACTTTTAGCTTATTATTAGAAGAGCAAGATGTGAGTTGAAGAGGAAGGAGCTGCCACATACAATAAGGATTTGCAAGTGAGACCATTAAACAGGCGACACGGAGGAGCTTCTTCATTGGGTTCAAAATAAAAGAGCAGGGGTGTCAAACTCAATTTCATTGAGGGCAGCATCAGGGTTGTGTTTGATCCTGGGGGTATGTGGTCAGCTGGACGTCACTCGTTTCAGGGCACCTGTGGTGGCCAAGGGTTAAGGCAGGACTTCCTTCAGACCCTTCCTCCCTCAGACCCTCCTTCCCTCTCATTATAACCCTCCCTTCTTTCCTTCCTTCCCCCGAGTTCTGTTTTTGCCTGCAGAGGGCTTCAGGAGGCCATCACAGCTGAAAACTGAGCCCGGGGGGGCCGTGCAAGGCCTTCCCGAGCTCCGTTTTCACTGGCAGAGGCACTGCGGGACAATCCTTTGCTGTTTCCAGGATGGCCCTGCGGGCCAGATCTAAACATCCCATGGGCCAGATCCATCCCGTGGCCCCTGAGTTTGACATCCCTGCATTAGATTAACAGATTTGGGGATGTATACAGATTGCAGTATTTTGCATTATATTCTGTAATTATGGCTGCAGATGAGTATACTTATCCGGACATCTGATCATACAAACACCTCCAGCATTAGAAAGCACCCTTCTGTGAACTTTAGGTATTCTGAGGGTGTGTGGGGTTCAGATACTTTATTGGATGCAATGTTTAGGTACACAAAATAATAACTAGAAAGTTACTGTCAGAAACAAAAATGGAATTAATGCTGACATTGTGAATAATGAATTCATTGACTGATGTCACATTCTGCTATAATTCATGAAGGGATCCGGCTCTGTATATATTGAAGCCAGGAGCTAAAACAGAATCACTTTGGGCTCTCAGTAGGTTGCAGGGCCAAGGCTATGCCATTGGAGTGATTTTGTCTTAATTGGCTTTCTTCCTCCTCCAGGCTAATCTCTACATTGGACTTATGGTTATGTGTGGCTTTGTGCTGTTTGACACTCAGCTCATCATTGAGAAGGCTGAGAATGGAGACAAGGACTACATCTGGTGAGTGTGTTGGTGACAAGCCTAGGGCTATGTAAGTGAGTTGAGGAAGGAGCTGCCACATACAATAAGGATTTGCAAGTGAGGCAACTAAATAGGAGACATAGAGGAACTGCTGCTTCATTGGGTTCAAAATAAAAGAGACTTCGCTTGGAGGAAAGCAGGGAGGTTAAAGGCTTTATGGTGGAAAAAGCCAGAGTTAAATATGGAAGCGAGGTCTCAAATGAACTCTGGCAGTGGAAGATGTTACACAAATAGTCGATTATGAATAAAACAATAGAGCAGAGAAGAGGCTCCAGCAAAGCCTCCCATTTGTAATTTTATGGAGCAGGTGTCAAAACTTGATCGCATCAATGCGACATATCAACAGTTTTTTGCCTTTGCGGAGCCGGGGTGGGCATGGCCTGTGCATGACTCATCTGGCCCACGGGCCACCAGTTGGGACACTTCTGTTTTAGGGTATAACTTGATGTACAACACCTTTCTCTTTGTGACAGGCACTGCGTGGATCTTTTCCTGGATTTTGTTAACATCTTCCGGGAGCTCATGGTCATCTTGGGCATGAACGAGGTAGGTCTGCATGCACGGGGCTGTGTCTGATGCCTGTCCATTAGGTGGCCAAGCACTGTCTCCCACAAATGCAAGCAAGAAGCCATAATTACAGAGTTTAAGCGCAGGGTGTTTCCATTGAGAGGCATATACTTTGGGAGAAAGACCTTTTTCTACTTGGCCAAAACAGATGACTTCTTGCTCTGACTTTTCTAAATGAACCTCTTACCTAGAATGCCTCCATTTCTTTTCAGCACATACTTTTTTTCCTGTACATTAATAAGACCATTATAGTTAGCGTGTTAGTACCTCCTCCCGTAGACATATGTATCAAGTACAGCATAAGCCCAAAAACAAAGGGGAAGCTTTACAAAAATTGGGAAGGAGGGAGCTTTTAAAAAAATAAAATATATAAGATATAAAATTGTTCAGAAAAAGAAAAGCTGAATAATACATTGAAGAAATAAGACATCAAAGATAAGTCAAAGGAAAACTTGGTCCATACGTATAATGAACCATGCAGGTAGTAAAAAACAGAGTAAAAGGATGGTTTATTAAGAGTAGGGAATAAAGATGGAGGGATAGAGGAATAGGAAGGCTTGATGTCATGCAAAGTAGTGAGAGAAAAAAGATGGAGATGGCACATTATCAATGTGAAATTACAGTAGCCTTCCTCGACTTCTTGGGCCATTCTGGAAACAGGCGCTACCTTTGTCGCTCAGGCATGTTTCAAAGTGCCTTTTCCCAACTGAAGCCACAGCCCTGTCCTGTCCTAACTTCAGGCTTCATTGCTTGCTCATTCCAACAAGGAAGAACTATTTGCAAGTTGCACTTTCATACTATTTTCAGGATGGCACACTAAAAAAAATAGTGCAAGAATTAAGGGTGAGAATTTCTAAGTCTAGCTGTGATACAGGTGAGCAAATACCAGTCGTTACAAAACGTTCTCTAGTAATTAAGATGGCCCTGGTTCATCACGTCTTTCATCCAAGCGATCACCGATTTCTCCAGGGGTTTGCAGAATTGGGTGTGTGTTGTTGCATCAGCATTCTAACCTGGAAGAGAGCAAATATCTCTTAACTGGCATGGGCTCCTGATCCAGATCATCCTGTCCAGGAGCTCAGAGCACTGACAATGATTTTTGTTTCTTTCAGAACAAGAAGAAAAAAGAGAAATAAAGTGAAACCAGATGCCTGCGTGAAGATTCCTGTTTTCTTACCCCCACCCCCCCTTGCCTCCTTCTTGCTTCCATCCAACTTGATCTTCATTAAAGGTGCCCCCTGTTCTTCTGTGTGAATGAGAAGCATCTGTGACATTTTCATACTTTGTGGAAATTGGATTTTTTTTCCCCCTTGGTTTTTTTGAGCCTCTTGAAAAAGCTAACTGGCTGATCCTAATGCTGGAGTCTGGCTTTGCCCCACTTCTACATGAACACATATCCCACTTTCCTCTTCTGACTATCAGGGGCTGAGTTCATATCTGTATTATTGGTAATGCCTAGCAGTTTTCACTGGGGGTGGGTGGGTGGTAGCATAAGTCCCTTCCATTTTTCTATTCATCTCCGATCACATTCAAATTGCAGTGAGAGCAGAGCAGGGGAGAACTCGCCTCTTGCTGGCGGTGCTCTGAAATTGCTGTGGAAATATTTGCCTAATAACAAGGCTGACTTGTCCGCAGGGGTTTTAAAGAGATGGGTGTTACACAAGTTCCTTCCCCTAGGATGGGTGGAGGTGGGAGAGGAACAGAAAAGGATATACAAAGCTATAAAACTGTAGTTGCAGATTGAAAAACTCCTATTGGAGATCTACTGTGATCTGATCCATCATGCTAATCATTTTGCCACCGGTTAGCAAAAACTAACTTGCGCAGGTGAGAAATTCTTGTCTGACACTCATCTCAGTTTTTAGCAACTGCTGACAGGTTTTTGTTCGTGTGTGTGTTTGTCTTTAGATAGGTGTCAGTGTGGTAAGGTCTGGTCTGGTTTAAATTGCATTCCTGATATTTAATTATTTGAGTTTGCTGAGGAAGAGGAGGAGGAGGAGGATGAACCCAGCACCTTGAACTTTTAAGGAGACCGAGCAGCCTTGGTCAGCAAGATGTCAGGGTGATGTGACTACCTCTCTTCCCTTTTAACATCTGGGAATGAATCCTACAGCAAATGGGTTGGAGGGAATTGGCTGGATATTGTATAATGAGAATAGTATTCCTGAATCCTGGAGAAACTGGGATCGGTGTGCACTTGGTATTAAAAATGGCTCCCTCTACATGCCCGTTAAGCTTTCCTTGCAGCTAACCAGATAATGTTTCTCCTGCTCTTCTTGGCATCTGAAGCCAGGCTCCAGTTTTGCTTGCTTGAGAAAACAAAACATTTTTACTTCCTCCGTTCTTCATCCCTCCTTCCCCCTTGGAATAGTGCCAAGAACTAAATTGCAAGAATCTACTTCATAGAGACCTTGTCTAACAGGGTTTAATAGAGTAAACTCTGTCGCTCTTTGGATGGCCAGCCCTGGCTGTGTTCTTTAGCCGCCTACTGTGAAGAGACAGGGTTTTTGAACAAACAAAACAACGGTGTTTTGATTCAAATAAAATCTACATTGTCTTGCTTTGTATGGGAAAATATTAAAATAAAAATCTTCAAACTTTACCGCTACTGGTTTTACTTTCACCAAGACTGTTGCAATCAACTTCTAGTTGCTTGCAAATTATGTTAGTGAATTTCGTGTCTTCAGGAAAAACTCTTCAGCTTGTCTGAATTTACAGTGCAATTGTGTATAGTTTTTGTGCTCAAATAAAGCTGGATCCCCAAGGAAGTTAGGCATTTTGGATTAAAGTTTGCCTCTTGGCTATCTGATGTTGGAGAACGTCTGGGATCCAGAACAAGTAGGCCCTCACACATTTGCTTGTATGCTTACTGTTTATTGCCGAACCTGCAAACTCTTGCTAAGTATGACAATATTAGAGCTGCAGTGGTTAGACTGCAGTACTGCAGGCTACTGCTGACTGCCAGCAATTTGGCAGTTCAGGTCTCACCGGCTCAAGGTTGACTCAGCCTTCCATCCTTCCGAGGTTGGTAAAATATAGACCCAGATTGTTGAGGGCAATATGCTGACTCTGTAAACTGCTTAGGTCTGTAAGGCACTGTGAAGCGGTATATAAGTAAGTGCTATTGCTAGTTTAGCCTGGGGACACACAGGTTTGGACATGGGGATTTTAGAAAGCAGCTGTCATGAAATCCATACAAACAAAAAAAGTAAAAAAATCCTTTTATGGACTCTTCTCATCTTGCAGAATACTTATAGCATTGCTTGGCACTTTCAGCATATTAATGGTGGCAGCTAAAAGTTTGAGACTCCAATGAAGACTTTATTCGACCTGGCAGTTTGTAAGCTTTTTTTGATATACTGAGGGATTCTCTCTCTGGTTCCTGAGGTTATGGTGGGAACCTTCCACCATAAAATTGTCTTAATTTTAATGAGTAAACTTGGATCCGGATCCAACTAATTGACCTATTTCTGTCGAGGCCTCTGACTATAACTGCATCTCTTCAAATGGGTAGCGTCGAGGGAAGAAGGAATGGCCTTGAGGGACAGGAGGAAGAGCTGCTACCAAGATAGATCAAAGTGGACCAAGAGAAATGTAACCTGGGTAAACATCTCAGAAAAACCCCTCCCTACTTCTCACAAAGAGGGAGGGAGGGGAAATACAAGACTGAAAGCTGCTACTATAGTTTTATTTTTATTTTTGTCCACCCATCTCATTTTAAGAGGCAACTCTGGGCGGCTTTCAACGTTTTATAAGGAAAGCTGCACCTGGCCTAGATGATTTTGGTTTCCTAGTGCGGTGTGCTTTGAAGAGGCTAGCAGGTAGCTATACCTCAGTAATAGGTACAAACCAGGCTAGAAACCTGTGAGATAAAGCTAAGCACTGCGACCAAGTCCGATATTGGGTCTGTCTTACTGGATGGGTAATTGCAGAACAAGATCTATGTGGTGAAACATGCAGAAATAAGTCTTACAAATCTCAATTTTTTCTGCACTAGGAAAGCACGAATTATAGGAGACAGTTTAAAGGCTAAAAAAAGAATCCCAACTGGAACTAGTGATTCTATTCTAGAACAGGGAGTCCTCGACTTATGCCACAATGGAACTCAAAATTTGTTGTTAAAGACATTTAAGTCAGTTTTCCCCATTTTAGAAAATTTCTTGCCAGTTAAGTGAACCACTGCAATTGATAAGTTAGTAATCTTTTCCCCATTGACTTCGCTTGTTGGAAGGTCACCAAAAATGATCACATGATGTTGGGACACAGCAACGGTCATAAATATGACCCAAGAATCTGAATTTTGATGACATGGTTATGGGGATGCTGCAAAGGCGATATCTGTGAAAAAGCTCACGTCACTTTTTTCCTTGTCATTGTAACTTTGAACGGTTCACTAAACGAACTGTTGTAAGTTGAGGACTACTTGCATTGAAGGCACAAAAGTGAATAATTATGGGTGTCGAGGGGACTTATTTGCATCTTGTAGCCAGTTATTTCTTTGTGGCAATTTTCTGGTCTCCTGCCCCTTGCACCAAATGGGGGCGTTATTGAGAAGCACGAAATGGATGCGGATTTCTTTGGCATAATAGCTACCTCAGCCCCCAAGTCAGTGTGAATGGACAGCCATGACATTTCCCCAAGCTTTTTGACAAAACTAAGTTAACCCAAATCCATCCACTGTTGTAGGCAGGGAGAGGCTTGCCGGAGGTTGCCCTGTTGCTACCCACTTATATTTGTGCGTAGTACTCAAACGAGCGTATTAATTGTATTGTTCCCTCTCGGCCACAGCAAACAGAAGCCTGGTGTGGTTTTCCGCAGGGTAGCTATCCACAAGGAGCTGAACTATTTTCTTAGCTTGTCCTTCATCTTTTCAAGGCTAAATATACTCCGTCCTTCCAAAGGTTTGTTGTAAGATGTGATTGGCTCCCATTTAGAAAGTTTTCATCGTAACCTCTTTCCAAGGTTGTTTTCCAGTTCCCGCCCTTTGCGTGTTCATAATGAAAAGCTGTTTAGCAAAATTAAAATATTTTAGAGGCTTTCAAGAGCCTCCCAAGAATGAGCCAGGCAGTCAAATCAGATGTGATGTAACGGAGGGCAAGAGTGCAGGTCTCCATTCTGCCCCCCCCCCTCCCAATTTTCCCTTCATAGACCTGCTCTGCTGAAACCTCACTGCTGTTACGCTGTTGCTGAAAGAAGTCTCCAAAGTAAACCAACCTGCTTACAACCTTGGTCACCAAGCTGGCATTTAATAGACGGTGATGCAAGGGCTGTGCAACACAGCGATGCTATTCGCACTTCAGCTCACTAGGCGGTGCCAAGGATCTGCAGAAAAGCCAGAGCCACTGAAGCAGGGGGAAAAAAAGACCTTTTGCCACACTGACAATAATGCCACGGAGCCGATGCCTTCACTGGAAGCTTGAGGCAATTAAATGGTTAACCCGGCAAATCAGGAGACATGGAAACAGGGTATTTCCTCGGGATGAAATGCCCCGAACCGAAGTCCAAAGCACTCTTTTATTTAGCAAAAGCAAAGTTACACAATCTCAGCCAAGCAATAATAACACAAAGTCAGTTCATTAAAATCAGTTCATTCCGTTACTTCATGGTTCCAGATAAGACCACATTCCTGACTCTCTTTGAAGCATCTCTCTTTGAAGCAACTCCCCTGTTCCAGCAGCCTACTGATAATAACTTTCACCAATTAAGCATGAGTTGAATATAAGTTGAATATATCATAACACATTGAGCATCATTAATCAGAACAATTAATCCCACATCTCCCCCTTTTCTATTTCATGACCATCACGAGCATAATAAGTAGTAACATGTATTTCTTGCTTAACGTGAAAAAGTCCTTTAGCCATACCTATTAGAGAAGGCAGGCATTGAATACAACAGCAAACACTTACTAGAGCAACCAGTATCAAGATGATTGACATAGCCATCCTTCGGATCCAAGACCCATCCGGCAGCCAGGACCACATGGCTCCCCATATGTCTACGGTACCAGAACCAGTCCCTACCAAAGGATTCTGAGCAATCATTTCTTCCATAGTGTGTACTGTGTGAGAAATATTGAGTTCATTATCATGGATATATACACAACAATGTGAATGTAATAAAGCACAAACCCCTCCTTTAGAAGCCAGAATAATATCTAAAGCATAACGATTTTGCAAAGCTACTTTTCGTACTTCTGAAAGTTCCTGATTAACCAGTTTCAAAGCAAAGATAGTTTCATTAAACATAGCCATAGTCCAGTTATTGAGTAAATGTAAATCACGGTAGTTCATAGCCACACCCAAAGGTGGTAGTATTCCACGACTGAGCTGAGTGTCCCAATGGAAACCAATCGGGCTGCTGTCAATATTCCGACGATTTCGCAGTCGACCAGCAGGTAATACATCAGTCTTATAGATAGCAGGAATCACATAACCCATGGTGCAAACACCAGACCAAGCTTTTGGTAAATGTTTATATGCTTTAGTGCCACACAGAAACCAAATTGGACCAGACCATTCCACCTGTTGAGCGGATGTCATCTCTGCTAATGTCTGAAGAAGTGCTACTTGCTGACATGCAAATTTAATTGTGTCCTTAAAGGCATTACAAAAACCATCACTATTATTCCACATAACGGTTTGATTGCACAGCTGGTAATCTCCCATGTTGGTATCATTTGATCGATTAAAACAAACCAAAGCAGCTTCAAAAAGTACTATGTCCACAGCCGGGGTAGAATTAAAAGAAACGTGAGAGATATTGTAAATTGTTGAGTTATCGTTCCACCCAGAATCATTAAGTGGGATGGCATGCAAAGGTAGTCCCCCACGAGAGGTGCCCGGGATATGCATGCACAGCCAACATCTAGTCAGATTGAGGTCTTTCGCTGTCCTCGCCAGATCGTTCAGGAATACATTTTTCCGCCATATCTCCGTTCCCAGCATCCCGGGTCTTTTGATCTGGCCCACAAGGTTTTGGGTGGTAAGGGCAAACACAGCGGCCAGGCACCCAACGAATACCATTTTCATTTTCCACTGCAGCATATCCGCGGCCCCACGTAATAAGTTTAAATGGGCCGCACCACGTAGGGTCTGGGAGAAACCGAGCCCAGACCAGAGGGCGATTTTCTGTGGAAGAAACAGAAGAAGGGAAAAACCGGTCTGCCGCTGTAGCTGGAGGCGAGCCGGTGGGAGTTAGAAAATTTAAAGAATATAAAGCAATATTAAGAGTGTCTTGTATTCCCGGAAGTCCCGGGGAATTCCCCCTTTGTTGTTGTTTAAATTTTTCGAGCATGCGTTTTAAAGTGCCATTTGCTCGCTCGCAAATTGCCTGTCCTTGCGAGTTATAGGGAATGCCAAATTTATGACAAATTGACCAACGATCACAAAATTGAGCAAAGTTTGAACTAGTATAGGCAGGACCATTATCTGTTTTTAGCTCCTTAGGTGGCCCTGAGGAGGCAAAAGTGCGAAGACAATGATTAATGACATGCTTAACAGTCTCCCCCCTTTGTGGGGTAGCCATAATAAACCCAGAAAATGTGTCAATACTAACATGTAGATATTTCCACGGGGCAAAGGAGGGATACTGCGTGACATCCATTTGCCAAAGGGCATTACGGTGCAAACCCCTAGGGTTTACTCCCATGGGTATAGCTGTAGCAATTTTACTACAGGTAGGACATTGCTGGACAATTGCAGCAGCTTCTGTAGCTGAGAGGCCAAATTGTTTGATAAGGGCTTTTGCCCCTTGATGGAAGTAAGAATGGCTGTCCCACGGAGTTGTTTTAGATAAATGTAAGTGCTCCACACGTGTGGAGGCATCAGCTCGCTGGTTTCCTTCAGCAAGGATTCCAGGAAGATGGGAATGACTACGCATATGCCCAACAAAATAAGGACATCTACGCTGTTCTAAGATTTGCTGATATGATAAGAAAAGAGCAAGTAGCCCTTCCTCCGTTCCTGGGGATACATATGCCCCTGTGAGGCATATAGTTAAGTTGTAAACATATTGACTATCCACAATTAGATTAAATGGCGTGTCAGGAAAAGTTTGAAAAGCCAACATAGCAGCAGCCAATTCTGCTCGTTGAGCTGATTTTTGAGGGGCGGTAATTTTCGTATGCCACTTCTCGTTTAGTTTTCATACGCACGCACCATATGTTTTTCCTCCATCCACAAATAAGGTCAAAGCATCTGGGAGAGGAAAAGAGCAGCGAACTTCTGCCAAAATTATATGTGTATTGGTGACAATGGACAATCTATGATCTGATGGTAAATGATAAGCAAAAGTGCCTTGCCAATTTGCTAAAGACAATTGAAGTAGCTCAGAGGTAGCCAAGAGTTGTTCCCATAAGTGAAGCCGAAAAGGAACATAAATAATAATAGGTTCAATGCCCATTAATTTAAGGCATCGGAATCGACCCCTTAAAATCAAAGTGGATAAGGTATCTTCACCTGTGGAGACAGATTTTTTCCCAACATGGCCTAAGTGAAGCCATTCAAGAAGCAAGGTTTTTTCTGACGTTATCTGCAAAATCACACCAGTAGGCAATCGACCAGGCAATAACGCTAAATGAGGAGGGGCATTTTCCTGACATCTATCTGTCCATTGCTCAGTCAGCCGATGTTCAACCAACCGAACAACTTCTAACTGTTTCTGACTAATTGATGAAGATTATATAATTTTTCACTGGATAAAGGCCACTGCTCTGTCCACACCGGGACAGAGGATAACAAACGTAATTTCAAAAGAGTCTCCATAATTCCAACACTATCAATCCTCTACTGTAATGACAGCTTTCAGCTGACTCATCAAATCTCTCCCCCACAAGTTGACATGTAATTGCATGACAATAGGTTTAATTTTCGCTGTTGCACCCCCTGCTTCAGCGTAGCCGTGAGCCATTTCTCGCTAACCTGAGCCTCTTGGAGACCACCAACACCTCGTACAGCAAGAGTAGCCACTAACGGCCAAAACTTTGGCCACTCAGCCGACCGAACGACTGAGACATCAGCTCCTGTGTCCAACAAACCAGAAAAAGGTTTGCCATTGAGTAAAATTGTCATGATTGGTTTATAGGCTGCTATCTGTTTAGTTACTGTTAAAACAGAGCTCTCAAAACTGTTCTCATCAGTGGATCCAAAACCTCCTTCCCCCCTTATTCTAGCCGAATCTCCAGGGGGGGTTACACAGGGCAGCAATATTAACTGAGCCACTGCCATCCCTTTAGGTAGAGAAACAGGAGTATTTGCATGAAGCTGCACTTTGATAATTCCTTCATAATCAGCATCTATCACTCCTGGGACTACAAAAACTCCTTTCTTCCCTGCCGATGATCGTGGTAAAACCAAACCAACCGTACCTTCCGGCAGAGGCCCTTTCATTTCTGTGCTAACTACTTCAATTAAACCTGGAAAAGTCAATGAACATGGGGTGGCAAGCGGCAAATCTATGCCCGCAGAATGAGCAGTTGCAGGTTTATGGCTTAAGCAACCACTATTAGACTTATCTTGGCAGAGTTCCTTATTTATTCCTGGATTTGTTTCCGGGGGCTCTGCCACCTCCCCCTGAGTCAGTTTTTTTGTTGTGACATTGAACGACACTGATTCGCCCAATGATACCCCTTCTTGCATTTTGGACAGACTGTTTTTGGCTTACTTAGTTGTCCCTTACGACCTCGATGTTGGCCACCACCAGGGGCCCGGCACTGAGCCTTGAAGTGACCGGGCTTCCCACAATTAAAACAATTTCCCTTCCCTTGCAAGGTTCCTCGAGTCATTGCTGCAGCCAGGGCATCCATTTGATGGAGCTGGCTTCCTACAGCAGCACAAGCTTCAATCATCTGCGCAATTTCCTTCGGTCCTGTAGCTATCAAGGGCTTCAAAATAGCCTTACAGTCTGCATTAGCATTTTCTACGGCTAATTTTTGGAGTAATTCTGCAGCTGCCATATCATTATCCACCGATCTTTCAATTGCAGTTTTCAATTTAGTAATAAAATCCTGAAATGGCTCAGCATTTCCCTGCTTAATGGTAACAAAACTGCGAATGGAGCTACCTCCAGCCTCATCTACTTTAGTAAACGCAGCCAACACACAAAGGTTAATCATAGGGAAAACATTATTTGCCAAGTTATCTTGTTGTGACTCAACTGTACTAAACTGACCAACACCATATAACTGATCGGGTGTCACCTGTACTGTTCCCCTAGCTATTGCCTGTTGTCTATATTGAAAATCCCAAACAATATATTGACCAGAGGACAAAATCATTCTGGCTAAAGCTTTCCAATCCTCCGGTATCATCATTCGACCAAATGCCAAAGCTTCCAGCAAAGCAGTTGTATATTTACTTTTTAACCCATAATCTTTTACTGCTGTGGTAATTTCCCTGAGAGTTCTTAATTCTAAAGGACGCCAGATACGTTCCTCATTTCCGAGTCTATCCATTTCTACAACAACAGGGAAAGCTGAGACCGGAAGATTGATTAATTCCTCCGGAGACAGCTCCCCATTCTCCATTGCCTTTTCAAATCCAGCGTCCACCGCATTTTTCACTCCGCGAGGGGCTAGCGAAGGCTCACTAAGAGCAGGGGCAGAAGGAGGGAGCAGCAGCCCATGATTACGAACCGCTGTGGTATCAGCTGGCTGAACAAGAACTGGCTGATAAGGAGGTGGGTGAATGACAGGATCAGGAGGGGGTTGTAACAAAGGATTATTTTGAATTTGCAGTGCCTCAATCAAAGAACGCCATGTACAGAGTATGGGTGCAGGGGCGCGAGGCGCATTATGCAAATCCTCACCTATCTTCCTCCATGTAGACACTTTTGTGCTGCCTGACAAAGGGTAATTTGACATATGTTCCCATACATATTTCAAAAGTTCTTTGATCTCTTTTCCCTTAACTTGCCGAGCTTTCCCAGCTGAGTTAAACTGAAAGTAATTTCGCTTAACTATCTCTTTCAATTCCCTGACGTGCTCTTCTTGAGCCTGAGATAGATCATTCCCCATACTTACGATGAATCAGACGCGGTCCAGCCGTGTACCTGATGAAAGCGCTTAAGCCAATGCCTGGCGAAGGATGGGGACAAAGCGGACGTATCCTTTAAGAATCACGTCGGGGGTCACCACTTGAGGCAATTAAATGGTTAACCCGGCAAATCAGGAGACATGGAAACAGGGTATTTCCTCGGGATGAAATGCCCCGAACCGAAGTCCAAAGCACTCTTTTATTTAGCAAAAGCAAAGTTACACAATCTCAGCCAAGCAATAATAACACAAAGTCAGTTCATTAAAATCAGTTCATTCCGTTACTTCATGGTTCCAGATAAGACCACATTCCTGACTCTCTTTGAAGCATCTCTCTTTGAAGCAACTCCCCTGTTCCAGCAGCCTACTGATAATAACTTTCACCAATTAAGCATGAGTTGAATATAAGTTGAATATATCATAACACATTGAGCATCATTAATCAGAACAATTAATCCCACAGAAGCTTAAGCGTTTTAAGACTCCTGTTGAGTCCTCTGGATGTAAGCCAAGATTTCGTCTATTCCCCTTCCAGTGCAACCTGCCTTCTGCAAACTTAAGCTAATTACAAAGCTGTAATCTAGGGCAAATGTCAACATCTCTGCAATTAGCCTAGGTCTGTAGGAAGCCAGTGGCTCAAGTACTTTAAACCAGTGTTTTTCAACCTTGGTGGTTTAAAGATGTGTGGACTTCAACTCCCAGAATTCCTCAGCCAGCGCTGGCTGAGGAATTCTGGGAGTTGAAGTCCACACATCTTCAAACCACCAAGGTTGAAAAACACTGCCAGGTTGCCTATTTCTATCCATGCCCATGAATTACAGTTTAGAAGGTTGAGGGAATAGATTTCTAGCTCAAGTAAAAATGCTGCAGCCCAGCCACCTTAGTTCTGCCATCCAGGCTGCCTGGACTAAAGGCCACTTAGTAAAAAAGACCCAAGGCTAGCTTTCCATAATAGGGCTCTACAAAGATCTGAACTCGAGGGATAACATGCAATTCGGAGCATGTGTGAGAATGCACGTAACCTGTTTGGAACACTTTAAAGCAACCCATTTTCCTGGCCTTGCACAGCTGCCCCAGACAACTGGCATGTAATCCTAGGAAAAGATACATTTGGCTTCACATGTTCTCCAAGAGGTGCTATGTGTGCATCACCCATGCTTGCCAAATCACATTTTGCCCTTCAGATCTGTACTGCTACAAAGGTTTATCATAGAACACGAGAAACCTGCAAATTCATTCCAAACACCAAGTATTTCAGCCGCACTTTTTTTTTTTAAACCCCCTTTATTTTCCAGGAGATTCAAGACAACAGACAGCCTCATTTCACAATAACTTATATAAATAAAAATGGAGCAAACGACATCTTAATGTTTTAAAATATATCGAAGTAAAAAAAAAAAAGACAACAAAAAGAAAGACCCATCAGGAGAGGGGGCCTGTACACAGCAAAATAGCACCATCTAGGGAACCAACACAGCTCCCATAGAAACAAGGATGGGAGAGAATGCAGCTAGGCTGCATGGAAAACCAGATCAACAACATTAATAACTTAAATCTTTCTTAATTAAAAAAAAAAGGTTACACAGAAAGGGGGCAAGGAGTGAAGGCCCAAGCTATCTAACCCAGACACACGGTAGCTCTGAGGTTCTTGTTCCTTCAACTGGATTTGGGAGCAAGGGAAGGAAAAGGAGGGACCATTTGATGAAATACAATGAGAGAAAAGTGAACCTACTCACATTAAGATGCTTGTCGAGAGGGGTTCTTCTCCTCAAGCATCCACACCCCCTAGACATCAGTTTGGTACCCCCACCCCGCCCCCAAGCAGCCACATGCTTGAATGAAAGAAATGGATGGGAGGCCCACTTCACTCCTCTTTCCCGATGGACGGAAGTCCTGGTTTTGGCAAAATCTCACATGCTTTTTTTAAGTGTCAAGGGGTGGGAGGAAGGGCTTCGGTAATTTTGCTAAGGCAAGCACTGCACTGCCACTGAGGTAAAGAGGGCAGTTTGGATAGATACAAGGATGGGAAAAATCTTCCCCTGGCAAGGGCATCGTAGTTAGCACCACCCCTTCCCGCCTGCAAAAGGGAGGTCAGGGCAAGAGAGTGTTTTGCTGGTGCAATATGTGAATTGGAATCACTTCCTTTTAAGGGAGATAATCTCTGCTTAATGTAACCCACAACAATCCTCGGTTCCATTTTCCTCCACAGTGAATCCACCAAGTTGCATAATGGATCAACAAGACCAATTGGACTCCCTCCCACTTGCAGTGCTTTCACCAAAGGGACACTACTTAGGTGTGCGAAACCACACCCACACACCCACACACACACATCCAATCGATGCCATTCAACCGGATGAAGACGCCCACAACTCCTTCCCCTCCTGCCCACCTTTCCTTCCCTTTCTGTCTCTCTTAATAGGCAAGTCAGGTGGTGCCCTGCTGAAGAAGTCCCATTTCCCTGCTTAAGAATGGGCAGGGAGCTGGTGTGGAAGACACATTATGTTCTGGTGCAGGCCATGATTTGGTTTAGAAGAATCAAGCAGGATCCTATGGGCAAGTGCTGGGCCCTCAAAGCACCAGGCAGGAGCATGTGGCAGTGTGTCAACCCAGGAAGTCTATGCCCTCGTTCTCCCTCAAGTGGCTTCTCAGCCCTGACTGCCACAGGAGGACAAGCTGTCATAGAGAGAGTCACTGAGGGACTCCGAGTTCTCCAGGCCTGGCTGGCCCTCTGGACCCATATCCCTGGAACAGGCTTCTGTGCTGCCCTCTTCACCCACATCAGAAGCGCTGGGGGTTCGGCTGCTGCTGGTGCTGAAGGCCGGGGAGGCCTGAGGTCCTTCTGAGGACGCCCGTCTTCTCTCGACTACATTGCAAACTGAACCCTGCAGAAGCAGAAAGGTAGAAGTACTCAGTGGAAGAAAAGCCAGGGAGACTGGTTTTGGTTTTGCGTTATTGCTGTTTTACAGCTACTGAGAGCCACAGGGAGTGTGTGTGTGGCTGGAGGGCTGCATTTTGTATTTTCAACCCAAGGCCAGGGGGCGCGCGGGTGGGCGGGGAATGAACTCTTTTCATTTACAAGTGGTCCTCGTTTAACAAATCACTCTTTCAACCCTCATTTGAACTTGGGACACTTGGTGAACGAATAGTACTCACAACCAGTCTTCAAAGCTTTGGCTGGCTCAGGGCCTTCAGAGTCACACAATAGTGATCTAGGTGCTCAGCAACCGGCCCAGATTTACAATGGTTGCAATGTCCCGCAATCCCAATTTGCGACCTTCCCTATTAACTTCCCACAAGCAAAGTCAATGGGAAGGACAGCAAGAAGTCAAAAGGGGTGATCACGTGAGGTTCTTGTTTAACAACCCGCGATGATTCACTTAACGACAACCGGGAACTACCAGCAAGGTCACATGACATTGCACATTATGATTGCCGTTTTTAGCCTCAGAAAATCTGATTCAAATTACCGTAGTTAATCGAGGAATCTCACCATCTTTTCAGTTTCTGGAAAACCTAGAAACTAACACAGCAGCCAAAGCAGCCTAATTGTTTACATATTATACTAGCTGTATACCCGTGCTTCGCTACGAAACTATGTGATTGAGCTTAGTTTTTGGGGAGGAAAATAAGGGAAAAAAAATGTGCATCTGCCTACCAGTACTCATCAGTATTCATCTGGCTAGCATCCTGTCAGTGTGTGACAGTTGAGGGCGGTTTGGAAACTGAAACAGTATTTGTGTGAGCAAGGAGACAGCAAGGAGCTTGGGTGAGGCTTAACTCAACTGTTCTTTACTGAAGGTGGTTGCTGCTGTGAAACTGAAACTCCTCTATGGTTTGTATTTGGAACAGATTTCTTTTCAGGTGGGGAGGGAGAATAGAACTCCTTAGCATCAGAGCATGTTAATAATAATAATATAGGAAATATGAATGCTCTGATGGACATTTCAAAAAATCCTTTCTTAGTGAGCACCTTAGAAGCCAAGAGGAACACACATGCCAAATTTCAAGTTTGTAAGCTTCATGATTCTGGAGATTTTGTGATGATATGTGAGTGGTGTGTTGCTTTTAGAGATAAATATATATAGATTACTATTAGATTGTTATCCCATGTTTTTATATATAACCCGTGGTTGGTTACATACTTAACATTCATTTATAGATTTTGTATCCTGTTTGAATGTTAAAGAGCCGCATCTCATCGTGAACTTGCTCCACCTTCTGCACTAAAAGCTTTGGGATAAAGAGAAAGGAGATGCCGTTAATAACTGGTTCCTACAGCATCACCCATGGCATGATTTTGCAAAGATGTCTTAGTATGACTAAAACCACTCAGGTAAACAAAGCTTTCTGTGCGGTACTTAACAACAAATCTGTCAGTGCTGGTTACCATCTTCATAGCCCCTGGTGGATAACATTAAAAGCTACGGCAGTGATCCTTAGTTTCACAAGCCCTTGGAAACCAAATGCTGTCTGAAATCTCTCTGGGCTTTTTGAAGAGTGGCATCTGTCTGCCTGCTGCCTTCCTCCCCACCTCCCCCAAACTCATCCCTGACCCCTACCATTGCAGAACCATGGAGCTCTTCCAGCTTGTCAGGAGAGCAGAGAAAGGGATCCATGCCCGCTGATGCTTTGGCATTAGGGAAAGTCCAGTTCTTGCCATGTTGGATACGCCGGGGATTGCTGGCTTCGCTGCAGAGATCTGTGTAAGGAAGATCAGGAAATCATGATCAGTGAGTCAGGACCAACGTCGCATCTGCTTTGGAACACAGCAGAAACAATGCGATTCTGGATCAGGGGGTGAACATTTTGCATCTTCCTTTTAAATGCTGAAAGAACTATATTTTAAAATATTAGCTTTACACTTTTATGGTATTTGATCTGCATCAGGAATAGGATTCAAATGACAGTGTACATTTCTGCTGAAATGACCTGCACAAATTGGGGTCAAATATTCAGAGAGTAGGGAGAACATCTTGACATTGCTAGCGGTTAAGGACAGAACGATTCAAGAGTCTTTCTTCTGGTTTTTCGTACCACTTCAGTATCTTAAAAAGGCACAAATCAACATCTGCCTGATTCTTTTCATTGAATAGGACTGTTTGGCCTCCTAACCTCAATGCATGGAAAACTGTCTCATGGAAGAAAAACTATGGATCCCTCTAAATCAGAATTGTAACTTTTGACCAGCTTATAGCCCTTTTAATCCTAAAACTACTCAGCTAAGAATTTGAGCCAAAAGATCTCTTTACGTACTGAAGAACAATATAATGAAATCAGTTGAGCTCTATTGGTAAAGACACATTAGCAAAATGTCTGCTTGTGGATATGTATGCACATATCTACGGCTTCAGAAAAGACCTCCAACGCAGAGGACAATACATAGCTCCTTTGGTTACAACTCTTTCAAAGGTACAAACCTTGCAGGCAGCCTCTGCGATCATGGCGGCTGAGGGCCGGCTCTGCACTGGTTAAGATGCCATGGAAAGCTGGCATGCTTTGGTGCTTGCTAGGCCCCATCAGATCCTCTGCGCTTGGCACCTCCCTTTCCAGCGTTCGGGCTTTGCGGGGCACTCTGGTGACAAGTGGGGGACCTCTAGGTGGGAGAGGTCCTGCTGGTGGAGGATCCAATCGAGGTCTCAGTTTCGGGACACTCTTGCAGGGCATCCCACTGCAGTAGTCAGGAGGGGGAAATGTGCCAATTCCACTGTCCAGAGTCCGTGTCAAGGAGCTGCACACTGTGGACATAAACCAGAAACTGTGAGGACCGATGAAGCCAAAGTCTACACCTCCTCCAGAAATCCATCTCTCTGACCTACTCGGCAATATACATTGGAGGCCATTATATATGAGTGAGTGGGTAACATGCAACTCTCCAATAATTGTTGAACTCCAGTTGTTGTGGCCAATGGCCGGAGATGATAAGAGTTGGAATTTACATTTAGAAAGCCATACTTTTGCTTCCATGAAAACACACCTGCCTGGAGAAAAAAAAAACCTTCCTAGAATTCTTATTTATTATCTTCAAACCAGCCCCCTTAGAGCAGCAGTCCCAACCTCTCCAGCTCTGCAAACAGCAGTGAGGGCAATGAGTGGGGGATGGGGTGTAGAAGGGGATGGATTCACGCACAGGCCTGTCACTTGTGCGGCCTGGGGGTTGGGAACCCCTGCCTTAGAGGAGAAGCAAAGCAGGAGACAGAGATGTAATTCAACGGTCAGCCATCTTTTAGGACACGGGGCATTTGTCATGTGATTTTCCACAATAAAAAAAATTAAATATTATTTTAAAAATTAAGAAGTTAAAAAAAATCCAAATAATGAATGAACTCCCACCTGCTCCCTGAGATATGAGAAGTTTTTGATTTTTTAAAAAATATATTACGGCAGTCCACCATGTAGGCGAGTTGCAGGTACTATGATTGTGGACAAATGTTGCTTGATCCTCCAACACAACAAGTTAGTTATTCTATCCTCACAGCCTTTTCTAATGTTCAACAGTCCATATGTCTCCAGCCACTTTTTTCTGTCCTCTTTCCACAACTAAGAAGAAAATCCAGGAAATGGGACTTCCAACCATGTTTACACAAAAATACCTGGTTTTCTTCCACATCTACCCTCTGTGAAGAATGAGATGTCAGCAAGCATTACCTAATTCTTGTTCTTTTTAAATTCAGCGTCTAATGTTCTGTCAACATCTAGATGTTCTAAACTTTTGACTCCCAGAATTCTCTGATTTCATTGGTGTTGATCACACTGATGGGAGAATTATGGGAATTGCAATTCAGTTCAAAGGATATGAAGTGGCAGAGACTTCATTACATCGAAGAAAAAAAATCTCACCTCTCATTTTTATAATCTCACAATTGGAACAAAGCCACCAGACCCCACTACAGAGAGGATATGCATTTCCTTTCTAGGAAGCAATTCTCTGTGGTAGTAATTTCCTGTGTAAACTTGGGAGTACAATTCATGGAAGCTTGTGTGGAATCATGGGAATATTCTTGACAGGACTTCATTCTCCTTGTGGAAGACATAAACCTGATTTTTTTTTAAACTGCATTTCAACAGTACTGGCTCCCAAATGACTAGACCCCCTTCCTAGGCTAACTGCTAAACTAAAAGAACTCACCGGCAAAGTGCTGGGAGGTCACCAGTTCAGCCAAGCTGTCATCAGATGGCAGCTCTTCCCGCAAGGCAGCTTCGTGAAGCTACAGGGGAGACAAAGGAGACAAGAATGAGACCTCGGGCAGCTGAGGCATGGATGGGGCGGGGGTTTCAGGCTGCTTCCCCTCCACCCCCAGAGAGCTCACCTTGTCTGGAGCTTCCGGACAGGCATGGAGGTGCCCAACAATGCCGTTGCGTGGCGGACGGATAAGGCGGGGATCTTTGGCATCACGCAGGCCTCTTTGAAGGCCCTGTAGTTCATTCTTCTGCTCCAGATGAGACTCACCTGGTGCCTCTTTCCCATCCACCCTGCAAGTGCAGTGGAGATCAGTACCCTGAAGCTTCTCTTTCGTTCGATCTTTACCCCATTTTGCAAGAGCTGCAGGGTCTCCTGGCAGGAAAGAGACTTGGGACCCTCTGTAAATATCATCGCAAGAGTAGGCAAATGGACGTCCTTCACACTGTCTTCAACTACAACTTCCATAAGCCCCACCCACTGTCCTTGCTTGCTTGAATTGGTGAGAAACTGCAAAACATCTAGTGCAGGGGTCGCCAACCTTTTGGACCTCAGGGACCACCAAACTCATAATTTTAAATCCCACAGATCAGAGACCCTGGGAAAATCCCCAAAAAAGTCTGCAGGAAAATTCCCCACCCCGTTTTCCTACCGATCGATCATTTATTTGGGATCGCAGGATATTGTCTCCAGCTCCGTTCTCAGGGAGAGGGAGAGAGAGAGAGAGAGAGAGAGAGAGAGAGAGACTTTTGGCTTCATGCAAGAAAAGCAGCAGAAGTCTTTCTTTCTCTCCCCCAAACTCCGCCAGAATGGTGCAGTCTCTTGGAGCAGGATGCCTTGCAGGGTCACAAAGACTCATTTCTGCCAGAGTTTGGGGGAGAGAAAGAAAGACTTTTGCTGCTTTCCTTGCATGCAGGGTGAGTGGGGCAAGTTCCCCCCCTCCACCCTTTCCCCTCTCCCCTCACTACCTCGTATTGTTCACAATGCAAGCGATGCAAGCCTTGTGTTCCCATGGGCCATGTGGGCGGCGCAGCCTTGTGTTCCCGCACAGCCTGGATTAATTGCTTTAGGGGGTGCTTTGGGGGTGACATTTCTCTGCGGATCACCAAAATTTTCTCACGGACCACCAGCGGTCCACGGCCCATCGGTTGGTGACCACTGATCTAGAGGGACTTGCCTTCTTTCAGTCCATGGCTTGCCTTGCACAGCTCAATATACCACTTCTTAAATCCATCTCTCAATCCATCAGAGCCAAAAATCGTAATCCTCATTTTTCAGGCTCCTGGATTCTAACTCCATAGTTTGTCAAAGATATCTGGAACCCAGTGAGCAATGTTGAGGGTGATAAATTTTATTTAAAAGACAAAGAAGGAGGGGGAGGGGACATTTTAGCACCTTAGGAATGTGAAAAAAAAAAGCTTGGAAACAAAATGGGCAGCATCTGGTCAAGTCTTAATAGATTAAAAAAAATTGTGGAGGGGGAGTCCCTCTAAAAAAAAGTTTCACTCAAGCTGTACAGCTATTCATTACCCTCTTACCACCTCACTGACTCCACTTTTGATCCCAAGCAGAAATCTTTAGTCTTATGCAAATCTGGACCCCAGAGTTAGTGTGAAACAAAGAGCTGATCCTAACTTAAGTATGGTACCTCTTGGGTGACATCAACCTTCACTAAGATGCCTTTACGTGCTTCCAGGCAGTTACCGCTCTGATCTATCCTCTCTGCTCTGACTTACCTATTGAGCAGCTGCTGCATGAAGTTCTCCGCAGTCACCTCCTGGTACATTAGGGTGAGCTGGCTGTGTCCTGTGTCGCAGGTGTGGGACCGAGGCTTGTCCAGGGCCAGCCCATTGATGTAGGCCTTCTCCTCCTCCAGGGCTTTGCGCAGGTCCTCTGCCTTCTCCATGAGCTTGGAAATGTTCAAGCTTTCGGACTCCAGCTTGCGTGAGCCAGCTTTGGTGTCCTTGGCTTTGGGAGTCTCCGGCCTCCGGCTGAGGGCAGGCAGCTTGCTCTTACGCAGGCCAAACCAACTGGCAAGACCGCTCGAATTCTTCTGCTTGGTCTCCCCTGTGGCCGGCCCACCTTTGTGCCTTCGCAGGACGTTCTCTTCAATGCCTTTCATCACCTTCTCTTCAATACTGGCGGGAGGCCCAGCTTTGCCCTTGGCCTGGTCAGGGGCAGAGAGATGCTTGCGCCCAAAACTGCTGTGCGCCTTGGCTGTGGGTGGGCATGGCTTGGGTTCTGGAGCAGGGGGTTTGGTTGGGGACTTGGACGGTAACTTGGTTGGGCTTCCGTGCGGACTCTTGGCATTCTTCCCAGGCGGCAGGGGTTTGGAGGGATTTCGGTTCACTGGCGTTCCTAGGGAACGATTCTTGGAGGCCTGGTGCTCAGCGTCGTTGCCACGGGAACCCACAGAATGGGAAGAGTAGCAACGAGGGGTTGATTCATTCCCATGGCAAGGCTCAGGGTGCTTGAGGCTGCTGCTCCCAGAGCCCAGCCTGGGGTGAGCATCAGGAAGGCTTTCCCCACGTTCCCCTGGCCGAGTTGGAGCCCTCCCTTTCTCAAAGCCCGGTCCCTCTTTCCCCTCCGCCCCTTTCAACCTCCCAAGCACTGTCAGCCGCTCTTTGAAAGGCATGCTGGCTGCCACCTCGAGCATCCGCTTGGTAGAGCCGCTGGCGCCTCTCTTGGAGTTGTCAGGGTTCCTGCGGGCCAGAGGAGGCGAGCGCCTGCTCTCCGGGCCCGACTTTTCTCGGTGGCCAGCAGGGCAGGGCTCCAGAGGGACGTCACCGGGTGGCACTGCCCGAAGAGCCAAGCGGCAGGAAGGCAAAAGTGCCTCAGGTGCATCCGGTTTGATTTCACGGGATGAGGGGGACCGAGAGCTCACGGCAGTGCTGAGGGTCAACTCTAAGATGTTCTCGTACTCGTGGGGTTTGTGGTACCCAAAAGGGTCTGGTAATGTGGGAGCGATGGCGGGGGACTCTGGGACAAGGGGTCGGCCAGTCTTGGGGGAGGGATGCCCTCCTCCAATGCCAGAATCAGCAGGAAAAGGGCTGTCGGGGGAGCCCTTGCGGCTAGGCGTCGGAGAGTGGTACACCTCGTATGTGTTACTGCGGCAGGGGATTTTGGAGCTGCGGGTGAGCTGCGGGCTGAGGCGAAGGGCAGCGGGGCTGGGCGGCGGTGGCATTTTCAGCAATTTGAGCACCTTGGAGGGGGATGGGATAGGGAGCCCTTGTTGAGACTTATCTTTGTCTTCGCTGGAGGCAAGGACGGTCAGGTAGGCCGGCTCCCTGCAGGCAGAGGGAGGCCCCAAGGCCTCTAGACAACTCACGGCCTGCATGTGCTTGTAGCTCCTGGCCTGCCCTTCAGGGTTTCCCATCAAGCAGGGTTCACTGGGCTCCCCATTGAGCAGGGCACTGTCGCCAGCCTCCCGAAGGACATGCTGCAGGTAACTCTCCACCTCACCTAATTCCAGCTTGTGTTCAGCCAGTGCACTCAGCAACACTTGCCCCGGGTGTCCTTTCTCTGGAGGATCAGGTTCTCCAGCCTCATCGGAGGAGGAAGAGGAGCTGCCCTCACTTTTCAGTGGAGGCTGCCCAGGTACCCCTTCACCCTGAGCCAGCAGCAGACAGGGCCAGGCTTCTGCTGTCACTCCTTCTGGGGAGCTCAGCTGCCCAGGGTCTCTCCAAGGGGAAGGAAAGGCAAGCAGCGGGTCCATCTCTTCCAGGGAACGAAGCACTTCCAGGATTTGGGCCTTCTTTCGCAGGAAAGGGGAGAGAGCTTCCAGAGACTGGGGATTAGATCCAGGAATTTCCAGACAGTGTTCCCCAGAGATGACCTGGGACGCAACCAAGACATACAAAATGTAACTAAGGCTAGCTTTTGATTTCCATGTCTGCCCTCTTGACCACAACCTCCCATTTGTTATTTCTGGTGATGTCCCCAGACTTCTTTACAACCAGATCAAAGGATTTATTCTACTCTTCCATTTTAACGTGGTCTCCTACAATGGACAAAAGTTCCCCAGAAGTAGTGGAGAAAGAATTTGTCTATCATCTTCTACTCAATATTATTTTTAAGTGGCAACATAATGGATTGAAAAGGCTAAAATGTGCAGGAAAAGCAGGAATTCCACCACCTCCTCTCCATTTGAATTTTGCATTCAATCCAGGCTGTAGTTTGCTAAAGTATGCACTGAATGGATGCTGGATTAGAAGATTTTGACTTTAGCTAGTCCTATAAATTTAAAGCACTTCACTTGCCTCCCATTACAATCTTGCATCTTCCATATATAGCATACCTACAAACAAGTGCAATTTATTTAATCAGTTCGTATTGCCACCCGTTTCAACAGTGAGCTTTATTGTTTAAACAAAATTAATAATAAAATCAATTTATTTATTTATTTAGATTTTTTTCTCATTAAAATCTTTAGCCTCTCATCTCAGCAAATGATTTCTTCACCAGCTCACAATTCAGAAACATACATTACAGTTAAAATCATAAAAACATTTTAAAACCAACAAAAACAGTAGAAGCCATTTACTGTTGGGTGGGCGGATGATTTCAACCCACAATACAAATCTTAAAATACACAGCACCATTGATATCAATGGTTAGATAAAAAGACATGGTAAAGAAATAGATTAGGAAGCTTTACAATAAAAAGTTAATAGGTTGATATAGAATACAATATAAAATATATAACCATTGGATGAATGCATAAGATTAAATTATAATGTAATTTAGAATATCTCGTATAGAATGATGGAAAAATAGTTTAGTCAAATGAACGATTAATGATTGATATTATATAAGCACATGTCAGATTGATAAGGTGAGAATTTATAGAACTTGTGAGTAATGGTAAAAAAAAGGGTAGCACAAAAGATTGTAACCAACTGATACACTGTATGTACATAATTGAAATATGTTTTTATGTTTTTATGTTTTGTTTGTATGTTTGTCGTAAAAAATAAAATCTTTATTAAAAAAATACACAGCACTGAGGAAAGTATCAAATTGACATTCACAGACACAGCCAAGAAATGGGCCTTTTCATACATTTGGAGCCCCAGGGCCCCAGCAAAGAACCAGGCCTTTAGTGCCTTATGAAAGGCCAGCAGTGTCAAAACCATCCTAACCTCTGAACACATCATTGGAGAAAAGGAACCAACACATGTGTCTATCCTGCCTAAGTGGATCAGACGGGTAGAAATAACTGGGAGAGATGGTCCCCTCAGGTAACTCGGTCCCAAGCTATGAAAGGCTTTAAAGGCGACAACCAGGCTTGCACCCAGAAGCACACTGGCTGTCAGTACAACTCACAAAGTTCTACATGTACCAAGGTACTGGCACTGTTGACTACTTGCACTACCACATTCTGTCCCAGTTGAAGCTTCCGAGAGTTCTTTAAGGACCGCTTCACATGCACTCAATAGAGTGCATTGCAGTAATCCAAACAGGAGATCACAAGGGCAAGGATAACAGTGATCCGTGCCTTCTGGTCCAGGAACTGGCATGCAACCTAGGAGTGTACAAAGTCTCTCCTAAGCACAGCTACCTCTTGTCTTCAAGCAAGAGCCGTGGGTCCAGGAAGATGCCTCTCTGCAGTCTCCTTATTTGGATCAAGGGATATTTTCTTCTACAGGGATGACCATCTTTTCTTTCTAAGAGCCACGGTGGCGCAGTGGTTAAAGTGCAGTACTGCAGGCTATTGCTGCTGACTGCCAGCTGACTGCAATTTGGCAGTTCAAATCTCAAGGTTGACTCAGACTTCCATCCTTCTGAGGTGGGTAAAATGAGGACCCAAAATTGTTGAGGGCAATAGCCTAACTCTGTAAAACCGCTTAGAGGGAGCTGCAAAAGCACTGTGAAGCAGTATATAAGTCTAAGTGCTATTCCTATCCATACTTGTTACTTTATAACTTTGCTTTTCAAAATACTGTATGCCGCCCAGTTATCAAGCCAAATGACCTTAGAAACATGTATCAAACAAACAAACAACAAATCTGCCTGACTCAACTTCTGAAACCAGTTTTGAAGGAACAATCCCATATCCACTTCCCTACATACAATGCAACAGTTCTCCTTTGGTAACTCTGATCTTCCTCTTTTTTTTTCCCCCTTGCAAAAGAAAAAAAAATTGCCACTGCCCCCAAATCTCACAGTCTGAGTCAGAGCCACAAAGCTCACAGCGTAAGAAGATGTCTACCGCATCAAAAGTCTATGCTGCGCAGCACTGCATCAATTATTGGCTCTGGGCCCCATTCCAAAAAACGTACACACTCTCCCTGCCTTAAACTATTCAAGAAGTATGATGCACAAGAAAGCTATCGGAGTGGCCCAACGATGAAGCAGTAGCACCAGCAGGTCTGCGCCTGCAGGTGGCAGTGCAGAAAGGAATGGATGCTAGAGGTCTTACAGAACATACCTCTCTCTGCAACAGGCACCGTCCCAGGGGAAACGAAACCGGGAGCTTCTCTACTGTGCCTGGTTGGGAGATCGGGGACGGACTGGAGAGCAAGGAAGCTGGATGGGCTGGAGTCTGAAGAGACAATTAATAGGATGAAAGGCTCCAGTAGATCTGCTCGCAGAGAGCAAACACCCTGAACGGCAGCACCTTCAACACACATCCATGCAATGTACTTCCAGCGATTCCACACTGCTTGGAAATACATGTGAACTCCGCAGTCACAATGATAAACCTCCAAGGTTTTATTAGCATTGGGAAGCCCCCAAATGATTGTTAATTCATTCAGTAAACTATGACTCACCAGATTTTGGCTTGGCATACTAAATAAAGGTAGCACAGAATAATGTGATGCGGCTGTAAATGCAACATTTCCCCAAACTTTTGAGCTAGATAAAACAATCTTCTTTCCAGCACCCCCATAACATATACAATCCTCCTCCTCTTCCTAACGAAGCCCAGCAGAGGATACAGTAACCGCAGCCACCAAAGGGTCTATAGATAATTCCTTTGCTTATTCGACTTAAATGTTTCGGGAAACTTACATGACTTTAAAGAAAAATCTCTATATGCAGTCACTTAAAACCCACCCAGCCAACCAGCCAACAAATCATGCATGTATGAGTAAGCTGAGCGCATGATAAGAAAGAAAGGAGATCAAAGACAGAGGACACACCTGGGAGAGAGATCCAGAAGTCAGCTTTCGATGGAAAAGATCACTGAGAGCCTGATTTTGTCTTTCCAAGTCAAAAACCCGTTTCTTCAGCTTTATGCATTCTTCACGGAGATCCTGAGAAAAGAGAACCTCATCTGTAAGCTAGAATCAAGAGAGGAACTGCAAACGCTCTTGTTTGGTTTCCTCCCCTCCCCTCAGGATTCCTTCAGGTTAGGGTCTTTTGGGGTCAAAGTGGATTCAGGAGAAATCAGCATTTGCCATCAAGGCGCACAAATCCCCTCCCAAAGAACCCTGAATCCTGTGACTAGCACAAGTAATTCAAGTTAAGGATGGGCATAAATGTTTGGTCATATTTAACCGACTCTGATAGTCACGACAAAAACTGTAGAGGAGGAAGAAGGAAATAGTACTGAAGCCCTCTCTGTTGATTCCTGGGAACGTAATACAGAGCAGGACACAGTTTTGGCATGCAAAAAATACCAGGTGAAACCCCCCTCCCGCCAATAGAGATCAATAAGCAGCTTTGGGTGATGAGCTAATCAGAGGCAAATGCAATTCAGGTTAGCAGGACCGATACCAAGCAACTAAGATCTACTATCTGCCTGTCCTTCATCTGTATCAGGGATACACAACTACTATCAGCCCAAGGTTTACACCTGGTTTTGTTTAAAACAATGAGAATTGCATTCCAAAAGTAGGTTAAGCCACGTCCTCTGTTTAGAGGGAATTTTGGGAGTTTGAGAAAGAAGTATTCTAAGTATCCACAAGACTTCAAGGTAGGGTTGGGGTTTTTTTTGGCTTCTCGCCCCAACTCTCGCCCTGTTATACAAAACACAAAATAGGGGTCATATTGTTGGCCCAATCTTTTTTGGGGGAGTCACAAAAGCAGCTGGTGGGCTGAATATTGTCCTAGACTGCATACTTTTTTTGTCTCTGTCTATAGACACCAATGGCAGGACTTTTAGTCAAAGTTCTTTTGATATTCTCATTCCAAATTCTAAGAGCACAAAATCTAAATGTGACTTCATCATTACAAATGAATTATAGTACACTTCTACTCCAACCAGACTTACTTGCTTAGTTTCACCTCCATTCTTTCTTTAATTACAATTTTAAAACCAGTTCTGGAGGTCTGTGGGGGGTGCACGTAAGATTTCCAGGGAAGACAACAGGTCAAGGGGATCAGGACTGAACCTCAACAATGGAGGAAAGGATGCATGAAATACAGGTAGTCCTCAACTTATGACCACAATTGAGCTCAAAATTTATGTTGCTAAGTGAGAAACTTGTTAAAGTGAATTTTGCCCCATTTTACCACCTTTCCTGCCACATTTCTTAAGCGAATCACTGCAGTTCATTTGATAACCCGGTTGTTAAGTGAACCTGGCTTCCCCATTGATTTTGCTTGTGAGAAGGTCACAAAAGGGGATCTCAAGAACCCGGGACACTGCAAACATCATAAATATGAGTGAGATGTCAAGCTTCTGAATGTTAATCACATCACCAGGGGGATGCTGCAACAGTCGTAAGTCTGAAAAATGGCCATAAGTCACTTTTTTCAGCGCCATTATAACTTTGAATGGTCACTAACTGAACTGTTGTAAGTTGAGGGCACCTGTACTCTGCTTTTGAGCCTGAGTGAATTATGAAGTCCTCATTCAATTCTCATCTCTACCACCAGCTTAAGTGGAGATGTGAAACACAGCTAATACTGATCTGAGAACATTCTAAGGGTTAACAGAAGCATTTGGACTACCTTAAAAGGCAATACGAATATTATCACAGGAAACAGAGTGGTGGAAGAATTCACACTTCTTGCAACAAGCAGTTGTTTCTAATAGGTTTTGTGCCTTTCTTTCATGCAGTATCCAAAGGTTAATTGTTGTATCAACGCCTCTCCCTTGAGCGCAAACAAGCCTAAACCTTCTTAGCAGTTGTATCTTCCATAGTCCAATGTGCCAGAGCTAATTCCATTATCTGGAAGTCACTACTGATTTTGTACAACCCACCCACCCCTACCCCCAATAACACATACAAGAACTCCATTTGTTCCTTCTCCTCTTCCTAATGAAGTCCAGCAGAAGATACAGTAAG
Organism: Bungarus multicinctus; assembly: GCA_023653725.1. Classification (NCBI taxonomy): domain Eukaryota; kingdom Metazoa; phylum Chordata; class Lepidosauria; order Squamata; family Elapidae; genus Bungarus; species Bungarus multicinctus. The sequence continues at coordinate 143,178,228 of CM042834.1, forward strand.
CGCAGCCAACAACGGGCCTATAGACCAGGGGTCTTCAAACTTGACAGCTTTAAGACTTGTGGACTTCAACTGCCAGAATTCCTTCCCCAGTCATGTTAGCTCAGGAATTCTGGGTGTTGAAGTCCACATATCTTAAACTTGCCAAGTTTGAAGACCCTTGCTATAGACAATTCCTTTGCTTGCTGACGTAAATGTTTCAGGAAACTTATAGGGCTTTAAAGCAAAAACAGTAGCTGCTGGTATCATCTTTAACTTCAAAAATGCCACTGAAATCCATAGAGACATTCTTGGGAAGTAAAAATGGGAAAGGGGGTTGGGAGCAGGGCTAGGAAAAACAAGAGCGGGATAAAATCTCTGGAGGGCTACAAAGGAGTGATTTCACCAGTCTGCTTTCTGCAGGATTTTGTGCCTGGCCCTGCTCCACTTTAACAGTTCTCCAAATTCCAAAGATGCCATCAACCCCCAAAGACCAGGCCTGGAGACAGACTCACTTTTTGGTTTAACAGCGCTTGTACCACGTGGTTGGCTACCTGCAGAAGAAGAAGAAGGAGCAGATATAAGCACAAAGGGAGGCAGCTGTCCCTCCCTCAGAAGGTGCTGTCGGGGAAAGAGAAGGCCAAGCAGCAGTACCTCATCCAGGCAGCGTTCATAGGTTTCCCGCTGGTTCTCATTGGCTTGCACCAAAGCCAAATTCTCTGCCTGAGGACAAAGGGAAGAGTCAGGCTGCTGGTGAAAAAAAGAGGACCTCGAGTTTCTTCTCCACGAGGCATGTGGGAAAAGAAACTAAGCATGGACAACTTTGCTTCTTCTCTCTGCTCCACCCCACTTCTCTTGTCCTTGAAAATTCCTATTCTCCAGCATTGCAAAGCTATGTTTTCTACCTGTGCCCATGGTAAAAGACTAATTAAAGGTCACTAGCTTCAATGACTGGCACCTCCTTTCAAAAACCAGAGCAGGAGGTCAACTAGATTGTTGTCCCATCCCTTGTAAACATGTGTCATGTACCTGGCCCTGCTCCACCCAGAACAGGGGAGGGTGGCAAAGTGCATATAACTCACATTAGGAAGAGACAGAAAAGGAATAAGCAACACTTGACTCACATAATGAATTCACCTGGGCCTATATGTCTGGTTTGAGGGTTTTACCTTTCCCTGTATGCCACGTTGGAAAAAGGGTGCCAATTCTGGAGAATTAGGAGCAAATGACTCTTGCTTGTAACACCAAGAGAGCAAAACTAATTGAGATCATTCACTTATGCGAGCCTGTGCCCACTCAATAGTCTTATATAACATGCATATTATTTCTGCATAGGTAATTCTTGAGATGGTAATCAAACTCTGTGGTTGGTCAGTGAATCCATCATTCCCTATCAGTTTTGCTGAAAATTCAAGGTAAATGCTGGGTGGGTTTCAGCAAAACCATCAGAAACCGTGGTTCCATGATATTGAGTTGTAGCAAATGGCTATAAATGTGCCCCATTGCCAAGCACACATTGCCAAGCACACTCAAATACAGATCATAAGTACCACCCAGGTAGGTCTATCAGAACTTCAATCAGTAAGCATTTGATTGTAAGTCGAAGACCATCTATATGTGCCAATGCTGAGAGGCAGGTCATGTTTAATAGAAATAATAGATGATATGTAGCTACCAAGAAACAAATTGCTTGCAATAGGATCTCAATTCATTTCTTCTGCCAACCTTTCATTCAGCTGGTGCTCTGGTCTCTAGAACCCCTTAACTCAGCAGAACAAGATCAGGCCTTAGTACCTCTAGCTCTCGGAGTCTCTGCAGAAGATCCTGGGGTGTCGTCCTTGGCTCATGGCCATCCCCTTCTGGCTTCATCTCACACTGCAGCTCAATTCCAGACATTGTTCCCTTTGGGCAGAGAGAATCAAGTAAAAGAGTGCCAATTTTCATGCTCCTGCCAAAATAAAAGACCCACCAGCAATTTCAAGGGGGCAAGACCATTCACCAGCTGCCTCCATTGATGCCACTGGGATTTCTCTAACAGAAAGGGGTGGTCAGGATTGAGGCTAGACTAGAGTTATAACCCATGCTTATAGCATGCGTTAGGGCCACAGCTTAGCCCCTGATAATTCCAAGGGGTGCAGAAAACCATTTGGCATCAACAATGATGCAGGGAAGGATTAAGGCCAAGTGATGCCCTAAGCCCAGCCCAACACTTGTGCCCTATGGCCTTTCCATTACTTAAGTGACATGAAGACTCAGTAAGAGCTGAAAATTGAGTGCTGCAGTAAAAGTCTTACAGACATGATAGCAATAGCACTGAAATTTATTTACCACTTCACAGTGCTTTATAGCCCTAAGTGGTTTACAGAGCCAGCCTATTGCCCCCAGCAATCTGGGTCCTCATTTTTTGGACCTTGGAAGGAGAGAAGGCTGTATAAACCTTGAGCCGGTGAGACTCAAACTGCCGAACTGCAGGCAGCCAACAGAAGTAGCCTGCAGTACTGCATTCTAACCACTGTGCCACCACGGCTCAAGGGCAGGGAGGGAAAACCCTCTGGTGACCCTTCCTTCCCTTGGGGACTAAGCATGCCTATTTTGCTTAATGGTTAATCCAGGGCTATGGATGATGCACTGGGATCTGTGGAGCCTATTTTTTTGCTCTCCCTTTGCTTTATTCAGAGTAGAAGTGGGAAGTCTCTGTGGGTTCCCAACTCCCAAGCCACCCAAAGCAGGCTTGAAATCAGGCCCAGGGACAGCTGTTTGGGGGCAGGGGGTTGAAGAGTAGAAACCAAAGTCTCCAGAGGCCTTCTGCTTCCACTTTCCCCACCTTTAATTTTTGAATAAAGTACTACAAAACTGGGCCAATACAATCCAGTCATGTTGACCATACTACAATTAGATGGGCTGCAGGTGATGTCCAGGGAGTGGATTGCCTCCCCCCTCAACCTCCCCCCATACAGGATGATGTATGATCCCAGCTAATGTCTTGGCCCAGCTCTTTCCCAGCCTTTTCTTACCTTTCTTCAGGGGCCCAATGATGGACACTATGACAAGCCCAACCTCCAGGCTTCCCTTCATCACTTTTGCCTGAAAGAGAAGCAAAGAGAGTTCAGGGTTGCGCACCCTTCATCAAAGGATTGTTGCCTTAAAGAGATACGTCAGCATTCAGGCGATGTAAAGGAACAGCAGAGCCCCGCAATGAGAGCTATTTTTAAACACAAAGATCCAACCTTCACACTCCCCTTTTCCCCCAAGGATTTTCCCCCTGGTACGTCTCACTCCATGCTTGTAACAGTTGCTAGAGCGCGCAGTTTATAAAAGAATGGGGAAACATCTGATGCAGCTGGGGCCCATCTGCTGGTTCATCTTGAAGGAGTCTGGATTTACAGATTTAAGCCCCGATTCCTCTGCTCCCAAACCAGCCACTATCAGGGAAGCAACAACCAAACCACAGCGCTCACTACTGCAGCATCTCGGGTGATGCTGAGTTGTTGTTGTTTTTCAAAGGATGGGCTGGTTTTTAAAAAGGACACATTAACAATCCAAAAGAGAATCAGAAATATTAAAATTAGACCTTTTACAACACGGATGTCAAACTCACAGCGTCACCTTGCCGTCACGTGATGTTTTGTGACATTTTCCCCATTCGTGGATGCGTGTGACACATCCGGCCCACGGGCCGCCAGTTTGACACCCCTGTTCTACAACCAGAGACAAATTTTAATACGTTGAAGATCAAAAGCAAGGTTCTCTTCATCCATTTTGCTCCGTTTGCAAACTTCCCCAGGTCATCTTGTCTGGCCACAGGTAAGAGAATAAATCCAGAGGCGATGGACCGATGTCAAATCCAGCAGAGCTTCTACAATGTATAGCCAAAATGAGCCTTTTCAGCATAGGAGGAGAAATTCCCTCCTGTGGCATCTGATTAGTTTAATCCATATGTTTTAATTTGCTTTCGGCTTGATGCAATTTGGCAATCAGTTTACTGTTTTACATGACATAGAAATCAAGCCGCTATGATTTGTTCAGCAAGCCATTATTAAAGCCATGGCTTACAATCCACAAGCCCCAACAATGATTTTAAGATGTACCACTCCAAGCCCAGCAATGTTCAGTCTCTGATGCAGTGATTCTTAATCTTGGCAACTTTTAAGATGTGGACTTCAATACCTGGCTGGGGAATTCTGGGAGTTGAAGTCCACAGATCTTAAAGTGGCTAAGATTGAGAAACACTGTTCTGATGTATTATGTACTCGGATTGGAGAAATAAACTCTTCTCCAGTCCCATCCCTTGAAATCGTGCAAGCATTTATTTATTTGATCTATGCCTTAGAGAGTTCTTACAGCAGCTTACAGAAGTACAAAAAAAAAGAAATGAATTACTAGCAACAGATCATAAGTCACAGTAAAAATAAATACTAAAATCATCTCACAATTAAAAGGACTATATCTAACAACCCGAGACGACCAAAAAGACCCCCCTCATATCACACCATACATCACCTTCACACCAAGACTGACCTCTGACAGTGGGGACATTTCCACATGACCTGCTGCAGATCTTAATAATGAGAGGTGGTTCTTGGGCAGACAGGCCCTAAGCACTGTTGTGCCAGCAGAAAGAGCAAAGTGGGAACTCAAGAACCATGCACCTTCTCCTAATTTCATGATGCACTAGAGTAGACATGACCAACACAAGCCTTGTTTAACACTATCAAGTAAGACTTCTGGATTCAGCACATGTTGAGATTTGCGTGTTTTGTTTTGGTTTTAGCCAAGCTCACTTGCTCAAGGCAAGGGTTATATGTGAGAAGATAGACTGCCTCCAAAATGCCCACCATCTGTGCTGCTGTTGGCCTGTCCCTTTAAGTCCTCTTTCTAGCCATTACATCCACGGGGTATGTGTGTCAAACTCACAGCATCACATTGCCGTCACGTGACGTTGCGTGACAATTTTCCCATTCGCAAAGCAGGGGTGGGCGTGGCCTGTATGTGATGCATCTGGCCTGCAGGCCACCAGTTTGACACCCCTGCGTGACTACGGCAATTGTTGGCTATAAAAGGTGAGCAGGCAGGCAACCGAGGGCGATAGTGTTGGTATATATGGCAGAGAGAAAAGGAGGTGTATGTGTTCATAAAGCAGCCTGAAGCAGCATAAAGAAGATATACTGATTTCCAGCAGGACTCATAAGTAGTAGTTGGAGGAGCAGAAGAGGTAGCAGAGTGAGAAAGAATGGAAAGTGAGCCGTGAGGACTAGCCTTTGAGTGCTTGTGTGTGGGGGTTGCCTAAAGATCTGTGATCATTTTGGCTCTCTTGGATTTTTGAGCCCACTGACTTGGCTATATGTCAGTGGTAGTGAACCTGTGGCACATGTCACAGGTGGCACGCAGAGCCCTTTCTGTGGGAACGTGTGCCATCACCCCAGCTCAGCTCCACTGTGCATGTGTGCGTGCCTCCTGCCAGCCGGCCTTTGGTTCTCTGCCACACATGCACAGGGCACACGTAGGGAGCACACGCACATACATGGGGGCACGTACGTGAGGATGGACTTTGCATTTTGGGTATGCGCATGCACGCATTTTGGACACTCAGTGCCCAAAAGGTTCGCCATCACTGCTATATATAAACAAACCCATCACTGTGTCCAAAGTCACCTAATCAATTTTACTTGATCCGTAATTTGACATACTTTCCCAAATCCAGCTTTCTCAGGATCAACATTTTATGCGGAGTTTGATACAGTTTGTAATTTCAGGGGATTCCAAGCAGCTAGACGTCAGATTTAAGAAGGGGGAATTAGTGCTGTAAATTGCTATGAAAGATTGCCACGATGTTAGAAAGAAAGCCAAAAACCGCTGTATTGAAGGCAAAAGGGTATTTCACCCAGCATGTCTGTGGCTTTGCAGTACCAATGCAGAAGCTGATGTTGGAGCTTTATATAAAAACGAGCCTGAAAATTTAATGCATGAACACAAATCTGGAGTTTATTGGAGAATCCCATGTTCCCCATTCTAAGTGACAAACCTAATAATCAGAGCTATGTACTTCTCCCTTTATCAATGAGTAGCCAAATAGGGTGGCCAAGGGTACCTCTAAGTTCTACTGAGAGTGACAAAATTCATCTAACCTGCAATTTGTTTTGTTAATGAGCTTTCTAAGGGAAGTGATCAAGATAATTTTGAAGTTACAGTACATGAAGTTATTTATCCCTTAGAACAGTGCCTTGCCAACTTTAAGACATGTGGATTTAAACTCCCAGAATTCCCTAGCCAGCTTCCACATCAACTGGGGAATTCTGGGAGTCCACACTTATTTGTTATAGAAGTTGCTATAGTTGAGAAACACTGCCAAATGTAGTGAGTTTGGTGAGGTTTAAATTAGAGGGAAATCAAGATAGCCAACATAGGCCTACTGGTTGTTGTGGCAGCTGTAGCTTCCCTGACTAGCCTACCCATAGATTGGTTGGAAAGATAAAATAACAAGTTGGAATAAAAGTCATTTTATGCTCCTTAGAAGAAGAATGGGCAGAAACCAAACTAGCAATACAAACCAAAATTCAAATCAAATGCTAATGTATAATTTTCATAAAGAGATCCCAACTGGGATCATGAAAATCCAAGGAGTTTATAGAGAAGTTATCTTACCTATAAAAAGTTAGATAATGGAGCTGTTCAACCTGAGAGTCAAGTGGGACTTTGAGAAACTCAAAGATCCAGAATTATTATTTTTTATTCCCTCTCTGGAAAAACCCCCCACAAACCATTTAGATGAGAATTTATTTCTATAATAGGAAACAAGATTAAAGAGATTATAGGAAAATCTTTATCCTATAGCTCAATCTTCAACTTAGTCTTTGCCAGATTTGTTTGAACTGCAATGGCTATAATTGGAGAAAGCAGGGGGAAGGGGAGGTTTAGCCAGCTAACTCAAATAATTCTCTTTCCAATTACAGAATTGCTGAAGAAATTACTTCAGAGTGGTCTGAAAGAGGAAAAGTTAGATCACTGTATTCATTTTCTATTCTAAATTGTTGAATAATTCCCTGAAGAATATGAAAGGATGAAGACAAATGCAGTTGCCACTAATTCTGTCCCTGGAGGAAGAATCCAGCATTTCAATTTAGCTTTGAGAACATAAAGCATATGCAATGCAGGATTAGTATTCAGCCTCACCCCTTCATAGTTTCAAATAGAATTTAAAAAAAATCTTTGAAAGTTGCAGATATGTATATAATATGTTCCACTTTCATATTTCCCTGCAAAATTCATCATTTTAAAGCACCCAAAAAATCTGCTTTGCAGATTTTGGGGAATAAATATGCAAAATACTAATAAAAAAAATCATCCACTTGAGCATCTTCTCTCCCCTCTGACCCCATTCAGTCATCCCATCCCCTCCCCAAATTTCACTCCAGGGCAAAGTTTTCAACCTTGGCATTTTTAAGAGGCATGGCTGGCTAGGGAATTCTGGGAATTGAAATCCACACATCTTAAAATTGCTCAGGTTGAGAAACACTGCTCCAGTATTTCTCTAGGGTATTAAAATGCATCTATTTTCAGAACTGCTAAGATATATTTAAACCATCTTGGCCATGTTAAAAATACGTCGGGCTTAACTATATTTTAAAAAGTAAATCTTAAGGAATCTACTTTCCTTGCAATGCATTCACTGGTTTTGGCATTTTGATTACTGTACGAGTCAGTAATAATTAGTTCTTTTGCGGTGTCTCAGTAGTGGAACTCAAAGAAAAAGGAGTCTCAAGAGAGGAATGAATTAGTTCAGTCAACCAGCACAGAAATTTATGCTTAGCATCCACAATCCCAGGAGTTTTCACTATTTGCCAGCCCAGGGGAGACCAAATAGTTTCCAAAATCCTCAGAACAACTGGGTGAGAAAAAAAAAAAACACCCAGGAATTACCTACAGAAACTAGAAGCACCATCCTTAGTATTTTAACAAAACAACACAAAAATAAACTCTTTGAATACTGCTTTTTAAAGGCAGCATCAAAAACCTCTGAATTATATGATTGAGCTTGGAAGAAAACTAGAGCAAGCAGGTTTGGGTAAGAGAACTGGGAAATAAAATTCCCACCTTAACTGGAGCTCCAGAAAGAAATAAAGTGTAATGGTTTTGTCCTCCCACAAAAATAAAATAAAATCCTAGTAATATACTTTTTTCTTTTTAAAAGAGATCTTGACAGATGCAACCCCAACATACCAAATGGAAACTAGATTGAGGAAAATGATCCCCTTACATAGGAGTTCCCAATCTTTAACAGGCTGAAGCTGACCCAGGAGAGTGTCTTGGCACCACAGCTTTTCACTTGTGGTCCCCTCAATACTCCCACCGTACTGACATCAGTGACATTCTCCGAGACATACAGTGAATTAATGAAATTTCTCATTTGGGATTTCTGATTCAACAGTGGCTTTTGTAAATAGTCCAATAAGCCGCACTAGAAGCTCCCTGTAAAAAGGCGGCCTCTGTCTTGCAAATAGAGTGCTTCCTATTTCCTCTCCACCCACCCATCCCTTCCAAGTTCCCTGAGTCTCTTGCAAAAAAGATGCCCTCCTCTGTCTCATACATCTTACACATACCTTGCTGCACATCAAGAAATAGTCCTGGCTGGCCTTTGCACCTACCAGGATACTTACTCCAGGCTACTTAAGCAGTCAAGGGCATTCAACGGATCTACACTAGCCTACTGGAAAGCCTGCGTTTTCTTGGCTGCATTGCATTTCCGATTTTTTTGGGGGGAGGGAGGAGAAGAAACTGCAGGGCCAACCTCTGTATGCATGGCACAAAGAGCCCTAAACAGATCTCACGGACCGCAGGGAGACATCTGGGCGTCACTTCAATCTAAATCCCAGCAAGAAAAGAAATGCAACTGTAGTGGTCTTTCTCTCCTTCTTTTTTTTCCCTTTCTCTCAAGAACAAATGATATCCTGCCGCAGAAGCGAAGAAATCTCAGATTTCGCCCTTCTGCAACAGCCTCCCTCGGGATCCCGCTTCTCCGCTACAGATGCATCCCGTCCAACAGTACAACTTCACAGCCCAGGTCCCCAAATCCAGTTTCGGGGCGACCCGTCCAGAGACAAACCACTTCTCCCCCCCCCCCCGGCCCCACAGACCGTCTCCCCCCCGCTCGCAAAGCTCTCTACAGCGCTGCCAGCCTTCCAAGCCTACCCACCACGTCCTTCTCTCCCGCAAATCCTACACTCGCCCGACGATCCTCCATCCACACGTTCCTTGCCGGCTCCGGATGCTTCCTCTCTTTCGAAACTACAGGGCTCAGAAGTCGGGGCAGCTCCCTCCCCTCGCAGCTCCCGGGCTCCCTTGAAGAGCTCCTGCTGCAGCAGCTCCCCTGCTAGCGCTCCGCTTCAGACACCCGACATTTTCCAAAGCGTTCGCCCTCTTCCCACCCGCCCGTCTCCTTTTAAGCCACCCCACCCCACCCCAAGTAACCCCTTCCTCAGCTTCTCCGCCAGCGCCTTTAAACTTCGCTTCCCCCCCCCTCCCCACTGTCCGTTCCTCCAGCCTCTAAAAGGGGGGGTGGACGGTGGGGCTGGGAACCGAGCCTGAGCTTTCCTACGCCACGGAGCCACCTCCCCCCCTCCCCCGGTACCTTTGGCGCATCCTCCCGCGACACGGCCCGACTCGGGGCCTGCTATTGTTGGGTGGTGTGGAGGCGGAGGCAGAAGGAAACTCACGGCTCGGAGCTCCGCCTTATCCGTCTCCCCACCTCAGCGCGGCCCATCTCGCCCCAGACCCTCCGCCCCCCACCCATCCTTTTCGCAGCCCATCTGGCTGAAGGGGGATTTCCACTACCGAGGGAAGAGAAGGAAAAAAAAAAGGGGGAGGGAATCTACCCAAGTAGCATAGCCGAGAGGGCTGCAAAGCGGGGTGAGGTGGATAAATGCAGCCGCTTTCAGAATTAAGGATGATTATGCTCATAATAAATACATGTGTAGAGGGGGAAATGCAGGATTCCACACAAATCAGATTGTCAAGTAGAGCGGCAGTTAATACCAGATATTTCCACCCGCCCGCGTACATGCTTTCTGTTATTATTTCTGTTCAGGTTTGTGCCTTTTGAGAACAAACTCCTGTGAGGAGTTGTTGGTCTGCTCAACAAGCCAACATTCCCCCCTCCCAATTCTAGCAAATAGTTTGTAAGGTGAATTTCTGGGGGACCCTCACTACGCGTCTCCCCCAACCAAATACGATCATCAGCAAAACTGGCTGATATCTTAAGGAAGAAGACATCTAACTGAGGTCCATTCCTAGTCCTGTGACCTGTTTGGTAATAGCTTCAAAACTGAAAAAAAAAAGAATCCTTTTTACCCTTATGCAGTCTGCTCTTTAATCTCAAGGACACTCTGGAGTCAGGGGCCCTCAAATGAGAGGGATGAAAAGCCCCAGTTTCCTTTCTCAACAGTTTCCCTTCATTGGAAATATTCTGTTCTTGCTCTTAGGCTGTGGATTTCAACAATTTCTACTGTGGAGATAGAGATGATCCTGCTCAATTTTTTGCTTTTAGTTATTATAGCTGCCCATCTTATGCAACATAACCTTGGGCGGCTTGCAAACAGCAGTAAAAGCATTAAGCACAATAAAAGCATAAAAACCATTACACCAAAATCTTGGATCCACAACTACCATACCTCTTCCCTCCCCCCCCCCCCCCCCCCCCAAAAAAAAAAAAAAAACCCTTTTCAGCTTCACCCTGCACCAATGCTTATGAGAAAAGTTAGGTTTTTGTGGCTTTGTAGCCACTTCTGTTTGCTAAGGAGACAAGCAGGAATTTGGCGAGACAGTTCTAAAGAAAGTCAGGAATGAGTGAGAGATCTTTAATCCTCCTACACTTTTGCAGCTGCAACTCCCTTTTTCTACAACTATTTGCTGACCATGATGGGAAGGTGTGAAAGATACCTCCATGTAAAGAGCAGTAGCACTTCTCTTAGCAACCGTTCCTAACTTCCCAGATCCATGTACATGCTATGACTCCAAGTTCAAAGCAACAATTCCCTTTTTGTTACTGATTCTGTCCCCCTTGCCAAAGTGTGGATGCTAGCATTTTATACATGTGATGCTGGCAACCATACCTAATTCTGATTTTTTTTCTTAATCAAAGTAATTAAAATGGAGCAGGGTAATGAAACAAGTACAAGATTAATCTGCGGTCTACAGTACAAGACAATATTCTTAAGTACTAAGAAAAATAGACTCACCACTCTTGAAATTACTAAAACACAAACTTCTTACAGTTATGTAATGAAAAAGTGTAATAGCACATGCATCTTGCACCTGGTCCATCCATCTTAATGAGCCACATTAAAGCAATTGTGTTATGTGGAACCATGATTTGTTAAAGGTATAAACTACAGATCATACTTCTCTTGAGTTATTCAGTCTACAAGTAGTTACTGCACTCTATATCATAGACAGGTGCTTTAAAGTTTCACCATTTGAAAAGTTCTGATGGCAAAAACATAGCTAGAGCAGTTGTATCATTCAAACACAGCCAGAGTGGCCTGGTTCACAGGTAACAGAATAGACTAGAATAGAATAGAATTTTTTATTGGCCAAGTGTGGTTGGACACACAAGGAATTTGTCTTGGTGCAAATGCTCTCAGTATACATAAAAGATACATTCGTCAAGAGTCAAGAATCATAAGGTACAACACTTAATGATAGTCATAAGTCATTAAATAAGAAACCATAGTTGAGTCCATAAATTATGCAGAACCAAATCTAAGCAAACCACATTATAGCTTACTGTAATTCAGGCAATACATTTTTGTGCCCATTTATGAAAGAATATAAGGTGGCAGCAGTTAATTACAATGTATGAACTCAATTTAAACTATTTCTTACTGAAACTCTCTAAAGCAGGGGTGTCAAACTTGCGATGTCAAGTCATCACATGACATATCCTGACTTTTTCCCCTTTGCTAAACCGGATGGGCGTGGCCAGTGTGTGATGCATTTGGTTCATGGGCCACAAGTTTGATACCCCTGCTCTAAAGTATATACCAAGCACATTACACTACATAAAAAAATCTCCAATCATTTATACGTTTTGCATAGGAGATTGAATAATTGACTATTTTCTAAAGCATGTTTCACCTTAGACCAGAAGAAGGCAAAATTTCTTTCGAAACAAGTTTCTCTCTCATTAAAAACTGCTCTTTTCAAAAATATCCACCCAAAACACCAAAACATTATTTCATTTTTAAAATAAAAGATTATTTTAGGCCAATTAAATTGTTTTCTATTTCATCAATCATTTTAAATACCTACAAATGTTGACAGCTGGAAAGAGAGAGCGACATATACTAGACAAGATGTTGGACTCGAACCAAGGGGGTTCAAATTCAAGTCCCTACTCAATTGGATAAGTGGGTCATTGGTCTCTTGCTACCAAGTATACAGGTAATCCTTGACTTACAACCAATCATTTACTAACCATTCAAAGTTACAATGGCACTGAAAAAAATGTGACTTGCAACCAAGTTCTTGCCCTTACAACCAACACAGCACTGTCACAATCATATGATCAAAATTTGGTTGCTTTGCATTCAGCATTTATTCATAATGGTTGCAGCCACTTAACAATGCTGACAATGGAAATTCTGGTCTCAATTATAGTCATAAAGCAAGGAATACCTGTACCAGTTAAAAATAGTTGCTCTGGCATCAAACCTATGTAGGCTGCCATCTTAAGCAATCAATTGAAATGCAATGCAATCAAATACAGTATCTATCTTGCAGATACAGTGAAATAATGAAATAGTATTACAGCTTTAATTTGAAAATCCCACTTTAGGAAAATTCTGACCAAGCTGTCTATTTAGAGCAATTGAACAGAGACTTAATTTTCACTATTTTACCTAAATTGTAATTCAGATATTTCCCTGCATTGATGAGAATTCTTAGCTTCTTTGCAGCTTTATACAAGTATTCTAAATCAAGCTATCATCTTCAGCCCCAAAATTCATTATTTAATGAATTTTAATGCTATTTAATGAAAAAAAAATTGAAGCAGAATATGGTTGATCTGGAGAATTTACTACAGGAAATAGTCATAATAATTTATTAGGCTAATACTGAAAATAACATGCAAACCTTCAAGCAAATATAATTAGCTTTTAGGGGAAAGAATTAAAAACGGTAAATACCACTTATTAAAACAGCTTAGTCTTAACTAATTTGCTTTGAGATGACATTTGTTTATTTAAAAGATTTATATGGCTGCCCATCTTGCAAAACCCAACTCTGGGCGGTTCACAACAATAATGAAATGAAATGAAATGAAATGAAATGAAAGAAAGAAAGAAAGAAAGAAAGAAAGAAAGAAAGAAAGAAAGAAAGAAAGAAAGAAAGAAAGAAAGAAAGAAAGAAAGAAAGAAAGAAAGAAAGAAAGAAAGAAAGAAAGAAAGAACAGGAGCCTGACTAGTCATCTCCAATCCATCAATCTATACAATGCTTACACTACCCCAGTCCCTGGGGAAAAAACCAGCCCTTTATTGCTTTTCAGAAGGCTAAAGGCAAGGAATCTGCTAAATCCCAGGGAGAAACGTGTTTCATGGGGCAGTACCTCTATACAAAAGGCACATTTCCTAGGTCTCATTAAATAGCAATACTTAAGGGATGGGACTCAGGGTATGTATATCCTGTCTGGCCTAGTGGAGCAAGCAAACACCTTCAGGAGAGGCAGTCCCACAAATAACTTGGCTTTCTGCCAGGTAGGGCTATAAAGGGGGTAACCAGCACTTTAAATTGTGTCTAGAAAGAAACTGGGAGCCAGTGCAACTTCCATAGCAGGTGTGTATCATGAGTAAACCAAGAGGTGCCCAGCACTGTGCGAGTTGCAGCATTCTGCACCACTTGTAATTTCCTGGTGCTCTTCAAGGACGGACAGCCCCATGTAGGCCACATTGCATTTCCAAAAGGAAGTAAACAAAGCATGAATGAGGGTGAGCAAGGCCTCACAGTCCAGGAGTGGTACAATTGGTGCACAATTGTATCTCTGCAAAGCTCCCTAAACGTGACTGCCACCTGCTCTTTGAGCAGAAGCCACAAATTTAGGAGGACCTCCAAATTGCATGCCAACTCTGGCTGGTTTTCAGGTAAATATTTAAAGAGGAATAGTGAGACACCCAAGCCTTGAGGTGCTTCACATTGTGAGGAGCTAAAGCTAGGTCCACACAAACACTGACTGGAACTAGCTATGGAGAAAGGAGAAAAACCACTCCAAAACAATGCCTCCCCACTCTCGATCCCTGAAACTGGTCCATGGTTGATGGTATTGAAAGCCACTGAGAGACCTAGGAGAATCAAGACAGTAATACCACCTCTTTCCTGATCCCTCCAGAGGAATAAAATAACAATAATGCCGTTTCCTTACAATATCCCCACCTGAACCCAGGATGCAAAAGATGCACAAAATACATTTCATCTACAGGCCTCTGCAGCTGAGATAAGAGATATATAAGGTAACACATTGGTAAGGATGCCTGAGGTTTTCTAACTATTAACAAGCATTAACAAAAGCTTAAGCAACTCCAGAACATTATAGACACCATAATATTTTTAACTGGGGATGACACAGAGTTTGGGAATAAATCATGTCTGCACATGTTATATTTCTAGACATTTTGTTCTGTAAACATTCACACCTAGCCTGTTTGATGCACTGAAGAGCTGAAACAGGCAAATTTCAGGAGCTCTTTCAGTCTAAAAGGGGGATCTTTTGTGTATACTTAACAGATGCATAGGTGTACTAGCTCAGGACTATCATTCCCCCCCCACCCCGCAAAAAAAAAAATTGAATATCCTGTCAGAGAAAGACCATCGTATCATATGCTATCTTATTGTACTTAGCATTTTCCAAAATAGATTACACTAGGTAAGGAGCCTGCCTAATACAGTTTTTAAAGATCTCATCAGGATTCTTTTATTTAAATTAAAATTGATGTTAGAAAAGTAAACGTTCTTTATTCTTTATGAATGCTTTTACTTTTAAACTAGATCTCATCCTTTAGCTTTACAGTTGCTTTCACCAATAACAGCCACCCAACAAATTCATTACAAGTAAGATTATTAGATGCCATCTAGATCTAGAGTTGGAAGAAACAAGGTTCCTAGCTTGTTGGTGGAATAAAATACAGACTATCTAATAATATTGTTTTGTTTACCTGTTGCAATGTTAACGTTTACCTCTTAAGGGAAAGCAACACTGCTTGCTAACCATACTGCCATCTGTTGAGTTTGAATACATGAGCAACAATGACACTGCTAAGCCTCGGCTTCCACACGGACATCTTTTCCAACAGTGTCTTCCTACACCAACTATTCTTGCACATTGCTCTTTTTTCCCTGACAGGCACTAGAACCTTTTCTTCACCTGTTTCTTTAATCCTTTTTTTTTTTAAAGCATGCAGCAGATTCTCCACCTGCTGCATCTTCTGGTCTGAAGGACACAGTGGCCTTTTCCTCTTCTTTAAAATCTTGGCAGAAAGCATAAGATGGCGATTTTCAAATTCTACTTTCAGGGAGCGGGTTTCACATCAATTTACTGGCCACAGAATCAGGACAAATGGGAAGGAGCAGGCGAGGAATGTTCTTTAAAAATTCATATTAAGATACGGAGGGGTGTGGTTCCTTATGATTTCATACAGCAGGAATTGAATAGCAAGGGATAAACATTGAAAGGTCAGCTTTTAAAGATTTCTTCAGCGAGAAATTGCAAGAGGAGCAAAGAAAAATTGCTGAATTAGGAGAATTAATCATTTCAAACCTGTACTTCTCAGAACATTCCCATATGTTAGAAAACACTGCAGGAAAAATTTAGGGGCATACAGATTGAAGGTAGGCAGAGGTGTACCAGTAAGTGTTGCTGCTAGGATACAACCCCCTAGATTGGTTAGCAAACTCTGAAGAGCTCTTGGAAGAATTACACTGATTTATTTTCTGCTGTCCCAAGCACATTCATTCTTTCCATGTCATGCTGAGCCAGACATGCTGATTCAAAATTAGGCTGGAATTTTGTTTGAGGTGGAATCTGGGGCTGGTTTGGTTTTGTTCCTCAAGCCGTATTCTTAGGAGGCTTACTTCAAGCATTGGGTCAGATAAACTCTCAAGAGACACACAACCCTGCAGATTAACATGGAACATCCATTCTCTCCATCGTTCCAGTCCTCTTTGCAATGTCAGGCATAAGTACATATAGGTACACATGCATGCACACAGACACAGACACAGACACACACCGTTTCATTTTCAGCCCTCTGGACACAAGCATAGGAGCATTCAGAAAATGATGTCCCCTTTGCAGCCTGCAGCTATTCCAGAAATGGATTAAACAAGATTTCCAGAAACACATGAACCCCAATGTCCTTCCCGATTCTGGGTTGAATCACCATCTCTATCTGTAAAAAGAGCAACTTTCCTATTCTACTTTAGATTGCTCATGCTATTTTGGAGAAGTCATTTGCCTCATTTGACTTAGGAGATATCTGCTAGTTCCCTTTATGCCTCCTAATTGAAACCAAGACACTGTGCAACAGAGGGACGGGAGAAAATGACAGCCCCAACAGGAAAGGTTAAAAACTCCCTTTATTAGTTTCCCTAGAAACAATATTGAAGCAGTTTGCCACTGCCATCTTCAAATAGGTTTTATCACCTTCCCAGAATAACTTATAGCCTTAGTATTCCCTAAAGATCCCCCACAAAAATAGAAAAATCTGTGGTCAGTGTGGCTCTGCTTCTATGGTGAGTTGGCGCTCTGCTGATGTTCTGTGCTTCAACCCAGTAAGCAGGAGTCATATCAAGAGAATGTGGGAGGCAAAAATGCAATGTTCATGAACAGGTTCTTTCTTTGGACTCTGTAACACAATAAGGAGCAAGATGGCATTCATCTCAGCCAACCTTATTTTCAGACATGATGAAAAAACACAAAGAGTAGCCACCTCTCTCCACAAAGAGAGGACCAATTGTTCCCCCATCTCTTGAATTTCAGTTGTGGGAAGCTACCTATAACTGAATACCCAAGAGATGTACAATATCCTAATCAAGGAACAACCAGAGTCAAACAATCAACAGACAAGCAATCAAACAGAAAATCAAGGAGCTACCAAGGAAAAAAAACAACCCCACCACCACCACCAACAGGGGCAGGGCAAGCTACTGTTTAAAAAAGGAGCAAATTCCACACTCACTACCATGGATGATGTCACCTAGTTGGGAAATTCAATGTCTGCAAATGGCCAAGCTCAAAGAGCGCCAAGGATGCCAAAGTTGCTCTCTCCCTTTTGCTTATAGATTTTTTTAAAAAAAAATATCCACATGGACTGACAAGATGGGAGCCAGAGAATTTAAAGAAATGCTAGGCAGGTTGGGCGGTGGGAAGGAGCAATGGGATTAGATCCAGATGAGTTTGTTGCTTTTAGAATGATTCAGACTATCATTCCACCCTTCTCAAGCTCCAAAGAAAAACATTTATTAATACCGTAGAAAGGATATGGATAGATAAAGGGGAGATTAAAAAAAAGCACATGATAGAATAAGGCCAAATGTTTATTGAGAAAGGAGCTTTGACCAGCCTGATTTTCTGTCGTCATCCAAATTTGAATTATATCCAAAGTACCATGCACTTAGGTCTTCTGTGGGATACAGCGCATGGGTTTTGATGCCACAAGCTTGGCAACTGAAAAAAATCAAGCATGTTCTGCAAGTGAAGCATAATATACACACACTTCTTCAAATGCCTAATCCAGATAATTTGAACCAGAATCAGTACAGAAAGAGGCCCAGGGGAGAAAAGAGTGAGAGAAAGAATAAAGAATGAACATTGCACAGCTGGAAGACCTGCGTCTGAGTTGAAGCCTGAACAAAGAGCCAAGCGGCATCCTTTTCGACTAATCCTTTCATTTAAGTATAAGTCATCACGAATTTGCTCTCTTCGGTAAGATTTTGGGTTGTTTTAGAAACAGACACTCTACTATTTGAAAATGAGCTCCCAATACGCACACCTTCCCCACAGGCATTCAGAGCAGAGGCTAAATCCTACCCATACGAGGGGCCATAGAGAATTAAATGTCCTGACATGGAATTATACAGTGTCTGCACACAGAACCCAGCCTTATGCATAGAGGTTGGAACAAATATATGGCCCTGCTCCTTTCACTGATAACAAATGCACACAAGGAGGCTACGGCTCTGGGATTTAGGCTATTCTCTATGGCAGCAGTCCCCAACCTTTTCATCTCTGCAGATCGGCAGTGGCGGTAGCAGCGGTGTCGGGGGGAGGGGATAGTTTCACGCACATAAAGGCTTATATAAATGGAGCGCTCTGTAGAATCTTCTTCAATCTTTCTGCCAGAATGGCGGCAAAGAATTCGTAATCTTTATTTAATAATGAAATTGGTCTATAGCTCTTTGCCTTTGTAACATCTTGACCCTCTTTTGGGAGCAACACAATATTGGCTTCTTTCCACGTCTGGGGTATATTTCCCTCCTGTAGTATAGCATTCATGGTGTCCTTGAAGTGGTTGAAGAAGTTCATCCTTGAAGCACTTATAATATTGGCTTGTGGGCCTGGGGCTTTGCCTGGTCTCATTTTTTAAAAATAGCTTCTGATATCTCAAAGGCAGTTATCGGATCGTTCATAAGTTCATGCGCTCTCACCTGCCACTTGCGCTGCCCGGTTCCAAATGGGTTACAGCCCAATACCAATCTCCAGCCAGCTATGCTATGCTGGCTGGAGAATTATGAGAGTTAAAGTCCACAAATCTTAACGTTGCCAAGTTTGGGGATCCCTGATCTAAGGCATATAATCAGATTCTTTGAATAAAACGTCTAGTAGGCCACCTTTGAGGCTTCAGAGACCAGGATTGGATTCATGCCATCCTTTGCTTAACCATGGCTTGGTGAGCAGCTTGGTTCACCCATGCTATTTGCAAGCCACTTTATATCACTGGAAATGCAGCAGCCTAAAAAAAGCCAAAAATCAACAAATAGGACCCTAAACCATATCTCAGTTCAGCCTTTTTCCGTATCATTCACTATTTCTCCATTGCAAGGCTTTAAAAAGCTTTCAAGAAACGTTCAAGACAAGTAAAAATGGCGGCACCATTTAGCTCTTATGTAGAGGTCCACATTGCCATTGCAACTTCAGCGTGCAAATTCATACGCTGCTGTCAAGCACATGATACATGTAAGGTAAATGAACTGTTAGTCTGTTTCTCAGATGCTGAGAAACTCCGTCCTTCGGCTGGGAGGGTGGATGCACCAGCCTTGCATAGCACTCAGCAAAATCCCCTGAAGACACAAAGGATCCTCTCATGTCATTTCACATCCTGACATGTTCTGGTGTGAATCATAAATATGTTTTTCGTAAATCCTCAATTCCACTTCTATCGTGCATTCGTACATCTTTTTGCTCAAGGCTTACTTGTGCCATAGTTTGCTGTGAAAAGCCATTACTCAGAATCGTTCTATCAAGGTAAGAAATGCCGTGCTGATTCAGACCGTCAGCTGTCTCACTCAGCAGCTTTTCCCTTTCCTGCAGACAGTTTTGTTCTTAGTTTACCCCAGCAGTGGTTAGTTATTGGCTTTCATTTTGCTCAGCCCTCTCCAGGCAGCTTGATTTGCTGCTGCCTGCCTGCTGCTGCCCCTCAGAAAGTCCCAAGGTGATGAATTTTGCAGGTTTCTGCAGTACTCTCTCTTGCGTCCTACACGGTGCTACATTCCAAGAAGTACATGTCATTGAAGAGCCAAAAGCCATTTTTGCAAATAGTAATGAATGGTTTTATGTAATAATTAAGCAGTAAAAAGCAAAGGCAGGAGGATCATATACTCTACTGTTTTCTACCAAACAGGAAGCCCAACCTGGCTGCCTAAAGAGCTCATGTCCCAAAATTGGCCAACTAGATAATGGAACCATTCACAAATTTAGCAACACACACAGAGAGAGAAAGAGGGAGGGAGGGAGAGAAGGTGAAAGAGAGAAGTGTGGGGAAGGAGAGATTTAAGAATGTCAACCAGACTACCCAATTTACAGTTTTGGAAAATTTAACAGGAAGTTAAAAACCAAACCCAATAAAAAAACCTTGTTGATGATCCAAACTCTGTCAAGGATCTTGGAGTACTCATCTCTAATGATCTAAGTGCTAGAGCCCACTGTAACTACATAGCCAAAAAGGCGTTAAGAGTTGTTAACCTAATCCTACGTAGCTTTTTCTCTGGTATTATTACACTAATAACTAGAGCATACAAAACATTTGTTAGACCAATACTCAAATACAGCTCATCAGTCTGGAACCCACATTATGTATCTGATATTAACACAGTTGAGAAAGTCCAGAAATATTTCACAAGAAGAGTTCTCCTCTACTCGTTGCAGAATACCTTATGCCACCAGACTTGAAATTCTAGACCTAGAAAACCTAGAACTACGCTGCCTTCAGTCCGATCTAAGTATAGTATATAAAATCATACATTACAATGTCCTACCTGTCAATGAATATTTCAGCTTCAACCATAAAAACACAAGAGCAAACAATAGATACAAACTCAAGGTTAATCGCACCAAACTTGATTGCAGGAAATATGACTTCAGCAACAGAGTAGTCAATGTCTGGAATACTCTACCTGACTCTGTGGTTTCTTCCCCAAACCCCAAAAACTTTAACCATAGATTGTCTACTATTGACCTCACCCCTTTCCTAAGAGGCACCAACATGCCTACCGTCCCTGCCCTATTGTTTCTTTTTTATTTTTCTTATACGTACCCATTTCATGTATTCATAACTATATTTATACTTATACCCATTATTTGTAAGCAATTGACAAAATAAATAAATAAATAAATAAATAAAATAAATAAATAAATAAATAAAAATAAAAAAGAGAACAGCTTTTATTTATTTCAAAGTCTGGGTCCCACCTATAGAAAGTTAAGATGGATCCCGTCCCTCTCAATGCACTTGGAATGGGGCAATCAGCCCCAAGTTCAAAGAATAAAATTGAGTCAAGATGTGAAGTAAAACAAAAGCATATGTTTCTGTCCTCTGAAGACCCAGCCACAACAATCACTACAGCGGAGCAAAAATAGCAGCAGAGCCTCAGGCTGGCATACATCTGTTTATTTATAGCTGCAACTGGTCACAATGTCGTGTCTCCAACACCGAGCAGAAAGAGGAAAATTGCAGGCAAGGAATGAGTGTGTGACTCCCACACACAAGGCTCTTAATCATTTTATTCTCTCATGATTATCCACCTACCACTCTGGGTAAAAGCAGGGGATAAGAAACTTGATGTCTAGCTTTTTTATGGCATTTTCACACAGTCAAAGGCTCTTATGTGCAATATCCCACCGGACCCCTGTTACTTCTATATTAAAGAGGAATTTGAGAAGCAGCCAAGAACAGGGGCTTGACCAAGGCTATAGAGCAAGTGCATTGCAGGAACCGAACATACCTTCTCTCTCCTGGCCTCCTCCATTTCATCACTAATGTGAAAGAATAAGCAATCTGTACCACATTTGATGATCAGCTTTATGATTTATTTAATCGCCAGTTTTATCCTGCCTTTTCTCCAAAGAGCTCAAGTTAATCCACATCTGCCTTGTCCTTCTCCCACCCCATCCCTTCCTCTAGATAGAAGGCAAGATTCATCATTTATCTGAACCACATTGGAGAATCAGTTGAATTCCTGGACATTCTGGATCAACCAGGAATTGAACTCGGATATCCCCTTTTTGGTAAGGCTTTGAAGACCCAGACCTTCCCAGGCACTGGGCCAGGAGGTAGCTGAGGTGCTTGAGCCTGTTGTAGTGGCTTATGTGACCGCCTATAGAGGTGATTAGTTATCGATACAGCACCTGCCTCTATAATTTGTGTGTGTGAGAGAATGAACATGCCTAGCTTCTTTAAAGAGATGAAGGTTGAAGGACTATATGTACAGATTCTCTCTTTTGATAGCTGTAAAGGATATACAGGTAATCCTTGGCTTAACAGCAGTTCATTTTGTGACTGTTCAAAGTTATACTGAATGGCATTGAAAAAAGTGACTTATGACCATTTTCCACACGACTGTTGCAGCATCCTCGTTTTACATGATCAAAATTCAGTTGTTTGGCAACATTCGTATTTATGATAGTTGCAGTGCCCCGGGGTCATGCAAGCAAGCTTTTGTGACCCTTCTGACAAGCAAAGTCAATGGAGAAGCCAGATTCACTTAACAATCATCTTACTAAGTTAACAACTGCAGCGAATCTCTTGACAAACTGTGACAAGAAAGGTCATAAAATGGGGCAAAACTCACTTTAACAAATGCTTCACTTAGCAACAAAAATTTTGGGCTCAATTGTGATTGAAAGTCAAGGACTTATCTGTATTTTTCTTCTTATTTTTTGTGTTACGTTCTTAATATTTTAGTTGGTTGCTAGCCACCAATCATTGCAAGGTAAGTGGATAGATGTGTAAGTTGAATGAGATGATAGATAAATAGAAAGATAGAAAGGAAGAGAGAGGGAGAGAGAGAGGGAGTGAGGGAGGAATAGTGATAGACAGACAGACAGACAGACAGCAATAGATATATAGATACAGTAGGTAGATAGATGATAGCTAGATAGCTAGATAGATAATCATTGCTGAATCTTGTTCACAAGGAGCATGACATTCAGGAGCAAGCTGAATGAATGAATGAATGAATGAATGAATGAGAAACCAGTAGTAAAACTTATGGTAGCGGAATTTTAAGCACAGGAGACAATTCTCAATTCTCTATCTATCTATCATCTATCTACCTACCCTATCTATATATCTATCACTGTCTGTCTGTCTGTCTGTCTGTCTCTCTCTCTCTCTCTATTTCCCCCCCTCTCTCCCCTCTCTCCTCCTTTCTATCTTTCTTTCTATCTATCATCCACATTCACCAAACAAGTTTAGTCATGATTCATGGGGTGATGGGAAAGCCAGTTTGGTTAATGGTTAAGGCATCTCAGCTAGAAATTTCCATACCATGAATTCTAGTCCTGCCTTAAGCACAAAGCCAGCTGGGTGACCTAGGAAGGAGGCAGTGGCAAACCATTTCTGAAAAACATTGCCAAGAAAATTGCAGAGGTTTGTTTAGGCAGTCTCTGAGTCTCTGACCGAATGGAAGAAAGAAGAATGGAGAAGAATTGGGGGGGGGAACTATATCATTACCTAAAGCAACTATGAATTCTTAATAATGAGACCTAATGGCACATGCAGGAAGTACCAGATGGAGATGCAATAAAAACACAGAACCCGACAAGGGACAATTCCTGTGCATAAGGGATCACACATGTATTCATGGAGGGCAACGTTGACTTTCATCATGGCATAGTTCCAATGCATCATTTAAACTTGGGAGGAAAAGTATTCATTCATGCCTAGAGAAAATGAGTGAAAAGCAAGAGGCTGTTTAGGAACTCACCTGGCCTGAATCAGGGCAGCATTGCCTAGGGAGGCAGGGCAGGAGATGGGCAATCCATAGCACCCTTGCCAGTAATCAGGATAGTTGAGCTGATGGGGGCCAAAGTCCATAGCACGAGTGGTTATCTATATTAGAATAACAGAGCTGGAAGGGACCTTGGAGGTCTTCTAGTCCAACCCACTGCTTAGGAGGAAACTCTACATTACTTCAGACAAATGTTTATCCAGTCTCTTCTTAAAAACTTCCAGTGTTGGAGCATTTACAACCTCTGGAGGCAAGTTGTTCCACTGGTTAATTGTTCTACCTGTCAGGAAATTTCTCTTTAGTTCTAAGTTGCTTCTCATCTTGATTAGTTTCCACCCATGGCTTCTTGTCCTGCCCTCAGGTGCTTCGGAGAATAGCTTGACTCCCACTTCTTTGTGGCAGCTCCTGAGATACCGGAACACTGCTATCATGTCACCCCTAATCCTTCTTTTCATCAGACTAAACAAACCACTTTTTAAAATCTAAACCATTTGCCCCTTGTGACATACAATCACAAGGGATTTGTGTGTGCATGAAGAACAGAATCTACTCTTGTCTGGAGGAAATCAGTTTGTGTTCTCTTTCGTACTGCGACAGCCTTCCCCAGGCAGGCATGGCCCAGATGATGCTGGACTACAACCCCAACATCCTTAGAGACCAACACACCTGAAAGGCCCAGGCGGCAGAAAATTGCTCTAAAGTACCACGCTGCTGGGAGGGTTTCTTCACCATCATGCCATATTAATACCGTAATAGCATAGTTGGAGTACGGATGTAATTATCAGCTCCACACATTACAATCCATCCATTCAGCTGGAACACCAGCCAGGATAATAACAGGGGTGAAATTCCTGAAATTCCATTTTTTTTTTACTACCAGTTCTATGGGCGTGGCTTGGTGGGCGTGGCAGGGGAAGGAGACTGTAAAATCTCCAGTCAGAGATGGTATTTGCCGGTTCTCCAAACTACTCAAAATTTCCACTACCGGTTCTCCAGAACTGGTCAGAACCTGCTGAATACCCACCTCTGTGCTGGGGGTTCGCAGGAGTTCGGGAGATCCTATCTAGCTAAGAGTCTTTGCAGTTCGGAGAACCCCCAAATCTCATTCCTGGATGGCCCTGCCCACCCCTCTCCTCCCAGCAGTCCCCACATGGCCCGTTTTGGATGTAGGTAAGTGCAAGGCATGTGCGGAGGCTCAAGGAGGGTGAAAAATGGGCCTGCTTCTGGTTTCCAGAGAGCCTCTGGAGCCGGGGAGCCCATTTTCACCCTCCCAGAGATTTCCAGAGCCCGGGGAGAGCAAAAATGGCCCCCCTCCCCACCGTGGTGCAGGAGGCCAACTAGGCCACACCCACCATGGCCACTCCCACCCAGCAACTGGGCAGAGAACCCGTTGCTAAAATTTTTGAAGCCCACCCCTGGATAATAACAGTGTCATCATTTGCACACTGTACATTTTAAGCATCTCGTGGGAATACTGAGCTTAGATTCCCGTCCAGTTAGACGGCATATATCTTAAAGAGATCTCTCTGAGCTGCTTCCCTGAATTCCAGAGTTTTCATTCTGTTTGGCTGGGAAAAGATCCAAGATCATTAAAAACACTCAACACAAGGGAAGGGTTTTTTTTTTTTCCTTAGATTTACAACCTGAAGAAGCCGAGGAGATCAGAGGTCCTTTCCTTTCCTTTTTCCTTTTCCTTTTCCTTTTCCCAAACTGGGTCACTACAGAGAGTCCTCGACTTACAATGGTTCATTTAGTGACCATTCAAAGTTACAACGACACTGGAAAAAATGACTTAGGACCGTTTTTCACACTTATGACCATTGCAGCAGCCCCGGGGTCAGGGGATCAAAATTCAGACACCTGGCAAGTGACTCATATTTATGACGGTTACAGTGTCCCGGGATCATGTAATAAATAAAACAAAATCATTGGGGAAGCCAGTTTCATTTAACTAACTTAATAACTGCAGTGATTCACTTAACAACTGCGGCAAGAAAGGTCATAAAATGGGGCAAAGCTCACTTAACAAAGGTCTACCAACAGAAATTTTGGACTCGGATAAGTTGAGGACTACCTTCCTTTCTTTTTTTTATTAATGCATAAAGAAGACTGCTCCAACAAGTAACTCGAGTTCAATGATATTCTACCTTCCCCCTTTCCCAAATTCCAACACAGTAGACAAAGCAACACCTAGCTGCAGTTTCCGCTAGAGTTGTGGCCCTGTGATCCTCTGCCATCTCCAAACAGCCTGAGACCATCCAACGGGTCTCGTGCCAGAGGTGGGACTAGAACTCAAGAGTCCTCCTCTCACTTTCTACTCCCTTAGAAACTGAGGGGCCCTAACCAATACAGCAAACTGGCTTTCTTATATTGTGCATACCTCCTAACAATAAAAGTTTTATCCTACCTGATCTCGAATAACAGTTAGGGAGGTAGTCATGCTGCCAAATTAGAAGAAATGCTGGCTGGAATCACAGTTATCACCAGCGTTAGGAATTAAGGGCTGGGAAGAGTTCTATCTTCTCCCACTGTCTTTACACTGAAGTGGATTGCAGCCTATTGCTTAACCAGCATCTAATGCCACTCTCTAAAGCCTTAGTAAAACCACACCTAGAGTACTACATCCAGTTTTGGTCACCACATTATAAAAAAGATGTTGAGACTCTAGAAAAAGTAGAGAAGAGCAACCAGGATGATTAGGGGAATGGAGATTAAGGCATATGAAGAACGGTTACAGGAACTGGGCATGGCTAGTCTAATGAAGAGAAGGACCAGGGGAGACATGATAGCAGTCTTCCAATATTTGAGGGGCTGCCACAGGGGGGGGGGGTCAAGCTATTTTCTAAAGCACTCGAAGGCCAGACAAGGAATAATGGATGGAAACTGAACAAGGAGAGATTTAACCTGGAAATAAGGAGAAACTTTCTGATAGTGAGAACAATCAACCAATGGAACAGCTTGCCTTCGGAAGTTGTGGGAGCACCATCACTTGAGACTTTCAAGAAGAGATTGGACTGCCATTTGTCAGAAATGGTGTAGGGTCTCCTGCTTGGGTAAGGGGGTTGGACTAGATGACCTATAAGGTCCCTTCCAACTCTGATTATCTGTTAAAGCATCCCAGCTTGCCTCCCCCCCCATTAGTTTCAGTTGAATTAACCCAAAGTTTTGATCTCTTGTTTCCTAGTTATTCCAAGATCCACCTCCCCCCATCATCCCATTTTCCCTCTCCCCACCCTACCGTAATGGCAGGAAATGGCACCACATCAACCAAAGAATGGGGGAAGTGAGATGCTGTCTGTAAGGAAAAGGAAAGCCAGCAATTGTGAAGAGAACAATGGCATGAAAGTGCCCCTGTGTCTCCCCCAACCAACAGTTTCAGTGGGGATCAGGATAAGCGAGCTGGGAAGGAAGTAGTGGGGGCAGAAGGTCCAATGACTTAATCAAAGGGGACAGAGAAGTCCTTTCTTCACTTTTTCAATGGCTGTGATCCACAAGACAACCAATTTGTAAGCCGAGTCCAAAGAGAGGTTGTTTGTGGAACAGCTTCAACGGCTAAGTAAATAGCACATGACTCCACTGACGGACCTGCAAAATTGATCTGACCAGACAGGATGGAGTCTAAACTCGAGCTGAAAGGAACAACCAGGCGCCCAGGCTTCACCTTCGCTCAAAGCCGTGCATCGAATCCACATGCTACAAAAGGAGTGAACTAATTCAGTAAGACCTTTAGTAAACTCATAATAACAGTTGCATTGTTTGCAAAGGCTGCAGGGAAGATGTGAAAACATATCCTGACCCTATTATGCTGCTAACATAAGAGGGGATGTATCGAACTGGTGTGGATTGATGCAATTGCATTTGAATTTTGCTAAAACCCATGGTTGCAAATAAATATTTAAATACAACTCACAATAGGTATGCACAGAAGAAGTTGTCCACCACATTTGTGTATATCTTTACCTCCTTCCAATTAGCTCATCCTTTAATCTGACTAAATGAAATTTAATTCTACTAAATGAAATGGAATTGGGTGACCTCCCAGTGAAGAAATATAGCAGAAATATTGCATTTCAAAATCGGATGCCTGTTGCATCTCTGCACAAATTCCTGCCTCAATTCATTTGCTTCCAATCTTGTTGGTTTAGGAAAACTGAAAATTAGGAGCCTACCTTTTTTGGAGGTACCTTTTTTTGTCATTGTCCATGTTGAGACATGGACAATGACAAAAACAGTAGGTTATATTTGTTAAAGAGTTTCCAAATACTCATGGGTGGGAAGTAATAGAGAAATTGATTAAATAAAATAAATAAAGCCTAACTATGGCTCTGATACAGGTCATCCTCAACATATAACTGGTCACTAAGCAACCATTTAAAGTGACAACGGACCTGAAAAAGGGACTTACAGCCAGGATCTCAAGTTATGACATCTAACGTTTCCCCACAGTAATGTGAACAGATTTTGGTGCTTGGCAACCGGCCTGCATTTACAGTGATTTGCTGTATCCCACAGTCACTTGGTCACAATTTAATTTTTTCCCCAGAAATCAGCATTCTGGAATTCACTCTTTTCTGGCATTCTAGTTTCTAGCAAAAACACTCCCTGTGGCGACAATGGGTTCATTTAATAACCTTAGTGTTCCCTTAACCATTGCACCATTTGTTTCAGGACTGCCCTAAAAAAGTCATAAAATTGGGTTCAGTCGCATGACCTGCTTTACGATGGTTTTGATGGTCATAAGTCAAGGACTGTCTGTAATAAGAAAAGGGAAAAGGAACAGCTCTTTTTAAAGAGTCCAGATTGCTGGAGAGAGTGGCTGTCTGGAATGACAGGAAAGCCTCTTGTGAGAGCCTCTCTTTGTCCCTGGATTCTACTGTCTCAGCTGCAACAAAAAGAGGCATCATAGCATTTCCTAGCTTTTGTTTTTTTTCTTCCCGGAAAAAAAGCTCATCCTTCAAGCCTTCTGGGGAAGAGACAGCTTACTCTGGTGCTTGTCACTGAGCGGCTGGCGTGTGAGAGGCTTGGTTAGAAAGAAAATTAATTCCCAAGATCCCTCTGCAATTGCTCTTGTGGAGAAACAAAGGACTACGCCTGGGATTACTGGCAGATTGCTGCCCTCACGTACTTAAATATGGGCTAAGGGGAATTGCAGTTCAACCCATCCGGAGAATGTAAAGTTGGAGGATGGCTCCTGAGGTTAGAAGACCCAAGATACCCAACTCCTGAAGGAAAACCTGGTCTTCTGGGCCCATTGCATGCAAGGCACGGATGGAAGGGGGGAAAAAAACCCTCATCCCTGGCAGATGCCACTGAGAAAACGAGGTCAGAGACTAAGGCACTGAACTGGCAGCTGGCCAGACAGCAGCCTTGTGGGAGGGGAAAAAAAACCACAAAGGCCTCTCGGGAATACCCTCCCTTTCTTGTGTCCAATAGAGAAACCAGGGGTCTCGAGAGCCCGACAGACACCAGAACCATGAAACTGCATTTCCCCCAAAATTCAGAATCTGGTTTTAAAAGAAACTCCTCAAAATAAGTGGGAATGCACTGTAAGAGTCACCTCAGAGGGCAACGTAATAAATACATACATACATACATACATACATACATACATACATACATAAATGTGCTCAGTCCCACCTCATAGATGCTCACAGTTTCTTGCTCCTACACAGACATGGTATTCAGCAGGTTCTGACCAGTTCTGGAGAACCGGTAGCGGAAATTTTGAGTAGTTTGGAGAACCGGCAAATCCCACCTCTGACTGGAGATATTAGAGTTATCCTTCCCCTGCCACACCCACCAAGCCACGCCCACAGAATCAATAGTAAAAAAATTTGAATCCCACCAGTGCTCCTAGCGTATATTTCTACAGCAAATGCAAGACAGGAATAGTTTTGACAGGCACAAGTTTTCCCAGACTGCGACCATTGAACAGCTTCTTGATAATAACTGTAAAAACACACGGTCCTTTATGAATCTTAAAATTATTAACCTGTAAGAGTTCTCATTCCCTCACGATAACTAATTCAAATCACTTGGTTGTCCCCTTCACATCGCCTCTATCCACCTGTTCCTGTTAAAATCTTGCATTCACCCTCACTCACTTCAACTCCCTCTAGACAGGGGTCTTCAAATTTGACAGCTTTAAGACTTGTGGACTTCAACTCCCAGAATTCCTCCTCCACTCATGTTAGCTCAGGAATTCTGGGAGTTGAAGTCCACAAGTCTTAAACTTGCCAAGTTTGAAGACCCTTGCTCTAGGAAAATTACTGTTTCTGAATCCTCAGGAATAATCGGAAGCAGTCCGGCCTAAAACGGAAACCCAGAATCAAATGTGGTCAAGTGGGATCCAGCAGTTACAACAAGAGAAATAAATTAAAACAATTTCTCTCATCAAGATAAGTTCCCAGAGCTAAACTTTCAAGAGGGAAAAGAATATATTAGCTACCAGTTTTTACTTTTACAGCCATTATATACTGATTGTCTGTATGCGCCCACTAGATAATACACAACTATTTTGGAGTAGAGGCCAGCCTCCAAAATCTGCGAGCAGCCCTAGAAGATATACAAATTTACAGGTAGTCCTCGACTTACAACAACTGAGCCCAAAATTTCTGTTGCTAAGTGAGACAGTTAAGTGAGTTTTGCCCCATTTTATGACCTTTTTTGCCACAAGTGCTAAGTGAAACTGTTGAAAGTGGCATCCTCATTGACTTTGCTTGTCAGAAGGTCACCAAAGATGATCACATGACCCTGGGACGCTGCAAAAGTCATAAATATGAACCAGTTGCCAAGCACCTGAATTTTGATCATGTGACCATAAGGAATGATTCAGTGGTCATGTGAAAAATGGTCACAAGTGCTGCTGTATGTTCGAACGGTCTCTAAGCAAGTAGTTGCAAGTCAAGGACCACCTACACTTACCCAGAGCTTATTTCAAACAAGGATTTTAGAAGAGACAATATGATTGGCAACTCTTCCCCTTCGTCTCCAGTAACCCTGATTCCCACCCACAAAATGGCTGCCTCCTTATTACAGGGCAGCCTTCTTCTGTTCCAGCAACCCAGCTAAAAACTGAGCT
The DNA here is from genome assembly GCA_023653725.1 of Bungarus multicinctus. Classification (NCBI taxonomy): domain Eukaryota; kingdom Metazoa; phylum Chordata; class Lepidosauria; order Squamata; family Elapidae; genus Bungarus; species Bungarus multicinctus. The sequence goes on from CM042834.1 coordinate 143,208,775, forward strand.
CAGCTTTTAACTCTTGATGCAGCAGGTGAGGCGAGGCAAGGCTGAAAGGGTGCATGCCCCAAAACGCCACTCGTCATTCACATGGATCCTAGATGTTCAGTTTGAAAAGAATCATGACTGATATCTCTGCATAGATGGGGAAGATAGCACAACAATTCCCGTTCTCAGCCTCTCAGCCTGTATGTTTCTTATTAAATGGAAACTTGTGCAATGAATAAAGAAGTGAACTTCAGCAATGTGTGCAGAAAGAAGGAAAATTGCTTCTACACTACAGCTTACGGGTAGTGCTTGCAGTAACTGGAGATGATATGTAGCAATGATGGCTAACCACGCGCGCACATCCCCAAAATGCAATGCGCCCCCTGTGCATGCACCCCATGCACACATCCCTCTGCACATGCACCTGTCCCCCACATATGCGCAGCACAGACCCGAAGATCAGTTGGCCGGTGGAGGTGCATGCGCAGCAGAGCTAAGCAGGGGCAACAGCTTGTGTGCCCACAGAGAGGGCTCTGCATGCCACCTCTGGCATATTACAACTGGATTACAGAGACAAGTCCTGTCACCCATATATTTCAGCCCTTCAAAGTTATAAAGGTATGTGAGAATGACCTTGGCGGATGGGGAAGAGACACAACCAGGGGAACCATAGGAGAAGCATCAGAATGTGGATTGGACAAACAGTTCAGACGGAACCCTCCCTAGTTTCTTCTGGTTGTAAAGGCAAGTGGAGAAGAGGTGTACTTTCAGACTTGCAAGATTCTGTTAATGTTTCCTTACACTAAAGTAGAATTAGTCCATCAGATCAGGCTTCCTGCCTGGACTACCTCACTCGGCTGACATCAATCTTGCAAATCTGAATATACATTTCTCTCCCATCACCTTTACCATTTCTTTAGAGGGCTAAGCTGCCTTTTGTGCCCTAGCTGTGGTTCTTCCTCATCTCCCCAGGTATCATTACAACACATATCATTATAACAATTCACAACTTATTCACAACTCATGGGCTAAATAGCAAAGCCAGAGTCCAATTGCATTGGCTAATTAGTGAGCTGGAATCAAATCCCCAATGTATAACCCTGGCTGCAAAAGCAAATTGGCAGATCACAGCATAAATTTCCCGTAACACTGAGAGTTTCCTGATCTATCAGATGCATAAAATAAATATAAATAAATAAAATGTACAATATACAGAGAAATGCAAACAATCAATAATAATTTTGCGTCATGTACAGGGGTTCACAAACAGGTTTACAGTAATAAAATCTCGTATCATAGCCCTTTTCCAAAACTTATCATGGAGGAAAGTATGGATACAGTACAGTATTACATACAGTATTTCCTCTCTACCCCCACAGGTTCCCTATCCTTATCAACTACTCAACAAAAAACATGTGGCACTATAGGTAGTCCTCGAGTTACGACCACAATTGAGCCAAAAATTTAGGTTGCTAATTGAAACATTTCTTGCCACAGTTGTTCAGGGAATCATTCCATTTGTTAAGTGTGTAACACGGTTAAGTGAATCTGGCTTCCCCATTGGTTTTGCTTGTCAGAAAGTCGCAAAAGCTGATCACGTGACTCCAGGATACTGCATAAATATGTACAAATAAATGAATGAATAAATAAATAAATAAATAAATACCGTCATAAATATGAGTCAGTTTCCAAGCACCTGAATTTTGATAATGTGACCGTGGGGAAGCTACAACAGTCATAAGTGTGAAAAATGATCATAAATCACTTTTTTCAGGGTTGTTGTAACTTTGAATGGTCACCAAATGAACTGTTGTAAGTTGAGGACTATCTGTACATCTTACAGCTATCAAAAGAGAGAATCTGTACATACGAATCCTTCAACCTTCATCTCTATAAAACAAGAAGCTAGGCATGTACAATCTCACACACATATGCATTACAGGCATTTCGCATATGGAAAAACCGAGGCAGGTGGACAGATCTCAACAAATTTGATAGAACTCACAGGTTGGGTTGGGCTCGCAACAGAATAAACAAAGGCTTCATGTGAGGAGGTAACAAAACATGGTACAACTTATTGGCTTTGCTCAAAATGCCGCCCGTGGTTAACTGAATACAAGTTGCCCTAGACTTCCAATAGTTCGTTTAGTGACTGTTTGAAGTTACAGTGGCACTGAAAGAAGTGACTTATGACCATTTTTCACACTTAAAACCATTGCAGCATCTCCAGGGTCACATGATTTACATTCGGATGCTCAGCAACTGACCAGTGGTGTATTCAGCCAGTTTGCACCAGATCGGGCAAACCGGTAGCAAGAATTTGGCATGGGTTGCCAAACTGGTAGTAAATTCTGGCTGGCCATGCCCCCGACCCGGTCACCCTCCCGATGCTTGCTCATCCCGCCCACCTGATGTTCACCTAAGGTATTTCTTTCTCCCCCCCCCCCCTGACAATCAGCTGTACATAGATCAACTGTGCTGGGATTCCCCTTGCTGAGGCCCAGGAAGGCAAAAAATGGCTCAGCCCCTCCTCCATTTTTTGCCTTCCTGAGTCTCAGAGGAGTCTTAGGGGAGCAAAAATGCCCTCCCCAGAGGCTCTTCTAAGGCCAGGAAGCTACCAAAACGGAGCATGGAGGGGTGCTGTGTACCCCTCTCATGCTCTGTTTTTTTTTTCTTCCTGAGCCTCAGAGCAGCTTTAGGGGAGCAAAAATGTCCCCCCCCCAGAGATTCCTCTGAGGCCCAGAAGGCCCCCCAAAATGGGTAGTAGCTGCAAAAAAGTAAAAAAAAAAGCCAAGCCCACCCAGTCACATGGCCACGCTGACCAAGCCACACCCACAGAACTGGTAGTAAAAAAATTTGAATCTCACCACTGCAACTGACTCATATTTATGACAGTTGTAATGTCCCATCTCCTTTGGCGAACTTTGGACAAGCAAAGTCAATGGGGAAACCAGATTCACTTAACAATTTGTGCTATTAATGTAACAACTGCAGTGATTCACTTAACACATGTGTCAAGAAAAGTGGTAGCGTGGGGCAAAACTCACAGCAAATTTTTCACTTAGCAACATAAATGGGCTCAATTGTGGTCGTAGGTTGAAGAGAACCTGTAAGGGTTTCATTAAGTCAGTTCCCCTGGTGCATTTTTTTTAAACAACAATCTGAGCCTAATAACATTCTGGATGAGTTCATTCACTGCATACAGCTAACTGGGAGTTTGGCCTAGTGAGCAATGCGGATGAAACTGTTTGGTATCAGCTTAACTTGTTGGGCAGATCCAGCTGTTATGGTTTAGGGCTGAGCATGCTATGTAAAGGCAGCCATTGCCCTGGAGATCTCCAGTTGGTTTTCTTCAAAGAGACTTGCAAAGAGCGGGTCTTGCTACCTATGGGAGGCCTCACATCCTGGAGAGCCAATTTCAGGAGACCGGGAATGTGGAAAGCATGCTGATCTTGAAATGTTCAGGATCGTTTCAGGATTAGAGGCGGCAGCGGGACGGATCCCGGATCCCTGGAAAGCCAAACAAGTTGCTGCGCTGGAATGCAAACGACTAGTGGATTCAGATTTCTCCAAAGTTTCTGTAAGTCTGTAAGGGGGCGTGTATAAGCGCACCAACGTGTCTACCGTCCCTATCCTATTGTTTCTTTTTATTTTTGTTATATGTAGCCATTTCACGTATTCGTAACTATGTTTATACTTATACCTGTTATCTTATAAATCGCTTGACAAATAAATACATTTTTTAAAAAAAGTCCAAATCGATTTTTTTTCTTCTTCTCCCCACTCCCCACCCACATCGCGTGCTTAGTTTACTACTGCACCCTCGGCGCGTTTACCAAAACGGAAGCCCACGGATCTTCCGAAGATCATTCGGATCACCGCGCAGGGCGCTGCGGCAGCCGCGGGAAGGATTGGGCTTAACTTTAGGAGGACAACCCAGCGCCAGGCAGATGAGAGAGAAAAGGGGCGCGCGTCCGCGGGCTTCAAAGGGAAGGAGTTGTATTGCCACAGGGGGAAATCCACCCACTGGTTCCGGAGATTTAAGAAAGCCGGGCATAAAAGTGACTGGAAGAAACGAGCAGAAATAGAAGCGGAACTGCAGAATTGCTCGTAAAAATACACTATAGAATAACCTTAACTATTTGTTTATCGCAGTCAAATAGCCTCCCTACCTAAGACTCGGTCGGCTCAAAAACCATTTTTAAAAAGCCTATAATGTTCATTTAAAAACAGCAATCCATTAAAACGCCATATAACATAAATGGCGTCTGAAATGAATATCAGCCCTACAACTCATCCCCATAAATTCGTCGGAAGAGGATCTTTCTTTCTTTCTTTCTTTCTTTCTTTCTTTCTTTCTTTCTTTCTTTCTTTCTTTCTTTCTTTCTTTCTTTCTTTCTTTCCTTCCTTCCTTCCCTCTTGCGCAAGACAAGTCTCATAGATCGCAGCCTCCAGCTGCGTCTGTCTTATATGCCGCCTTTACGGAGTCAAATCTCTGAACTCCACCGCTGGGATCATCGTTGAAACGAAAGCCCTCCCCTTAAAACTTAGCGTCGTGGGTGAACACAGCCAACTGTTGCTCATCGTGAATACCACACGATGGAAAATGCTTTCTAAGCAGATAAGCAAATAACTTCTAGCCAGAGCTCCACTCCTTAAACCGTACAGAAATTGCATTCGCACGACTTTTAGCTACACAATTTAGGATGAAACATCCTTTGAATGGTGTGGGAGTAGGAATGGATTTCCCGAGAGAAAAACTACAGACTCCAGGAATCAAGAGCACAACTCAGGTGATCTTGAGGACACAGATAAACCTCCAAGTGCTCCAACTACCCTAAATGGATGCAAATGACCAGCTGCCTGCAAGGAATATAAATCCTCCCATTCCCCACTGTTCTGACAGAGCTGAAGAAGGGTCTTGGATGAGAAGCGAAACGTCTTCAAAAGAAAAAAAAACGAAGTCCTGAAAAAGCACCTTTGGGACAACCATGACCTGGATGACTGAGAATCTCTGCAGACCATTCGCACGACCCACTGAACTGCAGCTACCAGGTGTTAGTTTTGCATAGCGTGCGCCCCAGCCCCTGAGTTTACTGTTCAGTGCATTCAGCAAATGGACTGAGTCAACCACGGACAAACGTATCCTGTGAATGCATTCACGGGTTCTGCTGCATCAGTGGTCCCCCCACCCCATAAACTATGCACCAGTGGCTTGCTAAAATAACTCCGCTGACTGGCTTCCTACAGCACACGTAATCAGTAGCCTGCCCTACTTAAGCGTAATTCGTAAGGAGAACTCGGCCTGGGTTGCATTTCCTTCACTTCAAATTCATCAGGCTCCCCCCTCCCCAAAATCCCACTCTGGCACCGGCCACTCTAAGCTCAACCGGAGCCTCAAGGACAAACGCGGCCTCGATGCTCGGGGTGGCTCCCCAGCAAGAGACAGTGAGGATCTGGCGCAGCGGGCGAACGGCGCGTCCCGCCCCGTCCCCCGGCGACGCAATCGGCCTACAGGCGTGACACTCCCCCCCTCCCCGGGTTAGAGGGGATGCTCCGGAAAGAGCCGCAGAGGAGCGAAGGGAGCGGACGCCTCTCCCTTCGCAACTCACCCCGCGATGTTACTCGTGGCAAAGGGCCACCGAAAGAGCGGCCATCGCTCCGCAGGCACCTCGCGGCATTTCCTGCAAGCCACCGCGGCGATCTCCCCGGTGTCTTGCATCCAAAGGCCGCTTCTGGAGAAAGTGATGTCATGGCTTTAAAACGGCGGGACTCCTCCCTGCATGCTGACCCGCGACAGCCAATGGGTGCCTGGTCCAAGCTTACTTGGCGCCAGATGTTTCTCTCCCGTTTAGAGGTAGCACCAGCATCACAGCTCCCCTGGCTGCTCCAGGCCTAGTAAAATGCCAGTAGCTCCACGATGGCGGTAGTAGCTTTGGGATTGTTGTGAAAGGAGAAAGTCTTCTTGACACGTTGGAAAGGGTGAGCAAGCAGCTGAGGTGCTTTGTTAGCTTTTCATGTTGCTGCTATTGTTGAGCTCATCCTGGATCTCTTTGTTTTTCCCTCCCATGGAGGAGCCTTCTCTGGAGATTTCTTAATTTCTTAAGCCGCCAATCTCTTCATTATTAACCTGCCACACTGTTTAATATGGTAGAAAGGAACTTAAGTGCCAAGCTTTCGGATGAACTGTTACAAGATTAAAACAAAAGAGCTGAGATTCTAGAGACCACATGGACCTTTTTCAAAAGTAGGTTTGCAATTTTTTCTGGGAGTTATGGCTGGCGTTCACACAGCATGCTAACTTAGGTTTAACACAACTTTGCAAATGTATCTATCCTAGTTCAGTATATTGTATCATAAACCATGACCAGCTCTGATTTGTTCTCCTAAAAGACCCTTTGTAACAAGATCTCATGATTATTTTTCAGTCTCTTTTTTAAGGCGGTGGGACTATAGCTTGTTCCCACTATGGTTAAGAGTGCAGCCTAAATAACAGGAGCCTGTTAAATTTTATCTTTATCTTTTTTGCATCCCAGGTATGACCATTTGCTAGAATGTCATACCTGGGATGCAAAAATCTAGATGACCACTAGATGGCAGTCAACATATTGAAGCTTTCATTAAATGAAAATACTTTAAATCAGGGGTCTCCAACCTTGGCAACTTTAAGACTTGTGGACTTCAACTCCCAGAATTCTTCAAGATAGCAAAGCTGGCTGACGAATTCTGGAAGTTGAAGTCCACAAGTCTTAAGGTTGCTAAGGTTGGAGACCCATGCTTTAAAGCTATTGTCTACTTCCTACAAAGTGAACTCTTTTTAGAAGGCCTACCTGTAAAAGTGAGTGCAGTCTTTGCACTCCTGCTGCTTCGCCTTAAAGGCATAGCTAGCAAAAGTGGAACAACTACATATATGAAGAGAAAAAAGCTGAATACTGCGTAGTCCAGAATAGTAAGAATGGAGTATGGGGAAGTTCTGAACTTCCGCATAATTCTTAGATGCTTCTAGGCATGCCTTCAACTGTTGGAGACTTTGTCATACAGATAGTTCTTGATTTATGACTACAATTGAGCCCACTAAACAAGACAGTTGTTAAGTGAATTTTGCCCCATTTTACAACCTTTATTGCCATGGTTTTTAAGTGAGTCAATGCAGTTAATAACACACTTGTTAAGTGAATCTGGCTTCCTCATTGACTTTGCTTGTCAGAGAGTTGCAAAAGATGATCACATGACCTTGGTGCACTGTAACTGTCACAAACACATGCCAGTTGCCAATAGTCTGAATTTTGATCATGTGACCACAGGGACGAAGCAACGGTCACAAGTTTGAACAACGGTCATAAATGAATTTTTTTTCATTGTTAACTTCAGTCACTAAACAAATTTGCTTTTGCCATTCAAAGCTTCCATTAATAAGTTGAACAACAATCTGGTACTAACAGCAGGATCTCAGAACTAGATTTTTTTACATACCTGCTATAGCTCCAATAACATACCTTTTAATAACCCTGCTACTTCTATCTACGGTATGCTAGCTATTGCATGTGTTATCTACCTAAGCTAGTGGATGAGATGCATTGAACTTTACAGGCTCTATTGCAGTGTTTCTCAGCCTTGACAATTTTAAGATGTGTGGGCTTCAGCTTCCAGAATTCCCAAGATCAAGAAACACTGTTCTACTGTCGCTTTCTCTTCTGCTGGCAAACTGTCATACCTCTTTTGAACATCTATGAAATCTCGTGTGTCTGTCTAGCTTAGGTAAAGGTTCCCTTCGCACATACGTGCTAATCGTTTGTGACTCTAGGGGGCAGTGCTTATCTCAGTTACTAAGCCAACGCTGTCCGAAGACTTCTCTGTGGTCATGTGGCCAGCATGACTAAATGCCGAAGGCACACAGAACCTTCCCACCAAAGTGATCCCTATTTTTCTACTTGCATTTTTACATGCTTTCAAACTGCTAGGTTGGCAGAAGCTGGGACAAATAACGGGAGTTCACTCTGTTATGTGGTGCTAGGGATTTGAACTGCCGAACTGCCAACCATTCTGCCAACCTCAGTCTTAGCCACTGAGCCACCACGTCCCCACTATCTAGCTTAGCAGATCCTTAATTTTGCTTTTCTGAATCCCTTGGATTAAAGAGAAAACATCTCTTTAAAGCTTTGTAAAACCACATGAGAGAATGGAGACTCCCCCTCTTCTTCTTATGAGATTAGTGACCGATCTCATATACTGGGCTGTTATGGTTTATTTAACCATAGCTTACAGAGTAAATCATATTCTATTATATTCACAAATTATAATTCTCAGTAATGCTGGGTCTTCTTGTTGCATTTCCTCATTTTTATAAAGGTGCTATCATACTTTGTTGATACTTGCCAAAATAGGTGGTTAACTACTTCACATTTAAACATGCAGACAGCTTACAGCAATGAGTTCCTCTCACCTGACCTAAGTTCATTAATATAATGGTGAGAAGACAATCCACCAAAATTTTAGCCTCTAGCTACAAGTCAAACATTGTTGAATGACACCACTGATTATAAAGAACAAACGTGTTGCTAAGCATAAAGCTTTCTTCATTAGTTTTTCTCAAGGGAATTAGAAATATATACAGTATATTAAGCTATACGTGCAGTTAAAGATGAAGTGGCATTTAGGAATATTTTGGAAATAACGTACCACGCAGAATGGATAGGGTGTGTACTGTATATATACACAGTAGCTAAATAACTATTTCTGAGGCAGTGACAATAATTTACAGAGCAAACATCAACATGCTTCTTTGTATAGGACCTAATGCTAGGGAGTGACTATAGCACTATGAAAAATGCTTCAAATTCCACTCATTTCAAATTTCAAGCAGCCACCTCTGCTGAAACAGTTTACTTAAACCATCCTGGAAATACTTCAAGTTGGGAAGAATGTTTTGAACTTGGAACATTTCCAAAAGAGCTCATTACAAACCATGGTTAGTTATGACCATTTGTTCAGTGACTGTTTAGTTACAGAAGCACTGAATGGACTCTGAAGTTAGAACCATTGCAGTCCCTTCAGTCACATGATTAGAATTTAGGCACTTGGCAGCATGTCCACACTTATGACAGCAAGGATGTTTCAATTCCTCTCACCTATCTCCATCTGCCTCCCTCTCCCCCACCTATGCCCTTTTGGCCCCCTGTACCCCACAGCCCTTGCCACCCCAGCTGGCTTTCAGTCTTTCTGCTGCTGCAGCTGACCAAGCATATCCAACCTCGCCCTTTGCAGACACAGCTGCTGCCACACACAGCTTTCTTCCCCAGGCGAGGGGAAGGTTTTCTTCTCTAGATGGCCTCATGTGACCAGCACTTACTTTGTGTGTAGCCAGGCCAAAGATTGACTGCAGCTTTGCACTGCGCTATTGGGCCATTATTGGAGCTCGGTTTCATGCTGTGAAGGGCTTCATGCTGCAAGTGCAATTTGGGGGCCTTTTTGCAGCCTCAAGAGCTTTGGCACACCAAGAGGGCCCTTTTGCACAGAACTGCTGGGCCAGCAGCGGTTTCCAATGGGGGCTGTAGCTTTGTGCTGCAGTTCAGGGGGCTTTCTGTAGCCCTAGAGTGGTGGCACGCCAAGAAGCTCCAGAGCCTGTATTTCTGGGGTTTCCTGCCATCCTGCATGGTAGTGTACAGGGCAGCTAAAACGGCAGAGATGGGAATTAATAGGCAGTTGGAGGCAGCCCTGTACCTTACCAAAGTTCATGACTAGGAGAGGAGGGACCAAGCCCACAATGGCTTGGAATGGGTGGTCATCGACTAACAACTGGCCAAATTTGGTTAATGACAGTATTGGGTAGTGCTGGGATTGCCATTGCTGTGATGCAGTCATGTGACACTCTGTTTTGCAACTGCATCACCTAGCAATGGATTCCTATCTCAGTTATAGTTGTAAGTTGAGAACTACCTATAGACACAACCATTTTGAATTTGAATTAAAATAGTCTGAATGTGAACCATTTTGCACAGCATTCATTCAGGGGAAAAAAACCAAATATTTTTATAATTGTTTGTAACATTGGCAGCTTCTATTTGAAGGCAGAAGAACAAGTGTAAGCTTTGGGATATGAAGGCATAGAACCAACACTTTGAGGGAACTCTGTTGATTCTCCATCAGTGCCCTTCATCACAACCTAAATGTTGCCCAATATTGGATATAACAAAATGGAGACTGTAAGTGACATTGGTAAAATTTGACATGTTTCAAGTTTGCATCAAGTGAACAAGGAAATTATATTTGTCTGTCTTTGAGTCCTTGAATTCCAATGCAAAGCACACAGTATTCTTGTTTGCTTTCTCTTTCCTGTTTCTACTTAGGGGGCCAAATAATCAGTTTTTAATTGGCTCTGCAATTTCTGCTCTCTAGAGAGTTTGGCAAAGGAACTAATTACATTCACACAATTAGAAGAGCAAGCTATAAAACGTATCCAGTATTTTTATTTTTATACTACAAGGGATTTGTACACATTATAATGTAGAAGTGGAAAATTGCTTATACGGGCTTCAGTGCTAAAGGAAAAGAAAAAAAATCCAACTATGTGCACATTATACATCAACAGGCTAGTGTACAGTACAGATAATAAAAAGCTCTGCTTTTAGCATGGCTCAGCCTGTGACTTCAAATACACTCCCAATAATTCAACTATGGAAAATACATTTCCTCTTATCAGAGCCTATGACTATGAATAAGGCAGAGGCGTTTACTTTTTGTATTAATTGAACATTAAGATTTCTTACGTTTTCCTCTCCATTTATACCAGAAACCAAAAGGCATTCCCTGAATGAGATCTGAAAGAAGTCACTCAAACATGCTTAAGCTGCATCTCACATGGTTTTCCAGATAGACATTAAATCTGGGCAAGATTTAATAGAGAGCTGGCAAAACACTGGAAGCCAAAAAGAGTTCAAGAGCAGCAGATGCTTTATCGGACAGGAGACAGTTTTTTTAATCTCAGTTGATAGCAGCTGATTCTGAATTCCCATTGGTTGCAGGTTCATTTTTCTTACTGTCCTCCAACCTTGGTCCACTTGTCACAAGATGCTGCGTATTCTAATAGAGATAGATAATTGATCCTGTAATTTTTATTATGATAATACAAACCGCAATCACATTAATGCAAATAAATAAAACAAATAAAAAATGCATTAGCCAACTTAAACAAAAAATAATTCAACCAGATATCATTAAGATGTTTTTTCTTTGTGGATGTTATGAAAATAAGGATTCACAGATACACAAGTGGTATGCAAAATTTTGTCTATATTCTAAGCAAGTCAACAAATAAAGCAGCGGAGAAGACATTTCAAGAGAAATTGCTTGAATGTTTATCAACTGAAACTGGCAATTCAAAGGCTTCCACCACCTGCCAGTTCCTACCCCTCCCCTTACTACCGACCAGCTGTGCTGGTTTTCTTTTTTTTTTTTTGGGGGGGGGGGGTGGAGGGAAAGGAGGTAATGATTCTTTCCTCAAACCCATGCAGTAAGCAGATGGCTAATCCCCTTAATGAACAAAAGTGGCTCCTCCTTTCCTTTATGGTCCGCCTGTGTATGTGAAAAGCCTGGCTGTCTCTTTTCAAGGAGGCCTTTCTAGAATTGGCTCTTCTAACATTAACACTTGGCAACTAGCTATTCCTAAAATGAAAGAAGCCCACTAGAGGAAATCCTCCAAACCTAGCCCAGTACCTGCACTGATAGCTCTTGTGGAGGTTCTGATGCAAGAGGTGTAATTTCTTTGGGAAAACTTCCCCTTCCTGCCTGTGCTGGAAGTCCTTGTCGAACGGATTCTTCATCCGAGCACACAATTAGGGGAGCTTCAGCCACATTTTTGCTCAGTTGGTTCTCAAGGGCAGCAGAAGCATCGGCAAGCAGAGGAGAAGGGGGACACTGCATACCATCTCCAACAACATCCAAATCCTATCAGGGAACAACAAAGAAGCCCTTTTGGGGTTGGGGGAAACACAGTGCCTGCCACTAGGTTTTTCCTCCCTTCCCACCAATTTTTTTGTGTACGTACACCATAGGAAGGCATAAAAATAAGCCCCACAGTTTTATTAAATTAAAAAGGATGAAAAAATTTTTTTTTCTGGTAGTCTAACTAAGCTTCATTTCATCTAGAATAGTCCTCAACTTACAACCATTTGTTTAGCAACAATTCAAAGTAACAGCAGCATTGAAAAAAGAGACTTAGTGACCATCCCCATGGTCACATGGACAAAATTTGGATGCTAGTTGACTGGCATGCATTTATGCCAGTTACACTGTCCCAGGATCATGTGATCAGCCTCTGTAACCTTCCCGGCTAGCTTTCCACAAGCACAGTTAAGGGGGGAAGCCAGATTCGCTTAACAATTGCAGTGCTTAGCTTAACTCTGGCAAATAGTGCAAAATTAATCACTTACAATTGCCTTGCTGAGCAACAGAAATTTTGGGTTCCATTGTGCTTGTAAGCTGAGACTACCTGCATAATACAGGTAGATTTGTTGGGTGGGTTTGCTGTCTTAGAGAGTATGCCTCTGTTTCCCTATTTAAAAAAGGGGGATGAAATTAAAAGGGGGCATTTATAGATCCAGAGCAGCCAGTTTGTTGAGCAAGACTTTCAAAATATACAGATACCAGATGCACCTACTGATTATAATGAAATGGATTTTAATAAAAAAAATGTTCTCTAGAAGATTGCCTCAAAATTACAAAACATTTAGGAAGATATTTTTAAATCTTTGGGCAGATGATAAATATCTTCCTACTACAATTGTTGTGGTTAGCTGGCAGCAGTAATGAGGATGTTCCCGAGGAGCCTGTGCTAAGTGCGCGTGAGCACAGGATGATTCATAGAACAGCTGGAGCAGCACAGGCGACTCGGGAGTAAGAATGCAACATAATGGCCCCTACCTTCAGGGAATATAAGCCTGGTTTCAAAGGGTTTTTGCTTTTGCAGAAAGCAAAAACGCTCTAAGGACCCAGCATTGTGTGTACTCCAGCTGAAGAATTCTGTCAAGGCTTTTCTGGTTGGACTAATGGCCTGCAAGCCATCTTTTATCTACAAAGAAGTTTATTTGTAGATTAAAGCTGTGAAGGTTTGAGTTACTGAGTTTGTTTGAAATTTTCTTACTGATAACCGGTTTGGTCAGAACGTTAATACAATGCACTGTATTAAACTACAGGTTGTCCTTGATGTACAATAGTTCATTCAGCAACTGCTTGAACCATTGAACTGAACTGAAAAAAGTGACATGACTATTTAATTCTGCAACTCTGGTTGTCTTAATTATTTACCTCTCTTTTGCTTTTGGTGACATCATTAAGTCTGACATAAGTACGTATTTGCATTTCCCCCTATATCCTTTGATATGTAGCCTCATGCCCAACTCAAAAGGTCATGGGGTCTTCTGCAATGCCTCATAAGATACTTACATCACTGAACTCCAGTGGCAAACTTTCCGTGGGGCGGAGTTCAGCTGCACTCAAGTAGAGATCCGTGGAAATGGTTTCCAGTTCCTCGGGAACACACAGAACCTGTTCAGGAATATACATCTGAGGTGGTAGCTGTAGGTGGAGTGGGCAGCAGGGATTTTCAGAAAGGTTTACAGGCACTGGTTTGCTGCAGGGTGCTTCTTCTGACCCTTGGCACAATCTAAATAGGAGTTGATTGGTGTCCTGGCAAATATCTGAAGATGGAGTCAAGGAAATTTGGCAAAATTTGCAATGCAAGTCGGTATAAAAAGCAGACCTTTAAGCAAGTCATCTGATCATGGAAACGTACAATATGTAAACTAGGGAAATAAAGGGAACTTTACCACTTTTTCCCCTTGGAGAATCTTGTATGTGATAGAAAATATTGGAGTTAAATATGAGCTCTGTATACATTACCATAATCTGTTAATCAATCATAAAAAACAACTTTTGATTTAGAACTGGGGTATTGTTCTATATTAGTGGACCAATTCTGTTCTCTAACTTCAAAATAAAAATAGGTGTGTAAACTATACAAACATGTTGAATTTTTAGTAGCAACATTTATACATAACCGGGGAGAAAATTTCCTGCAAAAAAAAAATAAATTTATAACAGAATTTAGCTCAGTCCACAAGCTTCCAATCAATAAATATCATAGCATACTGAATTCTAAATATTACTTTTTGCTGGCCTAAAAGTTAATATTAAGCCTTTTATAAGAGCCATTTTTCATATACATTCACACACAGGCCTGAAGTGATCCATTTGGCTTTATTTCAAGCTATGGCTTAACTCTATTTTTGTGAAGTTTCATTGTTGCTTCCAACTGAATTGACTGTTCCAGTTTAATTCTGAAGTTATGGACCAGCCAACAGACCATAGGAAGTCACTTCTTTGGGCTCCTGCTTGAAACCAGAGGCTACAGCAAGCCACCAGCCTTGATTCAGGGCCAAGAAAAGCACAAAGGTGAGAAACGTTTGGGTCATACTGGGACAGAAACTGAGTTTTGATCATATTCATGAATATCTTACATTACTTTGAGAACTGGTGGGAAATCACTTTACTGAAGAGTTTGGTGGAAGCTGGGATGATGGCTTTAATAGAACACATTAATGTGTTGTTAGTCACTTCTTGTGAAATGGTTGGCTACATGAATTTGATTAATAAATAAATAACTGTCCTTGTAGCCATGTTCTGTACCAGGTGAAGCTCCTGTGATATTCTTCAAGAGCATGTTGCAATTATCCATTCTGGAGGTGAACAAGGCATGAATAGCAGTAGCACTTAAGACTTATATATCGCTTTATAGTGCTTTACAGCCCTCTCTATGCAGTTTACAGAGTCAGCATATTGCCCCCAACAATGATAATGAATGTGCACCCTCATGGTCCAGGAAGGGGCACAGCTGGTGCACAATATAAAATTGTACAAAGTGTCTCCTAGCCATGGCTGTCGCCTGCTCCTTGAGCAGGAGCCAAGTGTCTAGCAGGACCCCATTCCAGACATCAAAGGAATGGTTGTCAGAAATGCGTAATCTATCTGTTTTCGAAAAGGTATTTTCTACCAATGCAGCAATATGTGTTGTTATGACAGAGGTTCTGTAATCAGAACTGATACTATTTTAAGATACCTTGTAGCTTAGTGAATACTTTGGTAAACCAGTGGCTATTCATAAACATACATTGAATTTTTCCTCTTAATTTATGCTTTTAATTTTTTTAATGTTTCATTTTTAAGATTAAAGATTTTGTTCAGAAAATAGATATTAATTTTTAAAAACTCAAAGGTGTATAATTGGTCTAATTGGGAGACCTATTAATACTAACTATCACCAGAGAGAAAAAGGATACGAATAAGGCAATGTCTTGTCATTGGGAGAGACTGGTTGGAACATCGAACATCATCTACAAAGGCCAAACACCTCTGGCTAGAACGGGTAGTGTGTGCCTGGAAGGTACAAACCAAAGACAAGATAATCTTTTAGAGAAGCCACTGTTTTAATATGAATTATTTCAGTCATACATCAGCCTCTGAAATATACACATCAATGCCTCATGTGTTTTAATAATCACACAACAGACTGAACTTTTTAACAGCATAAAAAGCATGTTAAAATGTGCCTCATCATGAAGGAGTTTTACTCTTCCCAAATTGATATTCCCTTGAAAACACTTGGTCTTGAATTCTGCACGTGGCAGAGATTGCACATATCTGGAAATCAAGAGTTACTTCAATTTTTATGCTTTGCTTTCATAAAATAATCAGGCATATAATATCTATCTCCACTGGACCAAACAGAGAAGTAACTCAATTACCTGCTGGCCAGCACCCTCGGTAGCCAGCATTCTGCGTTCCTTCAGCTGCCGATGTAAGAGAGCCTCCACACCATAGCGTTGTCGGTAACGCCTCAAATATTTCAACCGCTTCAAGTTTTCACGTTCTTTAGACGTAAGACCCTCTGGGCCTGTCAGGAGACTGCTACCTGGAAGACATTAATAATGCATCCTCAGTGTAGAATTAAAGTATTATATACCCTTCTACTACAGATCAAGAGTGTTCTTCTGGGAGTTTACTCATTCTGCTTTGGGAAAGAATCTGCTTTAGCTCAATTCTTACAGATTTGATTGTTGCTTCAGAGAAGAAATACAAAAGGATCACCATAATTCTACTGCAGGGATGAGCAACCTGAAGCTTCCCTGCATTCAGCATTGTTTTGTTGTATTTCAATAGTGTGATTTTGAACGTTAGGTTTCCTACTTCCATTACACTCTCTCACCATCCTTACCCTTCTCAACCTTAAAGTTTAAAATAGCTCCTTTGGTATCTAATGCTAGCCCATTTTGGAAGAATTTTAAGGTTGGGAATTGGTCAGATTGGAAGGCTATCTTGCGTCTCCCAACCCTTAAAATGCTGCCCATCCCTGTTCTGTAAAACTATGATGTCTGTAAAGTTCTACTACTCTTGAGAATAAATGTAGCACTTCACAAGATTTTAAAAATTAATAAGAATCAAGGTGCAATCTAGAAGCACCATCTTCCAGCAGTGTTGTCATGGAAGACTTTTGGGGTGATGTTTTCAGAACACATATTTCAAAAACTCTACTCTGTAATATATATGCAAAAGCACTTTGTTAGAACTAATTAAAATAAATTTTGAAACAATTAAGAAATATTTCCTTAGCTAGTCGCATAGGATAACTGATCGTTATTTATGCAAATACTTTCTCTTCCAAAATTCATGGAAATCATTGTTTTTATTAATTTAGGAGCCAAGTATTCTCTTAATAATTGCAACAGATCTCTGAATTCAGACATATGGTATATGAAGCTCTCTTTTACTTGTGGCTACAATGCACTCTCCTATCTTTAAGAACAGATGGTGCTCAAACCCTGAACATTTTTAATTAACCTGAACATTACATTAATAAGTACCACTTCAAATAAATATTAACAGACAAGAAAAATCAAGATATATCTACAAAAAAGTAGTCCCCAAGCTCTAAACTCTTGGTAAACTGCTTCTGATGACTGCTCTAATGAATTTCACATCAATTTTTGTGATGTCTTCAGCTTATTGAGCCTCGGTGGCACAGTGGTTAGAGTGCAGTACTACAGGCTACTTCTGCTGACTGTTGGCTCCCTGCAATTTGGCAGTTCAAATCCCACCAGGCTCAAGGTTGACTCAGCCATCCATATTTCCGAGGTGGGTAAAATGAGGACCCAAAATTGTTGGGGGCAATATGCTAATTCTGTAAACCGCTTAAAGAGGGCTGTAATGCACTATGAAGCGGTATATAAGTCTAAGTGCTATTGCTATTATGTTCAGAGTTGTAGCCATTTACCTATGGCTTCATGTTCCACCTTCCGGCTGTGCAAATACCGGCGCTTCTTCTCTTTCAGAAGGTGCTGAAGCCGTTTGAACTGATCAATATACAGAGATTGTAGCCGGATCAGTTTTTCTCGCATGATCAATGCCACCTCCTCAGCCGTATACACACCAGCATGTCTGCACAAACAGGATCCAATCACAACTCATCCTCTCTAATCATTAACATGGAGAATCACCTAAAGCAGTGTCAGGTAACAAAAGTAAGCTATTTAAAAGCAAAGAAATCAATCAGCAAGACCTGTGACCTTCAGTAGGGAATATTTAATGCAAAACATTTTGAAACCAAAATGCTAATTGGAGGAAGTTCAACACAATATCTTCTGGAGTGTCCTCAAAGCTTAGGCACTACACCTCTAGAGCTTACAGTACTATCCTAAGTACAAGTAATAATCTGAAATATTTTTGTACACTTAAAGGGTGAGAAAGTATGAGATGACAGCTTTCAAAAATGCATTCAAAAGGCCTTCTCTGAACAATTGTTTATAATTTTCAGTTAGTGTAAAATGTGGTTGATACATTACCCAGTTGCTGCGTAATTGCATACCAGACCATATGGCAAATTATACATGTGGAATAACTCTACAAGTTACATTGAAATATTCGAAACTTTATGGGGCCACAAATAAAGTATAAATGAAATTATGGAGTAATATACTTTTCATAAGTACCTCAGAAAAGAAGGACAGGCCAAACAAAACATTAGATGTAGATTAATGGTCAACATTAATTTGTTTTCATTCATAACAGTCAAAACATTCAAAATATGTATTTATGAATACAGGTTGACTCGAGGATTTTGTGGACAGGGTAGGATTGATGAAACTTAAGTCCTCTACATGCTATTAATCACAACTTTCAACCATCAGTCAGTAGGTCCAATGAGAGGGGATACTGCACGTTGTAGTTTAAGAACATTTGAAAGCTCAGAAACTTCCCATCTATATACTCCACCATCAACTATTCTGGTGCTCCTAAAAAGGAGAACTAGGCAAGATTGATGCTGGGAAGAATAACCCAAATTGTTCTGGAGGAGGAAGGATTACACTTGTCTTTGAAAGCTCATATTCAGTAGATGTTCAATTAATTTTGGGGGGAAATGAACTATCTCTATTGCACAACTCTGCAACAGTAATTCACAGAACCTGACTCAAGAGACTTACTTTAAAGGATCCTCTTGGTCACTATCAATGCTATCTGCTTCACTATCAGGATCACCTCTCCATGTCTGATCCACAGTAAGAGGCTCCTGGTCTCCATCACTCCAGCTGTCTTCATCTGGAAAAATAAAAGAGAAGAAAAATATGTTTACAGTCTACATTATTTAGTAAAATTAGTGTAATGTCACCAATGGAAGCTAAAACAGAGCTACCGAAGTGAAAATCTCATATGAACATACATATCTATAAGCTGATATAAGCATGTCCATCAATCAGAACAATAATATTCATAAATACTCATTTAATAATAAACTCTGTATTAAAACTAATCATTAGAGCATCATTGGAAAATCTCACCTTTCTAGTTACCTAAATGTCAGACCAATACACCCATAATTTAACCTTGATTTGGTAAAGAAACAAGCCTAGCACGATCATCAACATATTTATTTGGTCATCTTATTTGGCAGAAGGAAGAGATTCTTACATGGTTGAGGTTTTTTAAAGTATAAATTATAAAGACAGTTCATAAATTCAAATCACCTCCACCTCTAATTTTAACTATCCAGCAATTAATATAAGCTGCATCCATTATCAATTTAATATTTTAATTTTTTCTATTCTTCATCCAACTACCTACAGGGAAGTGACAGCAAATTGTTTTTAGACAACTGAGTTGGCTAGTTCCAGAAAGCTCTCAAATTAAGGCTGAAACCTGCATAAAAACAAATCAAAGGCACAGGATGCCATCTTCTGATATCAGGATATCCTTATCTTTTACAGCTGATTCAGAAAAATACATTTTCTGAGTGTTCGGATTATTCTGTAAATGGTTCATATGATTTATAGGATTCATCAATAAACTTATATGTTAAATGTAACTTCCCTCTAGAGCAATTCCTAAATTAAATAATGTAACCAAAACAACAAAATATGTATGCTCTAAATTTCTGAATGCAGAGTCAATTGCCTTTGCTAAAATATAAATTTCTGACTTCCCAAGATATTTAAGCTGAACTTATTATTAAAAAATGGTAAAGGGAAATATAAATGCATTTAATTAAAAACATTTTAACCTAGTATCGGGTGAGACTGAACATTATCTGCTTCATCTTTTCTCTGCTTTGTTTTAAACTACATATTGAAAGAGATTTGTTAAAATATGATCAAACTATATAAAATTCAACCTTTGCATCTAATTTTAAAAGAATAAAAAATGCCCAAGGTAACATTATCATCTCTTCCACTTACCTAATATCCTGCTGCCCTCACTACGATTATTTTCTGCAGTTTGAGAGCCCTGCTCTGTCTTGGCATAGGAACTCAGCTGACAGAGAAGAGACTCTCTTACAGGGCTAGGATTAGACTTCTTCATCTGAGCCTGTAAGGCCAACACGTTTCTGCGAGCATGTTCAGCACAGAATGACACACTAGGTAGAAAGGCAAGACAGCAAGTGATGTGTTGTAATTTCCAAAATATCTAACAAAGAAACACTTCCATATTGTTTAAAGAAAGGTCCACTAAAAGATCTGCAAGGTCCCTTCCAATTCTGTTATGTAGGAATCAATAAAGTGAATATACCTGCAAGCTGCTCAGTTTGAGAGATGTTGCACTAATCACTTCTGCAGACATGCTCATCTCAGCCTCACTTTCTTTGCTTCTTTCTCCTACTAGGCTAGACTGCCTTTACCTCAGTCTCATCTGTTTTCTTCCCCTTAATGAAATCAGTCTAATCACTCACACCTCTCCACTAGATGCCCTGCTGTCACCTATTTCCTTTTAACAGAAAAAGATTTTTTCAATAAAGTACGCAGTCTTTTACAC
The DNA here is from genome assembly GCA_023653725.1 of Bungarus multicinctus. NCBI lineage: Eukaryota > Metazoa > Chordata > Lepidosauria > Squamata > Elapidae > Bungarus > Bungarus multicinctus. The sequence continues at coordinate 143,229,106 of CM042834.1, forward strand.
TATAGTGTAGTACTATTGTGATAGTAATACTCTTGTACTAACATAGTACCGGTAGTTTTCGACTTACAATAGTACATTTAGTGACCGTTCAAAGTTACAATGGCACTCGAAAAAAGTAACTTATGACTGTTTTTCACAGTTACAACCTATGTAACATCTCCATGATTATGTGATCAAAATTTAGATGCTTGGGCAACTTTTTCATATTTATGACTGTTGCAGTGTCCGGGGTCATGTAATTTTTTTTTTTTGCAAACAAGCAAAGTCAATGGGGAAACTAGATTCACTTAACAACTGTGTTGCTAACTTGACAACTGCAGTGATTCACTTAACAAATGTGGCAGGAAATGTTGTAAGATGTGGGAAAACTCCCTTAACAAATTCTCACTTAACAACATAAATTTTGGGCTCAATTGTGTTCTTAAACCGAGTACTTGTAGTAACATATGACTATTTGCTAGTCCTCCACTTGTGACCATCTGAAGTTACAAGGATCTCATTTATGACCTAGTTCTGAAGTTCAGACAGCTGAGGGCCCCCACAGTCACAATGAGCACATTTTGAGCACTCACCAAACAGCCCACATTCATGGCTGATTGTAGCATCCCAGTCATTTGACTTGTGTTTTATATCACTTTTGCAAAAACCATTTTCAAGTTTTTGGCAAAACTGGCCACAGCAAACCACTGGTTTGCTTAATGACCATAGTCATTTGCTTTAACAACTGCCACAAAAAGGTTATAAAATTGGATCAGTCATGTAGATTACCCAATTTACAGCCGTCATAATTTAGGACCGTGATGGGCAGGCTCCATTATGGTAGTAAGTCAAGGACTACCTATAGTTTATATTACAAATTAATAACATGTTTAAAATGTTTTAAAGTCCCATAAAGTTATATTTTAAAGACGGTAATGAGAACTTTTTCTTTCCTCTGGGGGCAGGGAAGTATCTGCTACAGTTATCTGCTAATCTTACTTCCTAACCCTGAATCTGCATGTGTTCTCAAGGCTTTCAGGAGAATTATGAAATTTCACTCTAAAACAGAGATCACCAAAACCAGGTGGTGCGAGTGATAAGCAAGCAACGGGCATGAAGATCTACTTGAGCAAGTGGCAGGCAAGTGCATGCATACAAAGCTCCATTCGTGTGAATGGTGGGTCCTTGCGTTCGCATGCAAAACTCCATTCACATGAGTAGAGGGCAGTTGAGTGGAGGGTGTAAAGCTCCATTCATGTCACTGGGAGCTTCATGTGCAAGAACCCTCCAATCGCACAAGAGGAGCTTCGTGCTTGAGCGCAAGTGAATGCTGCTTGTGTGAGTGGAATTTCATGCACAAGTGAAAGCGCCCACGCTCATGTGCAAAACTCCATTGATGCACTCGTCATTTGCACCAGTGGTGAACACACTTTCCATTCACCCTCCTGCACTGGGCCACCAAGCTGATCAGATTGGGGACAACTACTCTAAAGCGTTTCTTTAACATCCTTTAAAGTTGTCAGCAAGCAAACCTTAAGAGTCTTTTTCCTCGTAGGCCAAAGGCAAGGATTCCATAATGAGACTAGCGCATTTGGCAGCTCACATTTAAACAAAACACTCATAAGAATGTGTGTAATGTAGAATCATGATTAAACACTGAAGCCAGAAATTTGAATGTTGCCCTCGATCACTTATAAAAAAGGGAACCAAAATGAAGAGAACTACTATATGGTGCAAATTAGAAAGGAACAATAAAACAATGCTTTCCAAGTTACTAAACATATTTCCTTCAAAACAAAAATGATTTACGCTCTTCTTATCGTAGCCTTCCCTAACTGGGTGCCCTTGAGTCTATACTTCCATAATGATCCCAATGCATTTAAAGGTCTCCAGTTTGGATTAGTAACATGCTTCAGTTCTCAAAAAATACATATTATACTTAAAAGTATTGAAGTCTCCAGTACTAGCCTCTTCTAAGAAAGCTGCAAACTTAGAAATCTATACAGTACTTTCATATTGCTACTTGAAATTGAGATGTTTGTGGCTTTCCAGACATCACAGATTGGGATTCCCATTTTCCTTGTCCAATGGCCAATACAGGTGTGCACTGACAGGAACCAGATTTTAATGAAGTCTAAGGATCACGTACACATCATAAACATTTATCAAGCAGGTGTCTACATTCCACCAATAGGACCTTGATCTTGTTGTTACATGACCCAAGAGCCCATTCCATTATTGCTAACTTCGGATTAGACTAGTAAAGCTTCCAAATGAGCAAGTTTCAAACAACTTAATGAAATGTTTTAAACTGTTAAAGTGGAAATATGTTTCTGATCTATTCCTCATGATTGTGGAGAGATTAAAGGAGAATGCGTAAACAAGGGCTTGTGATTTGAAATTTAATGCTAAACATGTTTCAGAGCCACAGCCATTTTTCCCCAAAGAATCCCAATTTGCTGTGAAATAAGCAGAAACTGGCACAAGTAAATGACATCCATCATTCTTTGTTCCATAATCCAGAGTACATGCTTTGCTTTTGTCCTCAGCCATGAAACAAACCATCACATTCCAGAGTTTTTTTGGCCCAATCTACCAAACATGGTTGGTGTCAGCAAAACTAGGAGAAAACTATGCAACTTTAAAAGGCAAGATATTAATTTAACCTAATAATTTAAATAAATGCTTCTGTATCTTTCCTAATTATTATTTCATCTAAGAGCACGGTGACTCTTGTGATTAGGATGCTGGATTGGAAGTTAGCAAGGGCGTGTTTGAGACCTGAGTGCTGCATGCTGACATAGGGTGGGGTGAGCTCTTTCCTTTGCTTCAGTTCCTGCCAGGGATGTGAAAGGAAGCCCCAACTGGGCGGTCCACCCAGGCAACTGTCACTAGATAATCCTCGGGAAGGGCCTAAGTCCTTGTTCCCACATGAGTGCAACAATTTCATCTAACTGGGTAGTACACAATGTTTTAGGACTCTAGAAACAACATTTTAAAAAATGTCAATTCAACTGTCAACCTTTCAAGGTGGACCATGTCAAGAAACAGACTGATTTGGCTATAAGAGAATTTAAAACCCTGATCATATTTTTCCTTTCTTCATTCTTGTAGCCAGCGAGTGAAAGAAGAATTCCTTTCTAATGTTTTTTATTTCTAATCTCTTTATTTACCAGTGACTAGTTTTGTAATTTTTGTAACTTTCACTACATTTCTCAAAGATCTCTATACAATAGTTCTACACAGCAATCCAATCAAAGGCTTTGAAAAACAAAGACTGAAGTTTTAAATGTTTAATAATTTAGAAATTGGGTAGAAACACTTTAGTAATAACTGCAAGTTATTTAAATGTGCTATTTTATATACTATTCATTTTAATCAATTAACTATTAACTTTGTACCAAACTTTAAGCCTGTGATTAGCATTGAGCTAGATCTGTAAGATAATCTTGACTTTGGATGTTTTGGGAGGAAGTACCTCAAAATTGTATATGGGTATGTGACCTTATTTTTAATCAACAGATGCTCTGGAATTATTTGAGAAGTCAAAAATATGAAAATGTTCTCTAAACAGAGGTCCCCAACTCCTGGACCGTAACCCATTTGGAACTGGGCCGTGCAAATGTGCAAAGCTCCATTTGTGCAAGCATGCTTGCCTACTGCTTGTGCGGAACCATCCCTCTCCCCCTCGCAGCAAAGGTTGGGACTGCTGCTTTAGAACAAAGAAAGCTGCCTCATGTGAAATACAGATATTGTTCATCTATTTAAGTACCATATTTCCTGACTGGCATTGATTTTCAAGAGCATTCCCTACCTTCATCCTTTCTCAAATTTCCTTGGAGATGCCAGATGGAACCTGAATCCTTTTGTACTGTATATGTTAACATGCAACTCTTTTTCAGTTAATGTTCTACAAATATATATATATCTGTGAACGCAATACAAATGGCTTGCATCCAGTCTTAACACAGGATGATATAATTACAAGAATGTAACTTTTAAGGTACTCCACAATTATTCTATGCATATAGTAGTCTATTATTTTCATTAGACCTACGATACAAGACATGATCTGCTGCAAAGGCAAAATTTCATCTCTAGAAATAATGTGAACATATATAGAATGCATACCCATCTTTCTTCTCCGGCTTGGGAGCTGCATTTGGGCACCTCCTGCCATTCTTAGTTGAAATGTAGCTGCACTGCTTGAAGGGTGCATTCCTGTCTTCAAGGATGTGTTTAATGCAGAACTCGAGTCCTTCCAAACGAGGCTGAGAGCATGGACGGTGAGCAAAGGCACAGGACAAGGTTTCTTGTGGCCTTGGCACAGGAGTGAGCTGCCCCCGATTTGAAGGCAAGACATGAATGCGAATTCTGTTCATGCCAGTGCCTGTAAGGAACATGTTAGTACAGATTTGACATAAGTAAAAAAAAAAAGTCACTTCTGCTACTATAAAAATCCCTTTGTTCCCCCCAACAAGGTTATTTCGGTTTTCCTTCTGACTATCAAGCTTTCCTCTTGATCAATCTTGTACCACCAGAGATTCTATATTTTAGATTTATACAGCTACCGGCAATCCGTGGATTCGCTGGACCCTGAAACAATCCACACCACTCCGATCAGAACCCCGAAAAGGCAAGAAATGTAAACGACGACCATCCCTCTTCTCCCGTCCCAGTTCCTCAACAGGCTGGGCATTTCCTTGTTCCCTTTCTTCCCCTCCCCTCCCTATTAACCATTTTTATTTTTCTTAACCGCTTAAGCAGCTGCGGCTCCTGTAACTAAATACCAAGAGAGAAGATTCTTTACACAATGGCGAAGATTACGGAACGCCGGGAGATTCTTCCTAACCGTAACCTTGTTTAAAGTTCATACAAAACATGTTCCCTCTTTTACCCTAAAAGGGATTAAAAGTCCCTCCCCTGCCGCCGCCGCCGCCTTTCTGTTCTCTGCGCTTCGACCGCTTCGCTTAATTCAGACACGCGGGGGCGAAGCCTTCCCCAACCCAGTCTAGAAGGCGCTTCTCCTTCCCCTTCCAAGGACTCTGGTCCCTCGGCCATATACCATTCCCCCACGCCTCCTGCTTCTTTTTCCGAGGACCCGTTTGGCAAGAACGAGAGGAAAAGTGAGCTTGCGGGTAGGGGGGAGCCTCAAATCCGCCCTCACTTTTTTTTTTTTGGTCAGCGCAGCAACAGCCGCCATCTTACCTTCCTCCTCGCGCTATGGCTCTAACCAGGGCCTCGAGCTCGCTATCGCCAGCCAATCCGGAGATGACGTAGACCAGGACGGGATTGGGTAAAGGAAATGTCATTCGAGCCGGTGTGGAGGGCGGGGCGCCAGGCTTTTTAACGGTTTATTAGTATATTTTTTAAATGATCCCGATTTAAAACTATTTTGACTGTGTTTATGGCCTCCTTTTAATTTCATTGCAGTAAGCTGCTTGGAAGGCTAATACAAAGTATCTCATATTAAATAGACTTCATTAAGGTATGAAAGGGACCCAACTTTAAGCAACTGATTTTGGTATTCTACTCAAGCAGGACGGGATTCAAGCAAGCCAGAATTCCATCTCATGAAGCTGGAATTGCTGAAACACGTGTTACGATCAATCAATAGAATGTCTATAGCCGGACACCACATTTAGCAGGACTAACTCAAACTTTGTTTTGCAAAAAGAGAGCATTTTGCTTCTTTGTCATACCATTCTTTAATATCAACAAGTTTGTGGTACATAATTTAAATCTGCTTCCTATAATTTAAACTCATTATTCGATACGCTATATGACAGACATGGAACTAGAGAATAGATTTTCAAGTATTCTTATAAGTCTCCTTGCACCTCCTTATTTCCTTGCACCTCCCAAAGCCAGGTGGCATTCAGCTCCTTAAATTTTTCATTGCCTTTCAATTGTTATGTTGGAAGTTAAAACCCATCCCTCTCCTAGGAAAATGAAATATTTTAGGATATACTAAAAAGGCAGAATAATTCCCCTAAAAAGTAGAAACTCAGGCAGAAACTCAGCCCCCTCCCACCTTTGCTAATGGACCATTACTCTGGCCTAGGCTAGCCTATTTTACATAACAAAGATCTACTTCAGATAGAGCTATAATAGGATTGGCCAAACCCCTTTCATTACATCATCATCCAGCAAGACTCAACCAAGCCTGAGACTAGACAGCCTAGAATTGCCCCTGCATGGCCCCATGGGAGTCTGACAACCAATCAGAATGCAAGCTCAAATTCAAATCCCAACCAAGGGACTTTCAGCATTTCTGCCCTTTTTCATCCAGGAGCTCTAAGGCATGTGATCCTGTCCACCATTAAACCATCTTTCCAAGCAGTCACGATGTTTCCAGTGTCTTTTTTCCCCACTTCGAACTGAGCCAGAAGGCTATTTCTTCCAACAGTTATCATACTATTGTCCCTTAATTTTCAACCAGCACGGGCCAGTTGAAGCATGTCAGTATGAGATTAATGTGCCTGCATTCAAATTATAAATGCATCAATCCCTTCATTTCCCTTTACTAGTTATCCAAAGACCCGCCCCATGAAATATTTTTGAGGAATATTAAAAAAAGCAGAATATTATATTTCCCTAAATGAGAAATGGAGAAATATTTTTTTAGAGACAGGAAGCAGCCCGTCTCCCTGCCCCAAAGCAGAGACTGAGGCTACCTTTTAGAAATGCAGATTGGGTAATCCATTCAAGACAGGGTATTTTGAAACAAAAGCAGAATGGTAGGATTAGAAGCAGCCCAACGCTCCTTCATTGCACTAACCCTAGAGCAGTCCAAACTTCAAACCTGGGAGCTCAGATAAACAATAAGCCAGAGGTTGACCAAATTAACTCAAGACAAGCACCTAGGTTTTGCATTTCCTCTTTTGTACATAGAGCCAGCTATGACCCCTATATAACCCCTATATGATCCCACAGGACAGCCAATAGAATATTAAAGGACATGTTCTTGCACAGGAACAGGAAGCTCAAATACAAAGCCCAAAGGAAGTATACCCGCACTCTCAACTCCATTTTGTCAGCTGCCCAGAATCACATGCGCTTATGGTTCTGCTTTATCAATAAATCTTGCTTTCCAATCAGCCTCCAGCCTCCATTTTATCTCCAATGCCTTTCTCCTGAATTGGAATTGACCCAGATGGATAGTTCTTCCAACATCAGTGAATTGCAATTCGGGAACTTGGTAACCAACCCATATTTAGGAGGGTTACAACATCTTGTAGTCATGTGATTGTAATTTGCAACCTTCCCAGCTGGCTTCCAACAAGTAGTTAATTGGAGAAGCTAGATTTGCTTAATGACCTCAGTAAAAATGGTCATTAAAAATGGGTCCACTCACATGACTCATTTAATGACTGCATTGCTTACTGAAATTCCAGTCCCAATTGTAGTCATATGGTGGGAACTACCTGTAATGCACATCACCATTCCAATGGTACAGGATTTATGCATTAAAGATTGCAGACTATGTTTAGATATTATCCTATCCTTTACATTCCCGACCTGTACAAATTTTGATAGGTTTGTAACTATAAATCAGTCTGAATTACCACACAGTTCAGAAAGGTTTATGAAAACAATGAATTATGATTATGTGTTTTGCAACTCAGATAGGAGAGCAAAGAACATTAGAAAATAATAAGCAGAATAAATTCAGTTACCTTGAAATCCAAGCTATATCATTAACGTTTGAAGTTAATGTATGGTATACTGGCTGCTGGCTTTCATGGCTGGTATCTGTTAGGCTTCAGATTTTAGTGACTGTAATATAGAGAAAAGATTTCCTAATATTTCATCAGCAACTGTGGCTGGTGAAAGCACATCTTCAGAGACAAAGTGTTCAGCTATGCAAGCAATGACAAGTCAGAGCACTTGCTTATAAAGAAAAAGAGCCCGTTCAGTCCTTGTTCAGTTGTCTGCAGTCTGTGCAGCATTTTGCCTTGAAGTTGTAAACAAAGCATCAGGAAGTCACTAAACCTTGAAGTTTAATACGGTTGGACATATATTTTAAAGGCATGGACATTGCCTGCTGACAGTTCAAGGTTGGTAGAGAGGAACTTAAGTGTTTTGTAAAAGTCATTGTCCAGTCAAATCCCTTTAAAAAAAAAAAACAATGCAATTTTGGAAACAGCCAGCCAACATAACCAACATGGGAATTCTAAGAATGCAGATCAAAAGCCAGGCGAGGGACTTTCCTTGCAATCCAGTATGAATTATAAGGACTCTGCATTTTATTTTGGGATTAAACATACTCAATCTTAACAATTGCTCAACTGCACATGCAGAAAGTTGGTACTATTCTCATCATAATCTGCTTTTTCATCTTATTATTTCTGTGACTGACCTTTTCTTTCTGCATACAATAACTGGTTTTACAATCCATTATAAATTTGCATACTGTATTAACTATAAATACTGTAATTGATACATGCAGGTGTGTATCTGTACAGTATACAAAACATGGATTATTGAACATGGTATTTCAAACAAGCCTAGAAAATGTCAGCTGATCAAAACAACTTTTTTAAACATAAGGACCAAGAGATGATTTAGACAATTCAGCATACATTACTGCCACATTCATTTCCATGGGTAACCCAGGAACTTCTAATAAGTAAAGTAAATGAAGGATTATTGTAACCTGCAGTTTTCAATTGACAAATTATGATTCAAAATCTGAAAACATTAACATCTGAGAGTCTACAAAATGATGTTTTTTTATCATGCCAGTTATTTTCCTTTCCTACTTGCTTCTTTGCTTTCTTTTGTTCATATCCATTGTGATTTCTTTTTAAATTGTAATTGCTATTGCTTACTTTTACATCTCAGTGTAAATAAAGAACAGGAAATAAACAAGGAAGATTTATAGATTCAGAATACTGTTACTGTCCCGAATATTTTGTGTAGACTTTTCCTCATACATTCAAATATTAGCAAGGAATTTCACAAGGAACCAATTTAATGCAGAGACAGTACATTTATTGAAACGTGGAATAGTAATAAAATGAGCCAGGAATTAGAAACAGTTTCTGAAACATTACACAAAACTAGGCCAAAGTTTGCATCAATAGTGAGACACCATTGGTTCAGAAACCCAAAGATGGTGGGAAAATAATTATTCCAAATTCAGAGAAAATACTTCGGCAAAAACAAGCAGATGAGTGTCTTATTTTAAACATGATGCATCATCTGAAATCAGCAGCAATGAACTTCACTCACATGACATTACAGAGGCCACAGCTCGTAGTCACTACTGAACATACTGGATTGGGCCTCTATTGATATATACTTGGGTAATCCATTTCGGATAACAAATCCTTTTTAGGTCACACAGTCCCTCATATTTCAATTTGGAATTCACTTCACAACAGTAGGAACATCCTGAAATGACTTGTGAAACAAGGGGACTATATTAAAAGACAAAAAAGAAAGTTGAGATTGAAGACACTCACTCCAAATACTTTTGTCCAAATGCTGGATTACAAACCAAGGCAGGTTTCATAGAATTAAAATATTGTTATGTGATCTACAGAAACATAATATATGTCCATGTTTAAAAGCTAGTCCCATTTTTAGCATACCAGTAGTATGCTACAAGTTCAGAATGTTACATCAACATTCAAACCAATTCAGGGCACCCTCAAACTGTCTATTTTTATATTGCATCAACATCTTTATATTCACAAGTCTTCATCCTACTTTTATTCAATTTTTTTCCCTCTCTTAGAGACGTAAAAATTAGACTTTCTAGATATTGGCAAGCTGTAATTTCCAGAAGCCCGTACAAAACTGTGAGGGATACTGAAAAATATAACTTAATATTTGAAGGCCACAGGTTCGCAATCTTTGCTGTTCTCCAAATTTGCCTGATTCATTTGTGGTCATCCTTACATCTTTTTTCTTTTTGGACAAAATGTGAAAATCTCATATTCCATAATGTATTTAAGGTATAATATAAAGCATTCCAGAATCACGATTACTGCTCTAATGTCCATAGGCTGTCGGGCTCTTCTAGTTCTTCCTCCTCTGAAACACATATTCCCAAACTATACTAATGCAGCATATTTTTTGAAGGCACTCTCAAGAGTTCATGCACTAGCATGCAGTGCTGCCCACGGAAATAGTCCTGTGAGATTTTTTTAATGGTTAAGTCATGTTAGCTATTTGTCTTCCAGTGAGACAAAGACTGAGACAAAGACTGAAATGGCAAACATAGTAACGGCACTCCTAAAGAAGCAGTGTGGTCAAGAAGTGAACTTATAAAACCTCACTCCTAAATTATTCTTGATCAGCAGGAAGAACTGAAAAAAGTTAGCAACTTCACTAACATTTCTGATTCCACCATTCTTTGGAAATTTAGGTTTTTATCTGTCTCCATTTACTTATTTATGAAGAATCAGAGATCTAAGTAAGGAGAAACTGGAAAACTCTTGCTTCACCACTTCCATTTTCTACTTATATTCAGTACATGTGTCTCTCACACCTTTCTCCCTATTCTTCCTTTCCAACTTTCGCTGCCTTTGTTCAGGCAGAGGCAACTTCCATTGGGACAAGACACACTAACAACTGCAAGTAGACAGAACTCATGCCCTTCTCCATTTCGATTTCTGCTATAGCTCCTTCTTTTACCCACATTAGAAAAATAAAATCAACACTAAACACATAACTTATTTTAAATTATTTTTAAAAGTCCTCTTTTTTTAAGAAAAGGAGAAAAGACTGTCAATTTAAATAGTCCTGTGTCATTTCCTATTGGGTTGATAACGTTCAAGCCCACCCTCACCTCTGAAGTTGACAGCTGGTCTTATAGGAATAATTTCACCATCCAGAAGAACTGAAAGGAGGGGTGAGTGGGGATGTACACGGAGAAAGAAAAGCGTATCTTTTCACAGTTTCAAGGACTCTATGTTCTCCTACTAATAATAAAAAAAGTTTTCTTTTAAAAAGGGGACAGGGCATTCACACAAGGCAGTGATTACTATGAGCATTTTTTTTGTAGAACCTCAGTAGTTAAAACAATCACTTTGGGAGTGGTGGTAAAGGAGGGGGAGGTTCTGATGGGAGTGGGGGTGGTCGTGGCTTATCAACACTTGCAGCAGCCCTGGGGTTCAAGTATTCGCCATAATGATGTACAAAGTCAAAATTGGATGACTGCGTGGGTTGCATGCCTTGTGCACTGAGCAGGGAGTGGAGCATGTTCACTGTATCCTGATAATCAATGGATTGGTTCATGTTATGTCCATTGGCCCCAGCAGTGCTCTTGTCCAATTTTCCATGAGCCCCTCTGGCTTTGTTAGCCTGCGCAAAAGATAGACCAGCTGCTTCCAAACTGTGGCCAGAATGCTGAGAGAACGAGAATGGCACAGTGGGCCCCTTGGAACTCTTACTGATTTTGGGCTGATGTTCATGGACTGTAACTGAGGTCTCCTCAGAAAGTGGTCTCTTACGGGAGGAACAATTTGGGACATAACCCTTGTGTGACACAATGCCAGTTGGGTTAACATGCTTGGGATCCCCTGGACGTTTGGTGTTGACAACAGGTTGCCCATGTGAATGTTTGTGAGAATGATGGTTATGATGGTGGTGGTGGTTAGAAGAATGGATCTTATGCTTTTCCTTGTGCTCTCCCCTGTTCTTGCCACTGTTTTCATCAGACAGGTTGTGTCGTTCCATGGGAGGTGGCACCTTAATGCGCACTTTTATATCATCTTGTTTGGAAGAGGCAACAGGCTTGTCTCCTGGGGCAGGCAACCGTACTTTAAGTGTAGATGAGGGTTTATCAGCTTTTTCAGTAGTAGGCCGTTCAGAACCATCAGAATTGTTGCCTAGAGGGATTTTCAGGATAATTGGAGAGGAGTTATTCTCCTGCTGAACATCCCGTTCACGTTGCTGCTGTACAAGCAAGTTCTGGGCAGCATAAGCATATTGAGAACGTACATTTGCCTCCATGTTCTCTAGCTGCCGTTTCTGTGCAGCCAACTCCTCAGCATGTTTGGCACGGTATTCCTTTAACGATACCTTTGCTAGTGGTGCACCCTTGATGTTTTGCTTGACAAAAGAGCCACCACTACTGCTATCATGATGTAGATGATCAGGATTGGCAGAAATTTCGTTAGCCAATCTATGGCTGACCTCTTGTTTATGTGGAGGGTGCTGAGACATCCAGCTGTCTGTTGAAATATCTGTACTGCCTCGTTCCCCTGGAGAGTCTCCTTCTGTAGCTGGAAGTGAAGCAGTGGCTCCAGTGGTTGACGATGTTGACATGCTCATCAGGCCTGCAATAGTCGTGTCTGATGCACTTCTAGAGATCATGCTGAGGATTGTCTGTTCTGAGAGGCCATCATCCTCACTTTGCTCATCCTGTCTTCGATTTCCTGGCTGCTTGACAGGCCTAAAATGAAAGCATTCAAAACTGGTATACAAATCTCTTGTAGTCATAAAATATCTCTAAAGAGAAAGGAATACTATATAGGCATGCACTATGCAACTGTCATTTTAGAAAAAGAGCCATTAATGAATAATTTTGTTAATAAATTTAATAAAAGCTATCACATCTACTTTATTAATTCAGAAGGTTGATACTGTACTATCATGTTTGTCCCAAAAATCTTCCTTCTAAAGCCCTCTATTCCTCATTATTGTGAGTGAAGGTTCTGTGTCTCAAAATCCTTTTTTGATTCTCTGTACTTATAGAATGCATTCCTAGCAGAAACTTATCCTGCCATTTATTTAAAACTTTGTTTTCATTCTGTGAATGTTCTTATTTGACCTGTTCTGCGTGTTTGACTTTATTCTACATTAAACGCTGCTTATATATTTCTAAAACAGGGATTCTCCAATCTATCTGGGGCAACAGGAATATCTGAAATTTTGGAAAACCATTTGTACTGTGGTTTCTACCATACCAAATATTGTGGGCTGTGTGGCCTATCACAAAATATTGGAATCATCCCACATTATCAGCATTATAGATAAACCTAATAGTATTTTCTGGGTTTTCTTCCTCTTTTTGGCAATTTCCCTGTATGCTTTTTTTTGGTTTGGTTTTGTTTTGTTCCCACAGCTCTCCAAAAAAATTATTGCTCCATTTTTAGAAGATGAAGATCCTTTCCTTTTTGAGTGGAGGATATCCACTGCACAACCTTGGGTGGCAACTAGCCATCAAAGGTATTTTTTCCTCTTACACTGATTCTGAGCTCATGTGGAACCCAGATATCTTGTAATGAAATACAATAGCTGATTTCTGAAAGCCAGAGCTCTACTTGAAATAATCCCAGACATTGCAGTGAATTTTTAAATTTGTATTGGAAATTGATGGGTGCCTCAAGATGTTTATGAATGTATAACTGGGTTAACCCCAATTATAAAGCTATAAACCTAAAAGAGGCAGAGGTCTCTTGGCTGTATCTTAGTATTCCAAGCAAGTCTTCCTTCAACGTTTTTATCAAAGAGAAGTACAAAGCTGGCAAAGCATCTTACCCGCCAATTCCTGATTCGTTTCAGTCGATTAGGAGTTTTCTCAAGGATTTGAAGGAATTCATGAGTTAATTCTGTAACATAAACACAAGAATAAAGCTAGTAAGCAGCATAGTACTATAGCACAAATTCTACAGGAGCATATTTTTATGTCCATCCTAGTCAGCGAAAAAAATAAGAGCAGTCCAAAGCCTAATAGTACGGGTTCAGTTTACAAAATTCATCCCACTTCTTTACTGTCATGCTGGAAACCTTGATACAGAAGTCAGAAATAAAACATTAAGTTAATGGAGTACCTCTTATGGGGCATAGAATGTATTTGACCTTGCTCCAAACTTACCATCCAAGAGTTCCAGAGTTACAGTGGCATCAACGTACTCCCACCAGTGCTTCCCGTCCGTGGAGACTGGGATCTCCCAGTTGGACCACTTACAGGCCAAGTGGATGCAGACGCAGGCCACAACGGGAGGGGTGTACTGCAGGCTGAAGGTTGTTAGGTGAAGGCTGACATCACCAGCAGGGGGAGAGAAACAGAAAGCTGTAAGCTCCCAAGCTTGAACAGCAGCCGCACATACAACCGCCCGCTGGACAGACACTGCAGGAATTAGGCATCCCTCAGCTTTAAAAAATGCTATTATCCTGCAAGGTCAAGCTTGCCTTGCACAATAATTCTACTTCAGCCTTTTCCCACAAGGTTTTCCAAGAGCTTCTGTCAGCCTGGAGCTCCAGGACACCCACATGATCTTCATGGAAGGCAAAGGAATGAACTCCAAACAAAGTTACAAATTGCATTACACAACAGCACTTGGACATAATCCTAGGAAAAAATCTGAACAATTTGCTCCTTGCAACAAATCCATCTTTTAGTAGTTAAACTGATCACCGACAGCAGTAAATTTTGAATCAGGCCATGAAGTACAGCTGATGTTAAATCCAACTCAAGCCTTAAATCAACTAAAAGAGGTGTTTGTCTATTTCCATTAATTCCTATTCTAACAAGATTCAAACAATTAAACAAGGTTGCCCAACAACCTACAAGGAACTGGACCAGAAATATCATGAGGCAAAATATGCTGGCAGGAGATGTTTACACAGCAATTATAATTCGTAAAATCCTTCAGGAAATTAATAACAGTGCATGGCCAAAATGTGCAAATGTTAAGTACTGGACAAAAAGAAGCCCCTTGAAAAATATGTAAATTAAAGACCAGTATCTACTCATACCACTTGATATGATGAAAAAAAGGGATAGAAAGGGCAACAACCACCATGAAATGCAATTTGCAAACAGTCTGGGATGGAGTATACGAGCTCTAAAGTCTTATCCATACCGATAGCCCAAAGCCTTCTTCCTACAAAAACCAACTTTCTACCACTGCTGGCTAGTCATCATATTGCACATCTTGAATATTATGCATCCACCAGATCTACACTTTTTTACATTGTTGTGCATTATTGCTCTGTTCTATGCAACAATATATTAACTGTTAGGCAGCAAGCAAGAGAACTTAAGTCCTTTCAATTTACTACAGGAAGGATAATGAACTCCTCTGGCTTTTTCCACTACATGTTAACAGTTTTCTCTTTAACTTTTTTTAAATAAATAATGAGATCCTTAGTTTCTTTTAATCCTCTGTGTAGTATAATTAAAAATACTTCAGGTTTGTTCACTTCTTAGCCAGAGCCAGTGTTTAGGCACTTATTTACAAATATGCATAAAATAAGCTAGTATTGCTAAATTCAGCAGTAGCTGATCTAACATTCTTAGATGTTGGGATATAAATATCCCAAACAATGATTAAACACAAATAATCAAAAGGTTTAGAAAACCTAAGGTCAGAAAAAAATATCTTAAGGTAACAATTTGCTATTAAAACATTCTGTATGGTTCTTTCAAAAATAGCTTTACTTTTCTTTTTAATTTTAAGCCTCATCATCCTAATTCAGTGGTCCTCAATCTTTTGGGCACCAGGAACCAGTTCCATGGAGAGGGTTTTTTCCATGGACTGTAGGGGGTGTGGTTTCATGTGCTACCTGCATTCCGCAGATGGGACTTTGTTTGTACAGTCCAGTTTCTGGCATGGTGTGGACCGATGCCGGTCCACGGACTGGGGATTGGAAAGCCCTGCTCCAACTTTTAAGTAGAATTATTTAATCCAAGTATGCCCATGCAAATACACCAGCCACAAATATGTACTTACAGCTATATCTTGAACAAAGACCAGACAACCCACCCAAGTTACAACAGACAAATGTTGGTTATAACCTGAGTTCAAAAGTTTCAGACATCTTAATACCCTCATGGTTACATGATCATAACCTGAATGCTTGACAACTTGTTCACACTTATAGCTAATTGTCAAGTACCCCATGATTACAATTTGTAACATTTTCTGCTGGCTTCCCTAGAAAGCCACTGGGGAAGCCAGCAGGGAAGGTCAAAGTCCCTCCACACTCACACAACTTATCCTGTGCTCCCTGACCCATGCCTCTCATGCAGCTACTCAATCCTGGCCATATGGCACTACTCACTCACTCCCTTATTCCTTCCCTCCACCTGGCAGCAGCTAATTAGCTGCCTGATGGTCTAGGATTGCAACTTCCAGCTGGTTTCCCCATTGACTTTGGTTGTATGAAGCCAGTTGTATGAAGAATTTGCTTCGCCTAACGACCATGGGATTCAGTTAACAACGGTAACCAAGAATGCAATTTATGACTGCATTACTTAGCGATGAAAATTTCAACCCTAATTGCAAGAACTAAACTTTAAGTCAGGAACTAAACTTTATTAATATGTGCCATAGGAAATAGGCTACCATTTCTGAATTTGCAAAAAACACTGAGAATGTGTTTTTCTTTAAAAAAAAAACAGAACCTGCAATAGCCTAATCAAGATCAAGCCTATTTTGTATTTGATTTTTTTGGCTTCACTGTCATTTTTTAATTCTGAAGACTAAAAGAGAAATGAACATGAGATCTAATATTTTTCCACAGAATTGAATGATATAGAAAACCATGGCTGGTATAAATAAATAAGCACCAATTTAGATGCTAGTACTTGATAAATTAATTCATGAATCTATAGCCTGCATTTCCATAGCAAAGCATGCTTAATTAAATCATAATAGTGTGCAAACCAGGTAATTAATTCATTAATAACTTGTTAGCTTAAAATCTCATGTACAAAAAAAAGGATTTCTTTTAGGCAGCCAGGACAGATTTTTTAAAATGTCTTTATTTCTCACCATTATAGTACAATAAAGAGAATTGGTCATAGGTGGACTAGCAATATGTGTGCTCATTTATAAGGATATTTTGTATATTCCTGTTCTGAAATTCAAGCTAAAAGAAACAAACTTTAAAGAAATCTACTGTTCTGATGTCAAAGAATGCACTCTAAATGTGGCGTATTTTTTCATAATTATTTTTTTTGCAATAATTTATCAAAAAACATTTCCAAATAAAACAAATATATCTGAATTCTCAACATCTACCTGTTGGTAGCCATGAAGTAGGAAGTTTGTGCTAGATCCTTGCTGGCTGAAAGAGAAAAGTCACAAGTTAAATTTGCCAATACTTTAGGTGTACCACATTATGGATGTCCTCTAATTCTATGTCAAGACTGGGGAACTTTTTGTGGGAACCTGGGCTTATTGGTTAAGGCTAGGGGAATGATTACAGTGAGCAAAATCCTGTCATGTGAGGATAGGAAAAAGATTTCCAGTTTTTTTTCTGGCCTTGGGGTAAGGAGTCATATTGGACTTCTCAAAATATTTGGACATAGAAATGGTAGTTTCTCAAAAGGACAGAAAATACATTCTTCTAGTCAGAGGAAGCTGTGAGCACAAAATATGGTGTAGTCTTTAAGATGCATATTATGTATTATAACTGTACAAAGCATTCAACAGGATGTTTCTTAAGAAGAGTATAGCCCGCTGCAAAGTATTAAAATTGCTAGATTGTCTCCTTATAAATGTGCAAGCATAGGCAACTCTCCCACTGAATTATCAGTAAAAGAAAACACCTGTGCATGCCCATACATGAAAAGACAACTGCAAAGCATTCCATATAGAATGCTGTGCACAGCTTGAGTGTATACATTTCTGCTGTTAAGGCTGGTATTGGTATTTTCATTTTGAACCCTTTGATCCTCTAGACATGTAAAAGGCATATATTTAGTACAGTAACAGCCTTTTCTTTTTCTTTTTAACATGACATTCTTTACCAAGGAAATGTATTCCTGGAAATAATTTCTGAGCTAGAAAACAACTATTTTTGCATGTATGTTGTCTGAGCAACAATTGCAGTCATGTTTGGAACCTACCTCGAACTAGCTGTGTGCACTTCACCACATGAGTGTGAGGATGATCAATGGTGATTTCAAATCCTAGAAGAAAAAAGGAAATGTTTAGAATGTGGATATAATTTGCTTGTAATTCTACATACCATGCATGTCTCTGATCCTGGGAGGCAAAGTAGATTGTTCCTCCAGTCAATTAATACCGCTCTGTGCTCAGATGCAAATAGGACATCTCCTGGGCTCAAATACATCAATTATCTAGCACAAGAATGCAACAGATATTGCAAGTTTCTGAAATACTAAATTCCTGGATAAAAATGCTGACACATTCAAGTATTCTAAAACTGATTCTGAATTAGATAATAAAATCTTAGCAACTCCTTGTTTTTCTGCTCACTTTAATAACCCATGCAAGTGCTTTACCCTTAGAATAGTTTTTAATCAATTGTAAATTTGTTCTGATAAGATTTTTATTCTCGTTAAAATAAAATATATGAAGAAACTAATATTCTTTATTCCTGAAAATTAACAGGATACAAGTTTACAGATTATGTCCATACTGGCCATCACAATTGTTAAACATTTATGACAAATTATCTTTAACCTGTTTCATGCATTACAATGTTTCACAGCAAGAATTAATTAACATGCTTACACACTATATATTGAAGCCAAAATATCTTGCTCAACAGTAATAGAAATGAATTTTGCATATAACAGTAAACAGTAGGAACACATATATATCATTTTATAATGGCAAGCCTATCAACTATCAAAGTGCAAAAAATACCATTTTAATTGCTAAAAACCTTTCAAATGAAGAATTACATTTAAGAAACAGCAAAAGCTGAACATTAATAATGTATAGTAATTTATCAGGATATTAATTTCCTATCCTGGATTATCAAACTGATATAGTAATACAGTTGAAACATTAGACTGTCAAGCTGCTAAGACTTCAATGCCTGGAACCTAAAGGATATAAATCCTGTTAAAAAGAAAATCCTGTTTGCACATTCATAGTTGTATGAATATATTCATTCAAAACATAAACAAGTCATAAACTGGCCATTATGACAAGGACTGTCGCCTGGACTGATGGCTTCCCATATTGGTCAGCTGTGAAGAAGACTGGGGTTGGGTTAGACTCTCCATTCTGCGGAACATTCCTGGGTCTGAGATTCATGAAGCAGCCCGTCCGCTTGGAAAACTTACCCAGGGTCTGCAGTATTATGCTCTCTAGAATGACCAGGTCTTGGGCTTGTTGCAGGTAACCCTGGGGTTGAGAGGACAGGCAGGTTACTTGTGATGAGGCACTCTGTATTAAGCCTGCATATTTCTAACACTCTCTTGAGGAGGCAAAAACATCAAGGGGGAATCTTTATTATATTTGTGCTGGAGAAAATGGGCATAAATGTCCCATTTCCAGAGGAAAGAGCACCAAATGCACACACAAGAAAAGTTGCTGATTGCATACTTCTACTGTTGAAATTGTTCTGTAACACAAGTTCAAAATTGCCATTTTGTTCCAATTTAGCTTTAAATTAAAGCTTCCCCCTTGTTGGCAAGGTTAGATGTGCTGGTCCTGTGAGGAAGGGCTGTGGTAAGAACTGAAACAATGTGCTTAATAATCTTTTTATTTGAACAGTAAAAACAACTGGATTTCACAAATCAACTTCTATATTGTCATAAGAGTGTGATCCTGGCAGACAACATCCATTCCTCAATGCAAGCTGTGCTACAACCAAGTTTTCATCAACATACTGGCCAGAACACACAGGACAGACAAGCAATTTAGCTTATAAAACCAAGAGCTTTCTGTACTATGCACCAAGAGCAGTAATTCTTTATCTGTATTCAACTGTTAAATAGTCTTATTCTGGAAATTATTCAATTGTATTTCAAGATGGCTGTAGCACTGAGTAAAATAAAGCATGGTGGATTTGCACTGCCAGGATATGTTCTTTCTTTCTGATTTATTATGTACAGTATATGTTTCACAGAAATTTAACTACTTACCTCACTCCGTGTATCAGGAGCAGCTTCCAGAGGGTGCAGACAGGCATGAGTAACCTTGATGACATGCTCCAATTTTCGAGGCTGCTCCTCCACCTTGGCTGCCAGGAAAAGGGCAGCTGGCGCCACAGCCTTTATAGAGAAGAAATGTATTAAATATATCACCTCTCAAATAGTAATATCACACTACTCTCAAATGTGCAAAAGAAAAAAATATATACATGTTAGAACCAAAACTGTCTGCAAACAGTTGAAGCAGGAATGTTCCTTCACTCTGAATTTAAATTAGCACCTTTTTGGTCCACAAACTTTTTTTCTCCTTAAACAAATTACAAAAATGCACTGTAAGCATAATTTTTTGTGAGCATATGTTGATTATTGAATGAAGATCACAAAATAAAATCTTAAAGAAAATAAATAAGATCTTACAAAATAAATCTTAGTAACTTATCTGCACAAAACCAGCTAAAAGTCTGAAGTTCAAATATGTAGGTTTGTATGAATTGTTTATGGGAAACCATAAATAAATCATTTTCCATTGCAATGTTGAGAGTTTAAGATATTTCCCTCAGAAAGTAAACTTCCTTGTTGCCAGGCATCCGGTTAACATGTCAGTATTCTAGCAAGCATTTTATCAGTAATGCCTCAAAATTTGCCACATATTGTTTGATTGTTGTTGTCTAAAGTAGCATTGTTTATAATTGTTTCCTTGAAAGCTTCTTAATTTTAAAAATGAAGAACCTCATTATTACTTGTAAGCATGTAGATCTAAGCATAAAAATTTGATGGAACCTGAAGGATTAACTCCACAGTATATTTTCTTCAACTATTAAAGTTCTACTACTTCCATATTATACACATATTCTTTAATCTATTAGCCAAAAAGAAAATATATAATAAATCCATTCAAAACTCCAGCTGATAAACACAAACTGATGCCATACTTACATTTCGATGAAAGTGGGTAAAAGACTGAACCATGTAGAATCGATGCATATAAACAATTGCGGTATTAATAGTCAGTTGAGAACTAGTGGTTCATCATTAAGGAAGATGTTAAATAGTGCACTATTCTTCTAAAGAAAAAAGTATGTGAAAGCTAAATATTAAAAAAAGTTGATTTCTTAAAACTAAGCCAAGAATAGAACTGATATCTAAGTAAAACTATACATGGATTTACATAATTAGAGACTCTGACTTAAGACCTTACGTAAATATTTTAGTCAATCTTACAACTAGATATATTATATGCATATACACACACATATATATACTGCAAATATTTTCACAGTAAGCCTGCTAAATTGCATCTTTAAAGAAGTTGAACTAAGCTTTGTATTAAGGGCTTCAAAATTTATTCAAGCCAAAATGTCAATACTAATACGGCTGGAAAAAAAAAAAAGAGACTCAAAAGTAAATTAATGCTAACATTTTAACCAAACATACGGGGGAAAGGATGGTTCACTTTTTATTCCACCCCCAAACATGATCCAATTTCGAAATTATGTACCATCCAAATGCAACACAGCAGACAAATGCCCCTGGCCAAGTAACATGTTACTAACTGGCCTCTTGTGCTTTTGCGAATCAATTGAGACTCCCTTCAGCCTAAACCGTAACAGGGTGCCGACACCCAGCACATGTGCGTCTAACATTCACCAACCGCCGAGCAAACCTAAATCTGTTTTGGCGGTTCCAAATCAAGCTCCGGCCTAAGGCGCCCCAGCCATTATAATCACCTCCCCGCCTACAGGAGCGACGACCGCGATACCCTTTTAACACTGCGACCCCACCCCCATTCCCCATAAGCCTAAACCTAACAGCCCCCAACCCAGTTGTTCACGCGAACCTCCGGCGGGCCTAGTCCTCTTTCCGTAACCCTGCCCCAGCCCAATCCCGGCTTGAGGCGCGGCCTAGTTGCCGAAGGGATACACGTTGAGGCGCTGGCCCATATCCTGAAGCAGGTTAGCTGCTTGCTGCCGGTACGATAACTCCTTGTCTGGGTCGAGTCCTAGCCGCCAGGAAGGACTCCGAGCGAGCTGCTCACGGGTGAAATACCAGCGTCTTCCACCTCCCGCAGCCGCCGCGCTAGACACCGCCATGATGGCCGTCGTCGCCGTCGACAACAGAGCATGCGCCGGAGAAGGCACGCACGCGCCGGCCAGCATTCACGTGATCGCGTCGAAATCCGCCGCCGCGCGCGCACTTCCTCCCCAGCACTTAACGGGGGGCGGAAGCTGCTTAGCGAGTTTCCGGTTTTGGCTTGCCCGCTTCATTTGTAGGCGATCAGTGTTTTCTTGCCCGTTGTTTTGGGTTCTGGAAGTACGGGAGAAGGAGAGCGAGGGGGAAAAAAAACCAAGAAAACTAAACAAGACTTCGTGGTTACAATATTCATCTAGATTTTTTTTCCTGGTTCCAACTTCCTATGCTTTGCTTAACATCCAGCCCCGTTAACGTTTTTTGGGGGGATGAATAGAATAAAATAGAATACTTTATTGGCCAAGTGTATGGACACACAAGGAATTTGTCTTGGTGTAAATGCTCTCAGTATACATAAAAGAAAAGATACATTCGTTAAGAATCAAGAATCATAACGTACAACACTTAATGATAGTCATAGGGTACAATCAGCAATCAAATTATACTAGGAAACTATAAATCACAAGGGTACAAGGGACAAAGTTAACAGTCCTACAATCACAAGTGAGAGGGGATGGGTGATAAGGAGTGATGAGAAGATTAACAGTAGTGCAGACTTTGTAATAGTTGAACAGGGTTGAGGGAATTATTTGTTTAGCAGAGTGATGGCTTTCGGGAAAAATGAGAGCTCGCTGATTATTTTGTAACCTTTTGGTTCTTAAAAAGGTTTTTATTTATTTATTTATTATTAAACTTATATACTGCCCTATTTCCCTAACAGGACTCGGCGGTGTACAGCCACATTAAAATACGAAAAACAGTACTAAATTAAAAGCTACTAAAAGACCAAATATAAAAGGCTGAGAGCTAAAAAAGAGGGCTAAAAACAAAACACCAGACGAACCCTAATTAAAATCCCCTAAAAACCCTAGGCCAGATCGGCTTGGTGAAATAAATAAGTTTTCAACGCGCGCCGGAAGGTCAAGAGATCAGGGATGGTCCTCATCTCTGGGGGTAATTCGTTCCAGAGGGAGGGTGCCCCCAACGAGAAGGCCCGCACCCTCGGGGTCGCCAGCCGTCCAGCCGGCGGCATCCCGAGGAGGCCGACTCTGGGAGCGTATTGGTCGACGGGAGGCCGATAATGGCAGGAGGCGGTCCCGCAAATATCCTGGTCCCAAGCCATGGAGTGCTTTAAAGATGATAACTAAAACCTTGAAGCGCACCTGGAGGATCACCGGGAGCCAATGCAGCTCACGCAGGAGTGGCGTAACATGGGAGCCCCGTGGAGCTCCCAACACCACCCGCGCAGCCGCATTCTGCACCAGCTGGAGCCTCCGGGTGCTCTTCAAGGGAAGCCCCATGTAGAGAGTGTTGGCATAGTCTAGGCGGGAGATTACGAGGGTGGAGGTGACCGTGCGAAGTGCACCTCGATCCAGAAAGGGTCGCAACTGGTAGATCCTACGGACCTGACCAAAAGCCCCCCTGGCGACGGCTGCCACATGGTCCTCCAATGACAACCGTACGTCCAGGAGGACACCCAGATTGCGAGCCTCTCTGTGGGGGCAAGAATTTCCCCCCCCCCACAGCCAGCGATCGAACTAGCTGGCTGTATCGGGGCGCCGGGAAGCACAACCACTCAGTCTTAGATGGGTTGAGCTGAAGCCTGTTCTTCCCCATCCAACACCGCACGGCCTCCAGGCACCAGGCCATCACCTCGACGGCTTCATCGGGGTGGCCCGGGGTAGAAATGTACAGCTGAGTATCATCAGCGTACTGATGGAATTCTACCCCGAAGCCACAGATGATCTCACCCAGCGGCTTCATATAAATGTTGACAGAAGAGGCGAGAGCACCGACTCCTGAGGAACCCCGCAAACCAGGGGCCTCAGGGCCGATTTCTGCCCCCTGAAGACCCTGATTTCCGATTAAATTTGGCAGCACATATTGGTGTGATAGAATCAGAAGATGGCTGCATGCAGCCGAATCCTAGATCTGAGATGGTTTTGGCAAATCTTGAGGATTGCTTCACAGATACCTGAACAAGTTGACTGGATTCAGCTTTCAGGCTATTGTATATTTAATACAGTCAAATAAATTTGATTCCCTCGACAGACCATGAAACATTATGATGCTTTGTGTTGCCTGTATGGTTAGAATTTCCTGGTGACTGACCAGGTCCAAACTTGCTTAACTTTCTGGGGTCAGCCAAGGTCGGTTAGGTGTTCCCAACTGGCAAACAAAACAAATATGATCAACCTTAAGTCAGCTGGGAGCATTTTTGATGCTGTATGCAAATAAGTGCAAGTTGATGACATAACAATGGGGAATGGGGTTCCAAAATACATAATTTCTTCAACTATTGCCTTAAGACATCACAAACTGCTTTCTTAGCTAATGTACTAAGTTCAGCAGTATATCACCATGGTAACAAAGCAAACATGGTTCGGAAACTAGGAAATGGAATGTTGCAGTTGGATACAGTTGAACCTAAGTACTGAAACATAAAGCTCCGGTAATGGCTTTCTTCGGATTAACTTTTCTAGGTCTTCAGGATCCCTTTCGTGATAAAAAAATATCATTACCAAAATATGAAATGCCAGGTAAGGATATTATCTAAATAAAGTTAGAAAGTTTGATTTTTTTGTTTCTTGGGATTTATTAAGAGTTGTTCTGCATGTATATTTATGCACACTTCAAAAATTTCAAAATTTAAAACAAAAACCATAACAAACCAGAGTTGTTGCTATTAGTAGGGAATCAATATTGTTAAAATGAGATACTCACCAACATAAACCTTACATTTGGAGCATAAGCATTGAGTATTCAATAATTTGCATGTCCATGACATGTTTTAAAAGGTGGGATTTCAACAAAGAAAATATAAATCCAATTATATTGGTAAAATTGTTATTCCTAGGCCCAAGGAATAACAATTTTGAAATTCTAATATTTAATGCTACATGTATACACACACACTTATACATACACTGGTGCACTGAAATATTTTTAGTGAACAAGAAAGTGGATGAGTTTCAGTGTTGAACACAAATCTCAGTTTTTCACTGTGAATATGTTGCTATCACATATACCGTGTTTTCCTGAAAATAAGACCAGGTCTTATTTTCTTTTGGGCACTAAAATAAGCACCAGGTCTTATTTTCGGGGGATGTCTTACCTGCTACCTTAAGACAGCTGCAGCCCAGGGCTCTCACGCCCCGACACCTGTCGCACCACGGTCTGACTTCTATGACTGCTTGCGGACAGATGCCACATGGCTCATTGTGCCGGTGCTGCCTCTTGTGGCAGGAGGGCAGCACTATTGTGATGTGGTACATAGTGTCCTGCCACAAGTGGCAACGCCGGTGCAATGTGCCATGCTACCTCCTGCCGCAAGCAGCGCTCCAGCGCAATGCGCTGCATGGCATCCAGCTGCAAGCAGCCACAACAGCTGTTGAGCAACAGCATGACAGCTATCAGGGTGTGGAAGGCCTGGCTGTAGCGGTCCTAAGGTAAGTGGGTGCGGGGCTTGTTGGGCAGCTCTACCCACTCACCCCCGCCCTAGCTTAATTTTTATGCATGCACCTTGCGCTACCTTGTACAACCTGATGGTGGGACAGAGTGGGTGGGATCTTAAGTAGGACTTATTTTTGGGGTAAGCTTATATTAGGCACGTGTAAAAATCAAGCTAGGCCTTATTTTCAGGATAAGTCTTATTTTTGAGGAAACAGTATAGCTACCTTCCACATTTGGACTGGTGCAAAAATTAAGGATATATATATATATTACCTCAGAAAAGGTAATATATATATTACCTCAGAAAAAGTTGTGAAATTTTAGATTATGGGTCTGCCAGATAAGTGGCTTTGTTCAATGAAAATGATATTGTATAGACCAGCTTATCTATAGTGGATCCTGTTAATTAACCACCAATTTGAGTTAATATTTCATGCACATGTGGCTTGACTAAATGTAATTATGACTAAATGTAATTATAGTTTTTAAAACCCTGCAACTGGAAGCCAAGGGGAAAGGATTTTAACCAGTATTTCTCCTTAACCCATGAGTTTGCCTCAAAATTACAGGTACACACAGGCAGTTTTTCAGGTATATTTTCTGCTACTGCAATCTGATGTATTGCATCCAGACATCTGAAGATCTATACTAGGCTTAATTTCAGACAAATATATTATCTAGTGCAGCTGTTTTTTTGTTAAAATTTATGCATTCCAAAAACTTACTGCTATAATGATGCTGTAATCTTTGTTTTATAATTAACATTTTAAAATGCCTTTAAACAGTAATCAGAGTAGTGATATAAACAGGTTTTCCAGGTTGTCTCTTATTAATCATTTTTTAAGAAATGGAATTATATACTGCACCTTCAACACTGTTAGGTATTATGAATAGTTTAGTATTATGAATTTTTTTGTGTGTAACTTGCTCTGAATCTTGTCCGAGAATTGCTTTCTTGGAATGACATTTTTTTTTCTGTCCATCTCCAGTGGGAACAATCCCTCCCAAATTGGAACTTTTCTACCCAAAGCTCCCACCCATAGGACAATTTGGATATGATGATGACACTGAACACCAGGGCAGCCATGAGAAATATCAAGAGGCTATCAGACGGAAACGGCTCAAGAAATGTAGGTGAAGAAGCACCAAGAGTCAGGTTTAAATCTAAGTTTCAATAAATGCAGAAATACTCACAGCAGGAATAGAGGAACCTGTGATTCACTAGAAGTTTAATCACAACTGGCATCATTTGTGATCATGCAGCATATTGGCCATGGGTGAAAAAAAACCCCATAATGCCTGGAAGGGCTGCTGGGTCTCTGTTCCCCCAGGGAATACATTGCAGAGGGGTAACCGTACTCACAATTTACAATATACTTCAAGTCTTTTGGTTTAAGAGCAACAGCATGGATAGGGAGCACATAGTTCAAGAGCACGCTAGGCGACAATGTGGGCTGAACCAGAAGAAAACCTGATGGTCCCTGGGCTTCCTGCAGTGGATGAGGAGAGCAAATCATAAAACTCTCACCTCGTAGCTTGACCCTTCTGTATTCACTGCCAGCTATTTGGGTAGTATGGAAAAGAAGCAAAAACCTTCACTTTGATGTTTGTTTCCAATTAATTGATGATCAAATAATGTAGCAATCAGTTGCAATAGCCTGTAAAAAGTCTCCTTTGACTTGAGCTCAATTCCTGGTGACTTCATGAAATATCCATGAAGTTCTCATGACAGAGGAATAAAAATTGTTTTACCATTGTCTTCCTCCATATCTCTCCTATTTTCTGGTAGTTTCCTATCCAAATACTAATCAGGCCTGATTATTCTTAGATTCCAAACCAGAAGAGGTCAACCAGGCACTTCCATCTTTTAAAGCTACTCACAGATACTAGGTTGAATACTAATTCTTAGCCAACAGTTTAAAATAAATGAAACCATCATATTAAGTACTAGGAAAGTATTAATGATTCCAGGCTAGGTTTAGTAAGCCTGGCAAAATACAGGAAAGAATAGCCGTCGGGTTTCCAGGGAATAATGTAGTTAAATAAGAAATAGCAGGAGGGAGAGGTTTTGGTCAAAGGCAATTTTGTTTAGAGATCCTACCTTGCCTTGCCTACATATTTAAGCCCTTTCCAAGCAATTAGAAGATTTACTCTTTTTTCTAGACCCCAATCAAGAATACAGGGTATCACTAACTTGTGGACAAGATATTGGTTGGTGGCAGCCTAAAAATCTATCAATCAAGCCAGAAGATACATTACCTTGGATAAAGGTGACAAAGCATCCACAGGTGCGGAGCCCCATGACCAAGTAAGCATTCAGTGAGCAACAAAGAATTAGTTCTTCCATCTAGTCTAAAATGGATGATCTAACTTCTTTTCCTTTATCTGAAACTGTATCAGTATGTGACTTAAAATTGCTCTCAGATATAGAAACTTCATTTTTTTATAGAGAAATCTAAGAATCAGGGCCACGGTACTGGTAAGCTTAAGTTCATAAATTTAATAATTTTATCAGTGAGCCGACCTGACAGAGCGGAAGGGGGGGGGGAGAATGATAGGCAGGGGGGGTATAGCATCTCTACCTTCAAAGAGTCATAAGTAGGTTCTTGGAGGGGCAGGGGGAGTGTCATACATGACTTCAAATGGTCATAAGCATGGATTACCTGCACCCAATTATAGAACTTAAATTGTAGACTAAAATAATTACATCAAAACAGGTGGATTCTAGATGTGCAATTACCCTAATCTTTGATAAGAAACTTAGAAGACCCATAGTATAATTGGATGGAACTTTGTCCGAAAATTAAGGACTTCCTGTGTTTTTTGCATGAAAGCTAAGAGAATAATGTTGCATTCATTCTTTTAAAAGGAAACTAGACTTCTAGCAGAGCTAGTATTCTTACAAAAACAACATTGCTTATATACATACTTAAACTAGTTTAAGATTTACATGAGTATTTGTACATTGATAAACAAAACAGCATAAAATGCACTATATTTTGCTATTGCTTAAGGCTAATGTTGGATGAGATAACACTTCAGCTCCTGCTACCTTAAACCTATATTCTCACAACCTGCTCAATCTGATTATTTAACTAACCCATTTTCCAGGTTTAGATAAGATACTTAACCATAAACTAATAAAAAGTCCAGGTTTGCACACATGGCAAGCGGCTAAACCCCCCTCCCCAACTCTAGTAAAGGCCAAAATTGACCACATTTAGCTTAATATATTGTATCGTACAATCAATTCATTAGATCTAACTCATCGTGTTGTATGAATACAGCCTAAGAGAGAAAATACATACAGGACAGCATTTTTCCTGGATTGTAGCCTTGGGCTGTATATGTCTGAATTCGAGGGAGGAGATTTGACGGGTGGGGGATAGGGAGAAGCACGTCACACCAGCTATTACGAACCTCTATAAACAACAAGCCCGATTCTTCTCACAACTAAGAAACTGAAACGTAATCCTTCTCGGGAGCAGCCCAAACCAGCAACAACTCTGTTTTGTTAAACCGGACCGTCAAACAGCGGTCACCGAGTGCACCTACGCGAAAGGACCGCCAGGGGGCATAATAAGGTGCACCGGTATAGCTTGCCAATCTTGTTTCCCATCGGGATATTCTCGTGCGTGTGTACGTAGACATACACGTGCACTTTTCAACATGCTACGAGATGGAGGCGCACTGCCAAAATGGGGGGGGGACGGGACGGACGGGTCGGACATTATTTTTGAG
Source organism: Bungarus multicinctus (assembly GCA_023653725.1). Lineage (NCBI taxonomy): Eukaryota > Metazoa > Chordata > Lepidosauria > Squamata > Elapidae > Bungarus > Bungarus multicinctus. The sequence continues at coordinate 143,258,288 of CM042834.1, forward strand.
ACCTCACGACTCCCATCTCATCAACTGTCCATGCAAGGTACCTTAAGTGGGTAAATATCTTCCTCCGGAGAGGACGCGGACTGTGGTCCAATATGTCTTACCGTAGCAAATGAACGAGTATCTGCTGGCACCGGGCTTTAAAAGCACCTTCCGACCCCATCGGTTCAGCGAGTCGGAATGAGCTGAGTCGGGGCAGCGGCGGGGGGACTGGAGGGTTAAGGGATCACATGACACCCGGGAGCTCTTAAAGAGGTACCGCGCCTGCGGGGAAGCTCTTCCCCCTTTGCTGGACCGAGTACGGCGAGGTCGGGGGGCTCGGGGGTTTAAAGACGTGGGTCGCTCAAGAGCAAACTCTGTGAAATCGCTTGTCCCCTTTGGATGTGATTGATTTTCGGGGTACAGTCTTCATTAGCCAAAAGATGATTTTCATTGCTCGGTGCTTAGATTAAAAAAAGTACGAAGGTATTCTGCAGAACAAATTCTCTTGCCACGGTTATATTTCGCTCTGTTAAACAGAGGTAGTGCACTTTACTGGTTCTATCTAGAGACTAAGAACAGGAAAGGGAATTGACAATTCCATTTGGGTTTTTTTTGGCTGTAGGTTTATAGACTATATGGCAATCACTGATCCTCTCTTCAGCCTGTTCTGAATCCAGGTTCCTGAAGCCTAAGAAGAAGCAGGAGAGCCCCTTGACCGGGATAATATGTGGAATTATCGAGTTTGTTCTCTCTCTGTCTCTCCTGCAAGAGGCGGAGACTTTGTGTGTGTGTTTTCAATAAATCCAGAGCAGAACACAATTCAGCCTCGGTCCAGAAGGAGGGTTGTTTTTCTTGCATTAGAAAAACATTTTCATTTACACAGTAGTAGCATGTCACTCATTACAGCAATGTTCCTTGCTTATTTATCAAACTTATGCCCCCATTGCAGTCTGATGATTTTCAATGGTTTACAGTGTGTACAATGTGGAATAACACTTAAATATCCATTATGGCTGGGTTAAAACATTTTAATAGAAAAACAAAAAAAAATGGTACAGGGAAAAATGGCATAATCCATCTTCACACACACACCCATCAAATGGTTTGTGGTAGAAATGTGGACCGCACCACTCCCTCTGCTTTGCTTATTTCTGGTTTACTCCTGCTGACAGCCAGATACTTGCTTCCCCATGACTACTATGGCCCGTGTGGTATTAACAAGAAAAGTAAACCTGGGTGTAAAATCATTTTACAAGGCGGCCATTTTTAGATAGTCAAATCGCAGGCTCACAATTTGTGTCCTTGCCCTCTAATGATTGTGTTTGCACATTCTGCTTGTTAATGGTTAAAAGACCTTAACTTCAGCTCAGAAGCCCTAAACTACACCATCGCCTAAAAAAAAAGGTAAAGTATTTTAATGAGTAGGTAACCATGCTCAAAATTATCAATTCTCACTATAGCCTCAGATAATATCACCCAATCCCAAATACTCATTTGAATCAAGCTCAGTTCCTGTTGACTTCATCGACTCATCCATTTAATTGTCTTGGCAACAATATATACATTATTTGACCCTACCTTTCTTTTAGATTATTTTCCAAATCAGCCATATAATATCTTGGTAATCTCCCTTCCAAGGTTTACAGAACCAACCCCACAAGTAACTTTTCCAAGATCATCTAAGGCTGAGTAGATCAGGGATTTTCAAATAGTGTTCTATATAAAACTTGATATGGTTTCCATAAGAGGTTAAAGGGAGTGAGCTGGAATTCACTTGAATACAACCAAATTTCTATCACTACAAGTTTGCTTCTTGATTAGTGGTTCCAGGATTTACTTACATTTTAATTAACAGGTTTTGCAGCCTGTAAAAGTTTAATATCTTCCCCTCCTAGTAGATATTGTTACTTAGGCTCAGAAAGTACTAATATGTTAATGACTTTTCATGTTTTCAATGAAAACAAAGTGCAATTTAGTTTCAGGCATTAAAGGACAAAGGTTAAATTACAGAATATGAGATAGCGAATTGAAAGATTTTAAAATATAAGCAACATTTCCAAGGATGGGTGTTAGTGAATTTCCATTATACAAAAAGTTAAGAACATATCTAACATCAGTACAATTGAGCGGGTTCAGAAGTATTTCATGAGAAAACTCTTGCACTCTTCTGTACACAATAGAATTCCCCATGCTATTAGGCTAGAAATTCTCAGTTTGGATAACTTAGAACTGCGTCACTTGCAGTCAGACCTAGGTATTGCATACAAAACTGTATGTAATATTTTACCTGCAAATGACTTTTTTTGTTTTAATGGCAATAATACGCACACTAGCAACTGCTTTAAACTCAATGTAAATCATTCTAAACTTGACTGTAAAAATATAATTTCTGTAAGAGTTGTCCAAGTCTGTAACGCTCTACCTGATTCAGTTGTTTCAGCTACAAATTTTCAGTTTCAGTCACAAATTGACTTCCATGGACCTTACACCATGCTTATATGGTTAGAGGAGGGGGTGTGCTTAAGTGCACTAACATGCCTATCATCCCTGTCATTGTATTTTCATTCTTTTATTCTTGTTCTCGTTTTTGTTTGACAAATTCTAATAAAAAACATCAGTTTGCTATCACAATTCTGCACCTTGTTGCCAGCCAGTCTTCAATACAGCAATATTATTCATTCATCTCAGCTTTAACACTATAGGCTGAGGACAGGAAATTGTAGAATTTCTCTCATTTTTATTTACTGTGTTTTTCTGTTATTTGCCTATTGGGGTATAGGCTGTACAATCACTAATTCATACATACATCTTTCCCAATTAGAAGATTAGCATAAACTATGTACATTTAATTTTCCACCTGCATTCACTGTTAAATAATTGCCTTAAACCATATTAATTGTATAAGATATGAATTAATATGATGGCTTTGATAAGAGATGTCCATTTTGAGATTTTTTTTTGGCTATTCATTTTATTTTTTGAATTGTTTGCATCTTTAAATACAGCTTTAAAAGAGAAACAACCATCTCGCATATAATCCTTTAAGTGATTTAAATATGTGGACTTAATCAGTTAGGGCAGGCCTGTCAAACCAATGGCCCATGCAGTGGTGGGATTCAATTTTTTTTACTACAGGTTCTGTGGGCGTGGCTTGGTGGGTGTGGCAGGGGAAGGATATTGTAAATCTCCAGTCAGAAGTGGTATTTGCCGGTTTTCCAAACTACTCAAAATTTCCACTATCGGTTCTCCAGAACTGGTGAGAACTTTCTGAATATCACCACCCAGGGGCCAAATGTGTCACACGCTGGCCAGGCCCACACCTAGTTTAGCAAAGGGGGGGAAATTGTGATACATCATTGCCATGATAGGAATTTGACATCCCTGGGTGAGGGCCAGAGGTGTCAAACTGGCAGTCCACAGGCCAGATGTGTCATGCACAGGCCACACACACCCCAGCTCTGCAAAGGTAAATGTCACAATATGTCATTTGACATCATGATATGGCAAATTTGACACCCATATGTTAGGCAATAATTTTTTAAAATGGAGGAATTTTCATTTTTAAATATTAATCTTCACAAGCTGATGTCCTCTACAGAGATGGGTCTACAATATATAGAATCCTCAGCTTTCACGACTACCAGATGGATTGACGGAGTTTTATGACTAACATGTTGATCATACTTGATGGGAAAAGCTCTTAAAACTGGGGATGGGAGTGCAGGCAGGAGTTACTGCAGCTATCTTCCCCCATCAATCTCATTAGAATATGTCTCTTCCCAGGGAAAGAATGTGTACACATTCAAGTTTTCTTAAATTGTTTAAAATTGTTTATGACCAATTACTCAGTAAATATTGTGCATAATGGCTATGCTTTTGAGGCTGAGAGAGGATCTGCTTAAGATCCCATCCCATCACCATGTGAGATGAAGCAACATTGTGCAGGAGGCAGGGCTCAGGTCTGGCCTTTGCATGAGGGAAGGTAGGAATATTGGCTCCACCAAGACTAATTAGGCAATCTGCTCAAAATGGCCTTTTTTTAACAGGGCTTTCAAAACTTTAAAGCCTATGAGCAATGAAAGATTGCCATCCTCTTCATTTGAAACTGTTTTTTATCATGTTGCACAGGTGAACTGAGATTGCATTTCAGTTTTGGGAACCACTGTCATGTAATTGCAGTGGCATATTAAAAGAGTAAAATAAAACAAGAAGCTTGTTAAACTTTACCCAACTTGCTTTGTCCTTTAGCTATTAACACCCAGGGAACTGCAGCCGCCAAACATCTCCAGTGCATTACGGGTAGTCCTTGACTTATGACAATTGAGCCAGTTGTGAGTTTTACCCCCTTTTATGACCTTTCTTACCATAGTTAAGTGAATTACTGCAGTGGTTAATAGTAACACGGTTAAGGATACAGCAACTGTCATAAAGATGAGCCAGTTGCCAAACATGTGAATTTTGATCCAGTGACCATGGGGGTGCTGCACCGGGTTGTGTGAAAAATAGCACTTTTTTTCAGGGATGCAGCTTCAGTCACTAAATAAATGGTTGCAAGTTGAGGATCATCTGTATTTAATAAGAAGTCTCATTACATTCAAATACGCTTTCTCGCACAGAGGCACACATGGCATTGCAACTTAGGGCTTCTTAATTGTATGACAAAACTAGTAACAGTATGCAATGATGCCAGTCCAGTGAAATCATACGATGTTTAATGTTGCCCTCTCCCTGCTCCTGATTCCATTCTTGGGCAGGTGTATATTATGTGTGTGCATAGGACAGAGGGAAGCTGAGATGATGGATAAGCAGACACATTGAAATGCACTAGACAGAATAAAAATGAAACAGCGTAATATAAAGTGATCTTTAATATATAATTTATATATAATATATATTGTAATATATATATATATATTACAATATATATATATATATATATATACACAAACCAAAAAAGTACCAAATAAGTACCATAATCACCCACTCCACAAGGTTGAGCCATTTTAGCATCAACTTTAAATGGAGTAAGGAGATATGGGCAAAGATGCTTTTGTCACACAATTCACTTTTCTCCTCCTGCAGAGCCTGTCATCAAGATGGGCACTAATATCACAGAGACTATGCTGAGAGGTGATTGCCTTCCATTAAAAAAAAATATTTAAAAAAACTGAAGCAATTAAAGAGATCTTTTTAAACCAGCAATTTAAAATGGTCATCATCTCTCCAGCTTGCTTAAAAACAACACCTTCATTTTTTTTTTTTTGCCCTCATCTGCTTTAGAGAAACAGAAATATTACATTATCTTACCACTTCATTGCTTGGATTTCACTTGACACCCCCCCACCACACCTAGCCTTGGTTCAAAAGTATCAACCTTGAGAGGGGGGGGAGGGGGGGAAGGTAGGGAAGGAGTCTGCATTGTAGACTCAGCAGAGACAAGCAACCTTAGCTGAGCCAGTAAAATCCAGAGCTGTTATGAGAAAGAATTCCTTCCGCCAGGAGGATCAAAAGAAAGATTCCGTATCTCTTCAGGGAAAAAAGAAAGTTGCAGGCACCATGGAGATTACAATCATACCCTCTCCATAAAGGAGAAAACAAAGGCAAAAAAAAAAAAAAATCCACAAAACTGAAGCAGGCTTCATGTCTTCATCATCCGGCAAGTCTCCTTCCCACTATTGGAGTGAATTCAGTAATCAGTAGAAGAAATAGTTTTAGAATTGAGATTCATGCAGTACCAAATCCCACTAAGTGCAGAATTTCCATCGCTGGATGGAACCCTTTTTATCGTGTATGCGCTTCCCCCCAAACAAAACAATTTTTTTTTTATTTATTTTTACTGCAATACTCAAGCTTAATTTCTCCGATCTTCCAGCAATCTTTGGACAGAGAGAACCCCAGGGCCCACCCACATCTGCAGCACCAAATTCTCCCCAATTTACACTAGTGTGTTAACACTGGCTCTTGTTGCTGATTTGTAAGCCCTTTCCTTTTCCCTCCTCCTCTCTTCCAAGGTCAGGGAGGACCAATTCAAGGACACCTCAATCCTGGACTGTTCAATGCAAACATTGCAGTTCCCTCCCCCAACCTATAAAAAAATGGCAGGAAGACCATAGGACAGGGAATTTTGAAGAAAATTGTAGGTGGATGGGAAACAGCTGTAACCAAAGTCCCACATGGAAAGAAAAGCATCCTCCACACTTAGGAGCTAACAATTGCCATTTCTTTTCTTTTGGGGGCTTCCTGCAGACAGTGAAAGAGGTAAGCCTATCAAACCACTTCCTCCAGTCATAGGTCAATCTCCTCCTTTTGCTCTTCCATAAGGTGGGATTATGTCTTTCTCTGCCTCTTTTGGAAAGGCAGGACTGGTGGAGAAAACAAGCTGCCTCACCCCCACACTTTTTCTTTGGTATCAAAGCTGGAGTCTCGAGGTCCCTTTTTCTGAAGCACCTCAAACCTCACCCTTTTTTCCTCACAGCCGTTTGGCAAATAAGAACTGTACCCCTCCCTTCCCCAAACAATCACCCCTTCCCAAGAAATACGCATTCCTGAACTTCACAGTGACAAATGTGTGCACATGTGCAAAAAACAGACTAAGCGGGTGTTGCCGTGAGAGATGCGATGTTCTAATGCGACGTTCAATAGGCATTTTGAGGGCAAGCAGCATTGATGTACTTCCCAAAGTTGTGGTAAAGTGCCACCGGCAAGAGAAATACGGCCTCTTTTCAAGAGCCTCTAAGTAACTTTGGGGAGAGGCGAGTGGGAGGAACAGCCCTCTTCAGAATGAAAGTGAAAATATCAGCTTTCTGGATCCAGAGATTTATAACTCGGTGTGACTTTTAACCACTGCTGTAGCTTCCCCTCGCCAGATTGTTTGGTCAATGCTAGGAGAAGAGTAAGTTCCACAAGAATGAGTTTGTTTTCCTGATCCCAAAGAAATGGGCCCAGCAGAGGGAGGGGCACTCCAAATTAGGCTTTGCTCCCAATAAATAAAAAATAAGTCTCTTAAGGGGCAGAGTGATAACACCCATCTTCTCTTTGTCAACACCGTCGAGGATGCCATGATAGAAACATAAGGGCTCTCCTTTCTAGAAGTTTGGTTCTAAAATTCAGATCAAACAGAAAGAACCGATTAACCCCGTGGCTGCTTAAGCCCAGCTTAAAAGTTTCCTTGGTTCCAAAGGTTCTTGCTAACTGGTAGGGCCTCCATTCAAAAAATAGGTAGTCATCTCGCCTTTGCCCTTGACTTTGATGACTCCACGGCACTCCAATTGATAACCTTTGGCAGCTAATACCTGATAGAGGTCAGTTGTCACCTAGGGGAAGAAAAAAAACAGGGACAAAAATTCTTAGTAATCAGCCAAAGAAATGAGTCTAAGAGTCTCAACATTTCTACCAAGTACTTCTTCACCATATAGCCATGAAATTCATTATCACAAGATATAGCCAAATCTGCAAAAATCAAAACACTTTCATCTTAATCAAATCTAAAACTACAACAATAGCACTTAGACTTATATATAGCTTCACAGTGCTTTTACAACCCTCTCTAAGCAGTTTACAGAATCAGCCTACTGCCCCCAACAATTTGGGTCCTCATCTTACCGACCTTAGAAGGATGGAAGGCTGAGTCAACCTTGAGCCGGTCAGGATCAAACCCCTGGCAGTCAGCAGAATTAGCCTGCAGTACTGTATTCTAACCACTGAGCCACCACAGCTCTTAAAACTATAAAACTACAGGTAGTCTTCACATACAACAGTTCATTTAATGACTGTTCAAATTACAATGGCATTTAAAAAGTGGCTGTTTTTCCAGTTACAACCTTTCCAGCATCCCCATGGTCACATGATCAAAATTCAGATGCTTGGCAATTGGTTCATATTTATGACCATTGCTGTGTCCCAAGGTCATGTGATCTCCTTTTGCGACCCTCTGACAAGCAAAGTCAATGGGGAAGTCAGATTCAGTGAATAACTGGGCTACTAATTTATCAACTGCAGTAATTCACTTAACAACTGTGGCAAGGAAGATCCTAAAATGGGGCAAAACTCACAAATTTCTCACTTAACAACAGATATGTTAGGCTCAATTGTGGTGTAAGTAGAAGACTACCTGTATATAGGTAGTTGCATCCTGTCACTGCCTTTCTAAATTCAAATGAGTATTTTCCTGGGACAACACAGCTGTCACATGAATCCAGGAAAAAGTGTGGTTCCCTTAAACAGCTGCTGATTCATTTAGGGTCCCCTTGTACATACGTGCTAGTTGTTTCCGGCTCTAGGGGGCGGTGCTCATTTCCGTTACTAAACCAAAGAGCCAGTGCTGTCCAAAGACATCTCCGTGGTCATGTGGCCGTCATGACTAAATGCCAAAGGTGCACAGAATGCTATTACCTTCCCACCAAAGCGGTCCCTATTTTTCTATTTGCATTTTTACATGCTTTTGAACTGCTAGGTTGGTAGAAGCTGGAACAAGTAACGGAAGCTCACTCCATTACGCAGTGCTAGGGATTCGAACCGCCAAACTGCCGACCTTTCTGATCAACAAGCTCAGCGTCTTAGCCACTGAGTCACTGCGTCCCTTTGATTCATATAGTAACGGCCTCCAAACTAGATCCAAATAGAGCACGCTTATTTTTATCTTCAAAGAAACTGCTGGCCTCGGCTAAAAGATCATTTTCTAAAATAAAAATCAATGTGACGCTTGACTTTTTGCAAAATCCCATCCAATTTTTTAAACAAAATTAAAGGTACTTTGCAATTAGTGTGAGTTTGAATAATGCAATTTAGTGCAAAAATGTATTTTAAGATTAAATGGTGATCATTTTATTCATGATGGGAAAACGGTCATCCCATAACTGCTCTCACCTGAATGCGGTCAGGGACGCCAGTGCTGTCCATACGGCTAGAAACATTTACAGTGTTGCCCCAGATGTCGTATTGTGGCTTTCGGGCTCCAATCACACCAGCCACTACTGGCCCAATGTTTAGTCCTAGAAGAAGGAAAAAAAACCTCAAAGGTCAGAATGAAACAACTTAAATGCATTGCAACCCCTCTTTTCCCTCTTGCTATTTCCAAGACTTTAACTGACCAATTTTCATTTGGAAATTATTGAAAGAGTGTTCATTGATATATTTCATCTGCTCCATCAGCCTCATGGCATAGTCGGCCAGTGCAGTGATGTGAGAGCGCCCCTCTCGGTCATAGGTGCTATCGTTCAGCCCTGATGCTGCCATGTAAGTACTTCCAATTGTCTTGATCTTCTCCAGCTGCCTGAATGGTTCGTCACTGATGATCTACGGACAGGAGGAAGGATCATGCCATTTAATATTATGAAGAGCATTATTATATCACCGTTTAAAATAGTCTCAGATAGGCAGAAACTTGGCCCTGCTCCCAAAATTGTTTCCTATGCTCCTGATACCGGGTCAACAAGACAGGGCAAACTTTATGAATGGGCATCTTTCTCAGCCTTGGACAGCTTTGCATAGACTGTAGCAGTGCCTCTCTCCATAGCAGAGTAATACAGTACCTGTGTTATAGGTAGCTGCATCCTGAATTGCCTTTCTAAATTCAAATGGGTATTTTCCTGGCACCGCACAGCAATCATGTGAGTCCAGGAAAAAGTGTGGTTTCCTTAAGCAGCTGCTGATTCATATAGTAAGGGAAGGTACTGCTACAATCTATGCAGGCACAAGCCTTCCCCTTTGAAACTCCTGGACTGTTAGACCTCCTTCAATTCCCTGGACTATCAGCAGTGCATAACGCTGAAGGTTACTGCCAATAATCTGGTCCCAAGTTGCTCAGGGCTAAAAACAAGACCTGACTGATCCTGCCAGGAACTGTGTGGTAGGTAGCTCAGTTCTTAGAATGCAGTATTGCAGGCTAATTCTGCCCACTGCCAGGAATTCGATCCTCACCACCTGAAGGTTGACTCAGCATCTCATCTTTCCAAAGTTGGTAAAATGAGGACCCAGATTGTTGGGGACAATATGCTGACTTTGTAAGTCACCCAGAGAATGCTGTAACGTACTATATAAGTATATAAGTCTAAGTGCTAGTGCTCTCACAATAGTCTAGAACAGAGTTCCCCAACCTTTCCAGGTTGGCATCCCGTATTGGAGACAGAGAAAAGGGGGAAAGAGGGGATGCTTTTGTGTAAGGGGCAGCTGTGAGCACAAGCGCGGCCCCAAGCACCCGCTTGCATGAGGATCCCCTGCGATGCTCACATGAGTGGGGCACAAGCCCCATGACGCTCGTTTGAGTGGGGCTGAGTGCGCACACCAGTCGGCCACACACATGGCCTGGTTGCAAATAAGCCACGGATCTGTAGTTGGCTGTGGCCCACAGGGTGGGGACCGCTGGCCTAGAACAACTGAAGAGAACATGTTGAAAAATGGCAAGTGCAGCCTTTGAATCGTCAGGCTGAGAATTCTGATGGAGCTACCTGGGTTGCAAAAATCTAAAGATCGGCAAGGAGCACAGGTAGGCCTCGACTTACGACTATTTGTTTAGCGTCCATTCATCAGGCAGTGAAAAAGTGATCCTCACACTTATGACCATCGCAGAGAGAAATACACACCCACATTATCCTTCATCAAATGCCTTGTTACTTTTAATAAAATCTGTTGCAATGCAGAGCACATTCTGCCGGATAGGTCTTCAGCAGACCCATGCAGGTAAAAGATAATTATTTCTTAGAAACAAAAATTCTTGATCCTTTAAAGTTTTCAGGTAGAATTTTTTTTTCTCTATTTGCAACTTTGAAGATGTATATTCATATTCTGACAGGTAGCTTCTGTGCCCTTAACCAACGTTTTTCTATCAATCAAGGTTATCCAAATTCACCTGACAACTCAAAGTTGTCTCAAGGACCAGATTTACATTATATCTTTTCCGACATGTAATGGCTGCTGAATGTTGGCTACCAGACCACTTCAAGCAACTTAAGATTCATTCTGTAGTTAAAAGTGAATGAAGAAAAAGTATACTAAGGAATATAATTGCAGGATTTGTAGTCTGCTAAGTCACGGTTTGTTTAACCAGGGTTCAGTCTAGAGATGGGAATGCCTGGGGGAAAAAATGGAAAAATTGGGGGGAAACCAGAGTTTTTTCTGGTGTTCCCCCCCCCGCCCCCAAACGATGGGGAAAAAGTCCTTCAGTCCAATTAGCTGAGTCTATAAACAATGCTTGACAAACCGCAACATCAGAGTCCACATAACACCCAAACCAAAATATCTTGGCTTATTGAGATGTGTGAAGCCAGTCATTGTTGGATCCACCAGCATTCATTTTGCAGGTTTCTGCTGTTGTAAATAGCAGATAGTATTATGGAGGGGAATCACCCATACCAAATTATAATCTTTCTATTTTCCTTTCAAGGCTCTCCAGATGTTGTTGGACTGCAACTCTACAATCCCTCTCGTCAACTATTGCCCTACCACTTAGAGCTAATGGGAGTTGTAGTCCAGTAACACGTGGAAGGCCATGTCATGCCACTTCCTGAAAAACTGAGACTTTTTACCCCACTGAGTTTTAGTGCCTTCCATTTTCCAATCTTCTAAAAAACGCACACTTACCTCGTCAAAGTCAGCAATGATCTCGTTGAGCAACCGAAGGCATTCAACACCCTCATTGTTGGCTTCCAGCTCCACGTAGAACTCAGAGAAGTTGCTGATCGAGGCAAACATGACAGCTACGCATTCGCACGACTGGTGGTACAGCTCATCGTTGAGGCGTTCTCGTGCCAGGAAGTGAGCTGCCACATCTTTGGGCAAGATGTTGTGTAATAGCCGACGATTATAAGCCTGCAGCTCTTCCATCTCTTCCTTCTCACCTGTAGCCTGGGAGAAATCAAGTTATCCCTTATGCAGGCATTAAACAGAAGGCAAATCTTAACATATGAATAGATCATCTCGGGACTTACAAGTGGATCAACAAGAATTCCTGGTTCTAGTAGTCACAAAATGCTAGCTATCCTTTTGAAGAAATAAAATAGATGGCTGGATAGGCTAAACTGAATTTCTGCACAGAAGGAGAGTTTGGTTCATTTAATTTTAGTGTTCATTTTTCAAAAGTCTAAAGATACTACATAATGTACTCAGTCCATCCTGAGTTATACAATCTTTGTAATTTATTCATGTTCAATACATGCAAGATTAATAGGAAGCACAGTCCCGTTTTGCAAAAGCCTGAAAAGAAGAAGTTGAATTCTGCATCACATAAAATTCTGTACATTTAGCTTTTAAATACATATGCATGTTTACATATATCTGGATTGCGTCTGTTTCCTCGGAAATAACTTAATAAGATAAATTGATTTTCCTCAATCTGACAGTCTCTGTCACCCCCATATACCATAGTTATTGTCCGAATTAGTTGAGGATAATGAGAGTTGTAGTACAGTATTTCAAATATTCATTTTGTTCTGGAATATCCATTTAATTTTTAATAGATATTCATGATCTTTTGAATCGCCAGTGATTTAGAAATTAATATGGGAACATATTCTCTGTGTACTGTTGGAATCACAAAAAAATCACCAAAAAATGACAATTTTCTTTCAATTATACAGGTAATCCTCGACTTACAACCACAATTTTGACCAGAATTTCCATTGCTAAACAAGGCAGTTGTTTTGCTACAGTTGTTAAGCAAATCGCTGAGGTTAATTGAATCACACTGTTGTTAAGTGACCCTGACTTCTCCCATTGACTTTATTTGTTGGAAGCCAGCTGGCAAGAATGCAAATGGCAATCCCATGACCCCGGGATATTGCAACTATTATAAATACATGTCAGTTGCCAAGCGCCTGAATTTGGATCACGTGATTGTGTGGATGCTGTGATGGGCATACCGGTAAGTGTGAGGATCTGTGGTAAGTCATTTTTTTCAGTGCCTTTGGAACTTTGGTCAGTCACTAAATGAAGAATTGTATTTCAAAACTACCTATACTACGGAGAAGTTATCTCTGTATCCATAAGTCAACAAGAACTTTTCTGCTAGGAGTCTTGAAAAAAATGCAGACTGCATTTAAGCCTTCCATTAAGCAGATAACAACCAAACTCAACATATGCTATTTTAGTTATATAATAAGAAAGGAATAATATGTTTGTAAGACTGGGTGCTACTTGTATACATGTATTTTAGTTGGCTGTTCACCGCCCTGAGTCCTTCGGGAGAAAGGCGGTATATAAAACCTAGAATAAATAAATAAATAAATACTTGATGTTTCAAGACCAAACCAGAATTTTCCAGAGACTTTATATCTCAGATAACTGGTACCTACAGGGTTGGATGTTGTACAACAGTGGTCCCCAACCTTTCCAGTTCTGCAGATCGGCAGGGGCAGTGGCAGAGGTGATCATAGCGGCCGGGTGGGGAGAGGGGATGGTTCCATGTAAGGGCACCCACCATTTGCACAAATGGAGTTTCGCATGCTCAGCTGTTTGCCCACAACTTGCGCAGCTGGTTCCCAACGGGCCATGGCCCAGTTCCCTTTGGGGATCCTTGTTGTACTACTACATCATTAAGAGCTTGTATGGCAAGCTCCCTGCCTATTGCTGATAAAAACTCTAAGGCTAGCTCTAAGGCTCTTTCCTGTCCAAACCCTGACAATGAGAAGAAGGAATGTTAAATAGGAATGGACAAAAGATAAGAGCCAATCACAAATCTGGGTATTCAACAATACTACAAACTCTCTCTTGCAACTTGTTTTCAGAATCTCTATTTTTTTCTCCAATACCTGTTGTTTCCAGAGAAAATCAAGGCGCGCTGTTGATTCAACTTGTTGGGCATGAAGATAGAGGGCCAAAGCAAAAAGCAACAGGATAACAGGTGTCATGTACTGCAGAGCCACTTTCTTCTGTGAAGAACTATTAAATTAAATTGAGGGAGGCAGAAAACAAGAGAGTAAAGAAAAAACACAAAGTACTTTTCACTTCTCATGATCCTAACACCTTGGAGCTTTACCCTATGATCTTTGCCACTCCAACTCAATCAGCCCCCTAATTACGCTGTTGCCAGCTGGCCTTAGATGCTATATTCGAGCCCTTTCCAATCTGATGTAGTCCAGACTAGTTAGGAACAAAAAGACACAGAATCCTCAACCAGATCAAGTTTCAGTCCAAACAAATCTAGGAGGTAACACATGGGGAAAGGAGCCATATGCAGAAAGGCAGGAGGTGCCCTGAAAAAATTAATAATAAACATAAAGTAATATGAATCTTGAAAGACCTGCATTGGCTCTTAGTTGCTCATCAGGTACCATTTAAGGTATTAGTAGCAACCTTTAAAGCCCTAAATGGCTTACAGCCCAGCTATCTAAGGGATTGCCTCTCCTATAGCCAGTCTGTGTGGTTAAATTTAGTCATCAGGAGTGGCCATCTTGGACACATCTACTTGACTGAAGCTTCTCTTTCTATAAATTGGAGAAGTCTTTCTCCTCAATTGCTCCCAAGCCACGGAGGGTGCTCCCTTGGGAACTGTGTTGGTTCCCTATCTTTGTCAAGTGTCTAAAGAAACATTTTTTCCAAATTACCCCAAATTTAACACTGTTATTCTCAACCTTTTGTATCTTTTTTAGTCAGCCACCTTAAAGGGTCATCGAAGCAGAAAGATAGGATACTGGTCAAAATCCTCATCCTCATCATCATGATATTTTATTTTCTAATCCTCTTCTTGACCACAAAACCTCTGCCATATCTCTTTAATCATTATTCCTCACTTAAACTATTTCTAAAGTTAGTGCACAACTGCAGTTGTTTACTGTGGTCCCTTGATACAATTTGCTTCTCTTCCCTTCTGTTATATTAAGTCCCTCCGGGCACTCCATTCAGTTTAAATTTAGATTTGCAAGATCCTCTGGATATGTACTTATCTTGTCCTTCTGATAATTAAATAATATCATCAGTTTTGTCTTGTTGTGGTAGAACAAACAAGACTCATGGAAACCCAAAACCAGCATGAGCCAAAACAAGGGGAATAGGCAAAATATCCCTAGTCATCTGTTCAGTTCTAATGCTCAGGAGAGTAATGTTTTTTTTGTCCTAAGAGCAAGCATGCTTCACAAAACTTTGGTGATACTTTCACTGGTTTCTGAAATTTCCCTACCCATCTCTTTCTCCCTGCCATCAATCCCCCCCCCCCCCACTCCATTTAGTCCACACCCAATTCCTACTCACCAGGGCTGAGTCTCATTGAAGGCTGGCCTGTTTTCGAAAAGAGAAAAGAAGACATTTTTAGAAATAGTCCTTGATAAAGTCTGAATTATTCTGGGTCTCTTTTCCTTTGTTTAATAAGAGGGGACTCCAAAACTTGGCAACTTTAAGATCAGTGGATTTCAAATTCCAGAATTCTCCAGCCAGCCATGCTTGAAGTTGAAGTCCGTCAGCCTTAAAGTTGTCAAGTTTGGAGACTCCTGATTTAAAAAATACTTTCAGATAAGAGATTATATTTTAATTACAAGATTTTGACACAAGACTCACAAGGCTTAAGTCAACTTCTGAATGCCAACATTCTAATTTTAAGCCAGGCTTCGTTTTTTCATACTTTATAGTCTTCCACAATCCCACTGTTCTTTTTCTTGGGCAGCCAGAAGCATTTCAGAAGCTTTTGCCCCATTAGTTTTCCCTGCCTTCACAGCCTCATCTATTGAATGCTTTCGCTTTATATGTGAAGTTATGGTCACAGGTTAATTCTGTCTATTCCTGCATTTTATTTTTCAAAAAACCCTAACGGAGATCCCTAAATGTACAGTCTAGAGATGGAATCAGTAGCTTTTCCTAAAGCAATGAGTATTGTGTTTTGGCTGAAAAACATTTTAAAGATAATTACTATCAGATTGACGTTCCCCAATTCCTTAAGGAATTCAAGGCAGCATTTGTACTAGTCCCTCTTCCAATGTTTCCTCAGAACAACGACCCTGTGAAATAGGATGAACTGAGAGAAAGTGGAATGCTCAAATAATTCCAAGAGTTTCTGTGGCTGACAGTGAATCTGGAACCTAAGTCTCCCCCGTGACAGTCCACCCCATTGATTCATAACATCACATTTACCACTCTACACTTTGCCACTAGCCACTACTCCGTGCTGATTCTCATGTGAAAACAAAAATATTTAAAAATATTCCGATGATTTAATTTAAATAATTAAATAAGAATCATACAAATTTTGGAGGTCAGCAGATGCCATCTACTGCTGCAAAAGCCACAGTTGCAACCTCCTATTCAGAGAAAACCATTACTTAAGGAAAAAAGAGATGAATATTTCTTCTTCTTTTTCTCCTTCTTCCAGTGGACAACAAAGTCAATGATATGCACGTGGGCAGGAATGGTAAACCCCTCACTCTGAATTTGTGTGTGTGTGTGTGTGTGTATTCAGTCCAAAGGGATAAGGACCCATACATGGAGTAGCATTTCTGTATTGTGCTGGAGAAAGTTTATACAAATGTGGCTTTGGGGCTTTCAACTACCCAGAGGCTGTCTTTCAGGATGCTAGCTATTTCTCTCTCCTTGTTCCTGGGGTCTAGGACTTTCAGGAAACCTAGTTGGGTTTGCTCAACATGCTAACTGGGTCAAAGCCATGTTGTGTGAACACCACAATCTAATAAAAGCAGGACGTTTAGAAAGGCAAATAAATCTTCTAAGAAAAAGGTGGTTAGGTAGGGAGCACTTGAAGAACTCACTGGCAGAATTTTGGCAGCCACAAAACACAGCCCTTAACACTGAATGATTGATGGATTGCTCCATCCACAGTCCACCTACTGCTACCTGCCTGGGTATCAAGAAGTGCTGTTCATTGCCAAAATAATGCTCTTAAGGAGGATCAGGTATATTTTTTAAAAAATCAGAGTGTTTCGTTTCATTTGAAAACATACTGATAAAAGAAGGACTAGGCGGGACATGATAGCAATATTCCAGTATTTGAGAGGCTGCCACAAAGAGGAGGGGGGTCAATTTATTTTCCAAAGCACCAGAGAGTAGGGCAAGAAACAATGGATGGGAACTATTCAAAAAGAGAAGCAAGCTGGAATTAAGGAGAAACTTCCTAGCAGTGAGGACAATTAACCAGTGGGACAGCTTGCCTTCAGAGGTTGTTGGTGCTTCTCACTGGAGGTTTTTAAGAAAAGACTGGATAGCCACCTATCTCAAATGGTATAGGGTTTCCTGCTTAAGCAGGGGGTTAGACTAGAAGACCTCCAAGGTCCCTTCCAGCTCTATTCTGATTGATTGAAAAGATGGTACTATATTATCATTACAATTAGTATTAACACTGTTGTAATAATTTCCAATGCTAGATTCAAGGAGATGTCAAATCTAATAATGGAAGAGGTGGTCCTTGTTGACAACCACTTGTTCAGAAACCATGCAAAATTAGAAAGGCACTGAAAGAGTGATGGTTATGACCAGTCTTCAAAGTTCTGGCCTTTCCAGAACCCCTGAAGTCATGTGATCATGATCTTTAGCAATTAACTCACACAACAATTGTATTATCCTGCAATCACATGATTGCAATTTGCAACCTTCCTTGCTGGTTTCCCACAAGCAAAGTCAGTGGGGAAGCTGGCAAAGAAAGTCACATGTTGCTTGGGTAAATCTGGCCAATTGTGCACCTTCCCCCACCCAACAGCAACCATCCAAGCCCCACTGCGCTTACACCATGCCTCCCCTATAACTTGCACCACCTCACACATCCTGGAACAGTCAGCTCTGGTTGCACTGCATTTACACTGCACATTCTCCAGTGTTCTGACACCTTCTCCCACACCACGAGCCATTTCCCTGCCTGCTTGCCAGCTTGCAAACCAGTTTTTGACTTGCTTTGGCTGTAGAAGCTGGCAGAAAGTTGCAAGGTGGTGCCTGCTTAATGATCTGCAATCTTCACTAAATGATGGCAATAGGGAATGCGGGAATTGCTGTCATTAAGTGACGTGAGCCCACGGCATTGTACTTTACAACTGCATTACTTAGCAACAGAAATTCCAACCCCAATCGCTGTCATAACTCAAGGGCTATCTGTACAGAAGAATTATAGGGAACCACTACACCCACCCCAAAATCTTGAGACGTGTTTGAGACATGACTAAAGACTGAGATTCTTCCCACCCCTGGAGAGAGAGAGAGGTTCTTACAGAGCATTAGTGGCCACCAGCAAGTCATAGTTGTCAAACAGCACGCCCTGTGGGCCCTCAGCCAGTATCAGGTACACCACCTCCATTGTCACCAGCAGTGCCAGCTTTCTAAGGCTACTGATGTGCAGGAAGACGGAAGAAGCCAGCAGACTCAGCAACACTGAGTAAGTGAAGTACTAAAAGGAAGAAAGGATAGAAATTTGTAAGGACAAACCCGGATGTGTTCCCAGAAGTCTCACAATCACTCCCTCAAAGCATTCGCCAACCCTGTTTCCCTCCGTGAAATGAGACGTGCTAACAACTAATCACAATGGATGTTGTAAGTCTCCTCCTTTCAGTATCAGAGGCAGGAGGTTAATAAACATCCAAGTTGCCAGGGGGGCGAAATGGCTCTCTGATTCCAACACAGCCAACCAAATGATGGAGGCCGACTTTTACCGTTTAGCAACAGTTCAGATCTCCCATCCAGCAGGCCTCTTATCTCTTGCTCTCCCTCCTGCTTCCACCAACACATTTCCCCATTCCAAACTCAAGCAACCTTCATGGCCGAGAGAGGCCAGTCCACCTATCAACGAACTTCCGGGAGGGCAACATGGAGTGAAGGAGTAAGGAGACAACCCTCGGAAAGAAATGCTCCACATCGCTGCACACAAAGCTTGATGTCCTCCCTCGTGCCCTACTCAAACCCCATTTTCCACACCGAAGCCTTCTCCGATGCACATACCTCAGGGAAACTGCAGGTCAGGTCATCCTTCCCTTGGCAGGGTGGAGTGTCTGATGTCAAGGTATAATTGAGAGCATGGAGATAACAGGGATCTACTGTAGCTGGAGTAACGTTGTAGAATCTAACCACACAGTCTTGGAGCCGGATCCGACTGCAAGCAAACTAAAGGGTAAGGTAATTCAGCTAAGGAACTGCTGCTAATGATTCTAGAAGCCCCTGATCCCTACTGTAACTGGGTCTATGACAAATCTCTGAGGCTCTAGGGATGCAGATCAAAATGCTGCTCATAGTGTCCAGAATCCTTTCCTCAACTTTCCCTTGACATTTGGGAATTCTGATAGTTGATAATATCAACATATGGAGATGATACCGATTTAGGGAAATATTAATGCATACGGCTTCCTGTTTTCTTTTCTTGGCAAATAACTTTTTGCATAATTTTAGAAATCTTCAGTGCAATCAGAATCTTTGATCAGAAAACTGTAGCAGAGCAAGAAAAATAAAATGTCTACAACCCCTCTGTTCAAAACCTAACAAAGTGGAATATGCAAATACCTAAGTGTTAAGTCCTAGTACAGTTTGCTTGAGGGGATACACAAAATCAGCCAATTGTGGTTTGTAAAGCGTGGTTTATAACTTTGGCATTGTATGTGAACCAGGTCTCTGTAGTTCACTTCTAAAGTACAGCGTCTGGTAAATACATCATATAACTTGCTGTAATACACGTAATCCTCGACTTACAACAGCTCATTTAGTGGCCGTTCAAGTTGCAACGGCACTGAAAAAAGTGACTTATGATCTTTTTTCAGAGTTACAACCCTTGCAGATCCCTATAATCTCAGGATCAAGATTCAGATGCTTGGCAACTGGTTCATATTTATGACCGTTGATGGGTCCCAAGGTCATGTGATCACCTTTTGGGACAGTATGCAAAGTCAATGGGGAAGCCAGACTCACTTAACAACCAACTTATCAACTGCAGTGATTCACTTAACTACTGTGGCAAGAAAGATAATAAAGTGAGGTAAAACTCACTTAACAAATGTCTCACTTAACAACAGAAATGTTGGCACCATGGTCTCTGCCTATAGCAATCTTAGTTGCACAATTTACTATCATCTGACCAATCTTGTGAATTCAAGGCCTTTGCCCTTCAGCCCTCCTCCAGCATCTTTGCCCCTCCCTGCTTCTCATACCATGTTGACAAAGGCAGAGATGAAGACAAGCAGGATGGAAGCAACGCCAGTAATAGTGCTGTTGATTCGGGATTGGATGATCTTGCGAGACACCCTCTGCAAAGCGGCAGGAAAGGGCTACAAGGGATTGGAAAAGGTTGAATGAGTAAAAGGGGTGCTGATATTACCATTCATCACTTCCAACTAGTTCCAACTATCCCCCTTAGCCCGATGACATCAGAGCCAGATACCAGGAATCAAACACATGGCAGTCTTTAATCTAGAAGTCTCTGCAGTGGGGATTCAGGCTTTCTGCTGAGAAGCTGAATTGTGCTCAATAATATAATATTAATGATACTATAGATATTATTATTTTCCAATAACACTGGATAATAATAGTAGAGACAACCCTGGAGAAGATGGATGAATAATCTGGCCTGATATAAAACAACTTTCATTTTTCTATTTCCCCAATCTGGCCCAAAAAAAGAAGAAACTCCAAATCTTGCTTGATTACTGGTCCAACACCAATGAGTACTTCCCTCCACCTGCAACTTGGCAGGAGCCAGTGCAAAAGTGAAAAAAACATAATCATAGGTTCTGAAACAGCTTTCCAGAAGCAGGTGCTTTTCAAATGTGTTAAAATCAGGCTGGCTGGAAATTCTATGCAGGATAATCCCAAATATACCTCAAAGGTACCCAGCTGGAGAAGAATGCTCCAGCTGGAAAAATTACACACATCTCTATTCTTGATAAGAAAATGTGCCCAAGCAGAGTCCACAGCTGGTGGAAACAAAGTCAGAACGAATCAAGATTTGCTCATTAGTGGGATTTGTGAGAGCGTAACTTACACCAAGGCAGGAATAAATGGCACACACAAAAAGAATGGAGGCCAGGATGATGAAGATACTGATGTAGGCACCAAGCATCAGAGAGGAACTGTAGAAATAAGGAGCGTAGTTAGACTGAGAAATCCAGACACTGTCATCAAATTAACCTTTTCAGTACTTGCTAGTATACAGGCCTGATCTTCCCCAACTTGAGCCCTTTAGCTATGTTGGAAGACTATTCCCACTACCCCCAACACATCCAATGTTGGCTGAATGGTCATAAACCAACACATTTGGAAACATCGGATTAGGAGGGTTTACATAATGTTATTAAAGTACATTGCACCAATTTGGCCTTATGATGCCTCAGCACTGAAGTATGTTTTACAGCGATGTCATGAACCATCTGGCACTCCCTTTGCTTCAGAACGACTTTCACTTTGTTTTGCTCAAACACCAGCTTCAAAATAGCTCCAAGAGAATACATTACTCTCCTTCCCATGCTACTGTTTCTAAATTACTAGATGATCACTTCATACGCTAATAATATGAAGGGGAACCTGGAAATGCGTGTAGTTAGGTGTGTGCATGGATGGTGTGTATGTATACAACTTGCCATTTTTATTTGGATTATTTTGCAGTCATTTGGCTGAAGCGAGTTTCTCTGTCTGGCAGACTTATTTTTGAACTTGCAGCATCGCTGGAGCGTTAGAAGTTTCCAGGAACAGCACATTTGTTTGTAGCACAATATGGTACGTGATCTGGAATTTGGGTTTCTGCATCTGTGTGTACTATGGCTACTTTGCCTATATATGCCCCAAATACAGGTAGTGCTTGACTTACAACTACAATTGGGACTAGGATTTGTGTTGTTATACAAGGCAGTTGTTGAGTCGTGCCTAATTTTTCAAAGCTTTTTTGCCACGGTTAAGTAATTACTGGAGTTGTTAATTGAGTCACATCGTCAATAAGCAAATCCAGCTTTCCCATGGGATTTATTTGTCAGAAGTTGTTGGGAAGGTAGCAAATGGTGATCACATGGCCCCAGGACACGGCACCTCTCATAAATTCTTGCTGGATGCCAAGTCCCCAAATTTTGATCACATGACTATGGCGATATATGTGATACTGGTCATAGGTCATTTTTTTTAGTACAGGTGATCCTTGATTTACAACAGCTCAGGTAGCGACCATTCAAAATAACAACGGCACTGAAAAAGGTGACTTGTGACCATTTTCACACTTATGACCATTACATCATCTCCATAGTCATGTGATCTAAATTCAGATGCTTGACAACTGATTCATATTTATGACAGATGCAATGTCCCGGGGTCAGGTGATCCCCTTTTGTGACCTTCTGACAAGCAAAGTCAATAGGGAAGCCAGGTTTACTTAACAACCACGTTACTAACATAACAACTACAGCGATTCATTTAAGAATCGTGGGCAAGAAAGGTAGGGCAAAACTCACTGTATTCTGTATTACCTGTCTCGCTTAGTAGCAGACATTTTGGGCTCAACTGTGGTCGTCAGTTGAGGACTACCTGTACCCTGTTAACTTTGAATGGTCGCCAGACAAATGGTTATAAATTAAGGACTATCTATACTGGGTACATTAAGATCTTTCCATGTATATACCTCCTTCATCATGGGCATGCATATGCTTACCCATGTTTCCCTGAAAATAAGACTGGGTCTTATTTTCTTTTGGGTCCCAAAATAAGCACTAGGGCTTATTTTCAGGGGGTGCCCTATTTTTTCCATGTATGGGAGGCCTACTTCTTCTGCTTGCTCATGGCGTGCCACCACTGCCATGGCAAGGCAGGAGGGGATGGAGCTGCCTCACACGCCCTGCACCGGCTTACTTCAGGGCCCACACAGCCAGGCCATCCATGCCTCACACCTATCTTGTCTCGCAACCATGGCACCAACACACTGCTCAGCCTCCTGTAAGCAAGCAGAAGAATGGGTTGGCAGCCACATGGGCTCCTGCTGCACATGGCTGCTGATGCTGACACCGTGACCCAGGTGTTGGTTGGGGCGTGGATGGCCTGGCTGCAGGGGCCCTGAAATAAGCTGGGGCAAGGCACGATGGACAGCTCCACTCCATCGTTTCCCCGTGGCTGCAGCACCGCAACCAGATGGAATGGGCGGCTGGCCAGCTGTGCAGGCTCTTAAGTAGGGCTTATTTTGGGGGTATGGCTCATATTAAGCACGCACATAAAAACATGCAAGGGCTTATTCTTGGGATAGGTCTTCTATTCAGGGAAACAGGGTATGTGCATAATGCAAAAAGAGTACATGATGAACGTACTCTTGTACATGTGTCACTCACTGCGGGAAGATGACTATCTGGATGCAACAAATGAAGCAGAAGACCAGCATGGTACAAGCCACGTAACTACCAAAGCGGGTATCCACCTTTTTGGAATACTATAGGATTAAAAGAGAAAGGGGGGAAAAAATTACCAAGGAATTAAGGAACAGATGACTTTGTTTTCAATTTGAAATCTTAATTCCAGACAGAGAAGGGAAATACCTTTCTCTCCAATTCAGGTTTCTGGAAAGTGAGCAGAAAACGTTTGACATGATCCTTGCGCAGCTGGTCAATGCTTCGGGCATCAATGGCCCTGCCCAAGAACTCATCAACCTCATCTTCAGGATTTAAGGCTTCCTGTGTACTTCGGCTATGGGAAAGCAAAATTCACATGGGAGAGTAAAGAGAGACATGAGACATTTTATTTTATTTGTATCCCACTGGTTTTATTTTTATAAATAACTCAAAGCAGCAAACGTACCTAATACTCCTTCCTCCTCCTGTTTTTCCCTACAACAACAATCCTGTGAGGTGAGGTGAGTCGAGAGACTAACTGGTCCAAAGTCACTAGCAGACTTTCATGCCTAAGGTGAGACTAGAACTCACAGTCTCCTGGTTTCTAGCCTGCTGCCTTAACTCGCAGACTGAATAATGTGAACCGCTCTGGACTTCCTTGATTATGTGTGAGTTTGGAAGACAAGCCTCCAACTCCACCTCCCTGAGTACAGGTTCTCCACAGGGCTGTGTCCTGATTCCGCTACCCTTCACCTTGATGACCCACGACTGCTGTGCCAAACCTGCCTACAAATCATATTGTGAATTATGCGGCTGACAAGGCACTGGTGGGCCTTATCCAGGACAATGGCAATGCATATAGGGAAGAGCTGAAGGCTCTGATGGACTGGAACAGTAAAAGTAACCTGGTTCTAAATGTTAATAAACAAAGGAGATCATCGTGGATTTTAGAAAGAGCCGGCATGGTCATACTCCACTCTGTATCAAGGATGCAGCTATAGAGGTGGTTAACAATGTTAAGTATCTGGGGGTGCAGGTAACTAACAATCTGAATTGATCTCTGCCTACGTCATCCTTAGTGAAGTATGCAAACCAGTGTCTGCATTTCCTGCATTGGATGAGGAGAGCACATCTTTCTCCTTTTGTCCTAGCCACTTTTTACAGAGGCATGATTAAGAGCTATTTTAACAAACTGCATCACTGTTTGGTTTGGTGGCTCAGACAGAAAGTCCAAACAGAGAGTGGTAAGGACAGCAGAGATGATTATAGGAAGCTTGCTTCCTGTTATTCAGGATACTGCTTATAACCACTATGTGCTTAGAGCTCAAAGCATTGTTATGCACTTTATGGTCTGTTTCTGTTGCTGCCCTCTGGGAGAAGGTTTCAAAGTATTTCTAGCAGGACTTCCAAATTCTGTAACAGCTTTGTTCCCTATGCCATCCGTTTGGTAAACTCACAAGATTTGTTTCTCTTGCCATGTACATGTATACATCCAAACTAGACTACGTTGTTTCTCTGTGTCATATAATATATGTGGGTATATGCATAATTTTGTATGTATATATTTATGTAGTGTATGTTAGAGATGGAAACCTTTTGAGAGCTGTATGCAATGAAATTTCATTTTAATATATGCTGATTAATGTACATTCAAAGTGACAATAAAGTTATTCTATTCCTATTTCATTCCATTCCGCAATCGGTGCCATCTTTCATATATTGCCATAAGGTAGTTTAGGGACTCTGGCTTGAATGATTTTCTCCATCCCCACTGTCAAAATCTCAAGGAGGTTATAAAGTCATGGCACTTACTTGTCTTTGCTGGAATCATCAATACCCTAAAAGAGAAAGAGAGAGAAAGAGAGAAAGTATCATGTTCAAGAACACGCAGTATATGTAGCAGTTTTGATACCACCCATTCCCTTTATGGTAAATTTCAAAAAATTGCAGAAAAACCTGATAATTGCAATGAATACAGATAGTCCTCATTTAACGATGGTCATTTGAACCAGAATTTCCCCTGCTAAGTGATGTGGTCATAAAATGTGACGTTACATGACCGCATTGCTTAGCAATGGCAATCCTAGCAGTTCCCGTTGCTGTTAAGCGAGAATTGTGGCTCATTAAGCAAGGACCTCCTCACAATTTCCTACCGCCTTCCCACAATCAACGTCAGTGGGAAAGGCGGTAAGAAGTTGCAAGTCCCAGGTAACTCACAAGCCTGGTGGGGGACGGGTATGTGGGTGGGCACAGCAGCATGCGCAAGTGCTTTCCTATCAAAAGCCAGCAGGGAAGGTCGCAAAGGGCGATCATGTGACTGCGGGTGCTGCAATTGTTGTAAACACAAGCCAAGTATCCAGATTGCAATCACATGACTGTTGGTGTGGTACAGTAGCCAAAACTTCAAGGACTGGTCATACATGCTACGCATTCAGCGTCATTGCACCTAAGTGGTCGGTAAGGAAGGAGTACCTGTATAATTAATTCTATATGTGGTGAAGTTTTGTAATAGTCGGGTTACAGCATTATTCAAACTCAGATTATAACTCCCATCGTGCTGGTGGCTACAATATCAGAAAACCCAGATATTGTAGTTTTGATATCTTTGGAAAGCAACAATTTTGGGAAGAGTGCAAGTAGTGAACGTTGCCAGCAACATAGTTTTCAATCAACATTTCTCTCTCTCTCTCTCTCCTTTAGGGCAGACATTCTCTGGACATCGTTGTGATTATTAGTATTCCCACACATGTATACAGGTAGTCCTTGTCTTACAACCGTAGGTTTAGGGACACTTAAAGTTACAATGGCACCGAAAAAAGTGACTTGCGACTGTTTTTCACACTTATGGCTGTTGCAGCATCCACATGATCAAAATTAAGATGCCTGGCAACTGGCATGTATTTATGAGGATGGCAGTAACCCAGGCTCACTTGATCACTTTCTGTGAGCTTCTGACATGCAAAGTCAATGGGAAATCCAGATACAGATAACAGATAATCAGAGTTGGAAGGGACCTTGTAAGTCATCTAGTCCAAACCCCCGCCCAAGCGTGAGACCCTACACCATTTCTGACAAATGGCAGTCCAATCTCTTCTTGAAAGTCTCAAGCTCCCACAACTTCCAAGGGCAAGCTATTCCATTGATTGATTGTTCTCACTGTCAGAAAATTTCTCCTTATTTCCATGTTGAACCCCTCCTTGTTCAGTTTCCATCCATTATTTCTTGTCTTGTCCAGGTTTGCTTAACAATTGCATTATTAATTTAACAACTGCAGTGATTCACCGAGGCAAGAAATGTTGCAAGATGGGGCAAAGCTCACTTGACAACTGTCTTGCTTAGCAGCGGGAATTTTGGGTTCGATTGCGGGTCATAATTCGAGAACTGTCTGTACCAAATTAGGTATTCCTGGCAGTATTCACCCAAAATGAATAAGGAAGGGTGGTGGAAGGGTAGTATTTGCAAGCCTGTTTTTTTTTTTAATTAAAAAGAAAACGAACATTTAAAAACAGAACCCTCTAAGGTTACCCTTTTTCTCTCTGGTCCAAACCTCTGAAAAGCTGAGAAAAGAAACCTAATAGGCTGGTTGGCTGGGCACTTCATTATACCAACAGAGGGAACAGAAGCAGAGCCCTTCCCTGGACTCTCCCATTTCAAACACACAGGTAGGTGCAATAAATCCGACTGGCTTCAGGCTGGCCTTTGGCCAACAAAACAACATCACCTTCCAGCTTGCCTCCGAATAGCTGAGATTTACAGCTAAGAAGCAGGGCGACCTGACGGCTGGTTAATGCTCAACTTAATAGGGGTGGGAAAGAGATTCACAGAGAGTTTGGGAGGCGGAGAGTGAGTTTGCAGAGAACAGTAATTACCAATCTCTTCTGCCTTTTAAAAAAAAAAAAAGTCTCCTTTTTCGTATTCAGCCTCTGACTTCAGGCATAATTCAAGTATTTCTCATCCTGATAGTCTTTGGAGTTAGTTGACCAAATAATGCCAAAAAGGGGAGAGGGAAGTAAGTGGCCCTGACACCTCATATTCTTATTCCAGGTCTTCCTTGACTTAAGACCACAATTTAACTCAAAATTTCCATTGCTCAATTTTGATCCCATGACCAAGGGATGCTTCAACAGTCATAAGTGTGAAAAAGTCACATTTATAAGTATTTTTTTGGCAGTGCGGTTGTAACTTTGAATGGTCATTAAATGAATCGTTGTAAGTAGAGGACTACCTGTAATATATAAGTATATAGTCTGTTGTTTGAGCCAAAAGCCTTCTAGAGTAATCATCATTAACATTACCAGTTAATAATCATTAACTGGTATTCATCATTAACTAATTATTTTTAGCTGAAGAATATAACAGAGATAGATGTTATAACCATATCGTATCAGTAAAGTGAAAGTAATAATGGCAGTTAGAAAACCTGGGCTAATTTAAAACATTCTTTATCTGCCATCTAAGATCAAACCAGGCAAACCTCTCCAAGATAGATATGAAGGGCCACACAGAGAAAATCCAACCTCAATTCATTATCTACCTTACTTCATGGAAGAGAAAAGTGAAGAACTTGTATGGACTGGGTCTTAATTATTTCAGAAATTAAAAAGGTTCAGAACACAGTAATACCTAAAAATGGTTGGGAAGCCACTGCCATTGTTTCAAAATGATTGAGATGCAATCAAACCATCCAGTCCCAATCAACGACCTGTGTATTTTGTAGCAGCTAAAACTTCTGACCTATCTTAAAAAGGACAGTGCTACCTACAATCAATCATTACAATAATTTAAATGGATATTATCTGGGCATACAATATTGCAGCCTGGCTACCTTTGTGAAGAACAGATACCCTTAGCATACCACTGACGATGGGGAGAGGAAATTGTATATCACGGCATCTGCTTTAAACTTCCAAGGCAAAGTCAACTCTGTGGTAACAACATCCCAGAACGGCAAATCCATTCCTTGTGGAAAATACAAATTTTTCCAAGGCAGGCCCAAACATGGGTCCTTTTCTGGCCACACAGTCTTTCCATTTTGTATTATAGACTGAACTTTAATTCCTTAGGCCTGATTTACTCTCTGATTTATCTGAAACGCAAGTTCAGCATTTTAATTATATCTCCTGCATTAGATGAAAATGAATATGGTAGTAATTTGGATAGTTTCTGTACATTGACAATATTGTATTCCAAAGCCCCATATGACCTCAGGCATTTCATGCACGCAAGGAAGACTAGGAAAGGCACAGCATAACTGCTAGCAACAGAATTTCAGAATCACCTTCTGAAAATAGCTTAAAAGCTGAAATCATTTAAGAGAAGCACTTCCACACTGTTCTATCTGTTAGTTGCTCGGAGAGGACATTTGGATCGAAAGATCCAGGAGAATCACCATTCTTCCTTCTCTCAACTTAAAGCAATATATTCTTTGTGCCAAAAAGGCCAGAAAACATACTGAAATGGAACCCGAAAGTCAGTTTCACCTGACAGTGACTAGAATAATATGGCCAACTTCTGCCTATTTTCAATCCCAATCATATTTTCATCAGATTCTTCCCTAACACCAACTTTGCTCCAATTCCTTTCCATTTTCAAAATTATTATGCCAATGATGGACAGAGAGATCTTGATCCCTTCACATAATTTTGTCCCAATTTTCCATTGAGTTGGAAAGAAAAGGAATAGTAATTCTATGGGATGTGGCAAACTCAGATTCACTAAAGAGGTCTGAGAAATGATTGCAAGAGGCTGCAGCGCCTTGACTTTAGGATGGGGAAGGGGAGAAAAAGCTAGAACTCTCATCAATGGAAGCCATCCTGCAGCTCCCAAAAAATCCTGCAGTTTTCTCTGGTTCTGCTCAAATGCACAATACAGATTACAGAGACGTATCAACATGACTCACAGATTAAGGATAGACTGTCATGGAAAAAATTAATGTGGCCACTAGGAATCAAAAATTACTTGATGGCACATAATCTGTCAATGCATATGTGGATGTCATCATCATCTCGAGCCTCCCAGGATTAAGGAACAATGGTAGGATTGGTCTGGAGAAATCCAAATCTTGTTTAAATGAATGGGCTTTGAACCCCTCTTTCATATCCTGCCATTCAGTGGAGCAGAATTAGTGCTTTAAGGCGGCACCATAAAGAGATGTAAAGCTATTTGACTGGGATAACACAAAAGACAATTGTTTTTAAACAAAGTTGAATTCCTACCAAGAAAGGAATACAATGACTTCAAAGTATTTCATAGTAACACCTAACAGAGAGGATCCTTCTGCATTTTAACAACTAGTAAACTATTCCATTGCAATGGATTAAATAAGCCGTGCTATAGCCACTACTACGAGGGCAACACAGAATTGTCAGACAACGTTTGTCAATAACTGGCAGCACCGCTACAAAGACAATACTAGTGGAACTCCCTCTCAGATGCAAGCAGTATCATGGCAACAGATGCTAGATTACCAAATGTCATAAACAATCTGTACCATAGCAACAAACTGCTCACAAACAAATCAAAAGCAACCTGTAACAATGAATGGCAGGGCACTAGGAATTCTCACTTAGCAACCATCAAGAGTGCCACTAATGGAGAGCAAATTACCCCCAAATGTTTTAGGTGAGAGTGATTATAACAATAAAAACTAGCTTGTTTTGTTTGGATAGCAGATTTAATTTGCACCTTGACAATGAAGTGAGGAAGCTGCCAGAAGAAAGGCTTGAACAAATTCACAAACAAAGAAGCATATCATACGACCTACCAAAAGAATAAAATAATGAACAACTATTTCAAGGAGCCAGACTCCATACAGAGCTGATATTGACTGGATTCACTTATCATGTCAAAAACATAGTTTGCTCTGCACAATTGGGTGGTTTCAGATCCAAAACATTGGGTTTAAGACCCAAAACATGTTTATATACCCAGAATAGCTAGGCTCCTACAGCATGCTAAATCAAACTTATGGATTTCATATCTCTCTTATCAAATCCCTCCTTATTTCAGCTGATAAAAAAAAACTAGGATTCTCTAGATTCTAAAGAAGGCAACATACAGGTTGTCCTCGATTTACAACAGTTCACTTAGTGACTATTCAAAATTACAACACCATTGAAAAAAGGGACTTATGACTGTTTTTCACACTTAATGATCCTTGTAGCGTCACTTGAGGTTATGTGATCAAAATTCAGACACTTGGCAACTGATTCATATTTATGACGGTTGCAGAGTCCTGGGGTCACCTGACCACCTTCCTTCAAGCAAAGTCAATGGAGAAGGTAGATTTACTTAACAATTGTGCCACTAACAACTGTGGTGATTCATTTAACAACTGGGGCAAGAAAGGTTGTAAAATAGGGCAAAATTCGCTTAACAAATGTCTCACTTAGCAACAGAAAGGTTGGGCTCAATTGTGATTGTAAGCCGAGGACTACCTGCATTTAACATGAATGGCGAATTTCTATTTTTCAAAGCATTGTTACAATTCTGACCATTTCAAAATATTCCTGCCACCTCAGTTCCAATAGGGTCTTTCACTTTCACATGCTGCTCCCTCTTACTCTCTCTTTCTCTCTTCTCTCTCTCTCTCTCTCTGTGATTATTTTCCATAATCCCTATTTTTCTTCAGCAAAAAGAAGCAAAGGGCAGAGACAAGCAGAAAACCTAAGGAAGTGATGGCAGGAAGGAAGAAGGAAATGCTCAGGGAAACTACATCTTACATCCCCTAAGAAAGGCCAAAGGCAGCTGGGAGTGAAGCAGTGAGTTGTTATGGGTAATAGTAACAGAAGGTTCCTTGTTTCAAATTCTTCTGTAGTTCTGCTTCCTACATGCAGTGGAAAGCTGTAGCATAGATGGAGGCAGAGTAAGAACTCAAATCTTTCCCCATGTTAGACAACTCCCTGCAAATAAAAGAGATATACAGCACGACATGTGATAGAGACTTTCGTTCTTGGCTTGGAGTTGAACAGACCATTCTATTTCCTTGGCATAATTTTGTACATTGATAACAAGCTCAGTGCACTGCATGTTGTTAATCCTTATATAGTTCTGCAGTTAAAAGATGGCCACAAGAGAATTGCAACTCTTGTGGGAGTAAAAAAGGGGGAAAAACCCCACACACACTGAGGGCAAAAAAGTTATTTCCTAGCGGAGGACGAAAACAGCCCAGGAAGGCTGTTCAAGGCCTGCAAGTGGATTGGTGTGGGTGGAAGTGGAAGATGCGGAAGAAACCAGGAAAAAACCTGGATCAGGATTCCTCCGCACCACTAGGAAGGCTCATGGGGGTGTGGTGTGGTATGTGTGTGTGTGTGTAAAACCCGCAATCCTCATTCCTTCACCTATGCAAAATTGCTCCAAATAATTCATGCCTGAAACACAGAGTATTTTCCCTTGCTAATAAGCTTTCCTTATTATTAGAGACATCTGCTTACAACCAAAATTCCATTTGAAATTGTGTCACGGAGAATCCTTTGCTTTTAAATGGTGGTTCAGTGGTTAGAATGCATTACTGCAGGCTGCTTCTGCTAACTGCAGGCGGCCTGCAATTTGGTAGTTCAAATCCCACCAGGCTCAAGGTTGACTCAGCCTTCCATCCTTCCGAAGTGGGTAAAATGAGGACCCAGACTGTTGGGGGCAATAGACTGACTCTGTAAACCGCTTAGAGAAGGCTGTAAAGCCCTGTGAAGCGGTATATAAGTCTAAATGCTATTGCTATTGCTGCTACCCACATGGCCAAAGCTAACCCATTCAGAGAGATATCAGACTCGGAACACTCCCAGCTACCAAACATCTCAAGAGGTCCTCATACCAGGAACAATAGTATACCAAAACTGTACTTTATGCTAGCAAATGATATAATTTAGCTATACATTAACAAATATGCCTCATCTTCCCCTAAAATTACTTTTTTAAAAAAAAATTCAAATGCACAAACCAGCATTTTATTTCAACTGACTGCCTTCTCCAGTATTTAGATAATATTAATTTGTATTTAGATATTAACTGAGATTATACATTATATTAAGCTACGATTGTCAAGCATGATTTGTGAATAAATGGCAAATTATATCCTCTAATATTAAAACAGGACACTTCTTTAAATCTTCATAGCTATTTTAAACACCAGTTATAATCTTGTCTCAATTTTAACGTTTGTCAAATAAGCTGCAATGGCTAGGTTCCTTTATTCCTCTAAGCCATAAATGATCATTTATAAAAAGCAGCTGCATTCAAGCATCACATTAAGCCAATACAATACCCAGATTATGTTGAATGAAATGTAGAAACCTAGTCTTTGAACGTTAATAATAAATATTCTGATCAAAAATCTGATCGTAAGCTTTCTAAGTTCCAATCAATCTTAAAGAAGCTTAATATATTCAAACACTTATCAATTGAAATATTTTTTTTAAAAAATCAGCACAACAGTAAAAGAAAAAATGGTAGAGACAAAGCTTCTCTTGAAACACAGTGAGTGAATGAATAGCCTCCAAAATATTTCAGGAGACAGAGGTGGATCAGAGAGTCCCTAAAAATTCATATAGGTTCATGGGAAACTGGGACAGAAGGATAACTCCATATTGTCTACTCTTCAGGCCATCAATTTATGGGAAGTGTTAAGCAAATTTTTCCTAGAGCTTCCAACTGGGACAGAGTTATGGGTGTGGGCATGGAAGTGAAGGTTCTACTGCTGAGTATCAAACAAATAAACGATACAATAAGGGTGATAATATTACTTTTTTCCTCAGGTCAACAACAGCCTATCTTTCAGAAAGATGATATAAACTCTAGCTCTGACATGTTATAGGTATAGTTTTATTGACAATCATCCTACTATATTATACTACTGATAGTTTTATTGTTAGGGCCTTAAACAATTCCCCCCGCCCCATCTCATTCCCTCAGCCCTGTGTTCAAGGCCATTTTTTTCAACCCAAGAGAATATTCATGTATTTTAAGCACCATTCTAGGCTGCAAACAACTTTCAGGTTTTGTGCCTATATTTACTGCATAATAAGTGTCAAGATGACGAAAGAACACTTCACTACACTACCTATGCACAGGGTAGTACAGGTAGTCCTTGACTTACAACAACTCATTTAGTGATATTCAAAGTTACAGGATCACTGAAAAAAATGACTTATGGCAGTTTTTCAGAGTTTCAAACCTCTGCAGCGTTCCCATGATCATGTGATGGAAATTCAGATGCTTGGCATATTTATGACTGTTGTTGTGTCCCAAGGTCATCTGATTCCCTTTTGCGACCTTTTGACAAGCAAAGCCAATGGGGAAGCCAGATTCACCTAACAACCGAGTTATTAACTTATCAACTGCAATGATTCCCTTAATGAGGCAAGAAAGATAAAATGGGGCAAAATTTAACAAACGTCTCTTTTAATAACAGAAATTTTGGACTCCATTGTGGTCGTAAGTTGAGGACTACTTGTTTGTAAAGTTTATACCTGAACCATAGATAATTTCAACTGTCCCATTGGCACATGCAGCAAAAGAAACTCCCGGAGCATTGCTTTTTTCCAGGAGTATAGCTTTCCTCTTGACAGATATCCTTTATTTAAACGAAAGGGCAAGCAGTATTTCTTTAACTGGAGGACTTTATTTCCTAAGGGATAATCTATCGATAAGACTGAAACAGCCCATACATGGAGAGAACCATTCCTTCCATGACACTTCCTCTTCCTCTTTCCTGATATTCCATTCTCCTTTGCCAGTTTTGCAGGAAAAAGAAAACCAGCTCTTGCTGGAGATTTGAACAAACCCTAATACAAGTTTGCTTAGTATCATATGTGAACTACCGTAGGCTTTGGGGTTCAGAGCTTATGGGGAAAAGGCTTTGCAGAACTTCTATCCTAGGTTGAAAGATACTGTATTTAAAGGTGTGCAGTTTTCACATCTGCAGTGGACAAGGGTGTTTCAAATCTAGTATGGTGACCTTCGCCCAAAGGTACAGCAAGAGAACCTGTGCCAGATCCAAAATATCTCTGTCCTTTGCATCTCAAAATTGCATATCTCTACTGTATTTATCAATAGGACAACCAAGTATTTCTTCAAAAAATTACCTGTGAATCGGTGGGTAGGGAAGGCTCTTCTCTTTCTAAGAAGAGTAGACACATTGGTCCCTTTTAATATTAATCTGGTAATTATTAGCTTATTGGGGGAAGAGCTGTTTGCCTGGCATGTTTAACCTCTTTTTATGCCTAAAGATATCTCTAAATTCTTTCCTTCTCCAACTAGACTTTCTGGTTTTTCTTTGAAGACATTTTGCTTCTCAACCAAGAAGCTTCTTCACTCCCAGAGAGGTATCTCCAAGATACTTATTTCACGGGCAATTAATTTTAGTTAATAGTATTTAAGGCAGTTAATAGAAATATAAATGTATTTTTATCTGGACCCTTCTATTTTTTTGGAACATGACTTCTAACACATATTAATACTATCATAAAGGTAAAGATAAAGGTTCCCCTCTCACATACGTGTTAGTTGTTTCCGGCTCTAGGGGGCGGTGTTCATCTCCGTTACAAAGCCGAAGAGCCAGCGCTGTCCAAAGACATCTCCATGGTCATGTGGCCAACATGACTAAACACCAAAGGCGCATGGAACGCTGCTACCTTCCCACCAAAGTGGTCCCTATTTTTCTACTTGCATGTTTTACATGCTTTCAAACTGCTAGGTTGGCAGAAGCTGAAACAAGCAACAGGAGCTCACTCCATTACTCAGTGCTAGGGATTCGACCCACCAAACTGCCGACCTTTCTGATCGACAAGCTCAGCATCTCAGCCACTGAGCCACCACATCCCCTGAATACAATCATATGTGTGTACTAATGTACATGTATATCACCAAAAGAAGTTTAATGAACTGGGGGTTATATTGGGGAAAACATCTCCAGGAGCTGCTTTCAGGCATAGGGCACTGCCTAGATTTTTTTTTTTTTTGTGCTGCCTTTTTTTCAATCTATTACTTCTGCTTATCTCAAATTTGGGGTTATCCCCCTTTCAGCTCAATGCCAGGAAAAATATGCTCTACAGCATTTTTAAGCAGGAATGAAAAAACAAAGCAGAATCCAATAATATGGTATGCCGTCCTACCTCCTTTCCCAGGTACGGTCTCAAGCAAAGCCAAGACTTACCATCTGTCGTAACGCCTTAGAGTCCTTGTTCCGTGGAAATGAGCGCTCGGGGACCCAACGGGGCACCAGCCCTTCTGTGGAATTTGCCTGGGCTCGCTGCAGCTTGGCTAATATTGCTTTCTCTTCTTTCTATTGGCAGAAAGTGCGGAATGGGGAAGATACAGAACAGAAAGAACAACAAATGGAAGCAGGTGTTTTAAGACATTACTCCCTAGAGTAGGGATGTCTTGTTCTATAGCTTTTGTTATTTCAGCTCCAGGGACCAGAACATTTGTCTCCTGGATTATGGCGTTCTGTTCTCTCTTCCTGTCCCCAAGCAAATTTTAGTCATGTCCCTCTGCCCCACTCCCAGCACTTACCCGTTTCTGGCTGCAGCCCACAATGAAGAAGGTCTCAATGTTATGCTCCTTCAGGTAAGCATTGCGCTCACCCCCGTGCCCTGGCTCCACTTCATAGTCCTCATTCAGGTACTGCAGAGTAGCCTGAGTAATGTGGATCCTCCTATCACAGAAATGTTGTTGTTCAACCAAGACAAGTGCTGGAACTCACTGCTCCCACTCTCAGAGATACCCCCTCATTAGACTATGTATAATCTCGCTTAAGAATGGAAGAAGCTGCTCTCTCCACAAGGAAGCAAATATGGTCCTTCCTTAGCAGCTCTGAATAAAAGAGCAGGACTAACCAATAAAAATAACAATAAATAATATAAGAGGTAGTTAGCTGCAGGAATGCAGGTAAAATACTGTCAGAAATCTTGCTGAAGAAGATTTGGAGGAAAGTCTGATGAACTTGTATGAAAATATGGTATAATGCTCATAAGGAACCTGAAGTAGAACCAATGTGGATATAATATATTACTTTGGATCAGTAAATCACATGGAGAATTTTGATCCCACTCACATAACAGCATTGTGCTTTTATATTCCCATGTCAGCATCCCTGTTGAGCAGCCAAGCCAGTTGCCTGTCTACTTAACTGTCCCAAATATCCAAGTGCCATCTCTTTTGCAATCAGGGTGTGTGGTGGGCCAGATTTCCACTGATAAGAATGTGTCTCCAATATGCTCATTCCACAAGGTCTGACTGGGTGGGCACCCTCCAGGTCCTTCCTTTAATGTTGCCACCTTGTGAGACTAAAACAGTGAACCGTCTTGGTAGTGGTCTCTGTCCTAGGGAAGTACCTTCCCCCTGAGATCCAGCAAGCCTCTACCCTCCAGGCTTTCTGAAAAGCTGGGAAGACCTGGTGTTGTCCCAGAAGCCTCAGGGCAATGTAAGGCTGGAGCCTAGTAAAGCTCTGTAGTTTTTTTTCCCTACTCTTCTCCAACAGACAGGTTAACTCCACACGTTTAGGTAATAGACAAGGAATGGAACAGAGTAATTTTAAAGCTATGTATGTAAGAGACAGAAGAATAAGAAGTAAGGCAAAAAGAGAACAACAGGAAAAATGGGGTCACACCCAATACTAACATGACTTTCCCATTTCCAAACCAATTTTCTCCGAAGGAACACGGGCCATTAGGAGGGAAAAAAATTCTCCATCTTCTGTTTCAATGGAACTACTTTCTATTAGTATTCACCATTGTTTCACTCAAACGCTGAAGGGCTCAACTCACCCTGCTTTGCCACCAGCTTCCATGTGATTGGCCAAGGTGACATCATTAGACCAGACATCAAATTGCCACTTGCGCAGCCCCAGCACTCCACAGTGCACACGGCCACTGTGGATCCCAACACGCATGTTGACGTTGACACCTGTCACTTCCCGCACCAGCCTAGGAGAAAGAAGATGGAATGAATGTCAGAGCAGGTCTCTCTATTTGCACACAACTTCTGGCACCAAGGTATCTTAGACAAGAATCACTCAAACGAAGGAGAAAGAATCTCTCTTCTCGGTAGGGAGAAGTGAAGGAGTATGTCTGTATTACTTTAAGCAAGGACAAAATAATAGATCCCCACCCTAAAACGTCTGTAGAAACTGAACAACCAGTTTGGAATGGTTGTTGGAACACAAAAGACTAGGCTCAGAAACACAATTCAACTGGATTAAGAAAAAGGTTGTTGTGAAAAAAATGCCAAAGATTGGACAAGATAGCCATATCAATCTAGAATAGTGGCCAGGAAAGGAAGTTCAAAATATACAGATTGATATGACAAAAAACAATATCCCGATATCCTGAGGTATGACTGTCTGGTTCGATGTGTTTTCTCCTTCCCTCTCTCCGTGTGTGTGTGAGAGAGAGAGAGGGTGGGGGGGAGAGGGAGGGAGAGAGAGATGCACTATGTACTGCTGTTATCATGTGCATAATAGCTTGCCACAAAAGTGGAGCTATTATTTTTCCAAGTCACCACACAGTCTTACAGATGAATGTTTGGACAAAATGGGGTTGATTCTGAGCGGAAGATTTTGCTCATTTCTATGCTACTGTTGTTAATCTTAATTTTAAAGATAATATATTGTGCAACTGGCTATACAAAAGCTAAAGGAAGTATTTTCAAAGGAAAATGTTTGGAAATCTGCAAGACCTCTGGACATGAATTTGCCAGTCCATTAAAAAAACAAAACAGCTATTGCTTCTATTACCTTGACGATTATCCACAAGGCTGTTGACTATGCTTAGTGACTCAACCTCTTGGAAAAAGAAATAAAGTGTGAAGGGACTGGAAATGAAATTAACTGCTTGGCTAGGAAAATGCTGCGGCCTTAGAGACAAGATTCAGATACAGCAGAGGGAATCCATACAGAATATTAAGAGATCAGAACTCAGGCTATAGTGAGAAGAATGCTTTATTATTTCTTGTTTTCCACAAAACCATAGTAATCAGAATGCAGTTTCAAATTTTGCTATTATAAATCTGAAACGTGCAATACAGGTAGTCCTTGACTAATGACCACATTTTATAAGCTTTCTTGAACATACTTGTTAAGCAAATCACTGCAATTGTTAAATTTGTAACATGGTTATTAAGTGAATCCGGCTTCTTCCCCATTGACTTTGCTCGTCAGAAGCTCACAAAAGACAATCACATAACCCCAGGACATTGCAACCATCATAAATATGAGTCAGTTACCAAGCCTCTGAATTTTGATTACGTGACCATGGGACTGCAGCAACGGTTGTTAAGTATGAAAAAGAGTCACGTCACTTTTTTCAGTGCCGTTGTGTCTTTGAACGGTCACTAAGTGAACTATCGTAAGTCGAGACTACCTGTATAGCACACAAACACACTGGCTAGCCTCACTCACTCACTAAGATCTGTATTGGGTTTTATCACTGTTTGCTGAATATACACAACTGGCAAAGTTCACATGTCATGCTAAGTTGTAAATTTCGGTTCATAAATTTCAAGGGCTGAGTTCAAGCAAAACGTTTATGGTTCAAGTGAAACGTTTATGTATGAACACAGCCAATTGTGAATCGAGATGTTAGGGCAAAGTACTGCCAGTCAATGCTAGAAGCATTGAAAGCATGCATTTGTTTGCCTCCAAAAGCCTATGGACCCAATCTTGGTTGCTTAAAGGAGCTCCAGCCTTACTGCTGTCTACCAACATCCCCTTGGGTCTCATCCCCCTCCCCACTATTATTATTATCATCCATCAGGCGAATATAACAGCTTAACCCGTCAAAAGCAGGAGTGTTGTGCTTCTCCAAGTTTCACCATGCAAAATGCAAGTCAGTCTTGATAAGGAATTTGCTGGGGAAACAAAAAAAAAAAACATATCCTGAAAAGACCTTGGTTTTCATATTTTTATTGAGAGGAAGCTTCTAGGGCCATGTGGCTTATAAAGATAATTTTGAAAAAGCATAGACATTGCCCAGTGAAACTTCAACAGCTGGAGAAGGGATAATGGATAGGGAACAGAGATGTTCTCAAGAGGATTTTTTGTGATCCAAGGGAGACAGCATCTTTTCCTATCCTACCATCAGCTAAAGCACTTGGCAAGTTTAAGACTTGTGGACTTCAACTCCCAGAATTCCTGAGCTAACATGACTGGAGTATGAATTCTGGGAGTTGAAGTCCACAAGTCTTAAAGCAGTAAAGTTTGAAGACCCCTGAGCTAAAGCAACAATAAAAACTATGGGGAGAAAGCAGAAATTTCTGTAAGGTATAGGACTTAGCACCTGGATCAATTACCTTCCTAAGCCATAGCATGATGTTGTGTTTGGTTTCGGCTGCTTATGTTGTATCAGTGCAACCTATTGTGATTTGTCCAGGCAATAGCAGTAGCACTTAAGACTTTATAGTGCTTTACAGCTCTCTCTAAGAGGTTTACAGAGTCAGCCTATTGCCCCCAACAATTTGAGTCCTCATTTTACCCACCTTGGATGGATGGAAGGCTGAATCAACCTTGAGCTTGGTGAGATTTGAACTGCCAAATTGCAGGGAGCCGGCAGGCAGCAGAAGTAGCCTGCAGTTCTGCACTCTAATCACTGTGCCATCATGGTTAAGCAACTCATTTGATTTAATGAGATGTCACTTAATGTTTTGGCTTTCTTTGGACAAATGTTAGATCTTCCCACAGTTGAATATCCAAAACTACCAAAGCCAGTTCAAAATAAATATAAGAGAAGACCAGGGGCTCTTTGCAAGTTATGAAAATGCATCCATATGGGAGTAAGTTTTGAGAAATGTGTAGAAATGATGGAAAACAAAAGGATGTGATTTGCTGCATTAGGAAAGATATTTTCCAGTCCTGTGAGAAAGAGAAGCTTGGATGGTTTTATGTCCTTTGAATCACATACTGTACCTTGCAGGTCGAATTTAGATACAAGAAAGATAATTATGATCAGCATATTGTATGCAGGGTAAGCTGATTTAAAAAGTAGGCTAAATTGGGTTTTATGATGACAGAAATAATCCACGAAGGAAGAGAGCCTCAGGCTTCCACATCCCATCCTTTTTTCTTTCTTTTTTGCAACAAAAAGGAAACCAAAAGCTTTTATTTTAACTTTAGATTAATTACCCCCTGTCATGACTTAATCAGGTTTCTTTCAAACA
Organism: Bungarus multicinctus; assembly: GCA_023653725.1. Classification (NCBI taxonomy): domain Eukaryota; kingdom Metazoa; phylum Chordata; class Lepidosauria; order Squamata; family Elapidae; genus Bungarus; species Bungarus multicinctus. The sequence goes on from CM042834.1 coordinate 143,298,604, forward strand.
CAACTGGTGAAGATTAAGCAGAGTTCAAGTCTGGAAAAAAACAACAAGGAGCAATTCTCTAAAAAGAGGAAGTGAATTTTTCTGATCTCATCCCACTTCTGCTCCTGTGCCTAGATAGCTTTCAGTTCATTTTCCTCACTCAGGAGTTATCAGTTAGCAGGAGGAGATTCAAGAATGCTATTCCCAACTGCTAGTAGTAGCAGCTGGGAAGCAACAATCTTGATTAAAATCACTAGAAGCAGTGAGGTCAAAGGTCCTCCTCTCCCAGTAGGTCCCTGAAGATAACGAGTTTGCACTTGCATGTATGTGTGCAAGCAAGGAGAGGCGGCAGCCTAGCTCCACCCCCTGCCCTCTTGCCTTTTGTACAAGAAAAATGGCCTGCCTCCAGTTTTTACTGTCATGTCTCAAATGGGCCAACTGCATCATCTCAAGCAGCAGCCAATAAAGAGGCTGCAGCAAAAAGGAACAAGTCATATTATAAGCTCCCAAAGACAAGAATCAATTAATCAGATGCAGGGCCGCTTTGAATAAGTTGAATACGATGTACAGGTAGTCCTCGGTTAAACAAGGATAATTGGGACTGGAATTCTCATCGCTAAGTAATGTGGCTGTAAAGTGTGATATCTCATGATCGTATCGCTTAGTGACGGCAGTCTGTTGCCATCGTTAAGTGGATTGTCAAGCGAGTCCCCAGGCAGCTTGCAAACAGGTCAGCAGGCAAGTAAGGCATAGCACAAGGCAACGTGAGAGTGTGATGAGGCCAGGGGTGGTTGCTGTCGGGAGCGGGAGGATATGTGAGTGGCTCCTGAGGTGTGTGACACAAGCATGGTGGCACTGGTTGCTACCAGGTGGAGAGGGTGCACTGGTGGCCCTCAAGGTGTGGCACGATGGGGCCCAGTGTGGCTGCTGCAAAGGAAGGTGCAAGCAGTGTACTGAAGAGACTTGTAATCTTCTTTGCTGGCTTCCCCATTGACTTTGCTTGTGGGAAACCGGAGGGAAAAGTTGTAAATGACCATCACTTGACCATAGGAAGCTGCAACTATAGTGTTAACTGGTTGCCAAATGTTTAGAATAGATCATAATTACATGACTGCAGAAGTTCTAGAGTGGCTGGAACATCAAGGACTGCATCTTTTGTTCAGCACCCTTGTAGTTTGTAACAGTCGCTGAAAGAGTGGTTGTTAAATGAGGACTACCTGTGTATCAGTGTGGAGGAGCTGACTGAAGTGGATTTAAAATACTGTGATCTGTGACAATTACAATACTGCAATAGTGTGATTGTTTGCTACTCTGATAGCTAGTAATGTAATCCAAACACCACATAAAACATACTTTGTACTTCAATGCCATGTGATCCCACTTCTAATTCCTTTTGCCCTGCTGGGGAGTATAGAACCACCAGCATCTGAAGATAATATTCCATGGCATCTGACAAGGTGGAGAATGAAGCTGTCAATGGCCACTTCAGTAATTCCAGGTATTCCTCTGAATACCCACTGTGTGGGAACAGTACGGTGGATGTGTGCTAAGCACACTGCTGTCTTTCCCAGAAGCATCTGGTTAGCCATGAATGGCTGTGGAGCTAGACTAGATCTTTCTTTTGAGGCACCGGAGCTTATGTTCATACTGTTACCTCAGAGGTGATATTCAGCAGGTTCTGACCAGTTCTGGAGGACTAGTAGCAGAAATTTTGAGTTCGGAGAACCGGCAAATACCACCTCTGACTGGAGATTTTACAGTATCCTTCCCCTGCCACACCTACCAAGCCACGCCCACAGAACCTGTAGTAAAAAAATTTGAATCCCACCACTGTGTTATCTTACAAAAGCTAAATGGTCTCTAAGGTACCACAAGGCTTTCTGCTATTTTGCTTCAGCAGGCTAATGCAGCTGCCATTCTGGAAAATGTTAACTCTGTACACCATTAAGTTCTCCAATAACTATATCCACCCTTCCCAACACTAGCAAGTATCCCTCGCGCACTCACGAAATCGCCTCGATCATATCAACACCCATCTCCACGCAGCAATGGGCATGATCAGCCCGTGCCTCTGGCAACCCTGAGACACAATAGTAGCAATCCCCGAGGATCTTGATGCGAAGGCAATGGTTTTCCTGAAAAGGGAAAAGGAGGGAGTTTCAGAAAAGGCATCAATGCTAACTGCAACCCTCCAGTCATCCCATCTGAGTTCAATATTCCCTGCCATACACGGATCAATCACATTAGCTAGTTAACAACTGTTATTTCACAAGCAATCAGAGAATTTGCAGTTTATTGCAAATACAGAAGTTTTTATCCAGTACTTGTTCCCTATAATGAGGGGAAGGGGAAGGGAGGGGAGAAGAGAGGGATTCCTGCTACTTCAATGAAACTTCAAACTCTAATGAAGTTTATACATCAACATTATGGACCAGAACTGGTATTGCTTCCAAGGTAGGTACAAAGGAAGTTTGGAAGAGATACATACTACAGCAAAGGCAGCAGAATGTAGCACAAAAAAAGACACACAGACCAACAACCCCAGGAAGAATTAGAAATTACAAGTACTCCTCAATTTACAATTGTTCATTTAGTGGCTGTTCAAAACGGCACTGAAAAAAGTAACTTATGACCATTTTTCACATGCATTACCATTGCAGCATCCCCATGGTCACATGATCAAAATTTGGGCACTTGGAAACTGGCAAGTATTTATGAGAGTTGAACTGCCCCAGGGTCATATGATTCCTTTTTGCAATCTTCCCAGCCGGCTTCCGACAAGCAAAGTCAATGAAGCAAGCCAGATTTGATTAACAAGTGCAGTGATTCGCTTAATAACGGTGTCGAAAAGGGTTGTAAAATGGGCCACAACTCACTTAACTAAGCCTTGCTTAGGATTGGAGATTTTGGATTTTGGTCATAAATTGAGGGCTACCTGTATTTGGCAAGGCAAGAAAATCCAAGGGGACTTTGTGACAGCGATGGTCATAAAAGAAAATATACAAGTCGTATTGACTTGTACCAGCCATCAACACAATGCCCCTTTCCTCAGAGGACAGGCATCATAGTGTCCTTGCTCACTGAACATTGCGTTTCCTCACTGAGTGTTATAAGGATTATTGCCCAACATATCTAAAAGTTCAGGAAATCATCTCTTCTGTAAGCCTAGCCTGCTCCTCCCTTACCGCGGCCAGCTTATCAAAACGGGCAAACAGTTCATTCAGTGTCATGACCAGTTCTTGTGCCGTGCACTGTGACGCCAAGCTAGTGAAGCCCTCAATGTCAGCAAAGAGAATGCTGTAGGGGGAGAAAAGCAGAATCAGATATTAGAACAGAAACCCACAAACAGCCAAAAGCCATTTGGCTTCTTTGATGCATATATTCGTGAGGTAATTCAGTCAACATCTTCAACCCCACTGACCCCCATTTGCCAAGAAATTATGCTATGATCTCCAAATTTTTAACAGAATGATGTTAATTAACTGGTTTCACTGTCATCAAAGTCACAGACACATGTATTTACCTGACATTGTCATGTTTTTGGATATAGATCTTGTGGAACATCATGTCTTCCTTCTTGGTATTGATGTCCTCCTTCATTTCCATGGCAACATGTTGGGGCAGCACTGAGAGCAGAAGTCGTTCCTGTCAGGGGTCCAGAAAGAAAGGAAATTACAGAATTCAGTTGCCCCTACCTGTTCCCACCTCATTTGATTGGCAGACAGGCTGAAACATAGCAGAAAGGAAGATGGCCCAAGATGGCAATAAGGGGAAAAGGGAATCTGTGTTAAAGATAATGCTCGAGTACGTGTATAAAATATTATATCCTTCTGCTTAGCTAATAAAGTCATGAGGTTCACTGGAAGAGACCAGTGTTAGTGCTAAATAACAGCAATGAGGTATTCACTTCCACAGAACCTCTGTAGAAGAAAATGTGCTGGCACAGTTAAACTGTATCTGTGTATCATAGAGAGAAGAACAAATTTTGTTTTTATGCATTCTTTCAAGAATTAAAGATCCTGAAATGTATGCATAACTGAATGATGAAATAAACTCCAAAATAATTAATGTCATTGATCTCAGGAAGCCAATGCAATTAATTTACAAGCCTGCAATCTCGGAAGATGTTCAGCACATATGCAGCATGTCTGACTTTAAATATAAAGCAGACAAGTGCAAGGAGTTTAAACTATAGTACAAGATGTAAATGTCACCTAATTTCGATCTACCAATATGAAGTTACAGGAGAAAGACTCTGAAGATATAATAAATAATTTTCAACCTTTAAGGGTCAAGAAAAACATTAAAGTGAACTGATCTACCTATACATGTTTCTAGTAACAGGATTCTCTTGATTAAAAAAACCGCAATGTTGAATAATACATTGATGCCTTTATAAAGAGCAAGCAAAAGTTATATGATCAAAAGCTTAGCAGGACCCTTCCTAACTTAATATGAACAAAAATAATGGAGGGGATGAAAGAAAAGTTTCATCTGAGGAGACTGTACTTTGTATACTTTACAAAAAAAAAACAACAACCCCAAAACAACCCAGAAACTGTTCTTGATCTTGAATTCACAGAATGGATGCAATGTAAATGTGAGAAAGACTCTAATTGTAATTTCTACTGAATTCTATAAAGCAGCGGTCCCCATCCTTTCCACCTTGGCAGCCCAGCCCAGTGTGGAGAGGGAGGGGGGGAGCTGGGACACGGGAGGGGGAGGGGGGAGCATGTGAATGGCAGGTGCAAGTGCGCATGCACAGCTCCATTGGTGAGAGCAGCGTGCGTGTGCACACCATCCACTCGTGCGAATGGAGCTTCACACGTGAGTGGAGGGTGCTTGTGCTCGTGTGCGAAGCTCCACTTGTGCAAGCAGTGGGCGTACACGTGAAGCGCCAATGGAGCTTTGGCACAAGTATCCTCCACTTACGTAGGTGCTTTGCACACGAGTGCAAAGGTCTACCACTTGCACAAGTGGAGCTTCACGTGCACGCACGCTTGCCCTTCACTCCTGCAGCCCAGTTTCAAGCAGGCCATGGCCCAGTGGTTATAAAGGATATTTAAATCCCATTAAAGAGTCTCAAGAGTTGGGGACGCATCCCCAAGCAACAAAATCATCTCAATATTAACACGCAGGAACTCAAGACACAGTGCATGCTCTGCTTTCCCAACTCTAACGCCCCATTCCCCACCGCAGTCCCATCCTGCCCACTCCCAACTCTCATTAGCTCCCCACCTGCTGTCGGTTTTCACGTTGTAAGTGCAGTCGAGCTTGGATGTAGCCACGTGTTTCCCGGAAGGCCTGGCGCTGTGACACTTCAGCTGGATAGTGGGTGCAGATACCAATGATGTTGGTACAGAGGAAGATCAAAGCATTTGCAACAAGCTGCAAGCAAGGGAAAGACCCATACAAACTGGGCACAAGAGGAAAAACCAAGTATTTTATGACGACAAAAAAAAAAAAAAGTTTCTAGCTTGGCTTTCACGTTTCCCACTGTCTTCGGAAAGAGCCATCCTCCCTCACACCCCAGCATAAAGAATGAATTAAAAGCTTTGTGCGAGGAAGGCTTCCCAGAACACAATCGGGGTTTTGTACTTCTCTCCTTGCCCTTCTGTTGATGCCCAAGATACCAAGGATTCTGCTGGGAAGAACAGGTGTCAGGAAGATCCCAATGCTTTTAGGGAGAGAGGATGGGAAGTGAAACTGGAAAACAACAGCAACAACCCACTGCAGTCTACGCCAGGAGGTGAAGCTGGAAGACCAAATCTATAATTATGTGTGTTTGTTTTTCAAACAATCCTCCATCTACAATGGGAGATGAGTATGTTTTCTGTGGGAAAGGATCCCCAATTATATGTAAGGCATGTCCTTTATTTGCAGAAGTCCCTACCTTCAGGCCCAGCTAATAATGTAGAAGACTCGTTCCTCCTCAAAAGCCAAAAAGACTATTGCCAACAAGAATAAGCAATGCTGGGCTACATGGGATAATCATTTAGAATAGCTACCTATGTGTTTACACGTTCACACATACTCTAAAGGCATCCACTCCCTGCCTTCGAGGCTCATCTGCCAGACCACAGTGATGTAGAAACATATCAGAGTGATGTAGGCACACACTGTATGTGCACATCTGTGTAACATCCAAGGGGCCACCTGCTCATCCCTTAAATCAGGAGTCTTCAAACTTGACAGTTTTAAGACTTGTGGACTTCAACTCCTTCAGTCATGTTAGCTCAGGAATTCTGGGAGTTGAAGTCCACAAGTCTTAAACTTGCCAAGTTTCAAGACCTTTGCCTTAAATGATAGTTCAATTAATTCAACCGTCTACCATTTTCTACATACCGCAAAGAAAAATTGTCCTTGCACACGTAACATGCTACATGACAAGAATAAGACACTTGAAGGGAATAAGCCAATTTAGGCAATGAGCTTATTGACCCAAAGCAACATATCCCCTCAAGCCAGGGCACAGATCCCCAGGCTACGCCTGGCAGTGAGCAAATGGGAGTCTACTCATGAATGCTGCACGCAAACCCCATGATGGAAGAAAGGCAAATTACTAACGGGTTCTGTGACCAGGTAAGGCAGCTATTGATAAGGAGGATAAGGGAGGCAGAAAACCAACCAAGCAACAGCAGGGGTCTGTTCAAACCAACCAGGCACAAGTCATACCATTACAATTCTGTGGTGTGTCTGCCTCACCTTACTGAAATATTATAATAATTGTGCCCTGCCCTGCCAGTTTATTGTAAGCTCTGGAAAGCAAAAACAACGAGTTTTGAATATTTGACAAGCAGTAAGTTACTAGGAAGGCAGAGAAGCCAAAGAAGTCAAAAGTCCATTTTTCAACAGAGGTCAGCTTAAGGTTTCCCCATACAATAACCAGCCGCATGCAGCTGGAGCTGTTGAGGGTGCATGCCTGGGAAGAAAACTGATGGGGCTGAATGGAGGCCAAAATTACTGGCACTCAATGCTGTCTTGAAAGTGAAATGCTTTGCGAGTTTTAACAGTTTCCTCTGGCATTAATTCCTACTGGGCACCAGAATGGCGCCACTGTTTCTTGCCTTGATGTTTTGCAGTCACCAAGATAGAGTAAAAATATCAGAAGCGAGAGCACAACAGCCTATTCCGTGCCTGTTTACAATCCTTTCACACAGAGCCACCATGTAGGCAGAGGGGCTGCCGTCCAGAAGTCACACTGCTTCCAGCACAAAACATTCACAAAGTTCCATAAAGCATTTCCAAAGCAAGTTAAGAAATCTAGTTAAAAGGGTACTTGCACTTGGTTAAACGAAAGAAAACAGACTCCACGGGCCTACAAAAAAAATTCAGTTCTCTTAACAGGGACAGCTCCATTTATATTCCAAAATGAAAACATCTCTCCACAGTAATTAACACAGACATATTCAGTTACAGAATGTAATAATTGGTCCAGCATTACCAGCTAAGTGCTAGCTCAAATCACTGCCACAGAAACACAAGATTTAGCTAATTGTAATTTCATCAGTTACAACCCAGCATCTGGGTTTGATTCACCAAAGGATGACAGAACAGTGTAAGAAGACCTACATACACCAATACTGTTTGAAGTCATTAACTGAGTTTACACAACAAAAAAGGGCATAATCCGTTTTATCCACCCTGGGTTGAAGATGCTGTAGTAATAGATTCCTGCCCTGGGCATTGGGTTGGACTAGATGGTACATTCAACTTTTCCATTCTATGATACTATAATAATAGTTTGCCTGGTTTTGGCTTAGCATATTGAATGAACTCAGTCTGTGAAGTTTGCAAACCACAATTAACATAATATGTAAATCCAACCAGTTAGGCTAAGGAATTCTGGCTTCGAACAATGCATGAATCTAATCATTGACAGGTTATTCCACACACTTATAGGACTGAGCATCAAGGGATAAACCATCCCAAGATGGCTATATACAGCTATAGCAAGAAAGTCTTGGGTTAAATCTCTGGTCTATAGCAGCGTCCTTCTTCGGTTTTACAAAACTCTTATCTTGACACTCCAATTAATTAAAATCTTGAAACTTAAGATTTGTAATATGATAGCCAAAGATGATCAGGTATTTCATGCTGGGAAATGAAACACCCTGACCTTTCTCTGTGCCTATATTGGCAAACCTGAGAAATTTTTGCCCCTCCTCCAGCCATCCAAGTAGGCGAGTACTTTGTTTTTCAGGCTATGAACTTTCCTACCCGAGTCAACTCATCTCAGAAGAGATGAACTTGGGTCATAAGAACAACCCCTGGTCCAGTCTCAGGCTAAGGAAAGCTTCACTTTGAGTGCCCTTGAAAGCCTGAGACAGACTTGCATAGACAATGGTTTGCCTAGAAGTGTTAGTGATCAGAAGGAGAGGACGACGGCAGACCTGTATTATTAGAGATATGATCCAAAGGTCACAATTATGATGAGCATTTTAATGGATTAGTTGCTTACATCTGCATGAGGTTCAATATATTTTAGAAGCATTTTCCCCCCCTCATGCCTTGTGTACAACTATGCCTTGATCTGTACCACTTCAGACTGTTTGTCCATATGAGCATAATGGTAGGTGATAAGGGAGCTTTCAGGTATTCTTAATTTCAATTCAGCCAGTTCTACCAGCATGGTCAGTGACAAGAGGATTATGGGAGTTGTAGTCCAAGGTAACAGTCAGGTTGCCTACGCTGATGAAACTCATCATTAGACAATGACTGACTGGTGAGCAGTTTCCCAGAATCCCAGGAAGCTTTCTCATCATTTATTACTTGCTTCTTTTTTAAAAAAAGAAAATGGAGAAGTCATGGATTGAACCTTGGATGGCGTGCATGGAAACATATGCACGGCTATACCACTGAACTTTGAAACTTCCACTTTATTTTCAGATAATGCTTGCCATCTGCTGCTTCTGAACAAACTTTCATGATATATAGGCATGTGTGTCCATGCGTATAAACTCTGGTGCTGGATTACATTTCTAGCTTAATAAATATTTTTCAGCCAATTAAGGTAACCAAACATCACAGACCTGTTCAGTTTATCTGGGAACTACTTACTGGTTCTTATTACTTGACACTGTACCTCTGGTGTAGCTTACTCCCAACTCCTTCCCTGAAATAGCCTGTAACAGTGATGGATACTCAATATTTGTGAAATGTCACCCAACAGCATGGACCAATTCTGAGTCTGATGTTAATTCACAGAGAGTAATGGGGAAAACCCTATAATCTTCCCCAAACCAGGAAAGGTTCTACATAAAAAAATAAATACACAATGAAAAAGGCATTATTTGCTATTGCTTCTTGGTACCTTGACACAAAACTAGAATTTATAGTACTGTATCTGCTACAGCACTTGGGCACTGTGAATTTCTCATAAGTGGAAACTGAATCTTGGATGTTAGTTCAGATTCCAAAATCTGCTAATCTCAAGACTGTTTAATGATACTTAGATTACCATTAAGAATTGGAAGAGAGGAAAACAATCTGGGCTCAGAATGTGTTGATGAATCAGTAACTCACTGCTGGCCGTGCAAAATTCACTGTTGGGATTTCTGGTTCAGGAGTATCTGGATATACTTAGTCTATTTTAGACTAGAGCTATCTGAAATAATTCAAAGCACCAAAGAAGAAACTGGATGTACCTTGTGCAGCAAATTCAAGACATGGAAGCATGGAACCCAAACTTAATTGGGCTGCCAAACTAAACCTGTTTCCGGTTTACCAGTATACTAAACAATAACCAACTAAACGGGCAACACAACATAAGATGGAATTGCTAACCCTTCCCCCACCCCACCCCACAAAAAGAAAACATAACAGCAAAGCCAACCACCCTTAAATCCACAACTGAGATTAAAAATTGTACAACTACAGTTGCTATATTTTTAAGTAATCTTTTTAAGTGTGCTGTGCAAGACCCAAGCTACAAGTAACTATTCTGTGAAGAAAAATAATGATTATTATTAACAATATAATTAACTACATCCTAGCAAATTAGCTACATCCTTAATTTCCTTTGGAAGGGAACAGGAAACACAGTGATGGTAGCAGTGTAGCACACCAGGCCCTATATACAGACATGCCACCATACTTCAAATTTTCAGCGAGCTGATAACTTCATGATTGCCATAATTGTGACACTGCTACATTCCTCCATCGTCAGTTCAGACTTCCTTAGTCATGGCAATAGTCAGCCATCTTTCTGAATGATTAATCCATGTCTTCAGAAACAGCACTGTGGACAGTTAATAAGCATTAGACAAGATCCCCTGGGTTATAATTAGCATATTTCTCAAGTTTATTTCTGCTGGATAAAAAAAAAAAAAGGATGTGAGCTTTTGATATTTTAGTTACTAACTTTTAAAGGGTGAGAAATTGAGCTTTCCCTACTCCTACTGGGGAATTGAAGAAAAGTTCTCCACTTGTCAGCCATACATTTTTCATACATGTTATTACTCCAATTTATGCCATGCTGTTCTGTTTTTTTTACCCCTGCTCATTTATTGCTTAGCTCACAATCATAAGCCAAAACACTTTATTGCATCTAACCATATAACGATGTGCAACACTGGAGTAATCGTGTCAGTAACCCCAGAGGGAAAGGATCAGTCCTGTGGGTTGGCCTTTGAAAGAGTTAGGTTCTTTCTCCGTTCCACAGCATATTTCAGTAAATACTTTCTTATACTTAAGGCCCTGGAAGATGTAGGAATGCTTTGATGATGTTGGGTTGACCCTTCCCAAATACCTATCCTCTTCAGCAACATCTACTTTATTTACCAGCTGTGCCTAAGGGAGGGTCACTGGGAGCTGGTTGGATTGGCCTTTGCTTCCAGTACGGAAGCATTCCTGCCCTAGGATCAGAAGAAAAGGAATAATACTGAAACCTTACATCTTACTAGTTTGCTTACAAGGAGGCAGAGGGATAAAAGAGGGTTTGGGTAAGAAGATGAAAATTTCCCTCCTTCCCTATTATAATATTTATGTTAATAAATAAGCATTTTACTATCTATCCTCAGAATATTAAAAAAGAAAACCTGCAGCCTCCATCTGCAACTAGTGAAAAAAAACCCTGCAGAGCTCCTTGTTTAGGGGGAGCGGAGGGAACAAGCTGTAAATTTGCAGGGGTTTTTAAAGTCTTTGAGAACTCATCTCAGTACAGTAACACAGGTATGTCACCAGAAAAGCATCAGATCATTGTTCTATGCAGCCTCCCACACACGCACTTGTGGCTCATTCCCTTTCTGCCATCTTCTCCCTCTTTACGCATACATTATGTGTCTGAGTATTGCATTATTTCTATCCCAGCCTTTGCCACCACAAGTTTAATGATTCGTGTTGAAGGAGAATGTTAGGTGGCTTTAGAACATCTTAATTGCGGTGTACCTGTGCAACTATCATTCACTGTATTTGACAGATTTCGAAAGGATAAATTCTCTAAAGAAAGGAGAAGATTCTGTTGTTGCTTTTTAGGAGAGGAAAAAAAAAGCACAAATGGGTGATCACCTACGTATTAACATAGATCTTGCTAAATGTTTATGTTTTCTGTCCAGATATGTGCATAGTGAAAAATATATTCTGCCTTTAATTCAACTGAATACGATAATATTCACTACCTCAACTTACAACCAATTGTTTACTGTTTGAAGTTATGACACTGAAAAAAATGACTTAAGTCCCATTTTTCACACTTACAAGCGTTGCAGCATCCCCATGGTCACATGATCCACATTTGGATGCTTGGTAACTGACTTGTATTTATAACGGTTGCAGTATCCCAAGGTCACATGATCACTTTTTGTGACCTCTGAGAAGCAAAGTCAATGGGGAAGCCAGATTCACTGAACAACTATATTATTAACTACTGCAGTGACTAACAACTTTGGCAAGGGGAGATGTAAAATAGAGCAAAACTCACTTAATGACTCTCTTGCTTAACAACAGAAACATTGGTTTCAATTGTGGGTTGTTAAGTCGAGGATTACCTGTAATACAGAACCAATCTGAAAACACCTTTCCATAAATCTGATGCTCTCCAGAGCCAATGGGTTTCTGCCTAAATCAGGTTACACAACATTGGTTTTCCACTGATGATGGTAATACAATGATGTCTCATGTGCAAATGCTTAGGGAGGGGTTGCCAGACCACCCACCAATAAATAACACAGCTCAGGAAGCGTTTTCTGTCTAGCCTGCAGCAAAATTCAACAACATGGACTTTTTTCCCCTGTAGCGCCAATTCCAGCTATATGGATTTCTAGGCAAACTTCTGCTATCATCAAACCAAGAAACTAGACAACATACAGAAGTAAAGAAAAGCACGCTCAAATGTATTCATCACCAAAATCCAGAGATCAAGCTATGTTTAATGGAGTTGAGGACATGCATACTCCACTTAGCTCCATTCACAATTGGAGTGATTGTGAGGATGGGGAAAGGTCACAGAACTTGCTCCCTCCCATAGTATTCAACGGGCCTTGTTCATTCTTCATTCATTCCTTTTGCTTGATAGGAGGACTTCAATTTCCTGACCTGGCTGCTTGCCCGCTCCCCTTAATAAGCCTTTACCACCTCTAGTCTTTCATAGCCTTTCTTTGACACCAAAGGCTTTAGCTGTCCTTCAACAAAGCATCTTTAATTACTACTGCACAGGGTTTCTATTCTGTCCCACCCACCAGTTATACATTTATCACCAAGGAGCTCCACCATCTCTTCCCTCAGCCCAACCTTCTCCCATACCTGCTTCCAAACGAAGGAGTCTGTACTGTTCTGGTACCAAGAGATCACCAGGTGAAGGATAGCCAGCAAGGCTCCGGCCAGCACTGCCACCCGCATGCGCACGGGCAGAAGGGTGTAGATGATGTAGATGAAGAAGATGCTCCACCAGACCCCCTCGGAGGCACTCCGCGGCGAGACCCGGAGAGTGCCCAAAGCCTGCACTCCACACAGCGCCACAATGACCAGATAGCTCACCACCCACATGCAGTTCTGGTGGAAGCCAGTTCGACTGCAGAGGACCATGAGGGAAAGGAAGAGGGTAGCAGCCACAGCAAGGGCAGTGGTGCAGGACACGTTGGGAGTGCCAGGCACACAGTGGAAGAGCAGCATGATGCCACACGCTAGCACCAAGACGCCCATCAGAACCGTCAGCGAACTCTGGTTCATCTGGAAGAAGTAGCGCTGGTAGAGACGCTCCAACTTGGCTGAACGGAAGCGCTTGGAGCGGAACACTTGCAGAAGGCGCCACCCGCAATCGCTGAACGACAGCCCCTTGGTCTCAACCCCCATGCTGCCGCCGCCGCCACCACCACCATCCTCAAATCCCAGGTCCACAGCTTTGAGCCCCAAATCTCCGGTTCCAGAACCAGGTGGAAGTGATGGTGGTTGCTTCCTGCCATAGTGGTCTTCCTGCCAAGAACAGTTCAACGCCAGCGCCCCACTGCCTCTGCGCTCCAGCTCTTGGTCCTGTAGGCAGCTCATGTAGCGTGGGCCACAGAGTGCTGGGCGATGGCGCTTGGGCCCATTGCGCTCCCCCCAAGCAGTCTTCCGTTCGTCCACTTTGGGCACCAGGATGCCACTAAACCAGGACATACTGTGGGGGAAAGAGAAAAGAGTTAGAAGCAGCTTTGGAAAGGAGATCTCTTTTCTCCAAGAGAACAAGGCACATGCTATTCCCCCAACAGTTCAACAGCCACGAACAGCTTCCACTGCAGGAATCACCCCTGGTGAAGTGTAACTGGGTGGGAAGGAGGTCCCTTTGTATTCCCATTCCCCTGCAGAGTCCAGGCATTTTGCATACACGAAGTACCGGGAACCAACTGATCTGTAGCTTTCTTTCTCTTGAGGAATATTTTCAGCTGAAGTCATTTGACTCATAGCCCAAGAACGTAGCTCTGGGAGAAAAAAACCAGGCTTGAAGGGCAGGAGACACAGCCAGGGGGAACCTGACATAAGATAGCAGGGAAAGACAAGACCCTGCCAAAGGCCAGATTCTGGACAAAAAGCATCAGGAGATGTGGGGGGTGGGGGGGGTGGGGGGGAGCAGGCTTCTGTCCCAGAATAGGACTCTGCAAAGAACTGTCAAACAACAACAGATATCCCTGTTAGCATGACAGATCATTCGTTCAGCCTTGGAGAAGCCCCAGTACCTGGAAGGCCCCTAGGAATAGGGCACTATGAGGCGACATGGGTCTCCGTAAAGGAGCACCCTCAGTGTCAGGTCTCTTATTTCCTCTTCATCAAGCTGAGAGTGCAACCTGCAGGAAGAAGACATACTGTCAGCTGGTCACACGTTAGTTTTCATTCCATGGCTGAAGCACTAGCTGTGCTCATTCTCTGGAACTCAAAGCTAGGATTTTTTTTTTCTCTCCCTCCCAACTCCTTACACATCCACAACTCTCTTTGCACATTTCCTTCCCATTTCAGGCCATTTTGAACTGATAGCTTGCTCCCTTCATATCCAAGCGGACATTTCTACAAAGAATTGTTTACTACTTATGCATTCTGTCCTTCCCTACCCTCTCCACATACCCATGCTCACACTGCAGGAGATGCACACAGTACACAAAGTAAAATAATGCAGATTACACTCATTGCAACGAGTACACCATTAAGAAAATGATTCTCAGATAAATTCAGTCAACTTTACTGGAGGTCCTACTTTTTTTTCCCCAGACTTACTTCAAAGAAGACCATCAGCAGTAACTGCCTTCAGTTTGTAAACCTCCACTATCCTGGGTAGAATCTAACACAGCCAGCCAAATATCTGCTGTATATCCAGAGGTTGCTCTAGTAACAAAACAGTTATCAGTAAGCTAATGTTATCTTCATCCCAAAAGACAGATAGATTTCAACCCAATTTAAGCCATGTCCCTGCATTCAACTTTAACAGAGTAATCAAACAACTATGTATTGCCTTGACCGCTAAATCTCCTTTTGCAAGGTCTGGAGAGGACAGAAAGTAGGATGTGGGGCAGAGGTCCTACCTAATCTCCTTTTCCAGGCCCTACCCTGTCTTTCAGCAGATAGAATTCTTTAGGTGGAAACTTAAAAGACTTAAAAGCAGAGGTCTCCGAACTTGGCAACTTTAAGACTTGTGGAGTTCAACTCCCAGAATTCTCCAGCTAGCAAAGCTTTTGATTGCATCCCCATGGCCATGCAATTAGAATTCAGATACTTGGCAACTGGCATGTATTTACAGTTGTCCTGGAGTCACCTGATCATCATTTTGTAACCTTCTCAACCTTACAACAAGGGAAGTCAACGTGGGAAGCCAGTTTCTCTTAATAACCACACAAAATTCACTTAAAACTGCGATGATTTGTTTAACAACTGCGGCAAAAAAAACCATGGTAAAATGGGGCATAACTCACTTAACAACTGCCTTGCTTAGCAATGGAAACTTTGAGCTACATTGTGAATGCAAGTCGAGGACTATCTGTAGTGCAGGCAATAGAGTTATAATATCTTAAATTTAAGGTCGTCTTTCTTCTAAAGCCATAACAGGCAAGAGCACTAAAAAAAAACCTACCTGTTTTCACTTTCTCCCACAGAAACTAATTATCATTTATTTCCATTGAAAAAGAGGAGGGTAAATGTGCAGTCAATTGTCTGCCCTGCCCAGACAACAGATGGACTAGTCTTCAATGAATGTAATCACAGAGAAATAAATGTATTAATACCTGGAATACATCTCCTGTTCAAAAAAAGCAAGCCCTTTACCCTAACATATTGTATTAGAAGAGATAACTAAACCTATTAGCACTTCCTTCAACCTGGTTATCCTTCAGATATGTGGCTGTCACCTCCGCAAGTTTTCAACAAGGGCTGTTATCTGGGAATTCTGGGAGTTGAGATCCATAAAACTGAAATGTTTCCTGGTTGGGAAGGTTGTTTGTGATATAAAAACAGCCAGAGACTTTTCCCTATCCTGTCTCCTTCACTTGCTAGCTCATCTGATCTTTGTAACAAGCAGCAGCAACCAGAGGTGAAAGGATCCTTATTCTTAGCTCTACCAATATTCAAATGCTCACCCAGCAGGTTCTCAAGCTATGGATTGGGATGCCCAGGGAGTCACAAGCAACTTTTGCAAAGTAGAATTGGAACACTTGTCAAACTCACTCCTGCTTTGTCTCAAAAAGCTCAAGCAAGAATAAAACCCAATCGTATTTTGAGAGTTGGCTATCCATCCAAATTGTCCCAAATCACAGCTGCTTTGTTAGTTTTATTCACAAGGAATGCTCCCACACCTTGATTTATCCTTCTCAAAGGTATAAGGAAGAGGTCTCCAAACTTGGCAACTTTAAGACTTCCAGGAATTCTGGAAGTTGAAGTCCATAAGTCTTAAAGTTGCTACATTTGAGGACTCCTGATATAAGGCAAGGTTTGAGAAGGCCTGAATTAGCTCCCTAAACCAATAACCCCCTATGATATGTCCAGGTTCTTCTCTAGGTTCCGGAGAGTTTATCTTAGTGTATGACCCAATTAATTTTGAAGTTCTGCATTTGTGTGAAGGGAAAAGCATCTCCCAGCATTGTCCCTTTGGGCAGCCTAACTTGCAATTCAGCATGAAACCAAACTGGAATAGTTTTCTCCTTTCAAACTCTATTTGTCTTGACTGTCAGCCAAAACCAGAGCTGATTTTAGCTTTGGTCTCTTCAGAGAATGATTCCAATACCATTCAACAGAATTCTTGTCTCCATCTATTCTGGGAGATGGGGACAATGTTATGAGAGCACCCTTCTATCACAGGCACTTGAGGAACACATCAAAATACAGCCCATCTTCCTGTCCCCTCTAAAGCCAGACAGAATAACCCCATCCTAGTCCATCAGGACTCTGGCCAAGTCACCTCCGCTGTGGGACACAGCAGCCCGAGTGAGATACAAGTACAGCTTCGTGGCAGGCTACAGATATAGGCCAGGGGGTGCTTTGCAGAATAAAATGACAGATGCATGCTTTGGGAGAGAAAAAACAACTAAATAAGACTAAAATAGCACATCTCAGAATTCATTTTCCCAGCAAGAGTATGTCACTCCCCTAAATGCAGAAAATATATATATCAAATGATACAATAAGAATACCAACAGTGATTGAACTGCAACAGTAGCTGGATGGGCCTAGTAGTGTTAAGTTATGTGTGTTGTGTATGTATGTGTGTGTGTGAGAGAGAGATTTAGCAATTATAGGTAGTCCTCAATTTACAATAATTCGCTTAGTGACTATTTGAAGATACAACGGCACTGAAAAAAGTGACAGGATTATTTTTTACACTTATGACCATTGCAGTATCCCTATGGTCACATGATTTACATTCGGATGCTTGACAACTGATTCACAATTATGACATTATTGCAATGTCTCAAGATTTGTAATCCCCTTTTGCAACCTTCAGACAAGCAAAGTCAATGGGGAAAGCCAGATTCACTTAACAACTGTATTACTAATTTAACAACTGCAGTGATTCACTTAACAAATGGGGCAAGGAAAGTCATAAAATGGGGCAAAACTCATTTAACTTCTCACTCAGCAATATAAATTTCGGGCTCAGTTGTGATCGTTAAGTTGACGACTACCTGTACAGTATTGGATGAGTATTGGATGTAGACTAATTCTCCCCTGGACTGTGAAGCTAATGTTGGGCCCATCTTCACACGGCTGTCTTTGTGGGGTGACACACATAGGTTCACCCTTTTGAGCACCGGGAAAAAAGTCAGGATACATATAAAACCACCCTAAACTTTTTTGTGGCAGAGTGTACGCCAGGCATGTGAGCAAGTTCCCCAAAGCACAGGAGTGCAGGTTACAGGTCAACATTCTTTCTCTCCCACCCCCTCAGGTCATCCTCCTCCTGCCTGGCCCCTTGCAATATTGCATAGGGGAGAAAGTTCCACATCGCAGGATCCTTTCCGTCACTCACCCCCCCCCCTCCTCTTTGTAGGAGGCATGTGCAACGCAGCCAGAGAACAACACAGGAGTAGGGAAAAAAAGGTTAAGGAAAGCCCACCTGTTCCTCCTCTAGCTAAGTAACCCTTCCAGACCTGAGAAGCTGAAGTGTTGCTTAGCTTAGGCTCATTTTTTGGCTCCAACCATCCCTTTTCTCAGGCATCCCAGAAAAAAACAATTTTTTGGGGGGGGGGGGGGGGGGGGAACAAAAAAAAGCGACGACCTACGGCCTGACAGCTCAGGCCATACATTTCAGACACGTGCAAGACTCCCACCCCCACCTCCGCGTCCCCCCCTTTTAATGCAACGGGTTGGAATTCGAATTCTTAGGCCTTTTTCGCCTGTAAACATCCGAAGCAAAAGAGAATGGAGACTTATCACACCTCGGTGTACTTGATACAACCCCATTCAGTCGGGGGGGGGGGGGGGGAGGTGGCCTTGCAGCAAGGGAACTTTCCCGGCGCTGAGCAACTACGGTGCCTACAGAGGGGCCTGGAGCCCGTGTACCGGACAGGTGCGTCCTCACGCCCCTTTTCCTTGCAGTCTCCGCACCGCACCGCCCGGCCTGCCGTGCGCCCCACGGAGACGCTTCTATCTTAAGCGAAGACTCTCCTACTCATTCGTAGACCGCCGTCCCCCGAGCCGAGGTAGAGACGGCCTAAGGGTTCCTCGCTCCTCTTCCCGTCCTTTCTCTCCCATCCCTCTCAAGACGAAGCATTTCCCCCAAAGGCCCGGCCTCTCCAGAGCCGCCTGTCCCCTGTCTCGCCCCCGCCCCGCGCCGCTTGGGCTCTAAGGCTCCAGAGGCGCAAGGCGGGCGCCTCTCGGTCACACCATTCGGCTCCTCCTTGCGCGCTCGGGAGCCGCAGTTGCGCCCCATTCCACCTCCCGCCGTTCGTTCCCTCAATTCACCTCGCAACGCCCGAGCGGTTTCGGTGGAAAGGCTGGGCCGCCCTCCTCTCGGGCCAGCGCAGGGAAGCGGGCAGCGTCCACCCCCCTTGTGCTCAGCAGCTCTCGTCTCCCAGCCCTTCGCTCTGTGTTTTTTACGGCGTGTCCCCCGCTCGCCGCCGCCGCCGCCTCCTCTTCTCCATTCCTGCTCTGCTCGCTCTGGGCCCGTCCCCTCCCCTCCCGCGTTGTCCAGGGTAAACGCCCTCTAGCCCGGATCCACAAGGCTCGCCCCACTCTGTGTGCGCTCCCGACCGGGGATCGCCAAGCGGGAGGCCTTAAAGGCACAAGATCCCTTTTGTCTGCTTCCCTTTCCCCCTTGTCGCGTTGGGATGCGGGGGCAGTTGTGGAGGAAGGTGGAAGTGGGGGTGGGGGGACGCCAAGGTGCAGAGAAGAGCCGTGATTCTTGGCAGCGAATGCGCTTGGCAACGGAGTCAGGAGAGGCTGTCCAACGCAGGCAGAGGGCACCTGCTGCAAACAGGCTGAAGGACGAAAGGGAAGCGGGCACCCGTTGGCCCGGTGGCTTTTAGCTCGCTCCCCGCGGTGGGTGATTGATACTCGTCGTCTTAGAAGCCTGACCTCATTCAACCTGATTTTCCGGGGATGTCAAACATCTACCACCTGGATGAAACATAACCTCGGTTCTGTTACAGTCATTCTTGTGTCCCTGAGTCTTGTGCTTTAATTGCAGATCAAGAGCTTCCACAATGGGGCCTCTTTCCTGCGGTTGCATTTTTTCCAGTATAAAGGAGGTATGCACCCCAAACTAAGCGATCCCCCCCCAAACAATGTCAGTTAGTCAAATGGGGAGGAGTTCAGCTATGTCCTTTTAGCTCTTTGGCCACCTGTTGATTTTTTTTTTTTTTTGTTTTCTCCTAAACTCTGAAGAAGCTTGCTCTTTTTTTCCCCTATGTGCGTAAATTGGCCAAGAGGCTGCTCTGCCAAAATATCAGGTAGCCCTAGTTCTAATCTCTGACAAGATCCAGGTATTGAGGGACATTTGACCTTGGGAAGTAGGCCAATGGGTTAAGAAATGCCCTGCTGGCAAACATTGGTATTGGCTGAGGAGACCCAAGTTAGGTTTATTGACAATTTGTGCTCCTCCTGGAGGAAAAGGAACAGCTAGTTAGTTGCTTGCCCTTAGCTGTCCCAGTGTGTTTAACCCCTCTCTTAATTTGTGCTTTGTAAGGAAAACGGAGAAGGCAAATCCTCTAGGCTTCCCAAGAGGGGAGCTAGATTATTAACTTGAAGGAAGCCCCAATGGAGATTTGGGAAGAGGCCGCAGAGGCTGGTGTAGTCTTTTAAAGGCATGTCTGAGAGAGCCTTCTGCTGCTGTAAACATGCATTACTGCAGAGTGGCTAGGCATAGACCTATCACCCTTCTGGCTTCCAGACTGGCTGGCTATGGAATAATGCCAACAAATCTCCTTAACAGAGCAACTTACTGAAGCACTCTTTGGGAGTGATTATCCCAGACACAAAAGATCTGTGCTTCCCCTGGGCCTTCTTGATTTGCTTCTCCCCAGGCAAGAAACATGGGGAAGGGGGTGCTAATGAATTAATTGATTCCAGTGTCTTTGTCCTTGTGTTCCATTGCATCATATTTGGTGTCATGGGAATTTGAGGTGAGTATCATGTGGCTGTTTTAACCCTTCCTGAACTGGAAGCCAGAACATTAACAAATCCTCAAAGAGCAGGTTTCTTTTTTCCTTTCTTTGAGAAGATTCCTGCCAGCAAGAAAGCCAAACTGTTCTTTTCCCTGCCATACTCCTTTCTAATAGTTTCTGAAAAATAATGCTACAAATTATCAATTTGGCTTGGTACTGTATTTGTGAAGGGCAAATTCCTACTTGTTCTGGATTTGAGGAGAAAAGGGTAGAATATTTTAGTCTTTCTAGAACCTTGGGACTTCATAAACCACTTCTCAGAGATTGTACAAAATTGTACTTGCCCTCTTCTTTCCTCTTCCTTTCTTCATCTCATAGCTACAGGTAACAGACAGGTTAAAACTTACATTTTGACATTTTGAATCCCTTGGGATTGAATGTTGACAATCCATTTTTATTTAAATGTTGTAATCACTAACAACGAAACACATAATGTTATTCTAACTTACTTTGGGGAGGAAACTCTACTGGAGTAAAAGAGAAGTCTCTCTCTGGAATAAGAGTATGATTCTGCTGCAAGTTAATTTGTTTTTATGTGTGGAGATAATGTGGTTTTTATATTATTATGATTGGTGGCATAGTCAGCCATATGATTAGATTTCGCATTTATCATCCACCTATCGAATCCTTCTCAGGGACCTGGATAGGCAGATATTGTCTGATGATGTTAAAGGTATCCTCACAAGACATAGGTTTTCAAGGAAAGCAGCCTTTTGACATTGATCATAATTTTGTCAATGTTTATGGCATTCAAGTGGTGCTCCAGAGTTTTTCAAATTGCACTTTTGCAATTGAGCCTATTGCTATTGGTAGATTTCTTTTACCATTTTACTGCTACGCTAACCCTATCCAGATTTTTTTGTCTTTCTTATCAATAATCTGGGGTGTTATGTGGTAAGTAATTTTGAATTCTAAAGTCCCGTTAGCGTCTTTATTTTCTATCATATTGTCTTTTGTGGTCCCTCTAGTTCTTGCTTGCAGGCAAGTGGTATTTCTTACAAATATTCCAGTGCACTCTTGTTGATACTTTGTCATATGCTGTTGTCTGTGCGATCTTCTTGTAGCCGCTAAAATAGGTGGCCCACCATTTCTTCAGCTTCTTTGCAAAGGTGGCATTTGCTTTCTGTTGCTATCTTCCCAATTTTGGTTTTGTATGCATTTGTTCTTAACACTTGGGCTTATGCAGCCAGAGTTAGGCCCTCCGTCTCTTTCTTAACCATTGCTAGTCTTGTTATCTGCTTTGCCTTGTTTTTTTTTTTTTTTTTTGGAGGGGAGGGTGTCAGTGTTGACTCCTGGCAACTACCTGGACAATTCCCTGCAGTTATCTTGACAAGATTGTGCAGAAGTGGTTTGTCATTGCCGCCTTTCCAGGACTGAGAGGAGAGACTGTCCAACTTGCCCATCTGGCTTATTGCCTAAGGTAGAATTAGAACTCACAGCTGGGTTTCTAACCTGGAACCTTCACCACTGCCCAAAATCAGATCTCATCACTATGTATAGGGCTCTTAAACAAAAACAAAATATTAAACAGAAAAAGAATGTGCCAAATATTCTATTCATGTTCAAGATGCATATCCTTCCTTTTCTAAGAATTCAAGACACTTTAGAATAAAATATAATGAAAGCCATTAAATAAAATCATTAGAAAAAAAGCTACAGACCAGAACAAAAGGGGAGGGGGCACAAAGAATTATAGTTTAAATAACTAATAATCATATACAAATTCATACGGGGATATAAGGAGATTATAAAGCAAATAAACAAACCAAAAGGAAATTAAAAATAGCCTGGAACACTCAGCCTTGTGCAATCTGGATGTTTTGGTATTAACAGAATTCCTCCAAAGTATGGACAAGGCTGGCAGGGAATTATGGGTGTTATAGTCCAAAGATACCTGGAAGGGTGCTTATTAGGGCTAGTTATCCTTGGTTATCAAAATAAGGAAAGACCCAGCCAAAAACCATCTTCAGAAGCAAGGTTTTCTAATAATCAGGAAAGGCTTGAGGAAAAGACTGTGTAGAGTTCAGCATCTAGGCACAGCCATTGAAAATATAATACTAGCACGACACATGGTGCTTTATAAAATGACATGTCCCTGTCTCAGTGAGTTTAACAATTAAACAATTTAAACAAAGGAGAAACTATCTGGAGGAGGAATGGAGAGAAAGGTAGAGATAATTTGGTAGCAATATGCACATGTTATTTCATATTCAAACTCTTTTCCAAAAGGGCACCAAAATAAATAACTTTTTAAAAAAAACTTATTTCAGAAGCATTGTAACTGCTATAAGGATACAACATGTATGGAATGAACTGCAGCAATAGAGATGCTACCCAGAATTATTTCATTGACTTTAATTTGACTTTTTCTTTAAAAAGATGTTTATATAAGAGGCAAATTGCTAAAGTGATTTGCCACTGCCTACTCTTCTACCCTAGGATGTTCTCTTTCAGCCCAGCTTAATTCAGTCATTTCTGTGTAGGCAAGTGTTCTCATTCTTTTTGATGGGAAGAAATTGCTTAGAAAAAAAAAAAAACAGCCAGCAGCATCTAGCCAGCTGTGGATGTAGTGGTGCCTGTGGTAGGGATGTTGTGATATCAAATGGTGAATGCAGGTGGGTAATCAAAGCACCAAGACTTTTTATTTTATGTTGCATGCCAGTCACATCTGCTATTTGATATTGCTGATCCCTCCCCTCCTCCCCATGTTTTTTTTTTTTAAATCATCTCAAAGAAACTGAAGTTAGATTAGTTCAGAGGTCTCCGAACTTGGCAACTTTAAGATCGTGGACTTCAACTCTCAGAATGCCAACTATTGGCTGAGGAATTCTGGGAGTTGAAGTCCATAAGTCTTAAAGTTGCCAAGTTTGAAGACCCCTGGATTAGTACTTTGATAAGAGGTCATCATGACATCTCAGAGCTATAAACTTGACTAACGTAGTAAGTTGAAAAAACACTCTCAAAAGTAGAGCCACTTCACTAAGACTGTCATAAGATTGCATAAGATGTCTACTCAGACATCTGTAATCAAGCTTGACTCAAGGGAATCTTTAACAGAGTTGGGCTCATGTATGGATAGAATATACAAATTAGACAAAACATTGCATTGTCTTGCAGTGGTACAGTCACTAATGATCTTTGCCCCATTTATGAAGTGATGTTGAAGATGTTGAGATTCCATCCCTGATCCAATTTATATCTGGCTCAGCTATGGAGTATGTCAATGGGATCCCTTTTGTCACCCCAGTCTCCAAATCAATGTAGCAAAGCAAACTACATTTTCCTCCTCCCCAACAGATTTTAGCCCCATGCTGCTATGATACTAATTAGTGGTTTTAAGGAATGATATCCTGCTTTGTAGCAACATTCAGTTGAGAAATGGAGAAATTGCCAAAGAAATGCCAACAGCATGTACTTCAAGCATGGGCAGGAATAGGGCACTAAATGAAAACCATGTTTGAATTCACTGATTGGTTAGCTCAGGAGCATTAATTGACTTATAGTTGTTTCAGTAATTTGAGTTTGCAACGATTATGAGAACTTGGTGCAAGCTTCAAATGGACTTCTGAGGAATTGGGGAACTGAATGCTATGAAATGAAAGTACATTATAGGTTTAAGGGGAGCATACTGTAATTATCTGAGGAACTGCAACCCATCTTAAAGGAAAAAGGGAAATAATGGGAGTGAGAACCTTAAATATCAAGAAAGGCTTATTCCTAGGCAGAGCTCCAAGTTTGTTTCCTTAGAGGCTAGATTTCACTCACTGGTTCTGTTGGCTCATGGAAAAACAATCAAGACAATCTTCTATCAGTGAACTGGGAAGCTTAGTTCTTTAACTTAATCTGAATTTTTTTTAAAAAAAAACTTTTCCCAATACTTCAGAGAGTAATGGGGAGTAATAGTTCTTAGCATAAGAAGTTTTTTAAGACATAAGTATATAAGTTTGAAGGTACAACACAGCAGATTTATACCCAGTTTATATAGCTCTTGGGTGAAACTAATTTATGGAATATGTACCATGTATACGCATTGTGCAACTTTTATGTAATGGCGATGCATTGATGCACCATTATTGAGACACAATATCTGCCCTAGAGGCTAATGTGTTTGCTGTCCCAGTGTCTGCATAGTGGCAATTGCGGTGTTAATACTACAGTAGTTCACTTTGCTGTATGCTGCTAACTGTGCTGTTTCATGCCACATTGGAATAAGCAGGGTGGCAGATGATTTATAAAAATGCAGAGCAACTACTAATTAGTGTGGGAAACAATGTAGTTTGCCTTATCTGGGCCATTTTCTCACTGTTGGGCACAAAAGGGTTCTTGGATATGTTACTAAGTCAGCAGTTAATTCCTACTCAAATAGTTGATATCCTGCTCTCTGACTTGAATATGTTTCTTCTTAATTCTGGCTGAATTAGATATCCTTAAAGGCATTTACGTTATTATTTTGTGCATTTTAAAACCAAGCTGGACAATATTATTTGAGCCATGCACAGAAGTTGTGCTTAAATAGAGCCTTTCCACTTCCAGTCAAGATGTGGTAATATAGTGAGATATTGCATTCTCTACCAATACTTTCATCCTGATAATTATTTAAGAGCTACTTCATTATTGTAAGAGCCAAAAAAACCAAAGGTTCCTTTTTTTAAAAATTAATTACTGTACTGGAGTGGCTTACTTGATTGGCATCCAAAGAAGTTCTACCATCATCTTTCTCCACTCATGCTACAGTGTCAGCAGCTATTACAACCGATGTGATAACCGTTGTGCTCAGGAAGGTGGTTCATAAAAACTATTAAAGATTCTGTTAATGTTGTAATACTAAAGAAAGATTCAGCAGTTGTTTTTCTAGAAACCCTATTATAGGAAACAACTGGCTTTTCCAAAGCTAAATTTACACACGGCTCATCTTGTCCTGTTTTTTTTTTCTTTTGGTAAAACTGATAAAATATTGGTTATTCATTCTGAAATTCCTTAGATTTGCCATTAGGAATGAATTTTTACAGAAGGCTGAAGCAGCTAGAGGAATTTAATGTAGAAAGTTAAAATCTCATATTATACTTTCCTCCAATTACTCCAATTACATTCAATAGCACAGAAAAATGTTCAGTATTATGGCTGTGCCATCCTTGGAATACACTTCCAGAAAGGTGTTTCAAAGCATCCAGAGGCATGGAGATAGCCCCCATCTGCAACTCTTCCAGTCAGAAATCATCATCATGATGTGGATGATGGAAAACAGCATCTCTTGATAAATTCCTGGTGAAGGAGGAGGATAAAAACATTCCTCATGTTTTGATATGATACTTAACTTGGATCCAGGCTGCTAAAGTTCATTATCTCTGGCTCTCAAGTGGCTGTTACAGTGTGTCTCTATGTCCTTCATTACAAACAAGATTACAAACAGCAGTTTTCTGTTATGTATTTTCTCCCCCTCCTCCTTTTTCCTTTTTCTTTTTTTTCTTTGTAAGCCTGCATATTTAAAATCTAAATAAATAAACTTAAAATCATAAAATTGATCTACATTTAAGGTTTATGTATTTTAATAGATAAATTACCACAACATTGGTTCACATCACTTTAAAGAATAATATATTTCATTCATATATTTTTGTAGGATGTAGCAAGGATACATTGTGTAAAGTTTTTAACTTTTGTTAGGATATATAGAACTGACTTTTAATTTTATTACAGTATTTTTATCATGTTATTTTTCCTTTGAATATGTTAGTTATATTAGCATTCCCATATGCAAGCACTGCTTTAGCTAGATTTTTTTTTTTCGTTCTTTAATATATATATACTGTATATCATTTTGTAGTAAACTGAACATCTAAAGTTAAAACCTACAACATAGTCACAATTTCAATTTCATACTAGAGTATGCTCCTGCCTGTTACTTTAGGAGCTCCACTGACTATTCCTTTTCGGCTTTATCCAATTAACAATTTAAATATTTTAAATTGGTTCTTGAATACAATATATCTTTTCTGCTGCCTAATAAGAAGATGGAATAGGAAGTAGTTGAGTTTTTTTTTAAATAACAGGGACTTGGTTAATCTGTCACTGTTATAAGACACCATTAAAAGATTTATGGTCCTATAAAAAGAAGCAATAACTAGCTAAATTTAAGTTCATAGAGGAAAATAATTAATTTGGGGTTCAAAATTCAGCTTCTTTTTGGCCTTGAATATTATTTTGCCCCACTGAATTCATGACAAGCATTGAGGTCCATGTTTGTGCTTGAAATAGTTTGGACACCTGCACGGAATACTGGAAATAGAAAATGCTAAGTCCAGATACAAGTTGTGCTCTTTTCCCCATAAACAACTTACATTTTAAAAAATAGAACACCTGCATTTAATAGTATAAAACAGAAAATGCTGAGCCTTAGATACAACTTTCACTCTTTTTCTCATAAACAATTTACATTGTGGGATAAACTCACTTTAAAAATAGTAGATATGTTTTGGAGTCACTTAACCTTCTCATAATATTATTAGTTTCTTCAGCTCTGGTATTTGTTAATTCAGTTCATCTAGACCAGATGATCTTCCTTCCTTCCTTCCTTCCTTCCTTCCTTCCTTCCTTCCTTCCTTCCTTCCTTCCTTCCTTCCTTCCTCCCTCCCTCCCTCCTTCCTTCCTTCCTTCCTTCCTTCCTTCCTTCCTTCCTTCCTTCCTTCCGCAAGAAAGAAGGTTTTTCAAATAATATGCTCACTTCTCACTCCTTTTTTACTCTGGATTCACAGCTCTTGCTCAAGTCCAGCAGCTCTGACCCAGAAAGCCCCACCAAGTGTGCCAATTAAGATCTAGAGGCCCTGCTCACAATCATTCCTGCATTCATCATCTATCCTTAGGGCAGGGCTGTAAAACTCCTGGCCCCTGGGCCAAATGCATCATGCAACTGGCCACGTTCACGCCCAGTTTAGCAAAGGGGAAACAAAGTCCCGATACATCAAGTGACACTGCTGTGACAACGTGAGTTTGACACCCCTGCCTTAGGGCTATTGTAAAATATCCTGTGTGGATCAGATCTTGGGGATTACAAGTAAGCTATAGTTGGTCCAGAATGCAGCAGCCTGAGTGGTTAGGGAGGGATGCATCTCATTTTGCTTGGAGAATGAAATTGCTACTGGAGCTCCACTGGTTTCTGGATGCAATTCAAGGTGCTGGTTGTCATTTTGAAAAGCCTCTATGGCTCATGTCCTGGGTGACTTCAGGATTGCCCATTGCCAGCAGTGTCTCTGTCCATCCAATAAGATCTGAAAGAGAGATTTTAAAAAAGGAATTAATAGCCATTAAACAGGCCTTTTTGATGGCTGTCTTCCAGGATTCGATGACCACCAAGCTTGGTGGTGGTAGAAAGCCATCAAGACCTAGCCATTCCAGGAAACCTTGAGGGACTGATATGAAATGAACTTGATGTACTTGATAGTTTGCATGATTACTTGTTATGTTATTTCCCAGTGTAGTATGATTTGAATTTTGCTGTCATTACATTTTGTTATTGTATTAGTTTAATCTGTTAACTGGAGTTTTCACTGTTAAGTCTCAGTACAGTTTGAAACAGCATGTATGCCTGGGTGAATAATAAATAAACACCTTGCCCTTATTGTGTAGTAGCAAATATTGGGGTGGGGAAATGGAAGATTTGCAACAGAAAAGTCAAAGAGTTGGGTCCTATCTTCTGTTAATTCTGAGCATATTTACTATGGAGATTCCACTACAATCTTCCACCATCATTTGTAGCAAAAAATGGGATAAAAACCTCAGGAAATGGGAAATACAAAACAAACATACTGGAAGAGAGTTATAGCAAGAAAACATTGCTAAGAAAACTACATGAATATGTCCATGAATTTACCAGTTCAGCAACATTCAAAAGGAGAATTTGCCTTTTTCATGGAAACTTCACTCTTCAAGCAATCAGGATCTACTTTCTATATAATTTCCTCTGCTTATTTGGGACATGTTCCACAGCTTCCATTCTGAACAGTTGTCCAGCCCCATTGTACCCCATTATGGAGCTGCTATAGCAGCAGATCCTCCCTACAGAGACCTGCTTCTCACTATTAAGCAAAGAAATCAAAGCCCTGCATAGCTTGCTGGCTCAGAATTCAGACCTCTGCAGGGTTAATTATTACAATGGCTTTTTTTTTTTTTTGCTGCAAGATTCCAGAACAGCGATAAGGAGAATCTTTGGGGACTTGATGTTTATTAACTGAATGCCACCATTGGCTATGAAACTAGCTGAACCAACTCTATTGTGTTGTAGGGAGACTAAGGGTGGGAAAATAGGGTGGGAGACTTGTCCAAGGTCAGAGTGATTTATCAGGCAAGACAGGAATGGAATGAGTGCCAGAAGTAGCATATTTTCAAAGATTGTACCTTTTTACCACTGGAACATCACATTTAGTAGAACATTTCTGAATGTCACAATGCCTGAGCTGACACCATAAGTATGTTTTAATTGGTCTCCCTCTCTCACCTAGTCTCACAGTAGCCCATAATTTTTGGCTTCCTACTATTTGTACTTCTTAGTAGTTTAGAGTCTTCCAACATGGAATTTTCCATGCTGAGATGGATCCCTTTTATCTGGAGTTAAATGATTGTGTCACATAAGCCAGGCAGTGTAGTTGTGGAGTCATTCTTCCCTTCTGCTTGCGGTTCTACAATGCAGCGGAGCTACAGAATAAGAAAACAAGCGTGAGCTGATGCAGTCTTTGGGGCTCATATCTGCGCCACAGCGACGTAAACTAGGAACTTAGCAGCCCTTCATCCTTTCTGTGGAAACTTAGAAACTATAGTTCTGAGATGGGGAACAATAGTTCATTTCAAATATAGATAAAGATCTGACAGAGCAAAAACTATCCATAGAAAATAGAAGTTAGCCATTCTGACACACTTGATAAATATTATCAGAGTGTGCCCAGGGAGATTGTGTGTATGTACAAGAAGAATTGGACCAAGACCAAGAGAAAGCAATCCTAAACTTCCTTCTTCCTTCTGAATGAAATAAAAGAGTGTTAAAGTCCTTACAATATACAAAGTTTTTAACATTTTAGGAAAGTGCAAATCTTCCAAAAACAAGACTTGACCCACAGGTTCCATAATCTGTGATCAATGTAATGTGGTATATGCATGCAAACTGGCTGCTTTACCTCAGAAATCACATTACAGAAGAAAAGTTAACTTATGATACTCCCCTACCCTAAAAGTCAGCATGGCTAGCAAAATCATTCTGCAATATTTATAGAGATCCACAATTCCTCAAGAGAGGAGCTTGCTACAGAGCTTAGGACTAACTCAAACTGAGGCCGAATCCAATGCTTAAATATGCCCTACTACTGCTCCACCGGTTGCTTTGATGTGGAACTTTTCAAGCGGTTCTGCTGAATGTTGCTTCAGAGAACTCTGGAATATTAAAATGGCAGCTCAGCCCAGAGGGTGGGGAGGAGGGCAACATCGGTAGATTCTGATGCTGTCCATGGATTCAAAGAAAGTTCAGATTAAAGGCAAAACAACGGCTGGGATTAAAATCAGAGCATTTTCTCTAGAAGGCAAAGTGAAAGAAACTTCTCCCCATCTAGTGCTCCCTAGAAGTGTCAGAACTGCAACTCCCAGAATAGCCAGGAGAAAAATAATTGAAAAGCACCTGGTGCTTTTTAACTATTTTTGGTGAATTAAACCTTAGTGACTTTATGGAATGAAACCCTCGTGACTTTTTGAAAAATAAAGGCTTCCTCTCAAAGGAAAATGGTTCAGGAAGGGCTGGCACCAGAGAAGATAGGCTGTGCCCCTGACAAAAGGAACAAAGAGTGAATGTGCAGGCAAAACATGAGGAAAGCTGCTGGCCTTGTAAAAGTCCCAGGGGCAAATTGGCTAACAGCTGTAGGAAGAAAACACAAAAATTGAACCAGATGGCCCTTTAGTTTGATCCAGCAAGGAACTTTTTATGTCATTAAATTGTAACGCTTGTTGTTTGAAAAGTTGTAAAGAATGTCTCCAACTGTTTCTATCTTCCCCGACTTCTGTATCACTAATCCAGATTTATTTTTATAATAATGCAGATTTTATCCTAGCAGTTACCTCTAACAACAAATATAAGTTTTAAAGTTCCCTATCTGAGCTGCTGCTTCCCAGGGAGTACTAGCCTCACCTATTGCTCTTTCAGAATGGATTTGGCCTCTAAATGAGTGGAGAAATGAGAGTCAATGAGGTGTAGTGGTGAAGGCATCAAGCTTGAAATTGGGAAACACTGAATTCTAGTCCCGTCTTGGGCACGAACTCAGCAAGGTGATCTTGGGCTAATCAGGTTACTCTCTGGCCAAGGAACAACGATGCAAGGGCAAACCATTTCTGAAAAATCTTGCCAGGAAAACTGCAGGGACTTGTCCAGGCAATCTCCAAAATTCTGACACGATTGAACAGAAAGAAAAGAAAGGAGAAGTAAGAGGCAGAATGGCTGTCCTAGGAAACTTTCCCATTTTTATCTCAGAATTCCTGCTGTGTACACTGAGGTGCCACTGTATTGTTGGAAGAAATATCCTTCTGGGTTCAGTTCCAAGTGGGGAAAAAGACACTGGAAACATGGAGGCTGTTTGGAAGGTTTAATGGTGGACAGGACCACATGGCCTGGAGCTCCAGAGTGAAAAGGAAGGATCACCACATGCTTCAAGGTGAAGGAAGAGATCAAGAAAAAGGGGAGAGTACCTGGGTTTTATAACCTTTGTTGGGATTTAAATTGGAGCTTGGTTGTCAGACTCGCATGAAGCCATGCAGGGGCAACTCTGTAAGGCTGTCCTGAGTTCCAGGCTTGGTTGAGCCTTGCTGAATGATAATGCACTGAAAGTGCTTTTGAGCAATTGCTATAGCTTTACCTGGAGATTCTTGTTATGTAAAGTATTCTGGTCCAGGCCTTAATGGCCCATCCATTAACAAAGGTGGGGGTGAGCTTCTACTTCTGAGGTGAGTTTCTGCATCTGAATTTCTAATCTTTTTAGGGGAAATATTCTGCCTTTTTAATATTTCCTAGGATATTTCAATTTTCTAGGAGAGGGGTGGGTGCTAACTTCCTACGGTATATCAAGATACTTGCTGCAGCTGCTTTCCTCAAGGCTTATTTCCAAAGCCCTGGGAAGAAGCACCAAGAAAAAAAAAAGAGTTTAATGACACAAAATAACTTTTAAAAGGAATAAAAGTGTCAGCCCTTGCTGATCTCTCTGTTCAGCTTTCCTGAGCCCAAAAAGCAAATTTTTGGCTCATCTTTCCAGCCGAGAGCAGTAAAAGGATTGTTTCACGGCCAGTAGTAAAAGTAAGCTCTGACTCAGGAAATGACGTTGCCCCCCACCCCACCCTGAACCAGGGGTCTTTCTCCCTCTTTCCATGAAAAAGAGCAGAAGCCAGACAGAGTGACTACTTTTCCAGTCCACTCTGCTGTCTTCCAAATAAAGTGGCAGCAGCCGTGGCAGCAGGAAATGGCTCCCTAGAACAAAGGTCCATTTACAAAGGTTTCAGTCAGAGACAGTGCCACCCCAAACATTCCAGACCCCTGGGTGAATCCAGAGGGAATGGGAGGGGGAAAGAGATCAAGAGAAAGAAAATCTCAACGCTACCAGGCCGGCTCCTTTTTTGCCTTTAGAACCTCTTTTCCATGTGTGTATGCCCTGCAGCTCTGCTGGAAAAGACTTGACACTCTATTTGCCCACCTCCCTTATTGTAGCTTAGGTCAGTTCTGTGGAAATCAAGCCCTGAGCAAGACAAGAAAGAGCCACTAAAAGACAGGAAGAGACAGGCTGGTTCGAATGTGGGGGAGGGGGTGTCGGTCAGAAAGAATAATTTGGAACCCAGTGCCCAAACAGGTCTGATGAGGATTTGAGCCTGCTTAATATGCCTGCAATATTATAATGGTAGGAAAAAGGGAAGAGAAAAGCAGGCTTATTGGAGGGGGGAGGAATATTCAGCCAAATGTCTCCCATTGCTTATGAATGGTTGCTTGTGCTGCCTGAACAGAAGCATGCCTGTTCAGAAGAGAGGGAGATGTGCTGCAGCATTTTGTTGCAGTTCCTTCATTTGTTCGGAAACAGTTGGCATATACATGCATGGTTCCCAGATTGTTCTAGCGCTGCTAGTTTAGAAGTGACGTATGGGTCCCCTTTCAGAACATGTTCAATTTTAAAAGGAGCCATCGCCGTCCTGTTCCTTTGAGAGAGCTAGGCCCGCTTTCGTTTCGGCCAGGCAGGCTCGTCTCTACCACAGCGCCTCCTATGGGCAAGAAATAAACCGGAGTCACGTGCCGTTCCCTACTAAGCGTTTCCCACGCTGCTTCTCTTTCTGGGAAAGTAGAGACCAAAATAGCCGCGGAACTTCTCCCCAGGGAAGATATGGCTCCTATGCGGACTCCGGCTGCAACCTCCACTCCGCCCGAGGGAGTCACACTCTTTAGTCCCACCGTGACTTCTTTGACGAGAGTGGGGGGATGGAGGGGGGGGTGAAGAGGAAAGGAACGCTGAGAGTTGCAAGGTTCCAGGCTTCTCTTTGCCTAGCAACCAGCCGCTTCCTTACTCGGCCTAAGGTTCCATTGATCCAAATGACATCGGTAAACAAAGTTGCCGTGGCAACCAATGGACGGAAGATAGGAATTAGTGGACAAGACAGTGGGTGTGGAGGAGAGAGGATAGGAAGTGTCCCAGGTGGGGAGAGAGAGAAAGATGGTGAGGTAGTTCTTGTGAAATTTAGTGGGAATCCATGGAGGTACTTCAACTCTGCTAAGGCTGCAAATTCTTCTCACAACACTCTTATTTGATTTATATTCATTCCTTTTTGGAATAAATATTCCTGGGAGCCTAGAACAAAAATGTCAGTAGGAAGTGTCCAATTTCTTTACATATTTAGTAATATTTAGTAATATATACATGCATACATCCAGATTAGACTGTGTGGTTTCTCTGTGTCACTTATGTGGGTATATGCATAATTTTGTATTTATTTTGTCATATTTATGACAAAATAGTGTATATTGGAAGTGGTGACCTTTGGGAGCTGTATGCAACGAAATTTCATTTTAATGTGTGCCGACTAGTGTACATTCGAAGTGACAATAAAATTATTCTGTTCTGTTTTATACCGATATCTTTTTTTTTTCAAGAAGCAAAAGACAGCATGCAAAATTATTCACAAACGGCCACTATTTTTTCTTCACAACAATCTTGTGGAGGTAGGTTCAGTTGAGAGGGGAGGTCCAAGACAATGCCATCCTGTGAGTTATTATACCTGGTCTGTGGATCCAGTTCTAATCCCTAATTCTGGAGGGATTGTAAAGAAGAAGAGATCAAAGCGGAAAACTTCTTTCACCAAGGCATTTCCTGCGGCCCTTTATTTTCAAGGTGATGGTGATAATAGTAGTATATTTTGGATCAAAATTCCCATTGATCTCAGCCAGCATAGGCAATTATCAGATACAGCTAAACCTTGAGATAGGATTATAAGGGAGCCTGCCCGTTATGGTTGCATTCTGTGACAGCAGTTAAAGGAAGTGGTGGCTCACTTAATGACAACCCATTTCTGCTCTTCCTAATGAATTCTTAAATGAAGGTGCAGGTCATTAATTAGAGGGCAGGAAGTTACAGGGATAGGGGAGATACTTGGGGGCCTAGCATATACCCAGGGCTGCCTACCCTGGTTCTCCCAAGGCCTCCCACACCTAAGATAACCCATGCTTTGCTTTCTGCCCTTTGGTTGCCCACAGGCCTTTCCCCACTCTCACTGAATCCCCCCCAAGTCTTAGGCCTGATTCCCATCCCACCAGGCAAGATATCCTCCTCCTCACTTACCTTTTGAAGAACTCCAAAGCCTTCACTCGGACACTTAGTGTGATTCCAGAATTGTGCTATGTGGGCAAAGGACAAATTGCTCCATTTTCTTGCCTTAGTGAGGTTACACAGCACTACAGAGAGCTACTGAAAGCTGTGCAAACCGCGTTGAGGAAGTCAGAAAAATGGAGTGGTTTGTCCCATGCCTGCATAGCACAATTTCAGAATTGTGTCATCTAGCTTTGGAGTGCTTCAAAATGTGAGGAGGAGAGTTATTTTACCAGTAAAGATGATGAGAATCAGGCCAAACACCAGTGGGGAGCTGTTGGGGGCGGGAAATGCTTGCAGGGACCAGGTGAGGGGTCGGGGAAGATGGAGGGTGCTGCAGCATCCCTATAGTTGGTCATAAGGACAAATAAATGTGGAGGCACTGCAGCAGCTATAAGTTTGGGACCAGGTCATAAGTAGCTTTTGGGGGGAATCTGTTGTAACTTCAAATGGCCATTAAGTGACCAATTGTCAGTCGAAAAATACCTATATAAGGTTTTAACTGATGTTTTAGTTATCCTGCTTACTCTGTCCCAGCAGCCCTTCACCAATGTGGCACAACTTAGATCCATTGGATCTGCTGCAACTGGGGAAGATTTCAACAAATGCTGATATTTTTTTTAATGGTAATTGTTTTATAAATCTATCCTCAAATATCCTTTGCCAGGTAGCCTTTATGGCTAAGACATTCTTAAATGCCTCTTAGGAAAATCCAGTATATTTCAAAGCCTCTGGGATACATTAGAGCAGTGGTTGCCAACCAGTGGGCTGGGGACCACTGGTGGTCCACGAGAAAATTTTGATGGTCCACAGAGAAATGTCACCCCCAAAGCACCCCCCAAAACAATTAATCCAGGCTGCGTGGAAACACAAGGCTGTGCCACCCACATGGCCCACGGGAACACAAGGCTTGGATCACTTGCATTGTGAACAACACGAGGTAGTGAGGGGAGGGGGGAAAGGACAGAGGGGGGACCTTGCCCCACTCACCCCACGCGCCTGGCCTGGCCACCGGGCTGCTTCTTTCTTCTTCTGTTTTTGGCTGCACGCAAGGAAAGCTGCAAAAGTCTTTCTTTCTCTCTCCCAAACTTTGCCAGAAATGAGTCTTTGGGACCCTGCAAGGCATCCTGCTTCAAGAGGCTGCGCTGGTGCGACAAGTCTCACAAAGACTCATTTCTGGTGGAGTTTGAGGGAAAGAAAGAAAGACTTCTGTTTCCCTTGCATGAAACCAAAAGTCTCTCTCTCTCCTCCCCCCCCCCCCAAGAATGGAGCTTGAGACGGTATTCTGCAATCCCCCAAATAAAGAATGATTGGTCAGTAGGAAAATGGGGTGGGGAATTTTCCTGCAGACTTTTGGGGGGATTTTCCCAGGGTCTCTGGTCTGTGGGATTTAAAATTTTGAGTTTGGTGGTCCCTGAAGTCCAAAAGGTTGGCGACCCCTGCATTAGAGCATATCCCCCATCATTTTTGCAGGAATTTCCATCTGACCTTATATGTTGAGTTTCGTTATTGGCTCTTGTGAATGTAAATGTGCCCTAGCGCATGTTCCAGTCTCCTGTGACATCACTTCTATGCAGTAATTTAAAATCCCCTCATGCTCCTGTTTCCTCATTTACATTTTCGATATACCTGGAGTCATTACTGGAGAACAAACCTCCTCCTCATACTAACACACACACACACACACACCAGACACAAGTGCAGGACACACTGCAGCAATCTGTGCCATTGAGGAGCTTCACTGCATATTGTTTCCAAACTGCTGAAAATCAAAAGTAGTCCTGCAAATGGGTTCTGCTATATCCGCCTCTGCTGACTTCCTTTTTTTTTTTTAAAGATATCCACTGAATTCATAGTTGCTGCTTCTGAAACAGCAGATAGCAGACAGGACTTCTACTTCTCATATATCTTCTTATCAAAAAAGGAAATCTGAAAGTTATGGAGGCCCGAGTCAGAGTGACCTTGCAGACAGCATTCCTGTAGAATGAAGGTGTGAAAAGAAGAAAGTACATGGCACCTTAAGTGGGTGTACAGTACGCATGTGTGTGCCTCAGACATATACACACATATATGAACATATCATGCTCAACATCCACATGGATGAAGGAAGGAGAACTATAGAAATAGGAGTCATAAGTCTTTAGCAGGCACACTCTGTTGGTGGCAAAAGCAATTTTGGAAAATATCCCCACTGCTGCAGCAAAACCTGGGAACGCCTGTGGCAGGGAGCAAGCCGAAAACATCAAGAGCAGAGCAAGAGTTTGAGGGAAACATGAAGGAATCCAGCATCTTCATTTTCGTTGCTTTCCCTTCACACATTTAATACATTGCTTCCTTGTTCTAAGAGTCAGTTGAGAACAAATAGAAGACCAAACAGTGTTAGGTCAGGCAGCAAGACAAGGAGACTGCCGGAGCAGCAATGGACTGGCGGAAGAGGGTAGCAACCTCAGCAGGTATACAGCAGTGCTGATCCTTGAGGCCGGTCCTGACCGAGGACTTTGCTCAAATTTACAGGCAGGCTTGGCAGATTACATGGGGATTGGTCAGAGGAGAAGGGTAGCAGTGTGTAATGCTCTTCTGATCAGGAACCCTAACTGCCTCCAATCTACATATTGACTGAATGGGCAACCAAATCCTAATCACAGTTAGTGAAGGGTGGAGCTGCACACTTCTTTCCCCCTGAGTTTTATTCCTGGATAGATCTTGAAATCTAGGGCAGGCCAGAACCAGGATAAATTATTCTGGCATCAGACAAAACAGTTGTGGAATGGAAGACCGGTGCTCTGGAAATGCTGGTCTTTGCTGCTCAGTTTGTCCATGCTCAGGAGCTACTGGGTGGTAAAAGTCTCCTGTCTTTTCCCCTCCACTCCTCGGCAGAATATTCAACTGAATATTCAACAATATTCAACTGCTGAATATGGTTTGCTTTACTATGATTCTACATACTCATTACATGCCCTATGCAAAATTACACATGGGAGAGATGCTGAATACGCTGGTTATATTACTAATTCTTTGTTTTAAAAACAGTGTGCATTTCTGAGTGTTTGGATGTGTGGGTGCAGCTGTCTGTTTGCAAGCGGATTTGTGCATTTACACATCACATACCAGAATGGATCATAAAGGGATAGCTTACAGGCAGAGGTGGTATTCAGCAGGTTCTGACCAGTTCTGGAGAACCGGTAGCGGAAATTTTGTGTAGTTCGGAGAACTGGCAAATACCACCTCTGACTGGCTCCTCCCGCATCTATTCTCTGCCTTCCATTGAATCCCGGCTGATCGGCTGGGTCTTCTTTTGTTGCCCTGCATAGGAGAACAGAGCTGGAAAGCAGGTTAGCGGAGTGGGGAAGGAATGGGGATTTTGCAGTATCCTTTCCCTGCCACGCCCACCAAGCCACACCCTCCAAGCCACGCCCACAGAACTGGTAGTAAAATTTTTTTGAATCCTACCACTTCTTATAGGCCTCTTTTTTGACACTGTCCAGTCCAGATATTGGTTGGCAAATGACGGATGGCATTTCTATGACAATGTTGTACAAACTATTGCAGAGCCCATTTTGATCCCCTTTGCCCCAAACTGGGTGACCTCGGCCCAGCTACATCCCTTCTAAGGTAGGCGAAGGTGAAGCATATACAGGTAGTCCTCGACTGATGACCACGATCGAGCCCAAAATTCCTGTTGCCGAGTGAGACATTCGCTACATGACTTTTGCCTTATTTCACGACCTTTCTTGCCCCAATTGTTCGATGAATCATGGCAATTGTTAAGTTAGTTACATGTTTGTTAAAGTGAATCTGGTTTACCCATTAAATTTGCTTGTCAGAAGGTCACAAAAGGCGATCGCAGGACCCCTGCAATCATCATAAATGTGGGTCAATTGGCAACTGTCTGAATTTTGATCTCGTGACCAATGGGAATGCTGCAACAGTGGCGAGTGTGAAAAATGGCCATAAGTCACTTTTTTCAGTGATGTTGTAATGGTCGCTAAATGAACTGTTGTAAGCAGTGGTGGGATTCAATTTTTTTACTACCAGTTCTGTGGACGTGGCTTGGTGGGTGTGGCAGGGAAAGGATATTGTAAAATCTCCAGTCAGAGGTGGTATTTGCCGGTTCTCCAGAACTAGTCAGGTTCTCCACTACCGGTTCTCCAGAACTAGTCAGGACCTGCTGAATACCACCTCTGGTGGTAAGTCGCAGACTACCTGTATACAACTCTGAGTATTTTAAAGAAAAGGTGGAATAGATATTCTTTTCACCAGGGGTGGGATTCAAATTTTTTAACAACCGGTTCTGTGGACATGGCTTAGGTGGTGGGCGTGGCTTGGTGGTCATGTGACTGGGTGGACATCGCTTGGTGGTCATGTTATTGGCTGGGCATGGCCAACTCAATATCACTCACATCAAGGCACGCATCTCCTCGCCTGGCCTCTCATGACTGTGGGGATGCTGCAACAGTTGTAAGTATGAAAAATGGTCATAAGTCACTTTTTTCAGTGCCATTGTAACTTTGAATGGTCCCTCCACACAAGCAAAGTACCAGCAAAGGAAAAAAACTCCAGAGACATTCCTGAGACAAGAAGTCTAGTCCTGCCAAGAATGTAATAAGAGTTAACAGAGAGGCAGTTTCTGTAAGCAACACCAGAATGTTTCCTTCCTGCCTTCCCTACAGAATTAGGCCAGTAATTTATTCTAACAACCGGTTCTCCATTGCTTAGAATGTTAACAACCAGTTCTAGCGAATAGGTGCGAACTGCTAGAATCCCACCCTTGCCTTTCACTCTTATTTGCCAAGTAGGGATTCTGACATTTTCCAGCGGGCACCTCAGTTGTGCCTTTAAAGTTGCTCCCTGTAGGTCTTTGCTGATGTTTCATTTGCAAGTTTCCACATGTTTGAGGTAGATTTGGAGGCCCCCTTGCAGTGGGTCTGATTGGTGTATTGGTCACCCAGTTGCCAGAAAACTTTTCACAGTTCACTTGAGTTGAAACAGTAGCTTCATTCCTGAGACACCCTCCCCCCTGCTTAGTTTGCATGTCGCTGTTTGTCGCCAAGTGAAATTCTTTCCATGGTGTGAATCATTGCACTATGGAAACAATCGGGCCTAACCGATCTTGATCCCCCAAAGGACATGGGGTTGATTATGTGCCCCATGGTAGCCCTTTATTTATTTATTCCTAGCAACTCCACAGATAGATTTTTCTCCGTGATGATCTACCTCTAACCTGGTCTTTGAGGTCCCCCAATGGTGCACATACTGCCACTGGCTGTACGGTTAATCCTTGACTTACAATCATTCATTTTATGACGGTTCGGAGTTGCAATGGCACTGGAAAAAAAAGTGACCAACGACTAGTTTTCACACTTGCATTGAAGCATCCCCATGGTTACGTGATTAAAATTTGGGCCCTTGGCCACTGGCATGTACTTAGTACAGTTCAACTGTCCCAAGGTCATGTCATGTGGGTTCACCATTTGCGACCTTCGCAGCCGGCTTCCGATGAGCCCAAGTTAGTGGTCAGAAGCCAGGTACAGTACGTTTCATGACCGCATCATTCACTTTAACAACTTGCAGTGATTCGCTTAATGTTTGCAAAAAAAAAAAAAGGTTGTAAAATGGATCAAAACTCACTTAACAACTGCCTTGCTTAGCAACAGACATTTTGGGCTCAACTGTGGTCATAAGTCCAGCACTACCTGCTGTTCATCCACTCTTCTACCAGCCATCCTATTCTTCCGCTTCCTTCCACCTTACCAAGCATCAGAGAATGAGTATGAGTATCTTTGCATAACTTGTCCGAAGTAAGGTATCATGTTACGGAATGGCATAAAACAGCTATGGATTTCTACATTTTCTCTGGAACTAGAGATTTGTTTTTGGCAAATGCAAACATGACTGAAGTGGCTCTCCATTCCGCGTCACTCTTTGAAGCCACATGAAATCTCCGCATCATTATAGCCATTGTATGCTACCAATAGTCAAGGACTTAGATGTTTACATTAGATTTGAAATACATTCCTTGCATTTCTTATAAGCCAGCAGCAGAGCTGTCAGATCTGAAACGTTTCTCTGGATTGGCTGATGAACTCCCTGAATCATCAACTCAGGCTCAGAGAAAGTGCTGGGCAACAACCAGAGATAGGCTTAAACACAAAGGTGGGTATTCAGCAGGTCCTGACCAGTTCTGGAGAACCGGTAGTGGAAATTTTGAGTAGTTCAGAGAACCGGCAAATACCATCTCTGACTGTCCCCAGCCCCATCTATTCTCTGCCTCCCGAATCCCAGCTGATTGGCTGGGTCTTCTTTGGTTGCCCTGCCCAGGAGAACGGAGCTGGAAAGCAGGTTAGTGGGGTGGAGAGGGAATGGGAATTTTTGCATTAATCTTCCCTCAGGAGTGGGGAAGGAATGGGGATTTTACAGTATCCTTCCTCTGCCACATCCACCAAGCCATGCCATGCTACGCCCACCAAGTCATGCCCACAGAACCGGTAGTAAAAAAAATTGAATCCCACCTCTGCTTAAACATCTCTCTGGTTCTTGACAATCTGTGCTTTCAGCAGCGAGCAACAATGCAGTACAGAAGCAATTGATTCCAAGTACAGGTAGTCCTTGACATATGACCACAATTGAGCCCAAAATTTTTGTTGCTAAACGAGATAGGTGTTAAGTGAGTTTTGCTCCATTTTGCGACCTCTCTTGCCAGCATTGTTAAGTGGATCACCGCAGTTGTTAAGTTTGTTACACGGTTGTTATGTGAATCTAGCTTCCACGTGGATTTTGCTTGCCAGAATGTCGCAAAAGGCGATTACACGACTCTGGGACTCTGCAACCGTCAGTTGCCACGGATCTGAATTTTGATCAAGTGACCATGGGAATGCTGCAATGGTCATAAGTGTAAAAAATGGTTGTAAGTTATTATTTTTCCAGTTTTGTTGTAGCTTCAAACAACCACTAAGTGAACTGTTGTAAGTTGAGGACTACCTGTAGAGGATGAGACAAAATATAAAGGGAATTTCATGCTGACAAAAAAATAAGTTTTCTAAAAATTCAGCTTCACAGGGTGGAAAATTGATTGTTGGAAAAAAAATATAGCTGGGTTTTTTTTTTCCAGAGAAAATACTTCAATAATTTGGAATGTCAAATTAAAGTATGAGGCCACACAAAATAGCACATTTGTTAAACAAACCATAGCAATGAAGGAAATACTAAAATGGTCCTGTTCAGAAGCTGTTTTGAAGGGCTAGCTAGCTGATTATAAGATTAGTGTTTGCACAACAGACAATAACAAAAGGGGGGGAGGAAAAAGAAGGAAAAAAATCAGGCTAACAAGCCATCCTGCCAATTCACTCCTTGTTATGCTTGGCTCAAAATGTTTGCCTCCTGATGTCATCCAAACTCAGCTGCCACCAACTGGGGTTACTGTAAACCTGATCATACAGGAAATAACTTTTTTAATCTGGGAAGAGGTGAATGGGTATTTATGTGCTTTTCTTTATTAATTTATCTATTATATTTCTATGTTGCCACAATAATATGCCTCAGTAGTTGATTAAAGGAAATATAAAATATCCACAGTAGGAGTGTAGAAGGTCCACATTATGATAAGTTTCTGTACTAATTACAGATAGTTTTATTGCTCTATTTTTTCCATTTCTGTCTCCTGAGCAATAAGATGGTCTCATTTCCACAAATCATACAACATTGCCTAGAGGGTCCCTGTACCAGGGGTGTCAAACTGGCGGCGCACGAGCCAGATGCATCACACACAAGCCATGCCCACCCCAGCTCTGCGAAGGGGAAAAAACATTGCAACATGTCACGTGATGGCAATCTGACACAACGAGTTTGACACCCATGCTGTAATCCATCCAGTTTAGGTTTCAAATAATCTGCACACCTGCCTGTTCCTGCAGGGTTTCTACCTGTGTAGCTGCCCCCTCGAATCAATAGTATCAACTCACCTGATACATTTAGTTAGGCCAACCACTAGGTCTTTCTGAAAGTGAGGAAGTGAGAAAAAGAAGTTTTTCACATGGGATGAAAGATTACATAAGCAGCAGCCAACCGTCTTCCTGATTCAAGTGTGTACTTGTGTGTTGTGTGTTGTTTCCCTGGCTCTTGGCTTATCTCCTTCATTCAGTTCTGCTACTGATCAAACTTCTTGAAAGTCTCCACTGCAGAGAAGGAGATATCTGGATCCTGAAAAATCTAGAAGAAAGGAAAGGAAATGTTCCAGTGTACAACACATCTCTTCTATGAAGGCGGGGATCACAGAACCACTGTCAGTCATGCTGACTGAGGGGAATTCCACTGGGAGTTGAAGTCCACATAACTTAAAAGTTGCCAAGGTTGAGAAACACTGAACTAGGGAGTTTGCAATGGATCTCGTTGTTTCCAAAAAAGGAATTCCTTCTATTATCAGCATAGACAAGCTGGATCTAACACCCATACCTGAAAGCATGGTTGCTGA
Source organism: Bungarus multicinctus (assembly GCA_023653725.1). Lineage (NCBI taxonomy): Eukaryota > Metazoa > Chordata > Lepidosauria > Squamata > Elapidae > Bungarus > Bungarus multicinctus. The sequence continues at coordinate 143,341,467 of CM042834.1, forward strand.
CTGCCCAGAAAAAAAAAAAAAGATGTTACCCTATTAGCTATTCTCCCATTGCAAACAGATTGCATGGGAGAAGTTGATAGCATGACCCCTTTTACAACGTAAACTTTGCTGTTTAAAAAACAGAGGGTCTCTGTGCATGCAAAAAGTTGACAGTCCTATGGTATGGTTGACAGTCCTATGTAAATATGGCTAGTGCTACTTAAGGGCCCCCTGCACGATATCAAGTGATTGCGACAGAGGTGGTAATTCAGCCGATTCCGACCAGTTCTGGAGAACCGGTAGTGGAAATTTTGAGTAGTTTGGAGAACCAGCAAATCCCATCTCTGACTGGCCCCGCCCCCATCTATTCTCCGCCTCCCGAGTCCCAGCTGATTGGCTGGGTCTTCATTTGTTGCCCTGCACAGGAGAACGGAGCTGGAAAGCAGGTTAGTGGGGTGGGGAGGGAATGGGGATTTTGCAGTAACCTTCCCTTGCCATGCCCACCAAGCCACACCACACCCACTAAGCCACGCCCATAGAACAGGTGGCAAAAAATTTTAATCCCACCACTGGATTTGGACCTGTGTCACATTTTAATATTTACCCAGCATTTGCTAATCTTCCAGAAGTGACACCTTTAGAGATCACTGAAGAACTACATATTTCCATATCTGATTGTTAAACCTCATACTTGTTTTCAGTATTTCATTTTAGGAAGCAGAAATGAGTTCAATCTTATGTGCAGATATTTCTGTGGCATGAAGCTTGTGGAGGAGCTGTTGCCAAGCTACCCGGCTATTATTCTTGATAGAACACTTACCTCCTGACAGTGCCTTAAGCAGGTATGTGAGGCAAGCAGGTCCAGTATGTATAGGCCGATAGTTAAAAATGAAGCTGTAAATAAATACAGGGAGGTATAAAGATACCTTGTGAGGGTAGAAATACATCTTGTGCCATCCCACTTGATTTGCTTCACAAAACATACGGAGTCAAAAACAAACAAACTGCTATGACTTCGTACAATAGCAGAATCCAGTTATTGAGAATAGCTCCACCCATGTGAGGCTTGGCAGTGGTTCTAGTCACTAGCAATTCTTGTGGTGGTGATGGCTGTGAGGATATCATCTTACTAATATCCCATGCTTCCTCTGAGAATTCAAGCTGGCATGTGGGGAGATCTCAGGATAATTTCCAAGATTGGAAGTTTGTAAGATAGGTTGGACTGAGAGAGAAAAATCGACTCTGTGACTGAGACAAATTTGGATCTCTCTAGTCTGAGGCCGGTACCTTAAACACTGTCCTACAGTAAATTATTACGGTCTCATCATCCATTATTATTTAGGGCTAGTATGTCCATAGTGTCTGTGGAGATTCTGTGTCATCCAGGACAAGGTCATAGTTGTCTCAAAAAGTGCTGCCCCTCCTTTTTTTTCAAATGGCAGTTGGACTGTTTTTCCCCTGAGGAAGAAGAAAATGTTTCACTTCTCAACCAATAAGCTTCATCAGTTGTGATAGTGTGTGTGTGTGTGTGTGTGTGTGTAAAGATAGGTACTGAGAGTTGAGACTGGATGGTGGCAGGATGGAAGGATAGGCTTTGATCGGATGGTGATAGTGGGGCAGAAGGGAAGGATTGTATTACTTTGCAGTCATCTGGTTGTTAACACTCTCCCTGAGAGCTCTTGAGATGAGGCCACTTGAGGGCTTATCTTTCCTTTCAGGGTCATCTGAATTGGGGTACAATTGGTTATGGAATCTTCTTAGAACTCCTGCAAAAGCTGCATTGTAGACTGGAAATAGGTGGTGTCTTATATTCCTCCGCTCTGTTGAGAGAGGGTTGCTTCTTATTAACATAAATGGCCTCTCTTACCTCTCTTTCAAACCAATGGCCTTCTCTATCCAACATGTGGATTTCGCTGTCTTCAAAAGAGTGACCTTTCATTTTTCCATCAAATGCAGATGGACTGCTGAATCTTGTCCTGATGGGTTTGATCTCTTATGTTGTGCCATGCGCTGGTGTACTGGTTGTTGGGTTTCTATCAATGTTGTTTTGTTTAATAATGCAGGATTGGAAGAGAGGAATTACTTATTTGTTAGTTTCCTAAATGCACTTGCCCACTGTATAAAAGAAAATGCTTTTGCAGAGCTCTTGGCCCTGATCAAAATCAGCACAGAATACCCTATATCATCAGGCTTGAAATTTTGAGCCTGGACAATCTTGAAATATGCCGCCTATGGTTGGACTTAAGCATAGTACACAAAATTATTTGCTACAATGTCCTACCAGTCAACGAGTCTACTTCAGCTTCAACCACAACAATACAAGAGCACACAATAGATATAAACTCAATGTAAACCATTCCAAACTTGATTGCAGAAAGTACAACTTCAGCAACAGAATGGTCAATGCCTGGAATGCACTACCTGACTCTGTTGTTACATCCTCTAACCTCCACTCCTTTAACCTTAAACTATCCACTATTGACCTCACCCCATTCCTAAGAGGTCTATAAGGGGCGTGAATAAGTGCACAATCGTGCCTACCGCTCCTGTCCTAGTGTCCCCATTCATTCGTACCTATTTCCTGTATTCTTACTCATGTTTATACTTATACCTATTATCTTGTAAGCGATTGACAAATCAAATAAATAAATGATGCAAATCCTACTATTTTCATAAGGGAGGGGCTTATATAATGACATTTCATTATTTTGGTTGATCCAGCAAAGCTGTTGAGTTTCTAGTAGTTATCAACCTCAGCCTCCATGGACAATAGCCTACGGCTATATGCTTTGTAAACTTCCAAAATCTGGAGATTCAAAGTTTAGAAAAAAAAACCTTTTTTGCCTATAAAATTTAGATATTGGCCAACGCCGCATTGTTTATGTCCATGTCAAATTTCCCATCTGATGTTCTCCAGATATGCTAGGTTACAACTCCAGCATGATTAGGTGATATAGTCTAATTCAAAACATTAGTAAATAAACACCATCTTGGTACTCCAGTGTCTACTGTTGTTGCTGGCTTCTTTCCTTTCTTCTGATGATTGTTAATTCCATGAAGTCATCACATGGCAGATAAGGTTACAGGTTGCACAACTGGTGGCTCAAGGACACGCCTTTGTGCCAGCAAAGAAAGTCTCAGAAGCCAGGAGCTTAGAAGCAACCCTTTAGAGGCCTTCCTTGTAAAATGATGGTCATTCTCCTGTTCACAACAGCCATTTTCTCCCCTGTAATCTTGTGGCAAGAAGGATGGTGACTTGTTCAGAAATGCCCGTTGTGATCTTGTGATTTTAATAATTATTAGCAAGTGGGTTTTTTTTTTTGCTGATTTTATTTAACTATTTCACCAGCATCTTTACCCATAACCTACTTTGTGCTTAAACTGCTTGTATATCGCTACTGTGGCTAAGTGCACAAAGCCTATTGATTGTCATTAATTAAATAACACACAAACAAACGGTGACTTAACATGTCTGTAAACCATGCCACACATTTCCTCCCATCTTATACCTGCATAAAACTGCAATTTCAAAATCATAGCAGCAGATTACTTTCCTTCATGTTGGGGATTGCTCTACTGAGGACAATGAATCTATGATTAATTGAATTTAATCCAATTTTCTGGATTCCCAGAATATGCTAAACCATGAAACTCATCACACAGGCTGGTCTTGTCAAGCTAAAACAATGTTTTTCAACTACAATATAACAACTTTAAAATATGTCAACTCCAATTCCCAGAATATTTTTTTTAATTTTATTTTTTACCTCACCTGTTTTTTTTATAAATAACTCAAGGTGGTTAACTCACCTAATACTCCTTCCTCCTCCTATTTTCTCCACAACAACTATCCTGTGAGGTAGGTAGGGCTGAGAGAGGGTGACTGGCCAAAAATCACCCAGCTGGCTGGGGAATTCTGGGAGTTGGAGTCCACATGTCTTTAAAGTCTATGAGGTTGAGAAACACAAAGCTAAAATATGGTTCATCAGCTTAAGTGTTTCATGTAAACACTGTGTTCCAAAGCCTATGCCTTAGAGAGGCTGTCATGGAAACATTTATAGGAAGTTCTGGATCCAGAAGAGCAACATTGGGATAGCTGCTGCTCTATTGCCATTCTGTAGATAGTTCGAATACTATAAGAGGAGCAGAATTACCACCTGTATTGCCTTTATCTGTACTGTGATAAAAACCCCCATCACCACTACTGCAGTGTTTTTCCATGATGAAAAACATAATATTTGCTGGCTGTTTTCATGAAATACCATTGTTAACCTCTTTTAAAAATGGGTGGCTCCACAGGTTAGGTAAGGGCTGAAGTGGCAGCCCATCACCAAACTTGATTGCTCTTAAAAATGCTAAGCAGGGTCAGATCTTAGTGCTTAGCTGGGACTCCACTAAGAGATCCTAAAGCAGGGATATCCTAGCATGGCAACCTTGGCAGGGCTGGTGGAGGAATTCTAGAAGTTGAAGTCCACAGATCTTAAAAGTTGCCAAAGTTGAACATTGCTGTCCTAGAACTATTATAGAAACTGGGAAGTCAAAACTCACCTTGGGAGAAGACAACAAGAAATTAATTCTGCTCTGTTGCCAAGAAATTACAATGACATGTCAACATAGCTATTTAGGAATTGAACCTGACATTACCCTTTTAAGTTGATGCTTGGCTTACCACCAGTCCCACATTTCTAGGAACTCTTCCATCTTTCAGATTAAACTTTTTGTCTTTCTTTTTACAATACTGTAATATAATTTGTATTATTCTCCAAAGATGGTATTCAGCAGGTTCTGACCAATTCTGGAGAACAGGTAGCGGAAATTTTCAGTAGTTTGGAGAATCAGCAAATATCATCTCTGACTGGCCCTGCTCCCATCTATTCTCTGTCTCCTGAGTCCCAGCTGATTGGCTGGGTCTTCTTTTGTTGCCCTGCACAGGAGAACGGAGCTGGAAAGCAAATTAGTGGGGTGAGGAGGGAATAGGATTTTGCAGTAACCTTCCCCCAGGAATGGGGAGGGAATGGGGATTTTACAGTATCCTTCCTCTGCCACGCCCACCAAGCCACTCCATGCCATGCCCACCGAGCCATGCCCATCAAGCCATGCCACGTTCACCAAGCCATGCCCACAGAACCAGTAGTAAAAAAATTTGAATCCCACCACTGTCTTTCCCCTCCAACTTCCTTATTGGAAATGCACCATTGAATGAATTTAAGCAATTTTAACTCATACGGTTTGAGATGTTATCCAGTTCTGTTGTTCTTTTAAAAATGCTCTTTCAGTGCCATTATTTTGGCTTGTCAATTAAGTAATTCGTACAAAGTATCACTAGAATAATTGGGGCAATCAGCCCCCATAACTACATTCCCATTAATTTCAATTAAGTTTGGTCTGGAGGCGTTGCATGAATCAAAGGAATAGCCTGTTTAGAAAAACAAAGCAAACTATACTTACATGACATACATTCAATACAATACAATGTAGTGTAATAAAATAAATACTTTTATTTATTAGGTTACACTTTTAAAATAATCCTCATTTTGCATCGCATCGGGTAGAAAACCCAGCTCATTCCTACAGCTTAGACACAGGATGAGTTGGCAGTGAAATATTTGCCTTTCATACACATCTAACGTGGCAGCTCCTCCTGGTGGCATATCTCTGCATTGAGCCAGGTTGGCACAAGATAATAGCAGATTCTTGTTGAAATGGTATGGAACGATTCGTCAGATGATGTTGACCAAAGGAAGGAAATTATTTGAATGCAACGTTTCTGTTCTAGATGAAGAAAAAGATAGAGCTATTCAGCTCCTATTTTCATTTAGCCTTTACCAACAGGAACGAAGGTATTCCAAGCAGAAAGAAGTTTGCAGTGATAGAAACACAAAATTGGCAAAAATTAATAATAATTTTCCCATATATTTTACCAGGAAACAAAGATAAGTGAAGCTAGAAAAGTCACTAGAATCCTAACCATAATCAAACATTCCAAATCCTTTGGTAATGTTCATTTTTCTCTACAAATTCATGGAGAGCTAATGCTAACTCTAGGTGGATTTCCCCGCAAAGGGACATTCCCATGTGTTTTATCAGGAAATGTAGATAAAGCAGGCTCAAAAAGTCAATGCCCTCCTAAGCATAATCATGCGCTCCGAATCCATAAGTGATGTCCATTTTGCTCTATAAATTCATGGCGACTAACCTGAACCATAGGGGGATTTCAACCCAATGGGAACTTTCCCATAAATTATACCAGGAAATGTAGATAAACAATGTTCAAAATATCAGTGTCCACTTAAGCATAATAATCCGCTCTGAATCCATTGGCAATCTCCATTCTGCTCTGGGAATACATGGAGACCTAACTCTAACCCTAGCTGGATTTGACCCCCAAGGGGACTTTCCCATGTATTTTACTAGGAAACATAGATGTTGCCAATGAATTTGCAGCGCATAAGTATACTAAGGAGGGTGCTGATTTTTCAGTCAGGCTTCTCTATTTTTTCAGGAACAATACATGGAAAAATCCCATTGGAGGGTAAACCCACTTAGAGTTAGGGTTACGTCCCCACGAACTCATAGAGCAAAATCAATGTTTCCAATGAATTTGCAGCGCATTGGGATGCTTAGGAGGGTTGTGGCCTTTTCTGTTAGGCTTTTTTTTTACCTTTCCAGGAAAAATACATACCGTATTTTCCGGCGTATAAGACGACCGGGCGTATAAGACGACCCCTGATTTTTGGTTGACTTTTTTCAAAGTCATCTTATACACCAGAAAATACGGGTATTCAAAATTAAGCTGCAAGGATTTGTAAATGCTTCTCCTTCCTTTGCGCTCGCATCAGCCTTCCTCCTCCAGCCCCAGGGCGACTCTCTCGGTCTCTCTCCCACACACACGGAAGACGACCAGGCCTCCCGCGGAGCATGATGGGCCGGCAGAGCGGCCGCCGTCTTCTCTTCGGGAAGGGGAGGAGCGTCTCCCGGCGACGCCCATAATATTTTCCGGCGTATAAGACGACCCGGCGTATAAGACGACCCCGGATTTTAGGTTGTCTTTTTTTGGTTTCAAAAGTCGTCTTATACGCCGGAAAATACGGTAGAAAAATCCCATTGGAGGGTAAACCCACTTAGAATAAGAGTTACGTCCCCATGAACTCGTACAGCAAAATCGATGTTTCTAATGAATTTGCAGCACATTGGTATGCTTAGGAGGGTTGCGACCTTTTATTTATTTATTTATTTATTTTTATTTATTTATTTGATTTGTCAATCGCTTACAAGATAATAGGTATAAGTATATACATAGTTATGAATATATGAAATGGATACATATAAGAAAAATAAAAGAAACAATAGGACAGGGATGGTAAACACGTTGGTGTCCTTATGCACGTCCCCTACAGACCTCTTAGGAAAGGGGTGAGGTCAATAGTAGACAGTCTAAGGTTAAAGTTTTTGCAGTTTGGGGAAGAAACCACAGAGTCAGGTAGAGTATTCCAGACATTGACCACTCTGTTGCTGAAGTCGTATTTCCTGCAATCAAGTTTGCTGCAGTTAACCTTGAGTTTGTATCTATTGTGTGCTCTTGTGTTGTTATGGTTGAAGCTGAAGTATTCATTGACAGGTAAGTCATTGCAATGTATGATTTTATATACCATACTTAGATCAGACCCAAGACGGCGTAATTCAAGGTTTTCTAGGTCTAGAATTTCAAGTCTAGTGGCATAAAGTATTCTATAACGAGTAGAGGGAGTGGAGAACTCTTCCTGTGAAATATTTCTGGACTTTCTCAACTGTGCTAATATCAGATACGTATTGTGGGTTCCAGACTGATGTTCTGTATTCGAGTATTGGTCTAGCAAATGTTTTGTATGCTCTAGTTATTAGTGTGATAGCACCAGAGAAAAAGCTACGTAAGATTAGGTTAACAACACTGAATGCTTTTTTGGCTATGTAGTTACAGTGGGCTCTAGCACTTAGATCATTAGAGATGAGTATTCCAAGGTCCTTTACAGAGCTTGGATCATCAACAAGGTCTTGACTATTCAGCTTGTATTTTATTTTCCGATTTTTTTTTGCCAATATATAAGACAGAGCATTTATTTGTTGAGATTTGAAATTGCCATTTGTCTGACCATTCTGATACATAGTCAAGATCTTTTTAAAGGGTAGCAGTATTGTCTGTGGTATTGAACAGCTTCACATCATCAGCGAAGAGAACGCAGTTGCTCTTAATATGATCATAGAGGTCTTTTATGTAGAGTATGAAGAGAGTTGGTCCTAGAACATTGCCTTGGGGGGACACCACTGTTGACAGGTACAGAATTTGGTAGGACGTTCCCAATTTTGACCATTTGTTGTCTGTTTGACAGGAATGCTTCTATCCAGTTATGCAGTTGTCCAGAGATACCATAAGATTTTAGTTTTTGTCGTGTACCACTGAATCAAAGGCTTTACAGAAGTATATGTAGATTGCGTCTATTGTTTTGCTCTGATCGAGTTGTGTAATCCATATGTATTTGCAGTGTAAGAGTTGCAGATTACAGGAGAGTTTTTTACTGAAACAAAATTGTATATAAGAGAGTAGGTTGTTTGTCTCTCAGTGGAGGATAATGGATTGGTTAATAATTGATTCCATGACTTTACAGGTGACCAAGAAAGATACATGGAATAATCCCATTGGGTTAGGGTTAGGGTTAGGGTTAGGGTTAGGGCTGGAGTTGGGGTTAGGGTTAGGGTTAGGGTTAAGGTTAGGAGTTAGGGTTAAGGTTAAGGTTAAGGTTAAGGTTAAAGTTAGGGTTAGGGTTAGGGTTAGGGTTAGGGTTAGGGTTAGAGTTAGAGTTATGGTTAGGGTTAGGGTTAGGGCTAGGATTAGGGTTAGGGTTAAAGTTAGGGTTAGGGTTAGGGTTACATTCCCATGAACTCATAAAGCAAAATCGATGTTTCCAAGGAATTTGCAGTGCATTGGTATGCTTAGGAGGGTTTTGACCTTTTCTCTTAGGCTTTTCTACCTTTCTAGGAAAAATACATGGAAAAATCCCATTGGAGGGTAAATCCACATAGGGCTAGGGTTAGGGTTGGGGTTAGGGTTAGGTCTCCATGAACTTGTAGAGCAAAATCGATGTTTCCAATGAATTTGCTGCGCATTGGTATGCTTAGGAGGATTGTGATCTTTTCTCTTAGGCTGTTCTATCTTTCCAGGAAAAATACATGGAAAAACCCTTTCTACCTTTCCAGGAAAAATACATGGAAAAACCCCATTGGGTTAGGGTTAGGGTTAGGTCTGCATGAACTCGTAGAGAAAAATGGATGTTTCCAATGGATTTGCTGTGCATTGGTATGCTTAGGAGGGTTGTGACCTTTTCTCTTAGGCTTTTCTACCTTTCTAGGAAAAATACATGGAAATATCCCATTGGAGGGTAAATCCACTTAGGGTTAGGGTTAGGTCCCCATGAACTTGTAGAGGAAAATCGATATTTCCAATAAATTTGCAGTGCATTGGTATGCTTGGGAGGGTTCTGACCTTTTCTGTTCGGCTTTTCTACTTTTCCAGAGAAAATACATGGAAACATACCATTGGGTTAGGGTTAGGGTTAGGGTTAGCTATAGGGCTAGGGCTAGGGCTGAGGCTAGTGTTAGGATTAGGGTTAGGGTTAGGGTTAGGGTTTGGGTATGGGTTTGGGTTTGGGTTTGGGTTAGGGTTAGGACTAGGGCTAGAGCTAGGGCTAGGGCTGGTGCTTGGGCTAGAGTTAGGCTTAGGGTTTGGATTAGGGCTACGGCTGCGGCTGGGGCTTCGGACTAGTGTCAGGATTAGGGCTAGGGCTAGCGTTCGGGTTCCGGTTAGGGTTAGAATTAGCATTAGCGTTAGGGTTAGGGGTTAGGGGTTAGTGTTAAGGTTAGGGTTAGGTTTAGGGTTAGGGTAAGGGTTAGGGTTAGAGTTAGGTCGCAATGAACTCGTAGAACAAAATCGATGTTTCCATTGAATGTGCAGTGCATTGTTAAGCATAAGAGTGTGGTGCCCTGTTCTATTAGGTTTTTCTATTTTTCCAGGAAAGATACATAGAAAAATCGCATTGGGTTAGGGTTAGGGTGAGGGTTAGCGTTAGCGTTAGGATTAGAGCTATGGTTAGGGTTAGGGCTAGGGTTAGGGTTAGGGCTAGGGTTACGTTCCCATGGACTCGTAGAGCCAAATAGATGTCTCCAATGAATTTGCAGTGCATTGGTATGCTTAGGAAGGTTATGACTTTTTCTATTAGCGTTTTCTTACTTTCCAGGAAAAAATGTATGGAAAAACCCCATTGGAGGGTAAACCCACGTAGGGTTAGGTTTAGGTCCCCATGAACTCGAAGAGCAAAATCGATGTTTCCAATGAATTTGCAGCGCATTGGGATGCTTAGGAGGGTCGTTCCTTTTTATATTCAGCTTTTCTACTTTTCCAGGAAAAATACATGGAAAAATCCCATTGGGAAAGGGTTATGGTTAGGGCTAGGGTTAGGGCTAGGGCTAGATCTAGGGTTACATTCCCATGAACCCGTACAGCCAAATCGATATCTCCAATGAATTTGCAGTGCATTGGTATGCTTAGGAGGGCTGTGACCTTTTCTATCAGACTTTTCTACCTTTCTAGAAAAAATACATGGAAAAATCCCATTGGGTTGGGGTTAGGGTTAGGGTTAGGCCCCTTTGAACTCGTAGAGCAAAATCGATCTTTCCAGTGAATTTTCAGCGTATTGGTATGCTTAGGAGGGTTCTGACATTTTCTATTCGGCTTTTCTACTTTTCCAGAGAAAATACATGGAAATATACCATTGGGTTAGGGTTAGGGTTAGGGCTAGGGCTAGTGCTGGGGTTAGGGTTAGGGTTAGGGCTAGGGCTAGTGCTGGGGTTAGTTTCAGGTTCGGTTTCGGGTTAGCATTAGGGCTAGGGGTTAGTGTGAAGGTTAGGGTTAGGTTTAGGTTTAGGGTAAGGATTAGGGTTATGGTTACGTCCCAATGAACACATAGGACAAAATTGATGTCTCCATTGAAGTTGCAGCACATTGTTAAGCTTAAGAGTGTGGTGTCTTGTTCTATTAGGCTTTTCTACTTTTGCCAGGAAAAATACATAGAAAAATCGCATTGGGTTAGGGTTAGGGTGAGGGTTAGCGTTAGGATTAGAGCTATGGTTAGGGTTAGGGCTAGGGTTAGGGTTAGGGTTAGGGTTAGGTCCCCATGAACTGATAGAGCAAAATTGATGTTTCCAATGAATTTGCAGCGCATTGGTATGCTTAGGAAGTTTGTGACCTTGTCTATTAGGCTTTTCTACCTTTCCAGGAAAAAATACATGGAAAAATCCTACTGGAGGGTAAACCCACTTAGGGTTAGGTTTATGTCTCTCTGAATTCGTAGAGCAAAATCAATGTTTCCAATGAATTTGCAGCGCATTGATAAGGAGGGTTGTGACCTTTTGTATTAGGCTTTTTTACCTTTCCAGGAAAAATACATGGAAAAATCCCTTTGGATTGTAAATCCATTTAGGATTAGGGTTACGTCTCATTCCCACCCAGTCCCATGATGCCCTAGGCATGCCTACCCAGCCTGTCATTAGGGCAGAGAAGTAGTTGTTAAAAAACACCCGAAACCAGAAAAGCCTTTTGATATCTCTTTTTCTCTCTTTCCCTCTCTCTCCCCTCTCTTTCCCCCTCCCCTTCTCTCTGTATCTCTTTTTCTCTGTATCTTTATGTCTCTCTCTCTCTCCCCCGTCTCTGTATCTTTCTCTCTCCATATCTCCCCCCTCTCCCTTTCTTCCCCCTTCTCTCTCTCTTTGTCTCTGTCTCTATGTGTGTTTGTATATGTGTGTGTGTGTGTCTCTCTCTCTGTGTGTGTCTCTGTCATTCCCCCGTTGGAAACTGAATCTAAGGAGGAAGATGAACAGCTGACAGGGAGCGGGGAAGTGGCTCCATTTGCTGTGTAGGAAATGGGAAGGGCAAAGTCAGGGTGGGCAAAGCAGAGGAGAGGTAGAACAGGGGAGAGGTAGAACAGGGGAGAGGTAGAACAGGGGAGATGGGGTTCAGAGGAAGACCAAGGTCCACCCACTCTTTATCCTAGTGCACACAAGGAAGAACAGAGAAGAGAGCAATGTGGGTTGCATTGCTTACGAGAGAGGAAAGGGCCCTGATTCCCTGCACAAGGAAACACCTGGGGATGAAATTTAAAGGAGAGGCAGATGGGAGGGATGGTTGTTGGGAACAAACATTGAGTTTATCTTGTGTTGGCTGCTGTTATTTGAGTTCCTGGCATCCTCCCAACTGTTTTGATTTACTGCCTTGTTACTTCATTTCTGGAAATTCACATCTTGGTCTGCCGGATTTATTACCTTATTTTGCCTTGTTGGATTTATAGTTTAAAGTTTTTAGTTTACAATGTTTGGACTGGAATATCTGCAGCCAAAGACTGGTGCAGGTTTGTGGGAGAGTTTTTTCTAGACCAGAAGGTAACTGGGTCGTTGGGGGCAAAGTTGGAGCTAATAAAGGAACTCATTCTTATTCTCTGGCTGTGTTGACTTTTTGCCATGCCTCGGATCATCACACTCTCTGCCTCTTTCTCTGTCTGTCTGTCTCTCTCTCTCTCTCTCTCTCCCTCTCTCTCTCTCTCTGTATCTGTCTCTCAGTGTGTCTCTGTCTCTCTGTCTCGTGTCTGTCTGTCTGTCTCTTCTCTCTCTCCCAGAAAGCCGAGGCTTGGCTTCCGGTTTGAGCTTCTTTGGCGACAGACCAAAATCCGCGATTGTGCACGGTTTTGATCGTGCTCACCGCCGGAGCACCCGAGCCGGCTGGATTTGGGGCTAAGCCATCCCATAGAGGTGGTGAAGAGTGGGAGAGACCACCAGCAGGGTCGAGGAGAGCTGCATCTCTCTTTCTCAGCTGGCCATTATTCCCTTTCCCGAAGGTGGTTGCAGCGGTGGTCAGAAATGGCCACCTCAAAGAAGAACTCAACCAGAAAAGAATGTGCAGGAGGAAGATAAAATGATAAAGTTTTGGTTGACCGAGTTGAACTGAAAAAGCAACAACATAAGATACCCTGGAATTTGAACTATAAAAAATAACATTGTTCCCAAAGAAGATTTTGAAGCAGCGAAGGAGAGAGGGAAGGGAAAGGATTTGCCTTTTTTTCCCTTCCCTTCCTTATACTGACAGCTAAGAGATTTAAGTAAAAAATTGACAAAAATCCACTTTGACATCAATAGGCATTTAAGCTGAAAATAAAATGTCAAAGGGATAATAAAGATTTTTGGTTACTCAAAAACCTTTAAAAGAAGGAAAGGAGAGAAAAGGAAAGAATAAAAGGGCGGGATCTGGAAAAATGGAAGAGACTGCTTGGAACTAAAAAAACTGACAGTGAAACTTTAACAAGATTCCTAAAAGATACATTCTAACTGAAACTTTGTAACAAAATAATAGAACTCCAGGAAGAGAAAGTGGAAAGGAGGGGCAAGAAGAAACAGCTTTGGATTATTTGGATTACTTGGTGATTTTTTTATTTTTGGCTATTGGATTTAAATGACTAAAATCAATCGGGTGGTTGTTTAAAAGTGTTTAAAATGGCATCAGTTTTGGAAGAACTGAAAATGGAACTTAAAAAACAGAAAGAAGATGCACAAGAAGGAAGAGGTTCTTTTGGCTTTGTATTTCAATTTTTAGAAATGGAGATCTGGAACTATGAGAAACAACAAGAAACACTTGTAGAACAAGAAGGTCAGGACAAAGAAGAAGCCATCTTTAATGATCAAGTAATTTTATGTGGGGGGAAAAAAGGAAAGGGGGGAAAGAGAGTGGAAAGTTTAAGATTTGAACAGAAAAGAATAGTTTGAAAAATAATTACAATATTAGGAATCAACAAAAGAGAGGATTACAGGAGAAAATTAGAAGTAGAGAGACAACGGGGCAAAAAGGGGAGGGAGAAGAAGAGGGGAAAGAAGGAAAGGAAAAGAAGTTATAAAAGACAGAAACAAGATATAGAGAAACAGGGAAAATGTATAAGGATTGAAAGTATAAGCATATTTAGAGATAATGGGTGAAAATTTAATTGAAAAAGGGATTCTGCAAAGATACATAAGATAGTATTGTTATATTAGAAATAGAAATAATTTTAGAAAATATGAAACAATGTATGATTAAAATGATGGATAAAATAATTATTGTAATGCAATGGAAAGTTTGTTAATAAATAAATAAAATAAAGAAAATGAGAGAATGAAATTAGGAAAGGATGGGAACATTTTAATTATTTTAATGATTTATAAAAATATAAGTGAAGAGAAATATGAAAAAAAAAGAATTAGTTATGGAAAGTTTATAAGTGTTCCCAAGGAAGTATGATATTCAATTGAAAAGAAATGTTAAAGAAGTTAAGATTGTAACTTATATAAATGATAGAATTGAATTGGCAAGCTCTCCTTGGAGCTCTTCACTACTCCTTTTCTTTCTTCTTGGCAACTTTTCAGAAATCTGGGTTGGCTGAGGAATGAATGTGAGTCATGGCATCCCCAAAGACAACCCACCTCCTCCTCCCCCTCCTTCTCCTCTCATGACCTCCTGGTGGGGCCGGGAGAGCGCACATGAGCAAGGAGACCCTCCTCAAGTGAGTGGCCAGGTTCAGCCAAAGCGCAGCAAAGGCATGCGGGACAGGTAGGTTGCCCGGGTGATGGGTGAGCATCTTTGGTGAGGGCACTCCTCCTTTCTCTGAGCCTGATCCCGGAGGTGGATGTGCAAGATTCAGCAGTGCCAGCCCCCTTTCCCGCTGTCCTGAGCTTCTTTATCGCTCCAGCGGAGCAGTGCTTTGACTGAAAGGCATCCTCTGGGTGGCGAAAGTCCCCCCCCACATCCTCCGGGTGGTAAAAGTCCCCCCCAGATTTAAAGCTGCGGCTGGGTCCCGCAGGCCCATCCCCCTTTCCATCATTCTTTTCTCCCAGATCTCATTCCCACCCCTCCAGCCCTCATTTTATTGAGGCCGGCATCAGTCATGGTCAGGTTGGGCCACTGTCTCGGGGCAGAGAGCAGATTGCACGTCTCCCCAAGCGACCAAGGAACACCCATCACCAACAAGGGCTGGAAGAAGCACCAGCCCTGGCCACTTTTCCATCCCCCCCCATTACCCTTACCTTCTCAGGCCAGACAAGGAGTGACTGGGAGGGGAGGGCAAGGGGCAGGACCATCTAGTGGTGGTATCACTCAACAGGGAGCCACAGCAGAGGGATGAAAGAGCTGCAATGCAGCTCTGGAACCGCGGGTTGCCAACACCCTCCCTATGTGCATTTTACTGCCTTTCATGTCCCCAAAGTTCCTGGGACAGTAGTTAAACACTACAAAGGCTTCCATGCAAAGTTAGTTTATTGGATTTTATTAGGCATCCTCAAACTATAGCTCACAATTATGTTGAGATTCATCTAATGTCCAATCTTTGCCTCAATAGTTGCCTCAATAGTGTGAAAAGATGGTTATCTTCATCCGATAGCATTATAGCAAAGGAAACCTTCCATTCGAAATCTCCCGTTCAAGATAAGAATGCCCAAAAAACTTCCCCAGCCCAACCAGAGATCAAGCCAGTGACCAATCAGGATTACAGATGTGACCACATGACATGAACTATGTCTCCCATGAGATATTAACTACAATTCCCATGAAGCATTCCCTTAAGAGTCAGGTCTCATTTCTAAACTAAGTATATACTGTCTAACCTAGGTGTCACCAACCTTTTGGACCTCAGGGACCACCAAACTCATAATTTTAAATCCCAAGGACCACTAATTGGTTCTGTGGGCATGGCCTAATTTGTGGGTGTGGCTTGGTGGTCATGTGACTGGCTGGGCATGGCTTGTATGTAAATATAATAAATATTTATATAAATATTGAATTTTTTTATTTAAAAAAGAGCAACTTTTACCCAAAATCAGGCAAAGCAGACAGGCAAATTGGATTGCCCCACAGAATCATAGATTTATTCAGAGATCTATCTATCTGCCATCGGCTAGCTCAGTCTGTCACATAAAATTTGCTTGCAAGCAAACTCATAAAATTTGCTAGCAAGCAAACTCACAAAATTAATTCACAACACATCATGTATGTAAATATTGATTTCTTTTATTTAAAAAAAGAGCAACTTTTACTCAAAAGCAGGCAAAGCCGGCAGCCTGATTGAGTTGCTCACAGAATCATTCAATGATCTATCTATCTGCCATCGGCTAGCTCAAATTTGCTTGCCATGAGTCTGCACTGAATAGTAGAACCTTCAATTCTAAGAGAGATCTACAGATTAGCTAGAAAGCAAGAAATCCAACCATTTCCTGCTTCCTAGCACCCACCCCTCTCCTAGAAAAATTGAAATAGCCTAGGAAATATTAAAAAGGCAGAATATTTCTCCTAAAAAGAGTAGTCACTCAAGAAGCAGAATCTCACCCCCACCTTTGTTAATGGGTGGGCCATTAAGGCCTGGGCCAGAATACTTTATATTAAGAAGGAACTCCAGGTAAAAGCTATAGAAATTGCCAAAAGCCCTTTTAAGGGCATAATCACCCAGCAAGGCTAGACCAAGCCTGGAACTCAGGACAGCCTACAGAGTTTCCCCTGGGAGTCTGGCAGCCAATGGGATTCATTTCTTGCACAGGAACAGGAAACACTAAAGTGGGGCCCAACAGAGGTTATATAAGGGTCTCTCAGCATCTGGATTTCCCTTTTTCTTGACCTCCTCACCTTGAATGATGTGATCATCCTTCCTTCTCACTTTGGAGCTCCAGGCCATGTGGTCTTGTACACCATTAAACTTTCCAAGCAGCCTCCATGTTTCCAGTGTCTTTTTCCCCACTTGGAACTGAACCCAGAAGGATATTTCTTTTAACACTAGCTAATCTAAATCTCCAGGCACAGCAAAGGAAAAATAGCAATTTAGCAGGCAAATTTGCCAGGTAAGGAGTGAGTGGGTGAGGAGAGTTTCCGCGGTCCATGTGGGCAGTGCAGCCTTGTGTTTCTGCGCAGCCTGGATTAATTGCTTTGGAGGGGTGCTTTGATGGTGAGATTTCTCTGTCGCTCACCAAAATTTTCTGACCACCCACCAGTGGGCCGTGGCCCACCGATTGGCAATTGCTGGTCTAACCAGCACACCGCCAATGCGATTTTCCCATGTATTTTAAAAGGAAATGTAGATAAGGCTGACTTAAAACATCTGCACCTTCCTTAGCATAATCAAGCACTCCGAATCCATTGGCAACGTCCATTTTGCTTTATAAATTGATAGGGAACTAACCTTAACCCTAGATGCATTTTAACACCTAAAGGATTTTCCCATATATTTTACCAGGAAATGTAGATAAGGCTGACTCAAAAAGTCCAGCACCCTTTTAAGCATAATCAAGCACTCTGAAACTTTTGGCAATGTCCATTTTGCCCTAACCCTCACCCTCCTAAGCATAATAAAGCACCCTGAATCCATTGGTGACGTCTATTTTGCTCTCTGAATTCATGAAAACCTAATCCTAATCCTAGATGTATTTTCCCTCCAATGGGATTTTCCCATGTATTTTAACAGGAAACATAGATTACTGACTGGAAATGTAAGTGCCCTCCTAAGCATAATCAATGATCCCGAGTCCATTGGTGATGTCCATTCTGCTCTCCAAATTCATCACAACCTATCCCTAAGTCTACGTTGATTTGTCCTCCAATGGGATTTTCCCATGTACTTTACCAGGAAATGTGGATAAGCCAGGCTTGAAACATCAGTGCCCTCCTAAGCAAATTTATGGAAACCTAACTCTCATCCTAGGTGGATTTGACCTCCAAGATCAGGGAATGCATATTTACTTTGAAATAGTTTAATTCTCCAGGGACATATAAACAGCATTTTATTAGTTTGGTCTGGCCAAAGATTTATGTATTACCATTCAGATAGCCTTGAAGACTGGTAAAGTATCAACTAACTAGAGGAAAGCAGGTGTTATCTTCCTCTTCAAAAATACAACAAAGAGCATCCAGCAATATAGACTATTTTGACAGCAGTCTCTCAGAAGCTTCTAGAAGCCACTCTAATGAAAATGAATTGTACATCCTTTGATACTAATACAATAGGAATTTACAGAAATTAGCATGTTGTCCAGAATCAACATCACTAGATTAATTTTATCTATTTTTTTATTCAGTAATTTCTCTAACACCGGTGAGAATGCTACAGATGTAATATATCTTTATTTTAATAAAATATGGCCTTCTGATTATAAGGCAAGCTAAAGATGTACCACATGTTAGGACAATTCAATGGATACATAGTTGGTTCCAAACGTATACAAGGAATGCTGTGCCAATGATTGTAGCTCAAGCTCTTGCGTGAGATCAAATGGAGCCCATATGCTTCACTTCTGGGCCCTCTACTCTGCAACATTAAACTCTTATGTGAAGAGAGAGGGAAATAACATCTGCAAGTATCATAACATGGATGGCATTATTAATATCTTAGCAGAAAGAATTACAGTTCAAAAACATATTGATAGAAAACCACCTGAAAGTTACATAAAATTTAACCAAAAGAAATGTAAAATTCTTCCCTGAGGGTATAAAAATCAAGCGTTTGCTACAGGTGGAGCATAGCTTGCTTAGTAGCACTACTTGTAAAAAAAATGCTTAGAAAAAGCATTTGATTGTAAATTGCATATGAATGAACAGTGTGATAGGGACTAAAAAAGGAAATGCAAGTATCTATTGCATCAATAGAAGTATAATCTCCAAAACCAAACAAGTAATGTTTAATCAACTTTAATGCTCTTTACTTTTTGATCCTAATTCTGGGCATCAACTTTTAAGAACAAGAATGGTAACAAGGATGATCAGCCCTAAATAGAGATGTGGGTGGGTGCTTTTTAGGCTTGAGAAGACTGAAAGGGGCTCCAGCAGCCATTGTCAAATTACCTTTAAGGGAGTTACACACAAGAGGTCAAGATATGTTTTGTGGTGTTCCAGAAGGCAAGACATGGAGGAATAGATCTGTGTTATGAAACTTCATAACTAACAAATTCTAAATGAATGCTAGAAAAAAACATTTCTGAACAGTAGAATACTTTGATCATGGAATCAGCTACTTAGAAAGTGGATGGCCTGCCTATCACACGGTGTGCATGAGCAGGGCTACATCATCTATCTTTCCAGGGGGAGTCTTTCATTTCGTTTCCTGTGCTAAGCAGGGAGTCAGGCTCTGATACCCTTTCCAATGCAGCGCTTCTAAGTTCTAAGTGTACCATTTTACCACACAGGGGCGCTCGTCAACTCTCTCTCTTGTTTCTGATTTAAAAAGGAATGGGAGAGTCTTTCGAACATTCCAGATTTTACTGGAGGCTGTTCAGTTTTGTGGTTTAGAACTCCCAATATATCCAGGAAACAAAACCAATAAGAGATTTAGTTCAGTGTGACAGTTGTGGTCTGCACATCTAGAGGCAGCAGCCCTACATGAATTTGCTCTAAGCTGCCCTTAGTGTATATTCTGAATAAAGCTGGATGGCTGGGTTTCATTGATGTTAAATCTGGCTATTTTGGAGGCATTGTACAAAATGGGAGGGCATCCTGTGCTAAAACCAACTTCTGAATATTGTTTTTGCCAGCATTTTAAGCCTCCGAAATCTCATTGGCAATGGAAGGAACTGACTGTAGGTATCAGTTAGGAAGTGGCCTTTATCCAATTCTTATATATTCAGCTGTGTCCACAGAAGGTGATGTCAAAACACCTGAGATGGTGGGCCTAACATTGGAATGCAAGCCAAAGGTAAAGCATGTGTCACAATACTGCATCCAATTTTGGACACCACATTACAAAAAAGATGCAGACTTTTTGGGGAAAGTTCAAAGAAGACGAACTAAGATGATTAAAGGCCTGGAGGCTAAAACATATGAAGAATGGTTGCAGGAACTGGGTATGGCCAGTCTAGAGAAAAGAAAGTCTAGGGGTGACATGATAGCAGTATTCCAGTATTTGAGGGGCTGCCACAAACAATCAGAATTGAAGGGATCTTGGAGGTCTTCTAGTCCAACCCCCTGATCAAACAGGAAACCCTATACAATTTGAGACAAGTGGCTGGCCAGTCTCTTCTTAAAAACCTCCAGTGAAGAAGCACCTGCAACATCTGAAGGCAAGCTGTTCCACTGGTTAATTGTTCTTAGGAAGTTTCTCCTCAGTTCCAGGTCAACTTATTTCCAAAGCATCAACAGGCAAGACAAGAAACAATGGATGTAAACTAATCGAGGAAAAATTTCCTGTCAGTGAGAACCATTAACCAGTGGAACAGATTGCTCTCAGAAGGTGTGGATGTTCTATCACTGGACGTTTGTAAGAAGAGACTGGACAGCCACATGTCTGGGGTGATATAGGGTCTCCTTCTTGAGCAGGGGGTTTAACTAGAAGACTTCCAAGATCCCTTCCAGCTCTATTCTGAATTAATAGTCAAGACCTTGTTGATGATCCAAGTTCTGTAAAGGTCCTTGGAATACTCATCTCTAATAATCTAAGTGCTAGAGCCCACTGTAACTACATAGCCAAAAAGGCATTAAGAGTTGTTAACCTAATCCTACGTAGCTTTTTCTCTGGTAATATCACACTACTAACTAGGGCATACAAAACATTTGCCAGAGCAATACTCGAATACAGCTCATCAGTCTGGAACCCACATTACGTATCTGATATTAGCACAGTTGAGAAAGTCCAGAAATATCTCACAAGAAGAATTCTCCACTCCTCTACTCGTTATAGAATATCTTATGCCACCAGACTTGAAATTCTAGACCTAGAAAACCTAGAACTACGCCTCCTTCAGTCCGATCTAAGTATGGTATATAAAATCATACATTGCAGTGACTTACCTGTCAATGAATACTTCAGCTTCAACCATAACAACACAAGAGCATACAATAGATACAAACTCAAGGTTAACCGCACCAAACTTGATTGCAGAAAATACGACTTCAGCAACAGAGTGGTCAATGTCTGGAATACTCTACCTGACTCTGTGATTTCTTCCCCAAACCCCAAAAACTTTAACCTTAGACTGTCTGCTACTGACCTCACCCCTTTCCTAAGAGGTCTGTAGGGGGCGTGCATAAGTGCACCAACGTGCCTACCATTCATAACTATGTATATACTTATATCTATTATCTTGTAAGCGATTGACAAATCAAATAAATTCTAAATTCTAAATATCGTATCTACTATCTGTTTGTTTTGATCCCATAGACACCAATGAAATCTGCAGAAGGGCTAACAGAAATGTGATCTTGTATGAAAATGAAGCAAAATTCTATATTTTCATGCTTGTTTTTGTTTAGTTTAGTTTTTTGGTGCTGTTGAACATATCCCTATGGCCAAGCTTCATTGTCATTATGACTATAATGATGCTTGACCAAGGTTGTTCTTCAAAATATTATTACTATGAGAAAGAGTGAGACTAGAAAATTTAAGTGGGATGAAAACTGTCAGAGCAGAAAAAGAAAGAAAAAGGGGTCTAAATTCAGTCATAAACTAGGGCAGTGGTGGCTAACGTTTTGGGACTCCTGTGCCAAAAATTATGCGTGGTTAGCGTGTGCGCACTCACATGCCAGCACCCAGAATGCACTGCACCCCCCATGACTCCTGCGCATGTGTGGACAATTCCCCCCCCACACGCTACCTCCTTACCTGCACTGCGCCTCACAGCTGATGTTTCGGCTGGTTTGAGGCCTTTTTTGACCTCCCAGAGGATTGGAAAAAGCTTCTGCAAGGCTTCTCAGGATGAATAATAGGCCCGTTTCGTCATTTCTGATATTACAGGAAGTGATGAAACGGGCCTATTAGTCCTGAAAAGCCTTGCAGAGGTTTTTTCCAAGCTTCTAGGAGGCTGAAAAGGCCTGAACCAGCAGAAAAATCAGGTGTGAGGCACGCACATGCGCAGTGAGGTAAGTTTGCCTGCGGCTCGCGTGCCGACACAAATGGCTCTGCATGCCACTTGTGGTACACATGCCATAGAAATTATTAGAAACATTTCATTGGGAAAACACTACAGCATGGTGAAAAAAAGGAGACTATGACTGAAAATAAAAAAGATCAAGCTGATGACGACAAATGCAACAAGCAGTCATAGAATTGACAGCAAAGACAATTGTCGTGCTGGATAGCTTTTCCAGGTAGTCCTCGGCTTATGACCACAACTGAGCCCAACATTTCTGTGGCTAAGCAAGTCGTTAAGCATGTTTCGCCTCATTTTACAACCTTTCTTGCCTAAGTTCTTAAGTGAATCTGGCTTCCATATTGACTTTGCTTGTCAGAAATTTACAACAGTTAATCACATGACCCCGGGACAGTGCAACCCTCATAAACTACCACCATAAGTTGATGGGGTCACATGACATCATGTCTTATGACCGCATTGCTTAACAATAAAGTTCCAATTATTGTTAGTAAGTGAGGACTACTGGTAATGAAGGCCTTAGAATAAAAGAACCGAGGCTGTGCTTGCTTACATCTAAAAAACAATTCTGCAGGCCGTGGTTTTCTATATGATACTCAAGGGAAAACTGAATTTTGAAGAAGCAGGACAGAAAGAGTACAGGTAATCCTTATCTTATATTAGATTTTATGAAAATATATTTTGTGGTGGTTTTGGGGCTTGTCGGCTGCCAGCCCCTCCAGCAGCTGAATCACAGGAGGAGGAGGAAGCATGGGAGTCAGGGTGAGCATCAAAGCAATCTGAGAACTCTGAGGGGGAAGAGGGAATGGAGCTGGCAGAGAGAGAAAGACAGAGACATAGGCGGAGTCTGGGCCATCCATCAGCCCTCAGATCGAGAGTCAATAGCCCCCAGGTCTGGAGGTGGCTGATGAAGAAGAGGAGGAACAGCTGGGTCCAGTGCCTGACACACAGATATGCAGAAGGCAGAGGAGAGGAGAGCAGTGGAAATCCGTGGGCCGATCCTTGGGAAGGAAGAGCCACCGCTGCTAGTGAGGCCCCATTCTACTTCTAGGGATAAAAGGCAGGGGGCAAAGGTGAATAGATGTGTCAGACAACTATTCATCTTCCGGCTGGACTTGTTAGCCTGTGTTGAGAAAGAAACTTTTTGCCAGGGCTGCTGGCACTCCTAATAAAGGAATCATTGAGTTAACTTTAGAGGGTTTGTTGTGTTTGTGGAGCTGGGTCAGAACAGGTGGACATTATGCAAATGCTGTGGTCATAAAGAAGCTGCTGTAGCCATTAAGCAAACACCATGGTTAATAACAGAACCAATTATCCGCTGTTACAGCTAGTCCTCGACTTAACAAGAGTTTATTGAGTGACAGTTACAACTTTGTCACTCAAGTCACTGATAAAAAGGGACTTATGACCGCTTTTCACACTTGCGATCTTTGAAGCATCTCCACAGTCACATGATCAAAATTCATACATTTGGCAACTGACTCATATTCATGACGTTTGCAATTTCCCGGGGGTCATGTGATCAGCTTCTGACAAGCAAAGTCAATGGAGAAAGCCAGATTCATAGTTAAATGTGGCAAGACAAGTTCTAAAATGGGGCAAAGCTCATTTAACAACTGTCTCGCTTAGCAATAGAAATTTTGGGCTCCATTGTGGTTGTAAATGGAGGACTAACTATAATCAGACTTAAATAATCATGTTTTGGATACGATATGCGAAGACCGATCTCCCCCCCCCCCCCCCCCCCCCCCCCCCCAAAAAAAAAATTAGTAATTCTGGATACTCAAAGTTCAGTCTGTTTTGCCTATTTCACTTGTTCTTTTTTGGAATGTGCGTCCTAGTGTGCTACCAGAAGGTTTGGGGCATCCTCAGCAGACAACAGATTGTGGATCCTTGCCACAGAGAAGTTCGGATTGGTGACAGCTTGCTAAGAAGCAGCTGCCCTAGAGAGAAGGAAGCAGTGTTTCAGCTATTTTCTCCCATACTACCCTGCTCGATATAACAGATGCTAAAAACTAGTTGATTTGACACTCCTACAGTACAATCTTCAGGAAAGTGATGGCGTCAACCCAATATTATAATCTCTGGTTTATGTGTGGCAGTAGCTGATACCATGTTATTTTGATTTAGTCCCTGAAGGCTTGTTTTCTTTCATTGTATTCTATCCAACATTGTTTGTTTGTTTTTTTAAAAAAAATCACACACACATACATCCACATCTACACAGACACAGGGAGCTGTTGTTAATTTATTTATTTACTTACTTATTTGATTTTTATCTCGTTTTTATAAGTCGCTCAAGGTGGCAAGCATACCTATTACTCCTTCCTCCACTTATTTTCCCACAACAGCAACCCTGTGAGGTGAGTTGGGCTGAAAGAGAAGAACTGGCTCAAAATCACCCAGCCAGCTTTCATGTCTAAGACAGGCCTAAAACTCACAGCGTCCTAGTTTTTAGCTTGATGCCTAATGCAATGCAATGCAATGTAAATATACATAATACGTACATAAGCACACACACACACACATATAGACATACATACACATAAATATAAAAATGAAAATATAAAAAAAAAGAATTAAGAAAAAGATAAAAGATAAAAAGCACAAGAAACAGTACAGCTAGAAAAAGAAACGATATATAAAGAAGCAATCCTTTTTAGAGCTGATAAAAATAGATTTTCCTCCCTCTTTAAGAAATATATCAACATTTTTAATATAATTGTTATTGAATAATTTTTTAACAAAAGCAAACATTAGAAAAGAAAAGAAATTATAGTAAGTATATAGTAAGAAAGAAGAAAAAAGAAAAAAATATATCAGGAAGCTTCTGATCTTTTGGACAATGGTTATATTTTACCCACTCTTTCTAAAGATAACGTCACCATTTCTTTCTTCCGTGAGCTACACTTTCTAATAGTTAAACCCCTAAATTGCAAGCTCATTCCCCCCCTCTTTTTTTTTTCAGTAAAAAAATCCATAAGGGATTTCCAGGCACTGAAAAGTTTTCTTGTTGGGATTAACATTCTGTTTTTCTTGAAGTGCTCTAGAATTGAATTTTTTGTAACATTTTAAATTCCTACCGCCACCCCATGGTATCATGGCTTGGGGAACTCATCCTTGTAAAATAATTTGATCCCAAAAATGCTAATGACCATATTTATATTAGGAATGTCTTTCTGTCTTATAAGTCATCTAATGTTCAAAAAAAACTATGGCAATACTTGCCTGAGCTATTTTGATATCGTGGATGATTTGGAGAAGATTAATGGCAGACACCAGCTAGGTATTTCTGATCCTGGACAGAGTGATGCCAGCCAGAATCATTTGCGCAAGAAAATAAAAACTACAAAGTAAGGGATATCAGCCAAGTGGGAAGAATATAGATGAGTCACTTTGTGTGTATATGTTGGTGTGATGAATGATGAAAGGGGGCGAATTCGGGAAACTGAAACAAAAATAGAAAAATACCTCAATGCACACAAAGCCCAGCAAATATTAAACGAACAAAACTTCAAGAATATGTGCCCTGTATAATTTTGCTTCTTTCTGAAAAATTTCCTCCCCCCCTCAAAAAAATATTGGGAGTGGTTTTTTTCACGTTTTAGTTGGGTTCTTTTGTGTTCAATTAGTAATAGCAAAACAATAAACATTTTTGAAAATGAAGGAAGGTTTCCATTTCGGCATGCTTTCGTTGGCTGTTACTCAGAATGACATGAATTGAGGCAAGTACACACAGATGGTCCTATGTTGATCTGGCTGACTGAAAACATTTAAGGATGAATATTTATTGAGTGCATCTATACATAAGAAACAAGCATCCCCACATTTCAGAATATTTTTGGCACCTCTACTGGGATAGACTTGGGGAACATATCTTAGGATGCTTGCTTGTGCTTCAAAAGCCATCCTGTTATTTTCAGGATTATTTCTTGCAGTCTATCTCCCAGGCATTTCTTGAGGAAATATTCCAGGTAGCATCCTTTTAACATTCTTCTCTAGACTGAAAGTGGAGGACAAATAAGATAAGATGATGAGATAGATGATGGAAGAAATACGATATAGGATAGGATGGGATAGGGTAACATTTATTGTCACTTTTTTTCTGTGAACACACTGGCACACATTAAAAATGAAATTTTGATGCTTGCTCTCAAAAGTAAATATATACCCATACAAGGACATGCACACTCATACACATATATTCTCTATACAAATACACACACACACAAATCACAGTCATTTGATCGCGATCCAGGAGTTCAGAAACCAACCCTAGTTTCTGACTATTTCAATGTCTCACAATCACACTCTGTGACCTTCCCTGCCTCCTTCCACTAGCAAAGTCAGTGCGGAAGTTGGCAGAAAGTCAGAAGTTGTGGTCATTTGACTTTGATCTCCTTATTTAATGGCCACTGTGATTCACTTAATGATGGTAAGCAGGGTTTGCCAGAGTTGCCATTGCTAAGTGGCATGCTTAGATTACATCACCCCACACTTTACAACTGTGTCACTTAGCAATGGAAATTCCAGTCCACTTAATATTGCCTAAGTGAGGATCACCTGTCTAGAGAACTGTCAGCCCTTCACTGTAGGACAGGTCAAGAAAGAGGCAAAGCAGGGATTCCAGGAATGTTCTTTATGGTTGCAAGATGGAGTAAGAGAATTTTGAAAACTGTTCAACACTGCTCACAGCTCCCAAACTAGACATTGGTAATGTATATTCCTGTATGCGTTGATGGATTAAATAGATATGTCACTTTGGTTCACATATTCGAAACAGATAATAACACCCCTATTTATACTTCTAGTAAATTAAAACATCAAAACATGCAAATGTAATTCAAATGCAATTCCCCAGTAATATGTTCCAATATAGAGGGGGTTAACCTAGCATTTGAAGGCAGAACAAGGAGCAATGGATAGAAACTAATCAAGGAGAAGACCAATCTAGAACTTAAGGAGAAATTTCCTAAGAGTGAGAACAATTAATCAGTGGAATGAACTTGTATCCAGAAGTTGTGAGCGCTTCAACATGGGAGGTTTTCAAGAAGAGATTGGACAAACATCTGTCTGAAATGATATAGGGTTTCCTGCTTGAGCAGAGGTTGGACTAGAAGATCTCCAGGGTCCCTCCCAACTCTGCTATTCTGTTCTGTTCTTATTGTCTAGGATTCCTTGGGTGAGCTTCACAGCCCAAGTCAAGGTCACTCCCTGCCTTTCAGAGCAAATTTAACAGTCTGAGGCCACCTAGCAAGGCACTTTAAAAAAAAACCCATGATTGAAAGATCCCACAAATCCAGGGGTTCCTCAGATCAAATTGCCTTGTTTTGTAAAGGGAAGGGGGAAAAAAAAACCTTACCCTTCCCGAGCAGAGAATTCCTATGCTTAAAGGCTCCCAAATAGCACTTAGGAGATGTGCTCACAATAAAAAGCAAAAGGAGGGGTCGCTTTCTCGAGTCCCCCTTCCCATCAATTGCCCCTGAAGGAGGGTCAGGAGAAAGGCAGCCTCTCCACTGTGCCTTCAGCTCCATTCCGAGATGCTCCCTTTGACAGCAAACTGTGTTGCCTTCTAATTGCTGTGAGAAGCTTGGGGAGCCAGGTTTTTTTGGCTGAAAAGGAGGCTAAAAATATCACAAAGAAAAGAGACAAGAACCCCTCCCAGACTGGGAAAGGGGGGAGGTGCCTTCGTACTGTGCATACTGTTCCCTTCTCTTGAGCCCTGGATTCCTGCCAGATGATAGGATACAGGGCCTTTAAGCTGCCATGATGAGCTACTCAAGTTGTAGGTTTCTCTTCTTCTCCCCCCTCCCCGCACCCACCCCCGACCCAGCAGATTATTTGTGGAAGGGCAGAAAGGCGTCTTTCCAAAGCTGCAGAGTGTAGTCCAGTTTATTCAACCCGTATCCCCCTATTTGCTATCATTTCAAATTTGGGTACCAACTTGGGTGCTCGCAAAATATTAACAGCCAGGCTGAAATGGTGATTCCTTACTGAGTAATGTTGTCAATTCTTTGGCATACAAAAGGGCCTTCTTCAGAATTTGACAGGTATTCTTGCTATGGACCTTGACATGGAGTCCCAGTGCTTGGAGGGAAATTCAGAGGAGGTAGCTGCCCAGAACATTCCCTCATTGCCTCCTCCATAGCCAAAGGATGGCCTCCTTATGACTTCCTTGTGACTATTCAGGCCGTGACTTTGACAACCCTGGATTAGGGCCTTGCCTAATGATATTAAATGCATCCAGATAAACCTAGCTGGATGAATTAAAGCTCTCTTCCCTAAACAGATGCCTCATCCAGATAGATTGAATGAACAGCTACAAAGCTGACTGGACATTACATTTTGCTCTCTGACTCATCCGGGGACACACCAGCTTGAGGACAACTGCCTTTGTGGGAATGTTACCCTTGAACATGGAATGAACAATGCAATGTATTAATTAAATGCTTGGAGCAGGGTGGCCTCTTCTGCATTGGATTCACTCAAGTTGCTAGAAAAGTCTTTCCCTTCCATTCTGTCAGCCCTACAAGGTAGGCCAGAGCAACAGAGAGCCATCACATATGCCTTAAACTACCTTTGTGATGATCAACTATAGTAATAAGATCTCACAAATCTGAATAAAATATGCTGTTTCTCAGTCCTCTTTTATCTGTATGTGAATTCAGGGATGTCTGTCTGATATGTTTTCATATCCCTTCCTTGTTTGGTCTCAAGCAATCTTTATCTGCTCATTGCCTTGGTAATAGATCTTCCCTCTCTCTATCAAGGTCGCCCTTTTTATTCTCTAAGCACAGTGGTGGGATTCAAATTTTTTTTTAATACCGGTTCTGTGCGCGTGGTTTGGTGGACGTGGCAGGGGAAGGATACTGCAAAATCTCCAGTCAGAGGTGGTATTTGCCGGTTCTCCAAATTACTCAAAATTTCCGCTACCAGTTCTCTAGAACTGATCAGAACCTGCTTAATACCACCTCTGACCACGCGCACAGAACCAGTATTAAAGGACACTTCTGCCACAGCTTGGCAGACCAGCATGATAGGAGTTATAGTCTAGCAGAAAAAGGAGTGCCAGGTGGGAAGTTTGAGGTACAGGATTCCCAGGCACTAGATATTATTCAAGGACATGTTACCTCTCATTGTCTAAGGGGATTCTCGATCATCCAAGTCATGGTTGTCCCAAAGGTGCTTTTTCAAGAGGCAACTGGACTTTCTGGTTTTTTAAAAAAAGACATTTTGCTTCAGCTGTGACGGGATAGTGGGGAATGGAAGGATTTATATGTTGTGGTCCGTGGCTGGCCTATGGAGCTGGCAGAAGAGTCGGACAATAGGGAGGAACATGGGCCAGTCCTAGAGTTTGGGGAGGGCTTGGACGAGGGATCTCCGTCCGACACAGAGATGGGCCCAGGGCCATCTGAGAGCTATGTGCTGCCTCCAGAGCCTCCAGAATCTGACATCAGCGAGGCAGAGGAACGGGGGAGCCTGTTCCCAGTGCATGCTTGTGCACAGTTGCCAGAAGGCAAGAACAATTAAGACAAAAGGGGCAACACTGGAGTAAAGCTTGGAGATGATTGGCCCCTCCCATAAGACATAAAGGGAGGAGCAAAGGGACATGAGCCTTTGCAGGAAGCAACTTTCTTTGTTCTGGTCAGTTTAAAATCTGAAGCTCCGTGTTGACTTTGTGCTTCATTTGGTCTTGTACAACTAATTGGCAATTTAGTCATTGGCAGCATTTCAAGGGAGATAAAGGTGGATGCTTATCAGCTTTATCCTGAAAGATTGTGGCAGACTTCTGTTGGACTATTTATAAACCATTTTGGACTCATTATGGGCTGTGAATGCATATAATTCACAGCTGTTGAAATAAAAAAAATGGTTTTTGGGAACAGCGTGTGATTGTTACTGTCTCAGGAAGCCTTGGTCAGAACATTATACTCCTGGCAGACAGCTGGTCATTTGCATTCTTTTAGCCAGTCATTAAGGCCACCTGAAAGTTTATCTGTTCTGTCAATGGTCCCCTGAGTGTTGCAACTGGGTGTGGAGCTTTCTTGGAAGTTTGAAAATCCAGTTGCCTCTTGAAAAAGCACCTTTGGGTTACCTCTCATTGATCTTAATTGCTTTTCTTGCACATTGCAGAGCATTGGATTAGATCAAGGCCCATGGGCCAGATCTGGCCCACAGGATGCTTAAATCTGGTCCATGGGGCTGGCTTGCAAATAGCAAAGAACCACCCCACGGTGTCTCTGGCAACCAAAATGGGACATGGGGGGTGCATGAGGCCCCCTGAGCCCCATTTTGGCCAGCAGGGTGCTGCAGGAGGCATCCGTTCCATCTCTCCCCCCCCCAGGCCCGTGGAAAACTACAATGCCGATCTGGCCCTTGAAAAAAACCAGGTTGAGACCCCTAGACTAGGTATCCTTGCAGACCCTTTCTGTGCTGTAAGTCTACAAATTATGTTCCTTCCCTTGGAACAGGCTAACTCAAATGATTTTGCTCCTCAATATCAAGAAACATTTCCCCAGCTCTTTATTTACACCTCCATCTTATATATGGATGCGATGGGGGACAGGATTGATGATGTATCTTCCTTGTTATCTCCTGGCAACAGTTGCTTTCCACCTCTTGCAAAGGGAGTGGGCTTTTGTCTCCTCCAAAAGATTAGAAAATCATAGAGAAGGCTGCAACACTGGAAAAGATGGCAAGAAAGAAGAGGAAGACCAACACAAGGTAGATGGGCTCATCTACAGTTGTGATAGGTATCCCATTGGAAGATTTGAAGGAACCGCTTGGGGCAGGTTATTCTGGGAAAAAAAAAAAGAGTTGATACCAACTTGATGGTACATAATCACTGAGAAAAATGCAGAGGCATGGCCTCTATATCACTGAAAGTTAAAGTGGAGACATCTGAATGTGTTTCTTATCAAGCTAGCTTGGAGCCTCATGATGTTTGTCACCAAATCACTCTGCAGTTGATCTGGAGAACCAAGGTAGACAGGGTGCTGCAGCCCTCCTGATGGCAGAAGCAAAACTAACCTTTTTCTCTCTCGTTTTGCTCTGCTTCTGCTTCTGCCTCTGCTCTTTGCTTGTGTCCACCCCCAGCATTTCTGAATCCACCTGGCTTCTTCTCAGCAGTATTCAATAATTCATATGCTGTTTGGAGCTGTTTGCAAGCTGTCCTTAATTTTTGAGATGATCTTGGTTTTGAGGAATGGCCTCTCCCTGCTTGCCTCTTTTCATAGCCCTATCTGTTCTGTGGCAAGAATATAGGGGATTCTGAAGAACACAAGGAGATAAGAGAGAAAGCCTTGTGTACTAAGTCACTCCATTTTGTAACCAGGAAGTGTGTATCACCATTCGTTTTAGCCTTTGACTAGGGTTCGTTTCTTATTCTGGGAAAACCCAAACTCTTCTTTATTGCACGAATACACTTAAGACAGCTTTGCATGTAGAGTGGGCAAAAGGATAAATTTTCCTTTTGCCCACTCTACATGCAAAAAAGTACTGAAAAATAGCAATAGCTATAGCATTTACTTATATATTGCCCAATAGCACTCTCTGGGCAGTTTATGGAGTCAGCATATTATTGCCCCCAACAATCTGGGTCCTTATTTTACTGGCTATAGAAGGCTGAGACAACTTTGAGCTGGTAAGGATCAAACTCCTGCTTTTATGGGCAGAATTAGCCTGCAATACTGCATTCTAACTACTGTGCAACCACACCACTGTTGAAAGAAATATCCTTCTGGGTTCAGTTCCAAGTGGGGAAAAAGACACTGGAAACATGGAGGCTGTTTGGAAAGTTTAATGGTGTACAGGACCACATGGCCTGGAGCTCCAGAGAAGGATGTTCACATGCTCAAGGTGAGAAGGTCAAAGAAAAAGGCTGAGATACTGAGGGTGCTGGGTTTTATACCCTCTGTTGGGATTTGAATTGGAGCTTATATTCTAATTGGTTGTCAGACTCCCAGAGGCAACTCTGTAGGCTGTCCTGAGTTCCAGGCTTGGTCTAGCCTTGCTGGGCGATTATGCCCTTAAAAGCGTTTTTGGCAATTTCTATAGCTTTTACCTGGAGTTCCTTGTTATGTAAAGTATTCTGGCCCAGGCCTTAATGGCCCACCCATTAACAAAGGTGGGGGTGAGATTCTGCTTCTGGGGTGAGTTTCTGCTTCTTGAGTTTCTACTCTTTTTAGGGGAAATATTCTGCCTTTTTAATATTTCCTAGGCTATTTCAATTTTCTAGAAGAGGGGTAAGTGCTAACTTCCTACACCACCATAGTGGAACCATACTAAACACTTTCCAAACTAATCTTTTTTTAAAAAAAACCAAATATTTATTTTACAAAACTTGTATCCCACTGCATTCCACTGACCCTGGGCAGCTTGCATTAAAATTCATCTATCTTATTACTTATCGATTTGAAATCTCTTTCTGATTGTTAGAGGTTATATTAGATCGCTAACTGTCCCTTTCCAGAAAATATAAAGACAGAAGGTCTTTCTATGCTATATAATTGAATCATATATAGGATTATATTAAATTTATCAGATTAAGTTTACCAGATTAACAACAGATGAGCAAAGAAAATATGCTGACCTTGACAATTCAGATGTAGCAATGCCTTTCAGTCTTGTACCTTCCTGCTGTGTTGGAACAGCAATTCCCAGAATTCTGCGCCATAATAGCTTTTGACTGTGAAGTCTGGGAGCTGTAGTCTTTAATGCCCTCCTGAACTAGCATTCTTTTTTACCTAGATGTAAACTGAAGTAAAACCCGTTCACCTTCCAGTTTATTCCTGTCTGATTTTTGCAAGGAGGAAACTTAATTTGTAGTAATTTCTATTTGCTGGATCACGAGTCATACTAGGCTGTAATGTAGCATGAGGGAACAGGACTTTTAAGATATATGTAGAACATAATATATTAAGATATATGTAGAACATATGTTCTACATATATCTTAATATATTATATATCTTAATATATCTACATATATCTTAATATATCTCATTGAGGACTGCATCAGGGTTGTGTTTGACCTCAGGGGGCTGAGGTGGGCATGGCCAGCTTAAAGTCACTCAGGTTAGGGGCGCCTGTGGTGGCCAGAGCACTCTGCCAGTAAAAACCGGCTCCCAAGCTCCATTTGCAGCTGGGACGGCCTCCTGCAACCCTCTGCCAGCAAAAACGGACCTCGAAAGGGCCGCATATGGCCCTCTTGAGCTCTGCTTTTGCTCGCAGAGGCAGCACGGGCTGGTCCTTCACTGTTTCCAGGGCAGCCCCGCAGGCCAGATCTAAGCACCACATAGACTGGATCTGGCCTGTGGACCTTGAGGTTGACATCCCTGATGTAGAAGAAGAAATTTCAGCAAGTGTTTGATACACTTTCCAGAATTCACACTGGATTTGCCCACTGCACAAAACCATAGCTTGCTTAACTAAGGGTCTTGCAAAACCATCATTACAAATACACCATGCCATTGTTGTAAATCACAGTGTCTGGCTTCATGCAACTGCTAAGAGCCAACCCACAGTAAGGTTTAGTGTGATTTTTGAACCCAGTGCACTGCTCTACAAATTAAAGGAACCTCTTCCCTTTTTGTAGGACTACACTATACTTCCAGGTCCAATCCTGTTGCATTACATAACCGAAGCTGTTCAGTACAATAGTATGCCCTTCCCTAAAACTTGTGGGATAGAGAGGAAGCCAGAGGAGACTGTTTGGATATCAACATGGAAGATACAAGGGTTGGTTCTGCTAAGTACATGATGGTGCTAAGCAGGACTTTGTGGCATATGTCAAAGCTTCTGAGAGTCAGCAGGAAGCATGCAGGCTTGATAGTGCTGCCTGGATCTGTTGCGCTATTTTTATATCTAGCAAATGCTTTGTCAGAGGACAGCATCCGGAGATACTGAGCCTTTTGAAATACCAGCTGGCAAAGTAACAAGATGGTCAATGGCTCCCAGGCCAGTTAGAAGCAAAATAAAAGGGGGGAAGGTTGTGCCTATGCCAAACCTCCAATTTGGGGTCACGGTAAAAAATCTGTTTTCTAAGCACTAGTGAAATCCTTGCATCCCGTAATAGGAAAACAGCCCTTCCTCTCCTACCCAAGTCTTACAGAGTTGGCTTAGACTGAGTCACAGCCTGCATCTACATTGTTATATCTCTTTCTCAAAATAAGCTCCAATTATTTTTAAGGGAACCACAAAAAGACTTTTTACGTCACCTAATTTTTGATGCTTTTTGAAATTTCCGGTTGTAACTCGGCTTAGCTTTGATGTTCTGGATCAATTCACTTACTCTCTATTTTTGAGATGTTTTATTTTCTAAAAGACCTAGAAGGACTTTCTAGGCCAGTGATAGAGAATCTTATGACAGTGTGTCAAAGGTGACATGCCACAACATTTTGGAGGACACACCAGCGTTCACCAACACTTGAGAACCACTATTCTCAAAAGCTCAACTCCCAAAATGAGCTTGCTTTGGAATTTTAAAAAGTACATTTTTATAGAAAAAAAATTCCTTCAGTTAAGCTGATGACTTCATGAACTCCGCCAAGTAGTTTTCTTATAAGCAATACAAAAATTATTTAGCATTGCCATCCCCCCAGATGCTTTAAAAATAATTTTAATACATGTATATAAAATGGAAGATGGTTTTATGTTTTTATGTTTTGTCTGTATATGTTTGTCTCAAAAATAAAAACTTAAAAAAATAATTTTAATACTTTAATTTTATTGACAGATACATATTAGTCACAACTTTGGGATTGCCTGGTAGTTCTCCATCCAAGTACTAATCAATCAATATTCTTTAAATTTCTAGGGATCAGTCAAAGTCATCAAGATCACATGCTTTGCACATATAAACTCCATGTCCCCACAACAAAAAAACTATTTCTAAGTAGGCACAGACCTATATGCACAGACCTTTTCTAACTGATAACAGTTCTTCTAAGAATTAGGATGGTAGGAACATAAACCTAGTGTCAGAAGGATCAAATTCCTTCTTTTTCCCTGATTGGTTTCCAAGCTGATAATTTTAATAAAGTGATCAGATGATCAGTGGAGGTCAAAGATATTATATTATTTTCACCCAAAGTTGTCAAGTTGATCAGTGGAGATCAAACGTGTTATATTTATTTATCCAAAGTTGTCAAATTGCTTTGAGTAGGTGACTGTAAAGGAATACCTCTCCATTTCCCCCTTTGATAGATCTTAAAGATTTAGCCAATCATTATCAATGGAATGCATCAGCTTATTGCAAACAAATGTTTTCTTATCTTAGAAGGAAAGCAGGTGTTTCTTTATTTAGTTAAATTGTCTCCTTATCTAGAGTTAAAATATGTTTTTGTATGCATAAATTATATGACTTTCTTTACACGAGTTTTGCTACATCATGTTTATTTCACTTATGCTGTCGGAGCCAGCTTTTACAGGATTTAAACTTTTTGTAAATGTATCAGAAAAATATTCTAGCCCTAGGATTTCATGTGAAAGAGCCTGTGAACTGGAACTTCCACGTCATCATTGCCCAGTCCTTCTCCTGAAAAAAAGACAGCAAAAAAAACAAAAACAAAAACCCATTATCATATCTTTGTCAACCAACTAACCCTTTTTTTAAGAATACAGGATCATCATTAAAATTATAGTTTGATACAAGGTGTATCCCATACAATAAAAGGAATTTGGGACATTTTTTAAAAGGTTTACTGGTATCCCATTTTACAAAAAGTCTAAAGCTTTACTCTTGAACAAGGTCAAGATTAAACTGCTCCACAAGTGTGCATTCACATGCATGCACGGATGCATGCACAGATACAGCCACACATATACAATTTACATCCTGATGCCACTGCAGACAAACCCCAAAAATTTTAACCTTAAGACTGTCTACTATTGACCTCACCCGTTTCCTAAGAGGTCTGTAGGGGCGTGCATAAGCGCACCAACGTCCTATTGTTTCTTTTTTATTTGTATCCATTTCATATATTCATAACCATGCTTAGACTTATACCTGTTATCTAATACTTGCTTGACAAATAAATAAATAAATAAAAAATCACATGATGAGGAACAAAATGAGAAAATACCTTCTACTCTCATTTAGTTCTCTGCTGCTCAAACCCAATATTTGCCCAAAAGAATGGGAAGAGCTAATGGACAGAAACAATGGGAGAATGTTCTTTGGCTCAGAGATTACTTTTGGTAAGGATTCTTTTGCCAGCTACCCATTCTGAGTGCCAGCATCCAGCCATCCCTAAATCGAAGTAGGAAACAGGAAAGAAAAGTTGGTGCTTGGTCCTCTCCACCTCTCGATTCAGAAGTGACAAGTGTGGACTGCACTCTCCCCAAAATGTTAAAAGTGGGAGAAGGCTTTGACAGCCCCACATCCTTCCCCTCTCTTCTTCCTTCTTGTTCCCCCTTCTTTCTTCAGACAATGAAGAGGCTTCTTATGTCCCCAGGGTGTTCTTGGCGTCTGAGAACATCCATTAACAGGCATTCTAGTCTCCCCCACCCCTCCTCCGGCCCTTCAAGGGGAGTGTTTCCTTATTTATGAAGCCACTCTGAAGCAGCCAAATGGAAGGATTCCCCAGCATACAGATACTCCCACTCCTACCTCCCTCCACCTTCCAAGTAGAGTGCCTCCTTAGAAGGGGAAGGGGGGGGGGCAGGAGCTGATCTTGCAAAAGCATTTCGGAGAAATGCTCCTCAAGCTTTTATTTCTTCAGGGCAAGCAATCCTCTGCAGTGCAGGAGGAGGGGCAAGGGAGAAGAAGTGTAAATGGGAAGAGATGAAAACTACTCTGAGTGGGAGGCACGGCCTCAGCCCCTGTTGGCAAGGCGGGGGTGGGGGTGGGTATCTCTTTCTTGCACTGCAGTTTCCAGGGCAGGAGGCAAGACTTTGCAAAGAGATCTTGGGCTTTTGGAATGAAATCTGTTTTCAAGCAGGATACTGAAAGATGCTAATCAGGGGCCAGGTTCAAAAAAAGGATGGTCCAGGGAACTGAGGGATGAAGTCAATGAACTACTGAACCCCATGACCCAAAAATTAGTCTTGAATCCATTTATGCATTCCAAGAGATCAGGGATGCCAACTTCACTAAAATTGAACAGCTGTTGAATAAATACCCCTCAATGGCCAGAAGCAAAAGTGTTTTCAGAGATCAAACCAAGAAAGCCCATTGCCTTCTGAAAGGGATAAATATCACTTGTATGATTGAGAATCTCCATAGACATTCAGGCCAGCACATAGGTTTTCCTTCAACAGTGCAATACAGTTTTTAAAAAATATATTTATATCAAATGTTTGAATGACCAAATATCAGGACCTAGCAAAGGGAATTTGCAGACAAAAGCAAATCAGCAATTGGCAGGAGTCCTATGGACTTGGAAAAAACTGAGTCCACCCAGGCCCATGAATAAAAAAAATGAAAGAGAAAAACTCACTCAGGTTAACTTCTAATGACTACATCCATATCACTCTCTTGGCAACAATACAGATATGGTTTATCTTTGTCTTCTTCCACAATGCTTTTTATTCCTTTCAACTCCCCAGAATATTGAAAGCAAAGTATGTAAAAGGAATTAAGGTTCTGTCTATTGGTCCGTCCTGTCAGTCCATCTATCAGCAGGGTAATTCTGAAAATCTAACAGATAGTCCAGATGATTCTGAAAAGGGGCCGGATCTGGCTGGGGGCTATAGTGAAAAATATTCCAGAAAAAAAGTTCTCCAATCCATCCTATAGGAGCAGCAGTTGTGGAATGGCTTGGAGTGTTGTTGATCGCTTTGTTGTAAGCCAGGGGTCCCCAAACTTGGCAACTTTAAGACTTGTGGACTTTAACTCCCTATGCTGTGCTGGCTGGAGAATTCTGAGAATCGAAGTTCACAAGTCTTAAAGTTGCCAAGTTTGGATACCTTTGTTCTAAGCCCTCCGACCTCAACCCTGGTCTTGAGACACAAGGGTGACCCACACAAATAAAACGCAACAAGAAATAAGAAGCATACATGCACACATATATGCAGAAGAAAAGGTTTTTTTTAAAAAAAATGTTGGTAAAAGGGTTGGAAAGAATATCTGCATGTGTTTGCTGCTTCATTGTGTTGGGAGAAATATCCTTCTCGGTTCAGTTCCAAGTGGGGAAAAAGACACTGGAAACATGGAGGCTGTTTGAAAGGTTTAATATCAGGACCACATGGCCTGGAGCTCCAGAGTTGAAAAGGAAGGATGATCACATGCTTCAAGGTGAAGGAAGATGTCAAGAAAAGGGACTGAGGTGCTGAGAGTGCCTGGGTTTTATACCCTCTGTTGGGATTTGAATTGGAGCTTGTATTTTGATTGGTTGTCAGACCCCCATAGGGCCATGCAGGGGCAACTCTGTAAGCTGTCCTGAGGTTCCAGGCTTGGTTGAGCCTTGCTGGATGATTATGCCCTTAAAAGGCTTTTGGAAATTGCTGTAGCTTTACCTGGAGATTTTTGTTTACATTTACTTTACATATTCTGGCCCAGGCCTTAATGCCCACCCATTAACAAAGATGGGGGTGAGCTTCTGCTTCTGAGGTGAGTTTCTGCTTCTGAGTTTCTACTCTTTTTAGAGGAAATATTCTGCCTTTTTAATATTTCCTAGGCTATTTCAATTTTCTAGGAGAGGGGTGGGTGCTAACTTCCTACAGTTGACTCCCCACTCTAGCTGGAGTTTCCTAATAATCTCATCAAAATACAAATCATGGTTACTACTTAGTCAATACTGCTGAACTTTTGAGATTGGCTGGGTATTTTATTTTATCTCAGAAGAACTGTTAAGTTTTCTTACTGGGGGAAAAAAATTCACTCAGGGTGAGAAAAAAAAGAGGAAACTACAGGGTTTTCTGAGCCAAAGAATTTGTGAAAGTGACTCATGAAGCGGATAAAGAAGGCAAGCATCTGAAACAGGCGGAGGCAAACTGCTGAGAAATATTACCGAAAAGAAGAAAACAAGCCTGGGTCCTTCAAATTCTCCTTTTTGGCAAGTTCAAGGGACAAAATGCAATGCTGAGCACAGGTCAATGTGAAGATAGCACCTGTTAGGAACACTTTAAATCAAGTGTGTCTTTTCCCAGGGTCATGCAGGAGAAACACCTTTTGTTTAAAGGTGTTTCCAACTCCTGCTACATTCTCACATCTTCCTACATATCACATTTTTCCCCTCAAATCTGGCTTCCTGCATAAACCAGCTAAATAACCTTTTGGTCTGATCTCACCAGCTGGGCTCTTCTTGGGATTGGATCCTTCTGGGAGTGGAAAGAAAACAAGAAAAAGCAGAATGTTTTCGGTAAAAAGGAATGAAAAATGTAAGACAAGGCATTCACATATAGATATGTAATGCTTCTAAGATTCAGGATGCAAGTGTCAACTCGTAAAGCATTCCTGGCCTGGTTTAATTAGGGCATCTGTTGGAACCCTGACAGCAAGATTGGAGGATGTGAGAATGGGGATAGGTGCCGCACATTTGGAAAAACCCAATAATCCCACAAAAATTACACAAACATGTTTGGCCAAAAATGTTTTGCTGCTTGAGATTCAAGTCAAGTCACAGAAGGCCAGTCAGATTTGCTGTGTGGAAGCGGCTGTCTGTGGCAGAGGTCTTACAGCTGGTGGACACATCTGGAATTCTGAAATTATGTTGTGGATGCCAAGAGCATCTGAGGCAAGAGTAAAAAAAAAAAAAGTTAACAAGGTGTCCAATAGATTGTGTGGTTGCATCCACCACTTCAACTTTCTGATTTTCCTGCTGGTTTCTCTCATAAAAAAAATTGCCCTATTGAATTTTGTATTTGCACAATGGCTGCCAGGAAGAATGTGGCTGGCTGAAACATTAATTTACTGGAAGACAAGCAGGCAGGATTACTTCCAGCAACCCCTTTCTAGCTCTCAGAGATGCTCTTGACCTCTCTATCTTATGCTGTCCCTTCCTCCATGTGTTACTTGATTCTTGGTGACTGAATATTATCACACTGACTGAAGGTAATCATATCCCGGTTTGCCCACTGAGGACAGGATGAAGAGAAGATACATTCCAGCAATTTGAGAAAAGCAGATATGGCTCAAAAGATCTCGATTGCTGGTCTGATAGGTTTGCCATTTCGGTACTTGCTGGCAAAAATAGCAATTTTCAAAATCAAAGAAATTCTCTCAAAAGATTTCATCTTTTCTTGGACTTAATTTCAGTCCTTCTCTGAAGAACAATTGTTCCACTGCATCATCCTTCCCATCAGCCACTCAGGTCAGCCTGAAGACCCAGGAAACAAGCTGCAGAGAGAACAAACACCACTCTTCAGGGAAACTATTCCTTCCAGAAGCCATAATCCTGAAGAGTCTTTCTTCCAGCTTTCTTATAGCCGCGGAATTGTCAGTGAGTAGCATGGATAAATCTGTAGTGATTAAGAGGATGCACAGCTGACTTTGCGATGACACATGGGGTCCTGTAAGAGCCTCTAACGAGATATTTCTGCATGGTGTCATAAGGCAAAGAGCAGCAGTAGAAAGCATATCTGAGAATCAGAAAGAATTCACTGGGGGAAAAAATCCTACCGATTTGCCTTCTAGTAAATAGATGTTTGCAGTTGGCCATATTCTTCAGGTGGCAGCCAGGTACATAATTTGCTAGTGGCTCTGATTTTTGGAAACTGCACACTCCCCCTTGCAGAAGATGTGAGCTGGGATTCACAGCTGCCTTATGAAGTAGGTTGAATTCACGAGGAAATTGGAGGTGGGGGGAAGGGGTACAGCGATCTGGGCTGCTTTCGTCCAGCAAAGATGCAGCCACTTCTGCATCTTTCCACAATCCAGCATCTTCCTGCTCAACGAGGCAATGTGCCGTGGCCTCTTGGGCTGAATTGAAATGAAGAGGACTGGAAGGAATAATCCAGAGCCTGGGTTGGGGCTAGGGTGGTGGAACGGCAAACCCAAACCCCAAGAACTGAATTCAAGAGAGGCAGAGTGATGGGATAATTGGCAGATTCAAGCAGGCAGATGGCCTTGGCTCCCACTGTGGCTCACAGCTTCTTCAGCAGCAGAGAACCCAAACAGATGCACTGCTCTGCCTTTCCAGTTTGTTCACCAGGACAACACCCAAGGCTTATGTATTGCAATACCCTTTGTTGAATGAAGTCATTTGAGGGAACAGATCCCCACGAAACAAACAGTTTAGCTGCACAAAATGCTGAAACTGCTAAATTCTTTGTCTGCCACTCATGCTCCAGCTCCTGGCATTATTGTCCTCTCAGAAGTCTGGAACATCCAGCCTCCCTGCCACGGGTGTCACCTCCAGATGTGTTGTCCCTTTACTCCCAGCTACTGCCACACAGGATGGAGATAGTTGCAGCCCGAAACACCCAAAGGGCAGAAGGTCAAAACAGTTGTTTCTGCATCCTCCCTTCTTTCCTATCAATTTGTGCCAGGATAGTGACAAAGCTAATTGCTTCCTTCTCTTTCTCTCTCTTTCTCTCACACACACCACCCCTCAAAGGCAACAGTATAGAGACTTTGCTTGTATAGCTAAGCTTTCCACTTAGATCCACTTGTCTCACATCTGGCTGCTCTCTCAAGAGTCAAGACAAGTATGATGGCTCCTATTCTTGTCCACCTTTCTCAAATCTAGCTGTTCCAAGTGCCAAGAATCCCACCGGGTTTCAAAACCATCTTCTGAGACAAGCCAAGAAAGGGAGTGGGAGCCCAGCAGAAAAGAGGTTGAAGGAATGGATGCTGAAGGCAAGGGGCATTTCTGAGTGGATCACTTTACTGGGCCAAAGCGGGATTCAGAAAAGAAAACATCATCACTTCCGGGGAGGAGGGTGAGGGAGAAACCTTCTGGTAGGTCCAAGTACCTGAAAATGCATTTCTCTGACTTAACGGGAGAGGCTTCCCCCCCATTTCCTGTCGTGTGGAGATGCTTAGCAGTCCTTCAGTGGACGTACCTTCTGCACCTAACTTTCAGTAACTGGCACTTTATTTGATCCCCGCCTAAGATTTTTTTTTTTTCCTGAATCCCTTGGAAATCGGTTGCCCTAGTTGGTTGAGCTCCGAGGATCCCAGACCACCACGAAATTGCGGCGGGGATGAGAGGGTGGGTGGGTGAGTGGGTGGAATGGAAGGAGAGTGGGTGAGCCGCTTGGGCCCGCCGTAATCTGGTCTCCCCGGTTTGCAAGGTGCCCGCCCTCCCGCTATTCCTGCTGGGTGAGCATCCGAGCTAGAGAAGAAGCCGCCCAAAGAGTCCCCGGCAGCTGCTGCTTCTCTCGACAGTCCCGGCTGAGAAGACGGTGGGGAGGGGGGGGGCGGTGGCGGGGAGACAGCGGGAAAAGGTGCGGGGTCTCGGAGCGCGAGGACACCGCCGCCGCCGCCCGGCTGGGCGCACCCCCTCCCCCGGAGTAATGTGATTATTTAGCGCTTGGCACATCTCTCTCTCCCCCCCCCCCCAACCATTATCCGAGCGGCGCGTAACGGGAGGAGGGGGAAGCGAAAAGGGGCGGAGAGGGATGCGCGGCGGCGGCGGCGGCGGCGGCGGCGCGCGCGGCGCTGGTCCTGGAGAGCGAGAGAAGAAGGAGGCGAGGGCGAGGAAGGCGCTTGGGAGCGGCGCGGCGGGGAAAGCAGCGGGGGCGGGGGGCGCCTCCCTCCCTCCTTCCTTCCTTCCCAGCTGGCACCGCACTCTGGGCCTCGCCGGCCGGCCGGCTCCCTCCCCGTCTGTCTATGTCTTTTTCTGACTCCAGCGCTACCTTCCTGCTCAACGAGGTAACTTAACAGACACCGCGCAGCCGCAGCCGCCGTTGCCATCGCCTATCACCACGCTGTACTCAACCTCTCTTCTCTTCCTCCTCCTCCTCCTCCCTGTCTGCCTCCCTCCTCCGTTCTCTCCTGCTGCTGCTAAGCACCAGGACCGGCGCGGGCGCTCCTGCCTAAGCTCTCTCCCCCCCAGATTCTCCGTCCGCCTTGAATGCAACTCCTGGCAGAACCGGAGCCCTTGCCTAGAGGAATTCTGGGCAGGAGACGTCGGGGAGCAGGAAAAGAGGGGCTGGGTTGTTGTTGTTTTTCCCCCCCTCTCTTACAGCCACGGTTCCCCTTCCCGGCATTCCGATGATCTGTGTGTGTGTGTGTGTGTGTGTGTGTGTTTAAACATCTCAGCCGGGAATTGGGTGAAAAACTGTTAGAAAACAGGGTGAAGAGATGGTGAGATCGGATCTCGTTTTTGCAAAAGCTGGTGTTAACCCTTCCTCCGCCAAATATATTGGACAGCTCTCCAACTTTGGATGGGAAATGGGCGTGGGGCGGAGATTAGGTTGTGCCAGCAGCTCTGGCACTGAAGTCAAAGAGGCAGGCAGATGGAACCAGCGCCTGGGGGATTGCAGGGGGAAAATCCCCATCTGGCCCATTTCCTGCAAAGTCTTCCCCTCCCCTCTTTGCCCCTGCCAGCCCTGTTCATTTCTGTCAGCCCAGTGCAGGTGGATAGGCATCGTCGTCTATCCCCAAGTTGGTAGGGTCATAAGGGTGGAAATCTGGTTGGTTTGTGCATGTGCAACTGTGCATGCAAAGTTGAAGATCTGGGCAAAAGTAGAATGGGTTGTAGCCTTCCACGATCTGGTGATGTCCAGAAGTATTGGACTGTAGCTCCCATCCTCCAGGGAATGGTAGAAGTTGTCCAATGGAGTGAGGGAGAAGAAGTAGGTTGGTGAGGTATGAATCAAGGCGACTGTCCAAGAATGCCTCTCAAGATTGTCAAAGGTTACAGAAAAGACTGTGTTGGCATGAGGACTAGGAAGGTGGTATGCAGGAAATTAGGATTATTGGTAACTGGGTAAAAGCTGCTGCTACGGAAACTGGTGTTTGGTAGAAGGACAGTCCTTTGTGATTCCCTGTCCATATGACTTTGCTTGTCCCATGTTGCTATGCCCATCCCAGCCCACCTTGCATTATTGTGCCAGAAAACACCATGAGAGATCCCCACCCACCCACAGGTTGGATGTCTCTGTATGCTTTCCTGCATCTCTGTGGTAAATTGTCTGTACCCTCTTAACTCTTGGAAAGCAGTCTAAAGGGGGGGATGCAATTGCTGGAAAGTGTGGTTACTCTTCTTGCTCTCCTCCCATCCCTTGGGATTGTTCCACACTTCTAAGAACCCTCTTCATGACCAGTTCTTCCCTTCTTGTGTCCCGCTGCTTCATGCCACCTGGCACCCGAACTCTACCTCTTCCGTGTTGCTATAAGGAGTTGCAGATAGAGCTGAACTGTCCAGATGCCACTGCCTCGCCTCGCCTCCCTCCTTACTTGCCTGTCTCTGTGCCTGCCCCCAAGGGAGGGCTGGTGGGTGGGCGCTATTGTTTTTGCTGTTGCTGCTCAGCTGAGAATGAAAGCATCCAGGGTGGGGAATCGGATCGATAGCAGGCTGAGTTGCTTTGCCACTGTGTGCCACCTGCTGCCCCCAACCCAACTAGGGCAGGGGGCACAGCTGTAGACCTCTGTCCGTCTGGAAGAACTCCTATCTTTCTTCCCTCTC
Source organism: Bungarus multicinctus (assembly GCA_023653725.1). Classification (NCBI taxonomy): domain Eukaryota; kingdom Metazoa; phylum Chordata; class Lepidosauria; order Squamata; family Elapidae; genus Bungarus; species Bungarus multicinctus. The sequence continues at coordinate 143,385,901 of CM042834.1, forward strand.
AGCTCGGCTTCCTCAACAATTCTTTCCTTCCCCCATGTATGACGACTCCTATCTCCATGGATTCGAAGACTCTGAAGTGGTGAGTCGACAGGCTGAGAGAAAGGGTCTATTTTAAGCTGGGAGACGCCCACTTAAAAGAACTTGGCCTCTTCCTAGATGGTTGTTGACGGGTGATGATCTCTGGGGCTATTGAAAAGGACTGCTGGAAAGTTGGGGCTGAGGAACCTCGGGAGTGCCAGGGTTTACCACCAGTTCATTGCACAGTTGCTGGGGATTGGGTTAAATGGGCACCTGGGAGGGGGAGCATTATTTCCTTATTTACTGGGACCATCTTGACTGGCTTCCCAAATCAAGAGACAATATTTTGTAACGGAGAGATCGGTGGCGAAGAATCTCTGAGAATTGGACGGGGACTGAAAGGATTGCATTGTTTGGTTGGAGCAAGACTGGTAGATAGTGTTGGTCTCGAAGTCTTCCTCAAGGAGCAGAAGAGAGATGCTGTGGGTAGATGAGCCATTTGGATATGGTCCAGACCTGGAAATTCCAGCGCATTAACAGCTCTCTCCAAACAGCTCCACCTGCTGGCTGGTGAGCTTAATGTATGTGTGTGCTCCAGAAGGATGGTGGGCATTGAACAGACCCCATGTGTTCCCATTTGGACACGTTCTACACCCCATCTTTGTGTGAAGGAAATCTTTCTGCCTTTCTAAAGCTGCAAGCAGAAGGGGTAATGTAGTCCGTACAAATAGGAAGCCCAGTTGAGGTTCTTTTACACTGTTTTGGGGAAACATCAGTTGTTCCTGAAGTAGCTCCCTTAAGATAATCCCTTTCTGAAAGAAATAGGGAGCTTGAGAATTAGCTTCGGACATCCTGGATACGAGTGTGCGAGTGATAGATATGGTTAAGAAGAGAGGTTATTTGGGAACAACAATAGGAGAGAGAGAGAGATATCCAGGGAAGTCTCCAACAATATGCCAGTTCAACAGTGTTGATCACCAGGGTTTGGGATTTCCTGCAGGGAGGCCAGAGTTGTTCTTGTCATCTCCAGACCTGGGGCTTCCTGTCTTCTAGGTTGGGGTCAGGCAGCCACAGTAGGCACATCTGCTTTGCTTTCAGATGTGTGGGTGGGAGCCAGTGGGGGAGGTGGATGATCAGATGGCATGACGGAACTGGGTCGTGGGGGGCTGTGGCATTTCCCAAAGGCTCTGCTTGAGCATGGGAGGGATGGGAGAGATGCACTGCCTGTTCAAAGGGTGGGTTGTTCTCATCTCCCCCCCACTTTCCATTTTTAAGATGTCTTATCAAAATCAAAAACTATTTCTGAAGATTGTATTGAGTTATTATTTCCCTTCTTTCCCTTGATTATGATCTATCTCAAGCAAAAAGAGAGAAAGGGAAGGAGTCTTTTTCTTTAGATAGAAACTGGGCAGATGATGCAAGGTCAAAAGACAATTGGGGGTCATCACCTTTTCCTTCTCTATAGGTGTCGTGGTTTCTGTCAGATATTTTAGGGTGCAATTGTAAATTCTAAGTAACAAGAACATGAATCGGGATCATTGGAGCTATAGTTTAAAAAAACCCTGAGATGCACCATATTATTAGAGAAAAATATTCCTAAATGCTAATGTCAGGTTTCTAAATTCTCAGAAATGTTGGCATTCTATTTATTCTCTTTATAAACTTGTTGATTGTCTTAAGTTTTGTTATTTGATTTATGATTATTCTATATAGTGCTTTTATACCACTCAAATAACATTTAGATTTTTGCTAAGTTTGGTTGTTTTCTTGCAGATGTTTCACTACCCAAACTTCATAACATCATCAGCGCCAGTGTTACCTAGTTAGTTACGTAGGTGTTACCTAGTTTGGGTAATGAAACACCTGCAAGTAAATGCCAGTGGAGATTCTCAGTCATCAAGGTCATAGTTGTCCCAAAGGTGTTTTTTCAAAAGGCAACTGGATTTTCTTTGTTTTTCCTTGAAGATATTTCACTTCAGAACTGCTGAAGCAGTTTCTTGGATGAGAAGTGAAATGTCTTCAAGGAAAAACAAAGAAAATCCAGTTGCCTTTTGAAAAAACACCTTTGGGCCTGCAAGAAAACAACCAAGTTCAGAGAGCACCAAGGATCCCTTCATTTCAACCCTGAGCTACAAATATTCTCCTTTATTTATTGTTTCCTTCAAAACTTGAAGGCAGACTATATGATTTTCCTCTACTCCTTTGATCTTCTTGCAGAATCCCAACCTTGCAGAGCAAATTAGGCTGAGAAACAATGACTGGACCCAGAAAACCTTTCAGGCCCTGTGGCTTGATTGATGGTTGAGTAATAGACCCATTTTCTTATCTTGCCTTCCATCAATCCTGTTGGCTCTGTTGGTTGGGAGTACATAGAGTTAAAACCTGGGCAATCTGGAAGACCCTTAATTGGCAAAAGTTTCTGGATCCGCTACACTGCCCAAATGTGTGCTATGTACTTGTTTGAGGGGTTAAGCCAGAAACGGGACAAACAGCCCTGATGATAAATTGAATTTGAGTGCCTGGGATCACGATCACAGCCGTTCCTCTTGTCATTTTGAATTCACCAAGTGTAATGGTAAATTAAATAAAATAGCTGGTACAGGAGCAGAAGATGGGCCAAGTTCATGGCTCTGGATATGAATACTTTGAAGATTGTTTCTTGCCTCTCTGTGTTTGTCTCCTCTTGTCCAATTACCATTGCTTGGGGAGAGAGAAACATACATTAAAAAAGAACCCAGTCCTGCCTTCTGGGTTTCTATTCCTCATTGTAATCCATAACCCTCTATTTGTAATATTTGCTTTCAGTATTCTCTGGAGAAAGCAGGTGGATGGCTTCCATTTGCATTTGCCTTCAAAATAAGGAATCTTTCTTTCATTACACACACACACACACACACACACACACACGTATGTATGTATGTTTGTACATGTGTGTATGTGTAATATGAGCGACAGTGAATCTAAGGATTGTCAAGACAGTGGAGATCAAAATAAAGTTCAGCTAAGTGGCAAGATAAAAGGAGAGAAAAGGAGTTTGCATCTCTTTGACAGCATGCCTTTTAAGCTCTTTGGCCCACATTCAGTGTCGTCTTAGGTTGCTTGTAGTTGTAGCCATTACAACACAAAGGGAGCCAGAGATAACCCCTCTCTCCCATTACTACATAGGTATGGGCATTAAGGATTTTAGATTGGGGGACTTTTAAATCTACAGGCACTTCTAGAAGGAGAAAGCCTCCTTAATTCTAATTTTGAGCCCGGGCTTTCAGGACGCTCAAAAACAGGAAAGAGTGAGCTTCTGACCATGCTTGCTGTGGAGGCCCTGAGAATTATCCCAGCCTCCCAACATTATACGTACGGATTGGAGGATAGAACATATAATGAACACTTGCTGGAATTGGGTATGTCTAGTTTAATGAAAAGAAGAACTAGGGGAGACATGATAGCAGTGTTCCAATGTCTAAGAGGCTGCCATAAAGAAGATCGGGGGTCAAGCAAGTCCAAAGCACCTGAAGGCAGGACAAGAAGCCATGGGTGGAAACTAATCAAGGAGAGAAGCAACCTAGAACTAAGGAGAAATTTCCTGACAGGTAGAACAATTAATCAGGGGAACGTGTTGCCTCCAGAAGTTGCAAATGCTCCAACACTGGAAGTTTTTAAGAAGGGATTGGACAACCATTTGTCTGAAATGGTATAGGGTCTCTTGTCTAAGTAGGGGGTTGGACTAGAAGACCTCCAAGGTCCCTCCCAATTCTGTCATGCTATTATGTTCCAGTTAAGCTGAATTACTGATCATGCCTGTACCCAAGAATCTAGTCAATTAATGGTCAGTAATAAATTGGAGCTAGGTAAGAGTTAATGAAATTCAAAAGAGGCTGGAGTTGGATCGCTTGTGGGAATGTAAGAACTTCAATCGGACTCCTCTCTTAGTCCTTCTCCAGACTCCACCTTTCCATGCTTCAGATCAGACCTAAAGCCGTGGGACTTAAGCTTTCTGACCGAGCTTCAACACAAATTTGGTTTTAAAGAATTATTTTCGACTCCTCGTCTTTTCCTCTTCTTCCTTCGCTGTGCATGCGAAAAGGAGGCAGGGTTATTCCCATTAACATTTGGTTTGCCACAAACAAGATTGGGTAGAACTCCAAGAGATGCATTCACACAACATGCTAAGTTTGATTAGCCTTAACCTTGGCTGTTTGTGCGTGGTTTAATGCATTGCGCAAAGCAGAAAGAAGATGGATTCAATAATGAGCTTAAATGCCTTGTGTGAACCACAGTCTTTCTGAATTTTTCATATTCTCCATATGCCCAAATGACAAAATATCCAGTGGGGAAGAAAAATATAATTTTGGAAGGGGAAAGAAACAGTTCTGGGTCTTCATTACATTGCATTTGCACAAACAGAGATTGATCAGACACTTCTGAAAAAAAAGGAAAAAGCATACCGACAGAGAAGGAAGGATGAGGAATCAGAGGAAAAAGGCATACTCTAGTATGCCCTACAGTATTCTTAAATAGGCTTTTATCAAGCCTTTGCAAAACATGGTGGGCAGAAGCATTTTGTTGCTGAAGGGGAGTAGAAAATATTTCCCCAACACAACCAGCTTCTTTGGACCTGAAGCATAAATGCACTTTTGGGAGGGAATACATGTACAAATACAGTATGATTACCAGAATATGTATTCAGTCACTGTACTAAGATAAAGTACCTGCCTTCACATACTCAGCTGCCCTGATATATGACAAATTTCTGATCGTCTTTAAATAAACAAATGCCGCTTTGGAGGCTGTTAGTTTGGAGTGGAGGAGAGTAGCTTCCTCCCTACCAGCTGTTTTGACGGAGCTCAAAATCATTGCAACCCCCGAAGGAAGAAAGCTGCTTTTGTTGTAAAAAGGGAAAGAGAAACAACATCTGTTAGAGCTTTTTGTTCCGAGCATGTGCACGTAATGGGTGGTTTGCAGCTCACACGGCAAATGCTTTTTAGTCCCACCCTGGGGGATGGGGTAGCTCTTCCGATCTTGAAATAGACTCTGTAAATGTTTTACTTTGCAGGGTGTTGGGAAAAGCCTTTGCGAATGGCTATTGTCCATCCAGGAATCTGAAGTTTGAGGTCGGTTTGGTTTGTGATTGTGACCATGTTCGAGAACCAGAAACTAAACACTTTGTTTGAAGGTCTCTGTATCGCAAAGCCTACTGAGCTAAGGCAACTGGAACAGAAGAGACCGGAAGGCAGGTTGTAATTTTTTGTGGCTGGAGCTGGCATCCATTCATTTTGCCCCTTTTCTGCTTTCTTTTAGTTGAATAGGAAAGGGTTAGTTTACAGCTTTGGTTGCTGCTGGGATGTTAAAGATTTATTAATCTCAATTTTCAATGTCTCTCATTCCCTCTTTATATACCGGAGTCAGTCTGGTTTTTAGAATATTTCAAGACAGCATAAAGCTTCAGGATGTTTCATACTTTCTGTATATGCTTCCCAGTTCCTACCAACGGGGATCTTCAGCTAGCTCCTTCCCATCTTTTCCTTGTCTTTGAACAAATCGTGCACAGATCTCTTTGCCGGTTCTTCAGATGTTAACTGCTACTCTCCCTTGTGCCCACATTTGAACATAAAACCATTTTTCTTCTCAGACCAACTTTGAAGCTCCAACCATGGCAAATGTTAAAACAGCACCAGTCATGCACAAGTGGGAAATACCAGCCTAATAGGGAGTAGAGGAACAGGGAACTGGGCATGCTCAGTTGCTGCAGAATGCCAACCAACTCTTGAGGGAAGAAAAATAGAAAACTCAAGAGAGAATACCTGGAATCTCAAAGTATAGCATGCTGCACCGTCACATTTTGTTGCACATAGTTTTTGGTTCCTGGTTCCCTTTTGCACAAAACTCAGGATGATAGTGTTAACTCACTTTTCCCACTGAGTACTTTATTGTTGACTCAGCCCTTGTGTTGTCAACACAAGGCCTTGCAAGGATAGGGATCATCAGTTCTATTGTGTGTTGGGGTTAGAAGTATATGGTCTTCATTGGTGAGTAAGGGGAGATGCAATATTTTGTGGTTAATTATGACTGATGGTTAGACAACTGCCCTCTTTCCTAAGATACAAGGAATCTACTAATGACAGCCCAATGAGTACTGTTGGTCTATTCCCCCAAAGGGGAGAGCAGTTTAATAAAGTTTGTAAAACATGACTCTTTGGGATTAAGTGAGGAGATTTATCAATAAGACTTATTTTATGTCAGTGCAATCCTAAATTGCATTAACAGAGGGATACAATCAAGATCTATGAGATACTAATATCATTCTATAAAGTCTTAGTAAGACCACATCTAGAATATTGCATTCAGTTTTATCAATCAAGATCTATGAGATACTAATACCATTCTATAAAGTCTTAGTAAGACCACATCTAGAATATTGCATTCACTATTAAAAAGATGTTGACACTCTAGAAAAAGTGCAGAGAAGAGCAACCAAGGTGATTATGGTACTGGAGGCTAAAACATACAATGAACAGTTGCAGGAACTGGGCATGGGCTATTCTAGTGAAGAGAAGGACCAGGGGAGACATGATAGCAGTGTTCTAATATTTGATGGGCTGCCATAGAGAGAGGGGGGCGGTCAAGCTATTTTCCAAGTCACCCGAAGGCTAGACAAGGAATAGTGGATGGAAGCTGATCAAGGAGAGATTCAACCTAGAAGCAAGGAGACATTTTCTGACAGTAAGGACGATCAACCAATGGAACAGAAGTTGCCTTCGGAAGTTGTGGGAGCTTCATCACTGGAAGCTTTCAAGAAGAGATTGGATTGCATTTGTCAGAAATGGTATAGGCAGGGAAGATCTTCTGCTTGGGCGGGGATTTGGACTAGATGACCTACAACGTCCCTTCCAACTCTGTTAATCTGTATCTGTATTTATCAATAAGTCCAGGGTAGGCAGATTTTAGGCATTCATTTGTTTGTTTGTTTTTAGGGCCTTGGACTGCCCCCCAACAGAGCAAAAGACAAAATAGTGGCTTGATAAAGCCTGGCAGAAAAAAAGATACTTATGAGTGCAGCCCTGTTCAGCTCTATTTTATTTGACAGAGAAAGTGCTTTAAGTTAGCAGGTGCTGTGTAGCTGAGGATGAACTGAAAAGTTGGAGGATGTTCATGCACATACATACCCTCTGCTCCTCAGCAAGCAAGTCCTTTCGTGACATGAAGGAAGCAAACTTTCTCCAGGCTTCCTCCCATCAGGTGCACCAGAGGCTGTTCGGTTTCAAATAACATGAATCTAAGATGCACTTAGACTTTAATGGGGCGTGGTCAAACAAAAAATGTTTCCCGATTACATCAAGAAGAAAATATTTCTTTGTCCTGCTTGCACAGCCCTGTGGGATCCTTGCAAAGATCCGTACGTACATTTACTTACAGGAACGGGTCCCTTGTGTAGCAGGCTCAGACTAACAGCATTGCCTGTTATCTACTGTCCAAGCAACGTCTTCATTACGGTACTTTTCCACCTAAACCTGGGTTTGATTCTTTTGCAGAGAGAAGCCCAGTGTGTGTGTCGTTCACTCAGTCACCATCCTGGCATTGGTGCCTGCCCTTCCAAGGTGGCTTGCCTGTTGCTGGGAGCAACTTCCTTCCTTTCCCTTGAGGAAGCTGCCATGCCCACAGTTAAAGGGAGGGGAGAGCAGTGGCTGGCATTCAATGCTGTACTGAATTGTTTTATGCCAAGCTGGGTGTAGGAAGGGAGGGGTGAGATTATTGCTTCATGGGAGAAAGAAAGGGAGAGGGGGAACTTCACCCTTCTTCTTCACTTTCTTTGCTTTATTTCTATTAAGGTGCATGTCTGAAAGTTCCCATTTTTGATGCAGTGTCCAATAAATACATATTTTCAATTCTTGGAGAAAGATAAGATAATAGCCTGGCAGCCACTGTGAGATACTACCAAGAATAAGTACACAGTCTTGCTGTCATTGGTTTGTCCCAGATCTTAATCTGCGAAAACATAAATGGCAGAAACATAATGCAAATGCAAATCTCCTTAATTTATTAACCCTTCACTCTCTGCTGTTTAGACCTGGCTGTTCATTCACTTCTTCAGGAAGAGAAAGTGAATCTCCTATTTCATAGAGCTTTCCATCTTTTTTACATTTTTTAATGTTTTATTGTAATTTTTTTCTTCGATTGTTGTGAGCCTCTCAGAGTCTTTGGGAGTTGGGCCGCTGATAAATTTAATTATTTATTAATGAACCAAGTCATTAATTATTCACTTTAATAATTATTCAAGTCATATAATGAACCAAGCAGGGGTGATCGTATTGTTGCCTGGGCTCTTTGTACAGTCATATAATATACAGGTTTCAGATTTGGCAATAGTACAACTAGATATTGGCACGATTATCTTGGTCCATTTTCCAGGATATGGGGTGGTTTTAAGGATTGGGAAGAGAGTAGAAGGCATCCCAGAAACAAAGCTTCCATCTGTAACCTCCCTCCCAAGTTTTCGGCCACATTTTTCCAATGATGCTAGATGGACTCATATGGCATTTGATTGAGTGACTGACTGATAGATTGACTTCGAAGACTTATGTCCTTCTCTCTCACAAGATTTGGAGTGGTTCACAATCCATAAAGTGGTACTTTTAAAACTCAAAAATATCCATCAAAATTATAGCCGAGATGCAATGGCATCAAAATGAAGTGTAACAAAAATTAATCCAATAGAAAGGTAGCTTCACAAACAGCCACTCAAACCTCAAACGCCTAGTGAAACAAGATCAGTTTCATCACCTTCCTAAAAATCAACCATGTGGGAGTTATTTGGATCTCTTCAAGCAACTTGTTCAATAACCAAGGGGTAACCTTTAAGAAGGATCATCTTAAGAACCCAACTCTTCCTTCCTCATAGTACTTGAAGCATCCACTCAGGATTCTGCATATTCTGTTGAGAGAAAATAGGGTTCCAAGGAATAAAGGGAAACTAAAGCACACAGGATTGGCACCAGCACTTGAATCAGAGGTGGTATTCAGCAAGTTCTGACCAGTTCTGGAGAACCGGTAGCAGAAATTTTGAGTAATCTGGAGAACCGGCAAATACCACCTCTGACTGGAGATTTTACAGTATCCTTCCCATGCCACGCCCACCAAACCACGCCCACAGAACCAGTAGTAACAAAAAATTGAATCCCACCACTGACTTGAATCATTCTTGGGAATCTTATCAACAGTCCATTCAGCATCCTCTAGTAAGAGGGCCACCTTTAACTAAAGTTTCCAGGTCTCTTCAAAGGCAGAGTTGAGAGCCTATGTGTAGTCAGACTTAAAGGTGATCAAAACACGAGTCATTGTTGCTATGGCTTCTTGCTCCAAAAAGAAGTGGAATTGGTACACCAGCCAAGGTTCTTCAGAGGCTGCTCTGGGCAAAGCCTCCCTCTGCTGATCAAGGAGATAGAGAAGAACCTCCAAGTTGCAACACGTCTCTTTGGGACGAGATTGACTCTGTCCAGAGGTAGCAATGGAATCAAAGTATTTATGCGCCAACAATACCTCCCTCTTGCTAGAATTCTGTTCTAGCTTGGTCAAGTTTTTTATTTCTTTGTTAGATTTAGCTCCCTTTTTCTACATAGCAAGGCACCCCACAAAAGAGAGAATACCCTGGGAAGGGCAAGGAAACTGAAGGGTCATAAGAAATGAAGTTGCTGTAATTCGCAAGGCAACACACATAATACTTGTCCTCTTTTTCTTCACAACAACACTCTGAGGTAAGGTGGGCAAAGACAGTGAGTGACTGGCCTTGCACTTTGGCCTCCCCATATTAAAGATAATTTTAGATTCCAAGCAGAGGAAATGTTCCTGTGGATAGGTCAGTTAGAAAGGAGAGTGTCAGCACAGAATTTACCACAGCCACGCTCTTTTTTGCAGGATTCAATCTGGGTCGATTACTGGGCTCAGAGATTTAGTTTTCTGAGCTTTTGGATTCATGCTGGAGCCCATCACCAGGGAATTTCTCTCTCACCAGAATGTGGCATTCCAGTGGAAAGTAGTTCCCTGCGGATGGGTTTCAGCATGAGACTGAAAGCTCAACAAGACCAAACCCCCGACCCCTGTGAGCCATCCAGATTGGATCTACTAATACCACTCTATAAAGCCTTAGTAAGACCACACCTAGAGTACTGCATCCAGTTTTGGTCACCACATTATAAAAAAGATGTTGAGACTCTAAAAAAAGTGCAGAGAAGAGCAACCAGGATAATTAGGGGACTGGAGGCTAAAATATGCAATGAACGGTTGCAGGAACTGGGCTTGGCTAGTCTAGTAAAGAGAAGGACCAGGGGAGACATGATAGCAGTCTTCCAATATTTGAGGGGCTGCCACAGGGAGGAAGGGGTCAAGCTATTTTCTAAAGCGCCTGTAGGCCAGACAAGGAATAATCGATGGAAACTGAACAAGGAGAGATTTAACCTGGAAATGAGGAGAAACTTTCTGACAGTGAGAACAATTAACCAATGGAACATCTTACCTTCGGAAGTTGTCGGAGCGCCATCACTTGAGGCTTTCAAGAAGATATTGGACTGCCATCTGTCAGAAATGGTGTAGGGTCTCCTGCCTGGGCGGGAGGTTGGACTAGATGACCTCCAAGGTCCCTTCCAACTCTGATTATCTGTTAATCTGAAAGGACCCTGAGATGGATCCTGCAACATTATCCTGGGACATGTATATTTGCCTTCATTCATACTTTATTTTGCCCCAAACAATAAGTCCTGGCATCTGTCCTCTTTGCAATAGAGTTTGATTTAACATTTGCAAATAATACGTTTTCTTTTCTCAACTTCTTTTGAAACTTGGAGTTCCTTACAGAGGCAGAGACCTGGAGACTTCTAGAAATTTATGGCTTATTGTTTTTGTCATTCTCTGGTTATTGCAGTGTGGTTGAGGCTGCTGAGACATGGAGTTCTGCAATAACTGGAAAGCCCCAAGTTCCCTACTTTTTTAAAAAAAAATACATCCATTAAACTAGAATGTATTTCCAAAACAGATGTTCCATTTACAGCCCAGTTCAATATTGAAATAAATTATACCCTTTAAGATGCTTTGAGTATTTTAAAGGGGCCCTATAAATTATTACTACAACTTTTCAAATGCTGTAAATATTTTAAATACGCCGTATGCATTGCTTATTAATGTCAGGTAGAATTTTAGGATGTCAATCATAAGGTTTTTCACGATGGCCTCACCGTAAATGTCTGGTATCTCAAATTCTTCTTTTGAAAAAGCACTTCTGACTTTTCAAGATCAGCAAACGCTCCTTAAATCTGATCCCCTGATAAGTGGCATTTAAAAAAAAAAATCTGTCCAAATGGGTTGTCGGCATTTTTGTTGGTTTAACATACACTTACATGACATGTGTCAAAATTTCATTTGTAAATGTCAGCTGATTCCTTTCCTGTAAGAAAGGAAAATTCCACAAAAGAGAGAATATCCTGGGAAGGGCAAGGAAACTCAAGGGTCATGAGAAATGGAGTTGCTGTAATTCGCATATAGTGTTACATGGATTGGTGTGGAACTTGGCCAAACGGTGGAATGAGCGTAAAAAAAGTTTGGAGCAGGACTTTGTAGGTAGGAAACGCTTTAATAATACCCAAATGATGTAAGGTGGTAGAAAAATTAGCTGTTTGATCACAGGAACATGAGTGTTAGCAAATCAATGAAAGCATGGACAGAATTTAGCATTGAGCTTGTCACTAGAGAGTTGACAGCCCGAACTCTGGGCAGCAGGGTAACCCAAGCTCCCATTACTTGCCCCAATTCCTGTCCACCTAGCAGTTCGAAAGCCTGCCAGTGCAAGTAGATAATTAGGTATCACTTTGGTGGGAAGATAACAGCCTTCTGTGCACCTCAGCATTTAGTAATACTAGCTACATGGCCATGGAAGGTGAACTTCCATGCTGGCTGCTTTGGGTAAGAAACAGCAATAAATGATGTGCTGTAAACTGACAGGGAAACCTTTACCTTTATCTAGTGGATCATTCAAGTGTTCAAAGGGCTTCATCCATATTACTTTAGCAATCCTTTCCATAACAGTCATAGAGGGCAAGCCTTTACAATTGTCTACTGATTGCTAATTAAAAGGATGGAAGCCACTGTAGAGTCATTTTTTGGGGACGATGTATTGAATTAGGACTTCTGAGTATTTTGCAACTAGCATCTTGTTTGTATATAAAGGAGTGGTGCATTGGCCTTGGGGTGGAGCTCTCACCCCACAATCAGGAAGCTGTGAGTTCAATCCCAGGTAGAGGCAGATATTTCTCTCTCCAGGCACAATGAGAATATATCTGCTGAACGAAATTCTGCATTGGCGACAGGAAGGGCATCCGGCCATTCAACACTCTGCTAACTCCATTCAGTTGCCCAGACTCCACCCCGCAAAGGGATTATGAGATCGTTAAAAGATGATGATCATCATCATCATCTTGTTTGTGTATAACAGGAGCTTCCTCGTCCACATCAACATAGAAGGTTGAGCTGCTCTTGTTCTGGCTGAGAAAAACTTCAGCCTCTCCATTGGTCTGGGTTACAAAAGAGAATAGGAGCAAAACTGCAGCAATCCAGCGATTACTATACTATTCCAGCAGTTGTATGCGATGTTATATCACACCATCAATTACTGTGACTTTATATTTCTACCTTTCTCAGTCTTATTTTGCCTTCAGTGTTGTTTGTATTGACATCTGAGACAATTGCAGACTTTCCATTCAAGGCACCCATGGTGAATGTGGCTGCAAATGGGTATGATTATAGCCACTCCACAAACATAACCATATTGGTTGCAACTCACTGCTTTATTAAGGGGTAGGAGTCAGTCTGTTTTCACCCAAGAGCCAATCTGACTCTGAGTAAATGGTCAGGGAGGGGTGAGGAGGTACCTGTAACAAATAGGACAAAATAATCAAATAGGCAGGGCTGTCTCATTGCAGGCACATCTCACACGTAAGCACTGATCTTCTTGAGTGCAACATATTCATTGGAAGCCAGCACAGGAAAAGATAGTCCAAATAGTCCTTGACATATGACCACAATTGAGCCCAAAATTTCTGTTGCTAAGCAAGATAGTTAAGTTAATCTTGCCTTTCTTGCCCCAGTTGTTAAGTGAATTGCTGCCGTTGTTAAATTGCTAACATGGTTGTTAAGTGAATCTGGATTCCCCATTGACTTTGCTTGTCAGAAGGTTGCAAAAGAATCACGTAATCCCAGGACATTGCAACCGTCATAAATATGAGTCACTTGCCAAGTGTCTGAATTTTGTTCACATGACCATGGGGATACTACAATGGTAATGAATGTGAAAAATGGGCATAAGTCACTTTTTTCATTGTAACTTCAAATGGTCATGAATTGTTATAACTCAAGGACTACCTGTAGTAAATATATCCCAGAGGAAGGGCATTCCATATACTATAAAAGATGGAAATGTTTTTTGACAATAATCTTTAATATGAAGAGAGGCCTCTTTTAAATATACAAAAGTACCTTTTTTAATCTGGGAATGAAACTTTGAGGAATGGATGCATTCATTCTACAGTATATACATTTAACCTTTTTGCTGACTTAACCAGTTTTCTGCGTTCGTACAATATATCAAAGCACAAACTAATGAAATAAGCTGGGTTCCCAAAAATGACATTTCCCAAAATTTCCCATAACAAATGAAGCAAAGTTAACTCTAAGTAAGCTTAATACGTTGTGGAAAAATACTTGCTAGGGCCTGGCATGTCCTGGTTAAACATAGAGATTTCAGATTTCAACATTTTAACAGACCCCTTTCACCACTTGTTGGTGTTCAAATGACAAATTGTAACCTCATAACTCCATCCCAGAATATTATAACCTAATCAAAACCCAAATCCTTCACGTATCCAGTAAACTCTAGGATTTGACGTTAGGAATTGCGGCACAAATCACAGTGGGGATGTAGTTTACAGGTGATTGTTTTAAAACCCTTGGTTCTCTTATAGTTAGTAAGGCAGGTTTGAGACTAATTTCAAAGTGTAAAACGTCTCTGTAGCTGAGATATCCACTCCAGCTGTCTTACTTGATAGTGTAATGGTATGTGGGAATGACTTTGGGTGATAGGAGAGAGAGGCACAGACTGGACAACCAGGTGTGAAAAAAAAGTCTTAGCTCAGAGAAGGAGGGATGGTATGGGAAACATTTCAGAAAGGTCTCTCCTTAGTTTTCCAGAGAGTAAAGGGAAAGAAGGGAAGAAATACCTTTAGTCTTGCAATATTTGGTGGATGTAACCTTACAATAAGGAGGGAGCTAGCATTTCTGGTTATTCTTCTTGCCTGGACTAACTCACTAGGCTAACAGGTAGAGAGCTCAAACAGCCAGTATAAATTCTAATTTCCAGTGCCCCAAATAGCAATAGCACTTACATACAGCTTCACAGTGCTTTCCCACCCCCCACACCCCCAGTCCACTCTAAGTTGCAGAGTTGCCCCCAACAATCTGGGTTCCTCATTTTACCAACTTCAGAAGGATGGAAGACTGAGTCAACCTTGAGCCGGTCAGGATCGAACAGCTGGCAATCGGCAGAGTCTTCCTGCAATACTGCATTCTAACCACTTCGCCACCATCGCTCTTAATATATAAATAATCTGTGAATGAGTGAGTGAGTGAGTGAGTGTGTGTGTGTGTGTGTGTGTTTCTTGCATTTCCACCAGGACTCTGCTGATATTTCTTGCATTTCCTCCAGGGCTCCGCTGATTCCTACACTAGCCGCCCATCGTTGGATTCCGACGTGTCGCTAGAGGAGGAACGTGAAGGGGTGAAGCGCGAAGTGGAGAACCAGGTCCAGCAGCAGCTTGAAAAAGCCAAGGTAATGGATGGAGTGGGCAAAATCTTGGTTTTTCTTAGGCCAGAGAGAGGGTTGCGTCAGGAGAGAATGATTGCCCCTGTAACAAGCCAGGTTAGTATCCTGCAGTCCAGTTTTTTTTTGTTCAGTTGCTCTGCTTCCATTATGGAATTCCCCAGCTGGTTAGAACACTTGTCATCTTTCTTTGTTTTCCCACTCTTTCTGCCTTATTTTTCCTTGAAGCCACAGAGGACCAGCTAAACGGAGGAAGTTGTAACAGCTACACAGTAGAATGTTATTGGCAATGCGAGAAGCTGCTGTTTGGAAGCACAGATTAATTTCTGGTAGCCCTAACGAATCTGAATTACAATTTGATTAAAAGAAAAATATCATAAGCAGTAGAGCTGTGACAACTAAGGAGAGAAGCTGCAGGGTTGCAGAAGAAGACAGCATCTTTAAAGAGTACGCAGGTGCTATATTTATACTCATTTTTGGAATAAAATCTGAATTACTGAGACAACAGACAAGGAGAGGGGGAAAAGCAACTACTAATACCGATCTCTCTAATGTGACTTATGTAGCCAAAAAAAGCACCATCCTTGTCCAAAAGTTGTTATCATCAGGTTTGAGAGAACTCCTTAAGATTTTCAAAAGTACAAACTGTCTTGTGGAGAGGCGGTATTATGACAATAACTAATTATTATTATAGACTATAAATAAGATTGCAGATTATAGACTCATAGTCCACATCCCCATCAGTGAGAGAAGATTCTTTGTCTCTCATACACAATCCAGCCTTTCCTTTTGCTAAGTACTGTATAGATGGTGGTTTAATCTTTTCAAAACATGGGAGAAAATGTCAAGGGAAAGAAGCTGGCTGGGTATGGAGGTAACAAGTTTTCCATCATCTGCAATTTGCAATGAATATTTGGAAGCACAGATCCATTTGCTTCAGTTGTATAGAAATAGATAAATGTATAGCCAAGTTGTTGTTGTTATTATTATTATTCTTCTACACAAAAAATAACAGTGCACACAGCCAGCAAGATAACTATGCTGGGTTTTGTATCACAAATCACTAGTCAAACACTTCCCAAGTGTTTAGGACTGCATGATGTATCAGCGGATTATGCATCAGATCCCAGTAAGGTGGCCTTCTGCAGCTGACCAATGGTGATCTTGTCAGCGCCGATTGTTTTTGAATGCATGCCTAGGTCTTTAGGCACAGCAGCCAGTGTGCCATTACCACTGGAACAATTATTATTATTATTATTATTATTATTTCCATTTCTTTTTAGTATGTTGTACTACATCTTATTTTCTTTAATTTGGTACACCAGTTGTGGGATTTCAGCTTCTTTCATACTTCAAGCTATGTACATGAAAATATTTTTTTCTTGAGAATATTCTTTTGGTTTGTAGTAATAATTATAAATTTTATCAGGGGGGGGCGGGGGGTTTACATGCTTTTTAGATAGAGAGTTCTTCATATGTGGTAGGACAGTATCAACCTGTGATCGCATGTTTGTATTTTCATTTGAATGCTTCTTTAACTACTTTGCAAGTATTACTAAGATCTGGGCACTTCTGTATTTATGTTCTGTTTTTTTTATGGAAGGTTTACATTTTGGTACTTAATTTTTTTTTAAAGATCTTGAAATAAAGTTTCATTTTGTTTATCTCCAGTGAGATTTGTCCACCTTTCTGGAGACAGTTGAAGGGAGGGAAAAGAAGGGCTGAATTCTCTAGTCATCATACCTGTATGCCACAAGGCCAGGAGATAGCACTATGGAAATTATTCCAACATTTGCCTTTTTCAATTATTAGAAAGGGATCAGAGAATGTGAAAACTCCATTTCTAATGCCAGCTGGATTTAGGGATTGTGAATCTTAGATGAAGTGCCCTCTGCGACAGCTGAGTTACTGACCCTACTATAAGAAAACTAGAGGTGGGAGCAAGGTGTGAAGAACCAGGAAGCTTCTGGGAGAAGAATTTTGGATCCTCAAGCTTTCTTTCCTGCAGGCCTCAGCATTTACTAGAAGGGAAAAATACTAAAAAGGAAAAGCTTTCCTTTTTCTATTCAGGTTTCCATCGATCCATTCCATCTCTTTTCCCCAACTTCTCCTTTCTCCCCATCAATGTTCAGCCAGCATTCCACATGCCCTGCCTTGTCTGTTTGCTTGTTTGCAATGGAAAGGATTGGCATAAAGCAGTTTAAAGCACGGCTTGGGAACAGAAAGAGGATGATGGGACCTTGGCATGGCCAGAGCATGCTCCTCCAGGAGAGAGAGACAGAGAGAGATGGACAACCTGGAAACTATCCTACCACATATTAGAAAAAATATATAATCCATGTACCCATCTCATTAAAGGAAGGCAGTGGTGGTGGTGGTAGTAGTAGTAGTAGTAGCAGTAGCAGGAGGAGGAGGAGGAGTCGAAGAAGGAGAAGGAGAAGGAGAAGGAGAAGGAGAAGAAGAAGAAGAAGAAGAAGAAGAAGAAGAAGAAGAAGAAGAAGAAGAAGAAGAAGAAGAAGAAGAAGAAGAAGAAGAAGACCACCACCACCTATGCGTAGGCCCCTGTCACATAAAAGTGAACCCTGCTTAGATGTAGGTAATCTCCAGGCAGTGTTGTGCCCAAAAAGGATCAACAAAGGCTAAGTGGTGTCTTCCTTTGAAGGGATGGTCTACCTTTCTTGTTCGTGAATCCCTATAACTGTTCTTGGGTGTTCTTTGAGCCGATCAAGGCCATAGAAATAGGAGAAAGAGGAGGACGGACATTTTATTTAAGGTCTTATTTTACATTGGGACTCACCTGGCACTGATAATTCATCTTTGATTTCTTCTGCTCCTCAGAACAAACCGGTTGCATTTGCTGTCCGTACTAATGTCAGCTACTGTGGCGCATTGGATGAAGAATGTCCTGTGCAGGGATCTGCCATCAACTTCGAAGCCAAAGATTTCTTGCATATTAAAGAGGTGGGGCATTAGATGAGCAGAAACCATCTGGATTTGTGAGAGAAGACACTGCATTGCTGCTGCTATGGGTAGAGGTGGAAGGACATCCTCATCCTGTATGACCACAGTTGAGACCAGGATTTCTGTTCTAAGCAAGGCAGTGGTTAAGCAAGTCACACCTGGTTTTACAACTGTTTTTGCCATAGCTATTAAGCAAATCACTGCAGTTGTTAAATGAATCATTCAATTGTTCAGCGAGTCTGGCTTCCCCCATTGACTTTGCTTGTTGGAATCCAGCTGGGAAGGTTGGAAATAGTGATTGCATAATTCCAAGATGCTGCAACAGTTGTAAATACATGCTGGTGCCAAGCACCTGTATTTTGATCATGTGACTACAGGGATGCTGCAACAGGCATAAGTGCAAGGAGTCATTGTGAGTCCCTCTTTTCAAGGCCATTGTAACTTTGAAAGGTCACTAAATAAATTATTGTAAGTAAGTTGAAGCCTATCTGTACAGTGTGGTAAGTTTAGACCAGTGTTTTTCAACCTTGGCAGCTTTAAGGGAGTGGACTTCCAACCCCCAGAATTCTGGCTTGAAAGTCGCTTCTCAAAAAATGTTCTCAAACTTCCCATATGGAAATGGAGTTTAGTTTTTCAAAATGAAAGGGGGGTTTAGATAGGAGACTACCAGATAATCCCAAGGCTCCAAGCAAAAGTGTCCGCAGGATCTCACACTTTCACCAGAAGGATGAAAGCTCCATTATGTTGTTGTGATGCAAGCACAACCCATTTCACACGGGTGTGTGATGTATCGACACATGTACTGTGCATAAGAGGTGGGACTTACGTTGTGACATTACAAACTGCTTTCCTCATTCTCCTCCATATGCCCCGGGAATGTCTATGAGTACAGGTTAGGTAGGGAGATTATACAACCCAGAAATAGACAAAGTTGAAGTCTTTGTATTATTATTATTGCTAAAAACAACAACATTAAAGTGATTTGAATTGCCTAGAACTTTGAATAACTTTGTTTTTGAATAGCCTAGAACTTTATTTCTCAACCTTGGCAACTTTGAGATGTGTGGCCTTCAGCTCTCAGAATTCTCCAGCTAGCAAGCTGGGGTGGATTCCATAAGCCAGCTGGCTGGGGAATTCTGGGAGTTGAAGTCCAGATATCTTAAAGTTGCCAAGATTGAAAAACACTGCCCTAGAAAGTATGGATTGGATTGCAATAGGTAACACATTAACTGATTTCAAAATCCTAATTAAAGAGTAGGTAATGTTTGATTTACTAATGGCCTTCTGAAGGGTACTTTACAGCCTGTAAGTAATTTCTGACTGTCATAAAATATCACACACACACACACACACACACACAAATACACACAGGGGGGGGGGGTATTTTGGTACTTGGCAACTGTTTTACATTTATGGCCTGTTGTAGCACCCCATGGTCACGTGACTGCAATTTGCAATAGATTTTGCTCAGTTTCTGGAAATTCTGGTCCCAATTGTGGTTGTAAGTCAAGGGTTACCTATACTTTAAATGTGAACCAATTTATTTCTGTAATTTATGTGCTACTCAGTTTTAAAAAGGCTTCCATTTGATTGCAATAATAATAGGAAAAGAATAAAAGAAAATATAATAATAACCCCACTCCAATAACAGCAATACACTTTCCATTCCATTATCATACCAGGGAGAAGATCAGTTCTTACTATCAACCTTGCAAATTTTTCTGGAAGAGACAAGTCATGGTGGCTTTTCTTGATCTCCAACAGGGTTGGGGCTGACTGCCTCAAAGATACTATATTGTTAAACAATTCTCTGTTTTAACTGGATATTTCACCTAAACCCAAACCTCATGCACGTTGAGGAAGAGAAAGAGGAAAAAGTAGCTATTCAGGAAAGGGAAGTGGGGGGGAAAGAGAAGAAATAAAAGTCAGGCTTTTAAAAGCCCTAAAAATGTAGACAGGGTATAGTTTAATTTAGACCTAGCAACTCATTCCTTGGTTGCTGTATCCAGAAGATCAAATGTTTAATTTTAAACAATTTTTATTCCAGGGATGTAGCTTTCCAGTATTGGAGGAACAGATGTTTAGCTATAATGGCTACCCACCAAATGCTATGTTTAATGTATTCGTACTAAAAATATATAATTAGAAAAAAAGCACCTTTGAAGTTCTGTTCTCATCCGAATAGCAGAAGGAGAAGGAGAAGGAGGAGGAGGAGGAGGAGGAGGAGGAGGAGAGACAGGGAGATGCAGAGAGAGAGAAAGATTAAGTTCACTATATGGCTTGCACATGACTTTCTTAGCCAAAACAAGGGTTCACACATCACACTAAACCTTAAACAGTGTTCTGCAAACCACAAAGGCCTAAACAAAATAAATCACATTATGACTATGTGTGTTGCACGACTTTAGCCCAAGTGTTTCCCAACCTTGGCAATTTATTATGTATTTATTAATTAAATAGAATACTTTATTGGCCAAGTGTGATTGGACACACAAGGAATTTGTCTTGGTATAAATACTCTCAGTATACATAAAGAAGGAACATTCGTTAAGAATCAAGAATCATAATGAACAACACTTAATGATAGTCATAGGGTACAATCAACATCAAATCATACTAGGAAACAGAGGATTATTAATTAAACAAATTTATATAGCAGCCCAACTTGCATTTAGATGGCTCTGGATGGTTTACAACATTTACTTTTTAAAAAAAAAATCTATCGTATAATAAAACCATTAAAAAAACAAAAAACACTATTCCACTCTCCATGGCAGCCATAATCAGATTAACAATTTAATCAGCTCCGTTTCCATTTGTAGTTGTTAGGCCTGCTGACAAAACCATGTCTTTAAGGCCTTTCAGAAAAAAAACAGCAGGGATGGGGGGCAACTGCACTGAGGGGCAATGAAGTTCCATGAAGGGGCCACCACCAAGAAGGCCTTTTTTTGTGGTCAGACCAGATCACAATCCCTAATTGATGCAACCCACAACATGCCCTATCTTCCTGCCCATTGGGAAGAGGTAATCGGGAGAAATGTTGCTTCAAATAACCTGGCCTCAAGCCAGTTTATAGTTGGTAGGAGCTGTGGTGGTGCAGTGGTTAGAAAGCAGTATTGCAGGCAAACTCTGCCCACAACCATTAGTTCAATCCTGACCTACTCAAGCCTTGACTCAGCCTTCCATCCTTCCAAGATAGATAAAATGAGGACTCCGATTGTTGGGGCAATAAACTTCCCAGATAGTGCTATGAAGCACTATAGGGCGATATATAAATGCTATTGCTATTTAAACCAGCACCTTGAATTATATCTAAAATTTTATATATAATGCCTGTGTGGAGGGACTTCAACCCTTAGAATTCTCTGCAATGGTTGCATTGTTAAGCCCACACATTTGGAAGCTGTCAAAGTTAAAAACACTAGTCTAGTTTGTATGTGTAAAGGTGAAGTGGCGATTAAGTTGGGGATCAAGCTTATGGCTCTTCCTGTGATATTCCCTTCAGAAATACAGCAATGACTGGTGGATCGGGCGGCTAGTAAAGGAGGGGGGAGACATCGCCTTCATCCCCAGCCCACAGAGGCTGGAGGCCATACGGCTGAAACAGGAGCAGAAAGCCAGGTGAGATGAGGGAAGCACATAGAGTGTTTAATTCTGGCAACGGAAAGAGATATTAAAAGTGTCTCTGGTCATCCTTCCCACACTGAAGCTCTTGGCTAACTAAACTCAGCCTCTAATGTATAGAATTCTACATGCGTGCAAATATTTAGGTTACTTTGATGCTTCTTTTAAGGGCAACATCAGTGGAAAATAATTTGGAAGGTCAACAATCATGTCAATATTTATTAATAAAATGGGACCTTGGGAGGGAATGTATCATATCAGGAGTGTCAAACACATGTTGTCATGGCGTCACGAGATGTATTGGGACTTCCCCCCCCCTTCGCTAAACCGGGAATGGGCGTGGTCAGTGTGTGACGCATCTGGCCCCTGGGCTGGGAATTTGACAGCCCTGCAGTAGATGGATTCTAAATCTGTAAACACACAACGCCACCTTTTAAATCCTAGGTTCTTACCATGTATTTGCTTTCCTCTCTTACCACTAGGCAATCTGGGAATCCTGCTGCCAGCAACCGGCGATCGCCTCCCCCATCATTAGGTAAAGATATAAAGCAGAACTAACCTTTACATATCTCTGCTGGGTTTTTTTTTTTAAAAAATATTTTTAACTTGAGAAAAGGTGTGTGTCGAATCACACTGCATATCATCATTTTGAAAAACCCCAACAGGTCAGAATTGGAACTGATCCACCTTGCATGTTTCACTTGTGCACTGGAAATGGGGTGATGATGGAAAAAGAGGGAACAGCTATGAAAGGAAGGAGGGTTCACCAGATGTGAGATGAATGTTGTCTGGATTCTCAGAAAGAAATGTGTGAGATGAAGTTGGTAACACCTTTTAGGAGTAAGGCAGATGCTAAATGAAATCTTCAGTAGCTAAGAGTCTTTCTCCATAAATAGCAAAAAAAAAAAACAGCCCAAAAATGATAGCAGTTAATTTAAATAGTGCAGAAAAGGGGATTCTTAGTCAGATTTTTAGTTAGATTTTGCCTCCCTTGGCTTGTCTCAGATACAGCATTTTCCATGAAGTTGTAAGGGTAAACAATGACTTCCAATGCTGTAACTTAAATACAGGTAGTCCCCAACTTACAAAAGTTTGTTTAGTGACCATTCAAAGTTACAACGGCTCTGAAAAGAGAGAGTTACAGCTGTTTTTCACAGTTATGACCATTGTAGCATTTCTATGGTCACATGATCGAAGTTCAGATGCTTGGCAACTGACTCCTATTTATGATGGTTGCCGTTTCCCTTTTGCAAACTTCTTGGCCAGCAAAGTCAGTGGGGATGCCAGATTCCCTTAACAACCACATTACTAATTTAACAATTGCAGTGATTCACTTAACAACTGTGGCAAGAAAAGTCGTAAAATGGGACAAAACTTACTTGGACAAACATCTCACTTAACAACAGCAATTTTGGGCTCAATTGTGATCGTAAGTCAAGGACTACCTGTATGTGTGGGTACATGTCCTGCTGCATTTGGGAAATAATAGTCAAGTATTTCCTGGGAGAAGCTTCCTGGTCCTGTTGCAATTCCAGGAGATCAAATCTCCATCCTTGCAGAACTCCAGTCTTCACATAGTTTTTTTCTTGCTAGTCCATGACCGTTGACAATCTCGTATCTTTTTTTCTCTTCCAACAAGCCAAGCAGAAGCAAAAGCAGGTAAGGCCTTAACGCTGGGGTTCCTTTCTGGGATGATATTCCCTTTCTCCTCCAGACAATTTCCCCCCACCCGAAAAAAGCAGGATAAATTCTGAGGCTGTCTTGTCTAACTTCATACTTGAGCAGGTTGGATGCTAGGACAAATCTGAGAGCCGAGCTTCAAGGGGCCAAAATAACTGTTCAGTAATAGTGGAGTTTTCTATATCACAGAACTTTCAAAAGGCAAAATGAGGCTGGAGTCTATTCATCTTACAGAAAACCTGATGCCCCCCGCCCCCCAACTGAGGTGTGATATTGTAGCAAAAGCAAAACGAAATGTATCCTGGTTGGGGTAGGGATGATCTTGATGTTTGGTTGTCAAAAAATTGGTGAAATGTGAGGCTTGGAGAAACTTCTCTTTATCTTTACTACTTCCCACTTTTCTCCTTATGATTAGCAGACTTAGCTGCAGAATAGGGGGGAAGCTACTTCCAGTGACACACTTTCCTTTTTATAGACAGAGCACATCCCTCCGTATGATGTGGTTCCTTCCATGCGGCCAGTGGTGCTGGTGGGACCCTCACTGAAAGGATATGAGGTACGGAGATGGGCAAGGGATGACATTCACTCCTATATTCTCTCCTAAACCCACACCGGATATGCTAATACTGACTGTGGTTGTCAGCTAACTAGTGTCTTTGCTTACCTCCCTACTCACCTGTCCTTCTCTTTCCCCCAGGTGACAGACATGATGCAGAAAGCTCTTTTTGATTTCTTGAAGCACAGATTTGATGGCAGGTGAGGCATTAAAAAAAACCACCCACTTCCTCTCCCTTCTCTCCAACTTCCTACCCTTCCTGAGGTAGGGAACTATGGCCACCATTACCCTATGGCCCCTTTATGTCTTGTGGACTTCAACTCCCAGAATTCTAGAATAGAATAGAATAGAATAGAATAGAATAGAATAGAATAGAATAGAATAGAATAGAATAGAATAGAATACTTTATTGGCCAAGTGTGATTGGACACACAAGGAATTTGTCTTGGTGTAAATACTCTTCAGTATACACAAAGAAGGAACATTAGTTAAGAATCAAGAATCATAATGTACAACACTTAATGATAGTCATAGGGTACAATCAACATCAAATCATGCTAGGAAACAGAGGATACAAGCAACAAAGTTACAGTCACAAGTGGGAGGGGATGGGTGATAAGGAGTGATGAGAAGATTAACAGTAATAGTAGTGTACACTTTGTAAACAGTGTTGAGGGAATTATTTGTTTAGCAGAGTGATGGCTTTCGGGAAAAAACTGTCCTTGTGTCTAGTTGTTCTGGTGTGCAGTGCTCTATAGCGTCGTTTTGAGGGAAGGAGTTGAAACAGTTTATGTCCAGGATGTGAGGGGTCTGTAAATTCTAGGAGTTGAAGTCCATAAGTCTTCAAGAAAGGCCATCGTTCCCCACCCCTGTCCTAAGGGCATTTAGCAAAATCATCCTATTTTTCAGAATCTCCATCACACGTGTTACAGCAGACCTGTCCCTGGCCAAACGCTCGGTGCTCAACAATCCTGGGAAACGGGCCATCATTGAGCGATCTACAACTCGGTCTAGTATCGGTGAGTCCTAAATAATGGGGGTCAGCCTAGCCCCAGATTCATTTCCAGAAGAGCTCCAATTTGGAGCATGTCTCTGCCACATAGAAGCCTGATATCTTCAGGGATCAACACAATCTTTTAAAAATTGCGCTTACTATTGCTTTACAAATACTGCACAGAGATTTTTGAACCTGGAGTTAGCAGTGAAATAGGTCTGGAAATTTTTATCTTATAAAAAATGACAAGCAACATTCTTTTTTTCAAAATTATTTTCAGGTTCAGCTTCAGAGTTTTAAAATCCACCTGAGATCTTACTAAAGAAATTCCAAACTAAAGCAGTTCAGAAGTGGCAGCGTATTTATGAAAAATTAGCAATAGTACAGAAGTAGTTTTATAAGCATCACATCCTGAAAGGCAAGGGAAATCCCTCTTTCCCATTTTTATTATCGCTGCAACTATTTCATTGGTTAGTTGTGTGGAACCAGAGTAACTCTTTCAAATCTCCTGGGCAAAGATCTGTTCTTCTCTTCTTCTCCTTTGGAATTTCTCTTGTTGCTCAGGCAACTATTCCTAAAACAATATTTCCCATCTCATTCTTGTCATTTCAGCATAGGCATCTATGTAATTGAATGGGTCATACAAACCATTTTCCCTAGGTTTCAGGAAAGGCATGGAGGAACCATTTCATATTGACTGTAATGTAAAGTGTGTTTATTGGCGTTTAAAGGCACATAGCCCAAAATAGGCATGAGTGGGAGGAAATGGGGGTATTGCTAAGTGAGTATAAATAGAGGAAGAGGAGGAAGGGAAGATTCAGGGGCAAGGCCACTACTAAAGTATTGTGATTTGAATCAATAGGTGTTTAGGACCAATGACGTTGAAACATTGAATCTTAAACAATGAGCCATGCATTTAACACTGTTGTTGTGGGGAATAAGAATGTCATTTGAGCTATTGAATTGGGCAAATTGGGCAATTTCCCCCCATTCTGCTACCATCCCAAATAAAGATAATCTCAAAGCTGCCTCTATTGGAAATCCATTCTTGCTGCCAGATCAGCAAGAATTATTAGTTATTGTCAAGAACCCTCGTGTAAATATTAGCATGTGCTTGCCAATAATATTTTTAGCAACTTGTTTTCAGTACACACACACACACACACACACACACACACTGGAGCCCTTTCTCTGTGTGATGCACCCTGTTGATGGCATTTTTGCAAAATATAGGAGCTGCAAGTAATTAATATAGCATTGTATTTGTTATGATGAAAACCAGAAGATAAGGCCCATGCTAATACATAACAAGCAAAATATAGGTGAAGTAGTGTTGCACAGGTCACATATTCTACAACCTGGGGCAATGCAGTTGAAGGTTCAAATTGCTGCAGTGTTTTTGTAATTCTAAAGTCTGTCCTCTCTTGGCACAATGATCTGAGCAGAAATTAAGTTTAAAATAGGCAATAATTCATTTTAAAATTTGCATGCATTTGCACATTGGAAACAGCTTTTAGCTTTTGAAGCACATGACCTTAAAAATGCACCCAAAAGAACCACTTAAAAAGCAATCTGTGGGCAAAGTGGAAGATTGATGGAAAGCTTGTCTGGAGGATAAATGGGAATATATACCATGGTCCTGGTGAATGACTCAGATGTCATAGTAAGGGGATAAAATATTTGTAGACACTAATACTTTTTTAAAGATGCAGCTACTGCCCCAGATTAAGGCAAGTTACAGTACTAGTATTATTGTTTATTAAATGTATGTGTGATCTGAAAACTCCTGCAATTTTTCCATGGCTATTCATAGAATCAAACAATCTGTTTTAATATTTCTTTCTGATATCTATGCAGTTACGAATGTGGTAAGTGTGAGCAGCCCATAGACCTATAGGCCGGATGCAGCTCTTTTGAGGGCGCATTTAAACTGCAAAATTATATTAGTGGGATTTTTAGGTTAAGTTTGAAGAAGAAGAAGAGAAGAAGAGACTTATAATCCATTTCCTCTCCTCTTTCCTGATGGCCTCACTGCTATATCTTCTGTAGCTCTTCCAAACTGGGAAAAATAATGTAAACTTTTAATTACAAAATAGTTATCCTTCCCTAACATATGGTCATGGAAATTCGACTGGATGAAGTAGAAGGCTGTGACATGGCTACGAGTGAGAAAAGTTGTAAAATTGTAGAGATTTTACTTTCATTTGACATTGTGTTGCAAACCTGGATCAGATAACCTCACCTGATCTCTCTTAAACAGCCATCTAATCATTCTCCTTGAATATACTTGCTAGCTCAAATTTCTCAATTTTCTGCTGTAGTCAACACATTGTATTTATATTCTTTTTATGTTCCATCAGTGCAGCCTGTAGTATTTCAAAAGCACTTTCTATGCATTTCCCCAAACATTGACTGAAGAACAGTGATCCTCCCAAATTCCATCAATAATGCAGTCTATGCATGGTTAGTCAAGAGTAAACCCCACTGAGTTCAAGGTGATAAACTCTGAAATATGCACAAAGCCAACATTTGGAAATATCTACCTACATCCCTCAAGCCAGGTGCTGAAAGCATATGTGTTGTTTCAATACCTTGCCTAGTTGAGCTGCTTGCTAACACTGGGACAAAATAACCTGCCACATATATGAATATTCTGCATTCAGAAAGGTTCAGCATGTTTGTTTTGCTGTAACCTTACAATCGCTGTGTTATATGGGCCACCATTTATAGTACTGTAATACCCAAATTGCAAAGTAGTTGCTTATGAAAAATTGGTTGATTACCTCTTGCTACTTTATACCAGTTGTAGAAAAATTAAAAAATAGAAAGTTTTTAGATGGGGAGGGGGGATGAATGGATTCCAAGAATCACTTAAAACTCCAATTTGGCAGTTCAAATCTTGCCAGGCTCAAGGTTGAATCAGCCTTCCATCCTTCCGAGGTCGGTAAAAGGAGGACCCAAATTGTTGGGGGCAAAAGGCTGTAAACCACTTAGAGAGGGCTATGAAGCACTATAAAATGATACATATGAGTGTAAGTGCTATTGCTAAAAGATAAACCTATTTTTAGAATCAGCAAATGATATTATTTTCAGGCAATGGTTCTCAAAGTGCAGATCCTTTCAGAGATTCCACAAAGTTAAATCAACAAATATTTTAAACTTTCTCAATTTTAATTTCTGATGCAGTAAATATTGATAACTATAACCCACACAAACCAAAGTTCTTTAGGGTCCTCAATAAATTTTAAGAATGAAACCCTTTCATTTCTTTTGCCATAGTTATTCTACTTCTATTTGCAGGTCTTTGTATTTACTACGGTGTCATTATTATTATCAATATTAGTATCAGTATTAATACATCAGTATTAGTATCGGTATTAGGATGGGAGACCAACAGAGAATCTCAGTGCTGTAGATGGAGACTGGGAAATTGAAAACCATCCCAGGAAAAGGAATGTCAAACTAATCCCTTATTATTGACAAGGAAGCTCCAGGGATATGTCCAAGCATTCTTGAAAGTGGGAAGAAGGAGAAGCCACAATTCCTTTCAGATGAATGGAAGCAAATCTCAGGACACAGAATGAAAAAGAGAAAAAGGGAGAAGCAGCTCAGGAGGAGATACTGCGAGACTTTTCTCAAAGCATTTCTCCTGGACAAGGAACCAAACAAGTTCAGCCTGTGAAGTGCCCTCACCCCAATGTTTTGATAAACATTGCAAATGAAGCCCCGAGGAGATGCAGTGAGTTGGCACCAGGATCTCAGATTGGCCCTTCCTCAGTGTATGGAAATGGTTCAAGATAAAATTAATCTCATTGATCAATTGTAGACTATTTTAGGAAAGCATCAATTCTATCACTAAATTCAGCTCTCTGAATAAAATATATGTTTGTTGTAATGTCCTTAATTTCACTTGGGTTCGTTCTCAAGAATCAGAGAGGACAAAATCTTGGCTGTCACTTGAAATGGCTCTTTTTTTCCCCTTGAGCTTTTCTCCTGAAAGTTACCTTCATTTTCTGCTTAAATCTTCCTTCTGACTGAGAAAGAGGAGGCAAGTCAAGACATCATTTGTTACCTTCTCTGAAAGTGACTTCTGCTGACTCACTGCCTATTGTCTTCTGTGGGACCACTTCCAGAAGACCTTCTATCTCTGCAGACATGCTACTCCATGTGTAAACCCAGAATGGTTTAGAGCAGGGGTGTCAAATTGGATTTCCTTGAGGGCCGCATCAGGATTGTGTTCGACCTCAGGGAGGCCAGATAGGTGTGGCCAGGGTGCGCATGGCTAGCTCAATGTCACTCATGGGGGGGTGTCTATGGTGGCCTAAGCACTCTGCCAGAGAAAATGGAGCTCGGAAGGGCCAGCCCTCCTGAGCTCCATTTTCGCTGTTGGAGGCACTGCAAGCCAGACCTTCATTGTTTCCAGGGTGATCTAACAACTCAGATGCAACCCTCGGGTCTTGAGTTTGACACCCCTGGTTTAGAGTTACTCTTTAAAAACAGGTAGTCCTTAGGCCTATGACCATAATTGAGCCCCAAAGCTAAGCAAGACAGTTTTTAAATGAGTTTTATTTTACGTCAGAATTGATAATTGAGTTCTGTATTGTCAAGTTAGTAACAAGTTTGTTGCGTGCATTTGGCTTCCCCGTTGACTTCACTTGTCAGAAGGTTGCAAAAAGTGGTTATATGATTCTGGGGACACCACAGTTGTCATAAATACATGCCAGTTGCCAAGTGTCTGGATTTTGACCATGTGACTATGGGACACTGCAGCGGTCGTTAGTATGAAAAATGGTCATACGTCACCTCTTTCAATGCCGTTGTAACTTTGAACAGTCGCTAAGTGAATGGTGGTAAGCCATATAAGCCATACCAGGGAGGGAGGGGATGGTTAATAATGGATAAGCAGGGGGTAAAGCCTGATGGGCTGGTTTCCCATTAAAGCCAAGGGAAGAGGCATGCACTTCATGTTAACTCGTCATGGCTGCTCTGGTGATTCCAAGTAAGTGTCCCTCTTTGGGACTTCTCCTGGGGAAGATGGTCTCCCAATGTGTAGTAAAAGACAAGGCTTTGCCAGCAAAAATGGGGCTTGGGAGGGCTGGCCCTCTCGAGCTCTATTTTCACTGGCGGAGCCACCGCAAGCCAATCCTTCACTGTTTCCAGGGTGGCCCTGTGGACCAGATCTAAGACAAGGCTTTTACTACAGGGAAGGAGGACGATGAGGTTCATTGGAGGTGAGAAACACAAGAAATACAGATAATCCTCAGCTTATAACCACTTGTTTAGCGTGTGTTCAACATTAACAACAGCACTCAAAATAGTGCCTTATAATCTGCACTTACAATTATTGCAGCTTCCCCATGATTAGAATTCGGATGCTTGACAACTGGCATGTATTTGCAATGGTTGCGGTGTCCTGGGGTCATGTGATCACTATTTGCAACCTTCCCACCTGGCTTCTGACAAGCAGAGTCAATGAGAGAGGCCGAATTCACTTAACAACCCTGAGATTCACTTAACAACTGCAGTGATTTCTTAACAATCATATGGCAAAAAAGATTGAGAAATCAGCAAGACTCGCTTATAACAATGGTGATGCCGAGCGGTGGAAGTTCAGGCCCCAGTTTGTGGTCCTAAGTCAAGGATTAACTGTATCCGAGACGTACAGAGGGAAGGAAGCTGAGAAAATGGCATTTCCTCTTGGGGAGAAGGATGTCCAAATTCACAGCCCTTCTGTTGCTTTTACAGCTGAAGTCCAGAGCGAGATTGAGCGGATCTTTGAATTGGCCAAGTCCTTGCAACTGGTAGTGCTGGATGCAGACACCATCAACCACCCAGCCCAGTTGGCCAAAACCTCTCTGGCTCCCATCATTGTCTATGTCAAAGTTTCATCCCCAAAGGTGAGCTGGGAATACGGCAGCTGGCAGCCTTCCCAGGGGTGCTTTTGCTGCCTCCTTGTGGTGTTACCTGGTGATGTTCCTGAGGTTACAAAGCCTTATTCAATCATCTTTACAACAGTCCTCACAATAGGGAAACAAACAGTTGCTATCCAAATAAAGTTAGTAAGTCAGAACAATCTTTGAATATCAGAGAGAGACAGAGAGACAGGGGGGAGAGAGGGAGAGAGAGTCCCTTCCCTTCTCTGAATTTTGCCTGTCACTTCAATTTTCGGCTTCAAAATACAAGGTTACAGGTATGTGTTCCATAGCAGAGGGTGATGGGAAAATACTTCTTCAGTATTTTATGCTAAAGCTGCTTGTAACAGGGTGACCTGGATTGCCCTGCCATTTTCTTTTTAAGGAAATTTGATTGGAAATGGTTGTTTTCCATGACAGAGAAGAGGCAGAGCGCCGTCGGCCTTGATCTTTGAGTGAATAGCCTGATACGTAGTCCCAAAGGTGGTTTTTCTTCTTGAGAAAGTCCAGTTGCCTTTTGTAAAAAGCACCTTTGTCACCACCATGACCTGGATGATTGAGAATCTCCATAGACATAGGGCCTGATAGGTGGGTGGGCTATTCCCATAACCCTATGGTCTTCCAAGCTACCATATCGGAAGAAGGAGCCACATCAATCAAGAGAACCCCCTCCTTTCCTTAGGAAGCCCGTGTTCATTTCCAATAAGGGCAGTCAACCTTTGGGTGACTATGGGCTATCTGTTGTAATTAGGAGCAGTTGCATCTACAGTACATGAGGGAATGATTCAAAGGGATATGGACAAGAGTTTTGCTTTGAAGAGCAGACTTTGGAGAGGTGTCTTTGTTTTTCAAGTTATTGTAGCCAAATTATATTGGCTGCGTAATTATTTTCACACATCTCCTGCCTCAGAATAGCTGAAAACTCCAACACCAATATTGCATATTTGTACAGAGGGATATTTGACCTTCTGTGGACCAAGGAAATGGGGCTAAGGGCCACATACGAGGTGAGCTATAGTGGCATAGCTGAGCAGATCTGTAATTTTCTCAGTTGGCTGAGGCTGAGAAAAGGAACTGGAAGTTTTTGAATTGAATGTTCCTGGCAAGAAAGCCAAATTCATTCCTTGGCCACTGTCTTACTTATGTAGAGCAATAGCTCTCGATCAGCTCTTCCCAAGGGGGGCACCTGCCAGATGTTGGGCTTAAGGAATCCCAAGGTAAGCAAGCAAGACCATTCTTGAGAGTTAATTAACCCTCTTGGACTCTCTTAAGTTTGGGAAAGGGTGTTCCAGGTGTATTCTAATTCTTAACTCAAATCTGCTATGAAGACATTATAGTAGCTCTAGATTTCATGTGGTGACTTTGAACTGTTATCTTTTCCTTTTTCTGTGGAAGGTGTTGCAACGCCTTATTAAATCCAGAGGGAAATCACAGGTGAAGCATCTCAATGTGCAAATGATGGCTGCTGACAAGCTTGTCCAGTGTCCTCCGGTGAGTCTTTTATGCGTAATTCATTTTCCATCTTGGTCTTGGCTCTGCTTGGGTCCACTTTGGTGGCATAAAGCAAAATAAATTTCTCTGGCTGCCCTTCTCTACTGATAATTTGCCCCTTTCTTAAAGAGACTGATACGAAGCTACATACTAGAATCCATTTGGTTTTGGACATGCGCAGATGGTTTTCCCACAGACCCCAAGCAACAATTGTTTTATTTTCTATTCAAGTAGTCCTCAACTTACAACATTTCATTTAGTGACCGTTCAAAGTTCCAACCTCACTGAAAAAAGTGACTTATATGACCATTTTTCACACTTACGACTATTGCATCATCCTCATAGTCACATGGTCAAAATCCAGACAGTTGGTAACCGAATCATAGTTACCGCGGTTGCAGTGTCCCAGGGTCACGTGATCCCCTTTTGCGACCTTCTGACAAGCAAAGTCAATGGGGAAGCCGGATTCACTTAACAACCGTGTTCCTAACTTAACAACTGCAGCGATTCGGTGGTAACAACTGTGGCAAGAAAGGTCGTAAAATGGGGCAAAAACTCACTGTCAGCTTTGGAAGCCATATTAGCACCAGACACTTCCACACTGCCACATTCTTGAGCTTGGGAAAAATGGGAGGGGGGAATTTCTCAGAGTGCATGTGGTTAGACATAATAGCATTCTTCTTCGGAGTCAAGGTCATGTTATTTCTGCACCTGGTTGAGAGGACATCTCAAGCTGAGGCGAATGGTGATTGGGATATATGATGCAATGAGGGGTGCAGGGGGTGGATTTGTAGTTTTTACTTATTGCAAGGAAATCTGGAACTTTCAGATTCGGGATTTCCCAGATGTGCCAGTTTACTATCCAAATACAAAAGAACTTTGGAGAGGATGTCTGTCTCGGAGTTGTTTGTTGGAGTGGAGGTTTTCTGAAATGGTGACACTCACTTAACAAATGTCTCGCATAGCAACATAAATGTTGGGCTCAATTGTGGTCGTAAGTCGAGGACTACCTGTACTTTGCAATGGCTCGCTTCCATACAGGGAACATATGCAAGTTCTCAATTAATAGGCTTATTTATTCAAGAGTCCAGGCTGTCTGTGAATTTTGGGGAACCATCGAAGCATTAAATTTACAGTGATAGTTCTGTGCCTGTTTGAAGAGAGATGTCATTTTCCAGTACTTAATCATGGTCACTACTGAACACTTGTGTGATGCCTCAGCAGTGGTTGCCTCTGTTCCAGTGCTCCTTTGCCTGCCGCCTTAAAGATGTGTTGGACCAGAATTCCGATTCTTCCCCTGCCATTGTTGTTCAGGTTTGGAGTAATGGGAGCAGGAATACACAATGCAGGTTGTTGTTCTGACCAATGCTTCCGAGACCATAATTAAGCACATGCTTAATTAAAACAACCCTTGTTTTATTTCAACGCTGGGAATTATGTTCATTCCCAGCCTGTAATGAGTCCCAAACAGTCCCTCAAAATAAGCACCCACCTTTCTCTCCTTTGAATTGCTGCCAACAACAAAAGTGCCAAAAGAACTATAAAAAAACCAATCAAAGTAAAAAGTCCACACAGAGCTTCAAGGATTAATCCAAACAGAATGAACGACTTTGCTTCCTGCAAAGGTTTGTTCACCTTTGCCTGTCTTTTATACCTTATGGGAGGGGCAATCACCTCCAAGCCTTACTCCCAAGTTGCCCCTTTTGTCTCAGCTACTCTTGCCTTCTAGCAGCTCTGCACACACGCACACTGGGAACAGTCTCCCCTTGTTCCTCTGCCTTGCCAGACGCCGGAGGCTCTGGAGTCAGCACCCCATTCCCAGATGGCCCTGGCCCCATCTCTGCATCAGATGCAGGACCCTCGTCCGAGTCCTCTCCAGGCTCCCAAACTGGTCCTGGTTCTTCCCCACTGTCCGATTCTGCACAGGCTGCCAGCCAACCACAACAGTTGTCTTTGACTTAGGACAGTACATGGAGACTGTCTATTATCAGGGAAGGGGAATATTTGTAGCTCAGGGTTGAAATGAGGGGTCCTTGCTGCTCTCTGAGCCTGCTTGTTTTCTTGCAGGCGCTTCATTATCCTAGCTAGATAACATCATTGGTGCCAGTCACTAGCACCGATGATGTTACCTAGTTAAGGTCATGAAATGTCTGCAAGAAAACAAGCAGGCTCAGAGAGCAGCAAGGACCCCCTCGCTGTCTGTTAGGGGGTCATAAAGTGGCTTATTATGAGACCATCCCATGACCACTGTTATTTTACAGCGGTCGTGAAGCAAATCACCACATTTGTTAGATTAAAATCTGCAGCTGTAAAGCAAAAGCTAGAGTTCCTAAACGAATCCATCCATTGTTTGCTCTGACCTGCTTTTGCTGAAAACTGGAATTAAATGCTGGGTTTTGACAAAAACCTACATTGCAGTCACATGACTCCAGGATGCTGCAAACAGCTGTAAAATGCAGGTCAATTGCCTGTAATGTGGTTAAGTGACTGCAGGGGAGGCAGCCATCAGAACTTCACCACCATATTGTAAGTACTATTTTTTTTTGGGGGGGGGGGGAGTGTTTTGTTGTAACTTTGAACAGTTGCTAAGTGACTGGTCATAAGTTGAGGACTAGCTTACAGAGGCGGCAGCAAGGGCAGATTGAAGTGCAGTTTATAACTCTTACTCCTCCTTTCTTTTTATCTTTGCTGTTTGTTTCCCCCCCCCCCAAGGAACTCTTTGATGTGATCTTAGATGAGAACCAGCTGGAGGATGCTTGTGAACATCTGTCTGAGTATTTGGAGGTGTACTGGCGAGCAACCCACCACCCTGCACACAGCCTTGGGAGCCAAAACCTCCTGACTCCTTCCACTGCCATTTCTGGCCTGCAGGTACAACAAATTGCCATCTTGCCCCAACTGAAAAGTCTCTTTCTAGTACAATATCCAGTTTCTAGCACTGTGACAGATGTTTTGAAACTCATTTGGGGACTCCAAAGGCAATAGGTTACCCTTGTTATCTCCAACTGGGAATTGCTATTATGTTGCCCCCCCCCCAAACTAACCCCAAATGGGGCAGTGAACCTTGGCCCCACCAGGTATTGGATTCCAGATGCCATTAGCCATTGCCAGCATTGCCAGTGGCCATTCTTTGTATCCAAAAATATTTTGACTGGCAGAGATTTTCTGTCTTTGAGTTATTCCCTTAGAGAATCTTCAACTAGCTGCATCTCATTTCAAAAAGCTAACTTTGGGTAAAGAGGAAGAGGTTATATACAGGTTGTTCTTGAGTTATGAGCACATTTGGGGCCAAAACTTCAGTTGCTAAATAAAGCGATTGTGTTTTTTTATTAAATTTTATTAGTGAAACAAAAGGAAAAACATTTAAAAACAATGAACTTGGTGCATACATCCTGACACACTTGCTTGTCTTACATCACCAAATGATACATATAACGAATAATACAAATTTACACATATGTATAAACTTTAGTCATCTTTAAAATATTTATTCCTTTCTTTTTTTCAGCCAGTAGTAAAACATCTCCCAAATTTTGTAGTAATCAGATTCAGTCTTATTTTCTAATTCTTGAGTTACTTTGTCCATTTCAGCGCACATCCAAATTTTCCTAATTATTTCCATCTTGTCTGGCATTTCATTACCTTTCCATCTTTGGGCAAAGGCTAACCTCGCAGCAGTAGGGACATGACTTTAAATATGTTACATCTTTATTATATTCTCCTACATTAATTCCCAGTAAGAAGATTTCAGGTCTAAATTCTAAAAGTGATTGTTAAGTGAATTAGGACAAATTTTTTAACCTTTTTTTGCTTCAGTTGTTAAACAAATCACTGTCATTAAGTGAACCACATGGTTGTTTAGCAAATCTGGCTTCCTCCAAATGTTGGAAGCTGGCTAGGAATCTTGCAAATGGTGCCTGAATCTTGATCGTGTGACCATGGGGATATGGCAATGATTGTAAGTGCGAGGATCAGTTGTAAGTTACTTTTTTAAGGCCAATTGTAATTATTCAGATGAATGGTCATACGTCAAGGACTACCTATACAGCTAAAAAAAAACCCAATATACAAACTCATTAACCCATAAAGAAATACACCCAAATTTACTGTTTCCCCTAGCTGATTGATTTGATTAAAAATGCTTGTAGGGAGACTAATTAGTACTGAAGCAAAGAATCAGTCCTAACTCCAGTTGAAATGTCTTGATCATAAACGCTGTAACTGGGAACAGAATGTATGAGCTGTAACCTTATCCTGTGCAAATCAATAAATTGCAGGGCACTGGTAGAAACTTATTTCTGGTCCATCTGCAAGGTTTCAATACTTCTGGTGCAAGCTTAAGTGCAGTGAACAGTACTGTAGATCAGGGGTGGGGAACGATGATGGCTCCTTTACGACCTGTGGACTTCGACTCCCAGAATTCCTGGAATGCTGGGAGTCGAAGCCCACAGCTCGTAAAGGCTGGTTCCCCAGCCCTGCTGTAGATGAATTGGGGATCTTGAATCTAGTCATACAGCAGGTCTTGGATGGAGCAATTCCAGCCCAGCTCTGGCTGTCATGTTGGGAGAGCACAAGGCAGGCGGAAAGCTTGCTAACAACTTCCTTCTGCGGTTCCTTCCCTCAGAGCCAGGCCCCGGTGGGTGAACACGAGAGTGAGCGCTCCCCAGTGGAGCACGACAGCTTGATGCAATCCGACGAAGTGAGCGACACCTCGCGCAAGACATGGACGGCGTCCTCTCAGCGCAGCTCCCGGCACCTGGAGGATGAATACTCCGATGCCTACACTGACCTGTACCAGCCTCACCGCAACCACAACAGTGGCCTCCGCAGCACCAACGGCCATGACTCGCAGGACCGTCTTCTGGAGCGCGACTCTGAGCACAATCACAATGACAGGAACTGGCAACGCAACCGGCCCTGGGCCAAAGATAGTTATTGAGACATCCTGGCCAAGCATCCAGGGACACAAGACACGGCTGCTGCTGTCTTTGCCATCTCCCAAACTGAGTTAATTGCCTGATCTCAAGCCTTTCTCTCTTTCCCTTTGTAGCTGAGCCCCACAGAGTGCAGGTCCTGCCCCAGTACACAGGTGCTATCTAGGGAAGCCCAGACATAGCCATGGCTGCCTAAAAGAGGTTGGGTGATTGGTCTGGCCCTCCTTCACCTTGGATTATGTAGGCCATGATAGTATCTTTGCAGGGTAAACTTCATACCCTGGTTCTGTTTTGGGAGAGGTGGGGAGGCTAGGAGTTGGATCTCAGAGGAAGAAAACTTTTCCAAGAGGGAAGCTGGTTGTAGCTCCATTTTTAACTGAGCAGGAGATCAGAGCTGAAGATTACAAGGGAGAAAGTAAGCTAGGCATGTAGAGACCTTAGGTTAAGTTTACTTCTTCAAAGCGGGAGATCCAGAGCCTCGCTTTTTGCCTTGGTTAGAGCTCTGTGCACATGTCCCAAGATCTGTCTGGAAATTGAGTTTGGGGTAGATAACCAAGATTGCTAATTAAGAGCGATATGCACTCTAGAAATGGATATGAACAACCAATGCTGATTCAATTACAGGGCACAATCCTTTATGGCATTGGCAACCATTTTGTGAAAATGCTTTGGTGAATCATGTGCAATAAGCAGCAGGTGAAGCTGAGCTACAATATCTCAGCTGGCACAGGAAAAGTAAATACATCAAGAAGAAGGTAGAACTAAAAGGCTCCCTGACATTGAATGTTCTGCATTCAGGGAATTTAATTTCGTTTAAAGTCGAGATCATGAAAGATCATTCAACTGTGGCAGGGTGATCTAAGAGATTATTGAGGCTATCCACTGCTGAGTTGGATATAATCCAAGTATCACAAAGGCCAAAAGATATCTGTGTGGCAGTAGCTTTTCTACAAGAATAGATAAATGTTCATCACTATCACTGAGAGGGCTACCCAGATTCCATCTTCAGTTGCCCTTGCAATTATTGATAGATGAATCGAGGCAGATACAAAAGAAAAAAAAATCACTTCAGATTTACCCAAGGTTTTCTTAGCTTCCATATTCTTCTACGTAGTTCCCATGACCTTGAAGCAAGTTATTGATTCTAAGGAAGCTGAGATGCAAACTGTACTGTGCACTAGCACACGTAATAAAGCCTCAAGGATCATTTGGTAGAGTAGCAGCAGGAAAGAGGTTTACCCCTTTCCATCCTAGCTCCAAAGTATTCTCTGTCCAACGTATTCCAGCCAATTGGCTGCCTTTTCTAGATGGGAGTTTTAGATCCAAAGGGGGAGTCTTCAGCAGAGAAAGTTATTTTGCACAGAAAATAGCCAGTGGAGAAGGGGTTAAGCAGGCCTTTCCTTACCTTTGTTGGCCTTCTACTCCAAATCTATTTCATCCCCAATAGAGTGAAAGCCTTGAAACCCATATTTCCTTGGAACCACAACCCAACGCTCAGTCTTGTTCCTCTTGTCCTGCTAGATCATCTCCTGCACAGTCACTTCTGTTAGAGGACTAGTGGGAAGACATTTTTAAAGCCACATGCTTAAGTCTATTATCTTCCTCACTTGTTCCAAAATTCCTTGCTAATTGCATGCAACCTTCATCTTCCACATTCCACTTGTGTTGCGGGAAGTGGAAGGAAGATGAGGTGCCGAGTTATCGGTAGGTCCTGCTCTTTCATGGTGACTCCTACCTTCAGCACTTTGGGCTTCCATCTTGAGGAAGTGGCCCAGGGCTATAGCCATCCTTCTTCCTGCTTTTTCTAATGCGCAAACCCTGCTCTTCCATTCCCCTCTTCCATTCTCGGGGTAGTGGGTGGCAGTCCCTTCCCTTCAAAAGCACGTACAGCTACCAGAAATCAGCCTGTAAATATTGCCCACTAGCATTGGGAGTTGTGTTGAGTGTCTGTTGTACCCCTGGATGGTCCAGAGCCGAAGGGGAAATGCTCTTCCCTCTTTTGTGGCTTAGGTGGTTTGAGGACGGGGAGATGTTTCTATCCGTGCGGTAGTGGTTGTTTGATGGGCTGCTGCAACAGCTTTGTTACTCTTCTTTTGTAGAGAGCACTTATTTCCCCAAAAACTTGTAAGCCATTTGAAACAACAAGCATTTGCTATTTATAACATGTGGCTGAGTGGTTGTTATTTTGAGTAAGCTATGAGGACATTGGAATGGAGGGTTTGAAGGACAAAAGTTAAGGTGGTGTTTTGGTTGGTGTACATAACACCCTTCCCTGAAGCAACTCTAGACCCAGTGTGTTTCTTGAGCCGAAGGTTGGGATGAACAGATATCCCATGACTTGAGTGTTCAGAATTGATCTATCACAATTTTCAATTGGCTCCAGAGCTATTCTCTCTTAAGGTAAGAGTAAGGCTTGGACTCCTCTCATTTGTAGGACCTTAGGCTACAGTTCTCAGAGTTCCTTGGGGAAAAACTATGGCAATTACATGGGATATGTAAGCCACACTTAGCAGTATAATTAATTGTCTCAAACAGCTTTCATGTTAAAGTGGCAATGGTTCAAATACCGTAGCTAGAATAAACAAGGTCCTTTTAGCTCAAATGGCATTTGTGCAAAGGAGTAAAAAGCAGGTAGGTCAATGAATGGGTTGCAATCATCACATTCTTGATTTACCCATCAATTGCATTCAACCTAGGAAAGGTGTGGATTGAGTGGCATGTAACCTTCCTCAGATAGTAACTGAAACACTGAAATTGCCTTTTAATTAAAATGTCATAAATCTGCCTATTAACCAAGACTCACGTACGTGTGCATAACACACCCAATGAGTAGCATTTCTGCTTGCTCCCTATGCATCAATTGTGACTTTCAGATATATTAGAAAAAAACCTAGCCTAGCACCAACTTTTCCCTAGCTGTCTGTCAGAGGTCATCTTCTGAAGGGCTTCTCCTTTCCGTTCACAAAATTCATTTTGATGATTCTCACTTCAAAAATTATTGTTATGAGGAGTGGGTATCTATAGAATGGCTCACTATTTCTGGCTTTCAAGAAATATTTTTAAAAAGCTATGGTCTGGAAATCTATCTTGTTGCAATACAAGGTAGTCTGTAAAGCCATACTTTTGCAGAAATTTTGACTGAAATTTTTTTTTGACTGGTTAAAATTTTTTTTAATGAATTGTACAAACCTAAACAACGGTATTTAGTAGAACCCATCAGTTGCAACAAGATAAGCTCATATTAGACTACACTATTGCTTAACAAAATATCTCCTGTTGGCATCATCCTATTCTGGTTCTAGTCCCACCATAGCCATGGAAACCAATTGGATGACTTTGGGACATTGTCTCTCAACCCAACCGACCTCACAGGGTGATTGTTGGAA
Source organism: Bungarus multicinctus (assembly GCA_023653725.1). Taxonomy (NCBI): domain Eukaryota; kingdom Metazoa; phylum Chordata; class Lepidosauria; order Squamata; family Elapidae; genus Bungarus; species Bungarus multicinctus. The sequence goes on from CM042834.1 coordinate 143,426,308, forward strand.
AACAGGAGGAGGAAGGTGTGTTGAAGATGCTTGCCCTCTTGAGTTATTTTTAAAAATAATTAAGATGGGATATAACTAACTAAATATATTGGGGATGAAAATTTAGAACAATTGTGTTCATAAGTATAGACCTTTATGTATCAGGTTGTGCAATTTTGCATAGTTTGAGATTTAGTACAAAGAACTAAACTTCTTTTTCAAGAAATTTCTCAAGCTTGTGCTGTGGAGTTGATGAACGGCCAGGAATATCACCTTAAGAGTATGAAAGTGTACATAAACAGGGGACTCTATTGTAGCACTAATAAAACTTGTGGCACAATTGATAACCTTCACCCTCAAACTCCTGGTATAGTAGTAACAATAGTTTGTTGTAATAATGCAACATTTTGTAAACAAAAGAGAACCCAACATTTGTCTCAACTGCTGGCACATTTTCCTGAGACTTTTGAAACTGATGTCAAACGTAGCTATTTTGCACATGGTTATCACTGCTAATCATTAAATTAGAATTGGTCAAAGGAGTTCCTCCCCACCCACCCCAAATTCAACTTACAATCTACCTCAGAAGAAAACTATAGTAACTACTGCAGAGAAAATTATTGGCTTTTCAGGAAACGAGACCTTTCCTTGGTTTCTCCAGACTTCTCAATTTAAGTATTATTTTGCTACAAGCAGTGCTGCTGTTTCTCATTCACATATAATGTAAAATGGCACAGCATTAAGCAGCCAACTTATTCTTATTTCTAATTGAATAGTCCTTTCAATAGAACTGCTTCATTCAAAAAGAACAGCAGCAGTACAGCTATGGCAGCAGTATCACAGGTCTTTACAACGTACATATTTCTACTTGTGAAAAACCAAGAATAAACAGGCAGAACAATGTTTCATATGGATTTATAGTTATTTTTTTCAGGTCATTGGGAAAAAAATAGGAGTCTTTCTGTACATTACCTGCCCTTTTTACGTGGACTGGGGGGGGGCAGTTCTAGATAAAACAAAAACAATTGCATTGAAACATAACAGTTTAGGATTAGAAATGGGGAGAAGTCCTCTTTGGAGCAGGAAAAGAGGGTCTGGAGAAGTAAGTGATCACAAACAGAATTCCCCTCTTCATTGGGCCAAGTTCAAAAAGTCCTCCTTGTCTGATTTATGGAGATGGCAAATGTAAAAATCAATAACTGAAACCTCCCCCCTTCAAATATGTTTGGGAAGATAAGATTGCTAGCCATTCTCAACCACAACAAAAAGAAATACAAGTTCTCTATAGACACCCATCTTCAAGAAGAATAAGATTAAAGGGTCTGTGGAGATCAAGATTGCAAGATGACACCCTATCTCTTGAAGCAGGGGTGTCAACTCGTGGCCTGTGGGGCAGATGCATCACGCACTGGCCATGCCCACATTGTGACGACAATGTGACATCGCAAGTTTGACACCCGTGTCTTGGAGAAATGTTCCCATTGTTCAGTCTTCACTTCAATGCAGATTCATCATATGTATAGTGGGAGAAGTGTATTTACATTCATAGAAAATAAGAAAATGAAACAGCCAGTTCACTTCACTGTTAAAGACTGGAAGAGCCACTATACTTTTACCCTGTGTCATTGCCTCAAAGGGTGGCCCCTGATTATAATACAAGGAAGTGGGGAGAAAGACAGCTCCTTGTAGGCTTAACAACACACTTAGGCAAAGATAGTCTCCTCCCGACGCTTCTTAGTGAGGATGGTTCCTGGTTTGTGTTGGGCATCTGGATGGTTGGCCAATTCTGGGGGGCATGAAGACACCGGACTCTCAAGGATAGCTTGTTTAAGGTCATAGAAGACAGCAGAGTCCTCTTTGGTGACAAAAGAAATAGCGACGCCACTTTTCCCAGCTCGTCCCGTTCGACCAATACGGTGGATGTAATCTGCAACGAAGAAGGAATTGAGTTGTCAAGGCACAGACGCTGCTGGTATATCAGATGCAATTTTGGAGACCTAGTGCAGAATTCCCCAACCTTTCTGGCCTTGCAGGCCAGCGGGGAGGTGGGGGGGTGGGAAGGAATGGTTTTGCACAAGCGGCAGGCAAGTGCGTGCGCACAGCTTCATTTGCGCAAGCGGCACGTGCACGCGCCTGCTGCTCACACAAATGGAGCGTGTATGGATGCACTCGCCCATTGTGGGGACACACGTGCCCGCGCTTGCCTGCCATTTTCACAACTCAGTTGCAAATACGGCCCAGAGATTGGAGACCCCTGACCTAACAGACTCTGGAGAACTGTATGGCTATCCCTTAAGGACAGCATAACGTTTAAGAAAGCAATAAACAATGGAGAGAGCATTTCAAGGCTCAGAGTATTTTCCGTGTATTATTTCAACAATCCTGGGACTAGCCTGTAAGACAAGGTGCCGAGTATTCTTCTTTATAAAAACTGTCTAATAAGAAGGCAACTGGAAGATTTAAATTACATACTTTATGGCTTTTGTATTTTGCCACAATTCACCATCTAGCAATGAACTGCTAGGAGAATCCACACCTCTTTAAGATTGACTGGGGGACTCTAATATTCCAGTCGTCCTGCCTTACACGTGCTCACAAACACTAGTTCTTCCAAATTTCATTAAGAGAAAAGAACTATCGAACATTCCACTCATGGGGGAACTTGGAAGGAAAGGAAAAAATAAATAAAAGGATAACTCACCTTCTATGTTTTTAGCCATATCATAATTCACCACCATGGACACATCCTGAATGTCAATACCACGACCGGCTACATCTGTGGCCACCAAAATGTCCTTGGCACCAGCCTTCAAATTGGAGAGGGCAAATTCACGCTGCTCCTGACCTTTACCACCATGAAGTGTGCAAGCATTGTACTGTAAAGATAAAGGGAACAATATATTAAGAAAAGTCCAAACATTGTAGCGAGAGTGGTGGTGAAGAGAAATGAGCAGGAACGAATATTGATTATTTCAACGGCATAGATATTTGAAAGGGGAGTGCGGCAGAATTAGTCCTACCAATTTCCATATAGTTTTAGAAGTATCTTGCAAGTTACTTTAGGGATAAAAATAATTGGTAGCTCAGCAGAGACAGTCCTTTTTTAATAACAAAGTTCCTAGAGGAAAAGCTCCTGCAGACAGAGAGTTGTTTATAAAATTGATGAATGCATTTTACAAGCTGTTTGCTCAACAGTCGACTGCAACAGAACAGAGGAGATAGAACTACACATTGTCCAACAGTTAAGGAAAGATTTCGTTCCAGGAGCCTGGAACCCTAACAAGCCTTGATCTCAACAAACATTTGCAATTCGGTAACTCTAAATAGGATCGTGACTCACCCCCATTTTCTCCAAAGATTTGGCCAATACATCACAGCCCTTCTTCTGATTGACAAAGATGATAATGGGTGGATCAAAACCTTGTTCCAAAATAGCCAACAGTTTCTTTCTGTGTAAGTGAAAGGGGGAAAATGGTAAGGAATAAATAGGAATGGCTGAGACTGGAAGGGTATCACATATTAAACCAAAATGTCCTGTTACATTCTAGTACATGTATATCACAGTACACTGAAGCCTTTTTCATCCCTGGGCCACCATTTCAGGAATAGTTTGATGCTCTGTCATGCAGGAACAGTACAGACATAATCCTACTTTGGAATTGGCCCACGTCATTTATTTCAAATAGAAACACAAAGAGCAGACATGAAGAAAAACTCTAAGGCAATTAACCACAAAGTACTCACCTGTTGCTATGTGTTACTTCTTCAAAACATTTTAATTTGTAATGGGGAGATTTTTATCTAAGATATCAGAGCAATGCTTGTCATGTAAGCAAAAGATAAGCAGCACAGGATAGCTCTCCAATCAACAAGAAAGATGCATTTCTGCCCTATTAGGGGCAGGGCATGGGGACTTTCACTCAAGAAGGTACAGTGCTTATGAACATGTCCACTGTTGAATTAAAATGGGTCTCCTCTGGACCAGCTCTCAGAGGATGACAATTAAAATTTAAAAATAATTTAAAGTAAACTTGACTAGTAAATGCAACTAATTTGTTTTATATTGAATAAATGTACAAATTATAAGTACACGAGTAAACCAAATTATCCATATAGATAGTACTTTCTTAACATTTGAATTAAAGATGGCTTCAGAAACAGTGCCTTAGGGCCTGTAAAGCATTTCTCACTGTTGCAAAAAATTGTGCGTGCACACCCTTGCAGCCATGTGATGATGATCTCAATGCTTACCAATCTATTAGCATTTATGATTGATTGCCAACGTCCCATCATCATGTGATCACTATCTGCAATCTTCTCTGCCAGTTTCCCCAGAAAGTCAATGGGTAACCAGCAAGGAAGGTTGCAAGCAGAGAGGACAGAGGGGAAGGGGAAACCCTTCTGGGATTGCAGGAATGTAGCTAAAATCCTAAAGATTTCATCTCTGTTCCTGTAACCCACTGGAGAATTTCCCCACCATGTATAAACTGAAATCCTTCAGCAGACTGCAGGAATGTTTGAGAGGGCAAGGGCTCCTTGCTGGGAGGATTTCATCTCCACGCGGAGCTGAAACCCTTTGGCAGGTAGCTCTTTTGCACCATCCATTTAATGACCCAGGAGATGGCTTAATGACCAAAACTGAGGAGCACCAGGATTGCGGTAATTGAACAAAGCAGTCATGTGGGTGTCTTGCTTAACTATCATTTTGCTCAATGACCAAGATTCTGGCTCCAATTGTGGTTATTAAGCAAGGACTACTTGTAATGCAATTTAAGTTGTCAAAATAGGAAAGCAAATTTAGTTTAACGAAAGAAATGAATGTTGGATATATTTCAATTTTTCACAATGTCCCATTTTTTCTTAGAAAAAAAGAAAGAAACAGAACGAAACTTGGTTGTTTTACCTTCAAAATTTGTGGAAAATTTAGGTCTTTAAACAAAGCTCAAGTTCCCATCCTTCACCTCCCATCCTAATATTTACCTCTTCTCTGATTCCGACATGAGGAAGACCTTTTGCTCCACACGCTCATGTGGCTTGCCAGCTGAGCCGATATAAACCACAGCTGGCCGGCGCAAATAACTGCGTGCCAGACGTTCCACGGCAGGTGGCATGGTTGCTGTGAACATCACAGTCTATCATGGAAGCAGACACAGAGAGAAAGAAATAATATGCACAAAGATTCTTACCCAGTAGTACTTTTCTTCCTTATTCCACAGAACAAAAATCTTGTCTAAAAAAAGCTTTTTCTCCCTATTGAGAAAGTCTTTTTCCTTTGTACTAAGACATTTGAATTCTCAAGTGAACAAAGCTTCCAAACCATCATAAAATGTAATTACAATTTCCCCCCATAATTGCCATTACCATTCAACTCCCAGACAGAAGGAAACTCCTTTTAATCATGGTTAATTTTCATTTACATTTGAAAGCTGACCATGTGAGATAAAGAGGCGGAATTCTGGGTCAAAAGATAGAATTCAATTTAAACTGCTTAAAAAAACCTGAGTTGACAAGACATTTAAGTGCCACCAACCTGTCGGTATTTATGTTTGCCCGATTCAAAGTTGGCCAGCATCTTCTCTGGGTCCTCAGCCTCATCGGTATCTGGTTTCTGGTTAGTAACAGGCATGTGTTCCAGAATTTTTTGCACATCAGGTTCAAAACCCATGTCAATCATACGGTCAGCCTCATCCAATACCACATAGGTACAACGGCTCAGCACCAGGTAGCGATTCTCCAACACATCAATCAATCGGCCAGGTGTGGCAATCACAATCTGGAATTCAGAAGGAGAAAGGTACTTGTGTCTATCCTGACACTCAAGGCCAAAATCAACCCTTCCCTTCCCTCCTCCAGCAAGTTCTGGAAGCAAAATACTTCTCAGACTTTGGCCTAGTCAGGACATTGAGTCAGGCTGTGGAGTGAAGGGAATACTATATTAAACTATGCACAGCTGCCATTTATCTTTAATTGGGTGCACTTTGCCAATCTACAAGACAAACATTTGTGACTGGGAAATGTGATGAATTTTATTATTGCAATCGCACCTCGCAACCCATGCGGAGGCGGAAGCCTTGGTCCTCACGGGAGATGCCACCAATAACAGCCACGGTGCGGATGCCCAGGGGCTTTCCAAACTTAATGGTTTCTTCCTCAATTTGCTGAGCCAACTCACGAGTGGGAGCTAAGATGATAGCATAGGGACCTTGATCGGATTCCTCGATCCTGCAATGGAGAAAAATGGCAAGCTGAACGGTAATGTCCAATTGAACGGGGAAAACTTAAAAAGAGCTTTTTAAAAAATATATAGCTTCATGTCTTTGAAATATAGATCCATCTGAATCAGCTTGAAATGTATTAAAAACACATTTCTTGTCATTTTCATTCCTACTTTAACAAAGGATTTCCTAGGGTACCAGATTGTCAAATTTAATGGGCTCCCATCAGACCAGATTATTTCTAATCTACTGAATCTAATGGCAATTGTTGAATGAAGTAATGCAGTTTTTTTACATATATTATTCCAATGTCCAATCATGGCTTCTTCCAAATGGACGGAAGTCTACATATCCAGATGGTGTCCAGTTGGTGAACCATATAAAACAGGAACTCTAATAAGATCATTTCAGTGAAGGGGGGAGAGAGGAAGTAGGGGATTATTTATGAACCACAATCTGGTTTATATCTAACTTGCCTTGTTTGTGAGCTTCCTCAAAGCATCTTGCTGATTTCTATTGGCAACCTTAATGCTGGATTAGATTAACCTTTTGACTGATCAAATCTTAACTTCTATATCAAATTGTAACTGTAATCCTGCTCCTGCACATTCTACTCTATAATCTGGGAAGTGTCACTTGATTGCGGAGAAAGCTTCATTCCTACACAAAACATTTTTTACAGCACTGAATCCCTTAGTGCAATTCTCTATTTTGCCACAACACAGAGCTAAAAATTTAAAGAAATGATGGGAGTTTTTTGTAGAATGGCCAATAGAACATTGTTTAATATCAGTACTTGATATACAGGACAACTATCAATCCCTTAATATTTACTGTTTGCCCAACCTCCAACCTTCTCGAGCGATTTTTCTCCTCCTCCTCTAGAAAGATGTGCCAACTCTCTCACCTATCAATCTTAGGCAGAGTGGTGATCCATACCAGTAGTGGAATAAGGAAGGCAGCTGTTTTACCACTACCAGTCTCTGCTACGCCAATGATATCACGATTCTGCAAACCAATAGGGATGGCTTGACGCTGGATAGGAGTAGGTTCCTGGGCAAAACAAGAAAGAGTTATCACGATACGTTTGACCTTTTTAGAAGAAATCATTCCAGTTCAAAGCATCATCAACAGACTCCAGGAAATGCAATGTCCAATTGTGGCTGCTGCCGCCGCCGCCACCACCACTATTACCATCCAATTCTGAATTAAGCGCCTTGGATTCAATGTCCATCTGTAGTGGTAAGGCTAAATTATTGGAAACTGACAGTAAATAACACCCTATGCAGATTCTAGTTTAAATTATTATTATAATAAATCAAAGAACCCCATCAGACTCGCGAACCGAACAGCCTCTCACCTTATAGCCACATTTGTCAATAACCTCCAAGATGTGAGGAGGCAAGGAGGAGTCTTTCCAGGAACGAATGGGATTTGGAATCTTGCCTCCCTTGGTGGTGATGCTGTAATCTTCACGGAAGATACGCCAGTCCCTGTCCGTCATTTCATCAAGTTTCTTCTGAGACCAGTGCCGGTCATCCCATCGCTGCTTAGCCTCCTTTTTACGTAGCTTGCGCAAGCGTGCCCTGCCAAAGTGAGGACGTTGAATCAAGGAATCAGGCAAAATTATTGCAAACAAAACCAATAAACGCAAAAGCAGAAGGAAATATTTATCTAGCAAAAATACAAAAATTACTAGGATCTGGTTATGGATACAGCATACAGTATTTGACAACATTCATAAAATTCCCATTAGCAAGTTTCTCTAAGTTTCTTATAGGATTTTTTTTTTTTTTTTGGGGGGGGGGGGTATTTTCTTTTGCAAAACTCTGGCAGAAAAATAAATTCTGGCTGTTTGATCTTCCCAATTCTCTCCCTTAGCCCAAGTTCTACTATTTTTTAATAATAACTAACTTCACCACCGCTTACTGCTACCATAACATTTGGGGAAATATTGGATTATAATGCATTTGAACACCAGGATCCAATGAAACTGCTGAAGCATAAGCTAATATCACTCATACAGTGAGGATTTTTGTCTTCATCCTTCAATTCCCAACATCTTTTACCAACCCAGCACGAAACCTACTCTTCTTGCTCCTTCTCTTCCAGTGTTCGCCGCTTTTCCATCAGGTCCCCATAGAAACGTGACTGTTCCCGTTTCTGCTGTTTCAAGTCAATGCCAGCAATGAAACCACGCCCCAACAATTGAACCTGGTGTCGCTCCTTGTACCTGTTGAAGAACATATCAACAAGCCATGATGCATCTTAACATGGAAGCTCTTATTCTTTTTGAAGTTTTCAGAAAGTTGGGAACTTCTAATTTGAAGTTTTGGTTAAACTATGGAACAAAATTCCATCCCTGAGCTACATAAAGGTAGCTTCAATGATGAAAAATGCTCTCTTTTGGTGCCAGTGCCTTCTATGCACATATTGTGCACATGCCAATTTGCCGCTTGAATTTCTACCATGCTATCTCAGTTAATCTTCGTGCTTTCTCTTCCGAATACTAAATATTTGTTCAGGCCTCGTGCATATTTTGAGTGCCAGCTGGGCAGAGCCAAGTGAGATGAGAGGGGTAACATCTTGCACTTCAACCTCCAATTCTTTTGAGCTTGTCAAACTGACATGGCTGGTTCTACTGTAGGAGCCATCTTTTGTTTACATACATGCTCCTCCTGGCTTTTGGGGGTACCTGGGGGGGAGGGGGCATGTGCATCTGGGTTTGGGAACAACAATAATCAAATGCAAGTGGCCTGCCAACTCAAGTAGACAAATAATAGCAATAACACTAAGACTTATATGCCACTTCACAGTGCTTTACAGCCCTCTCTAAACGGTTTACAGAGTCAGCATATTGCCCCCAACAATCTGGGTCATTCTAGCCACCTCAGAAGGATGGAAGGCTGAGTCAACCTTGAACCTGGTAGGATTCGATCTGCCAAATTGCAGGCAGCTGGCAGCCAGCAGTAGTAGTCTGCAGTACTGCACTCTAACCACTGCACCACTGCAATAAAGCAATTTTCCACACTTAACTTGCCCAATTTATATCTATGGGAAAATCTAAATATTTGCAAACCACCTAATAAATCTAAATCCTTAAGACTTTCTTATCCATCCCTTCCTCACAGAGGTAAGACTGTCCTTATTCTTTTGCTTCACACCAAAATGTTTTTCCATGTTCCTTTCACTGCATTCTTCCCAGAAGAAAGCAAGCAGGCGTAAACACTTCTCCACTCATAGTTGAGCTGAGTCCAATACATATTATGAAGCAGCATACCATACTGAGGCTCTCCTTGAAGAAATACTCACAAAGGATTGTAGTCAATAGAAGTATCTTCTGAAGCATCCCACTCAAAGACAAATTTGCGGTCGTTCAAATGTCGAGTGCGCCTCCGCTTTTTGATCCCACCCAAATATCGCTCCTGGCAGAAACAAAATATTTAAACATTCCATTTTGATCCTATCTTATTTTCTCTATGAACAATATAGCTAACAGGATCAAACAATATGTTCATTTGTTTTGTATACCGCCAATAGGTGATGGTTGGAAGTGAGAGCATAATAAACCAGAATAAGGCCACCTAGTGGCAGAATATTTATGGAGGTTCAGTCACCCAGGTCACAGTTGTCCCAAAGGTGCTTTTTAAAAGGTAATTGGGCTTTCTTTGTTTTTTCCTTGAAGAGGTTTTGTTTCTCCAAGAAGCTTCTTCAATTCTGTCTGAATAGTGGGGAATGGAAAGATTTATATGTAATCCTTCCATTCCCCACCTTTTAGTCAAAACTGAAGAAGCCAAACATCTTTAAGGAAAAGAAGAAAGTTCAGTTGTTTTTGAAAAGGATCTTTGGGACATCTAATGTCAGGTGTGCAAAATTAAGATTTCCTGATTCACAATTCAAATTCGTCATCAGTAGGCTTCATCATCAATCAGCTTTATTCATCTAGAGGTCATCTCTAAGCTGTTGTTTATCTTAGACTCATATACAGTATATAGAAGAATGGGCTTTAGAAGCCAAGAGTCATGAAACAGTTGAAAGAACTGCTCAGAGCTAACTTGAATGTAAAGATGTTCTACTGAACCCAATTCCCTTTTGAACAATTGCTGCAATTGCCCAAGTCGGCAAGCATTACTTTGATAGCGTGCAGCTCCTTGGTCTTGTCTTTCTCCTCACGGATTTTCTGCCGTCCTTCCTCATCTTCATTGCCATTGGTCTCTCGTTCCAGGCGTTCCCTGCGCTCACGCCGCTCTCTTTCCTGAGGATCTTCTGCAAGTAGGGCCAATGGTAAGATTTTCATAAAATTAATACAGTATCAGAAAAACAAACTCTAAGCATATAGCGGATTGATAAATTGTACAACACGCAAGGGGGGGGGAATATACCTAGCATTTTTCTTCCCATTTCTTGGAATTGCTTTCTCTTTTTTCTCTCATCTTCCAGGAACCGCTGTCGTTCCTCCACTTCCTGCTGACGACGCTTTAAGGCCTCAGCCTCTCGTTCTGCCTTAGAAAGGAACTTGGGCTGCAACGAATCACAAGCAGGTGAATAGAAACATCTTTTTGTTGAAAGTTGTAAGAAACACCAATCACCATGAAATAAGGTTGAGACACATCTAGACTCCTACAATCTGTTTTTCTCTAACTTGATGCTCTTTAGGAACGCAGGACTATAATCCCCACCCCCCAAATTTTCCCTGAGGAAAAACACATCAGACTAGTCTGCAATAGGCTGCTGGAATCCAATATGTCTTCCAATAAGGCCTTCCAAAAGATGATTGATATCTGGAAGCAGAGAAAATGGAGAGATGGACTAACCTTGGCTTCAGCCTCTTCTTCAGCTTTCTTCTTGGCCAGCAGCTCCTCCAGAGAAAGTGGCTGAGCCTGTGAACAATACAGGCGCTCATTAAGGTACCAAGAAAGATTTATTTATTTATTTAATTAAACTTATATACCGTCCTCTTTCCCTGACAGGACTCAGGGCGGTGTACAGCCGATTAAAATACCATAACGATCACTAAAAAGAGACGTTGCTATTATAAAAGCTAAGTGGATCTGGACAGGACAAAAGCAGCCCACTAAATTGAGAAAAGAAAAATTTGAAGAATATAGGTAGTCCTAAACTTAGAACAGTTCATTTATTGACCAGTTCAAGTTACAATGGCACTGAAAAAGTAACTTCTGACCGTTTTTTACACTTAGGACCCATGGTCACACGATCAAAATTCAGACACTTGGCAACTGACTCATAATTTATGATGGTTGCAGTATCCTGGGATCATGAGATCCAAGAAAGGTCATAAAATGGGGTATTTTGAAAATTCACTTAACAACCATTTCACTTTGCAACAGGAAAGTTGGTCTGACCTGTGATCATAAGTTGTGGACTACCTCTATATTCTTTTTAAGCAGATCATCTAAAAGAATTATTCTTTAATATCAGAATGCATACTTGACCATTATTCTGAATGATCAAGAAGATGCAGGCAGTACCTTTTCCTTCTTGGACGAGGAATCATCATCTTCATCTTTGCGAGAGTCTCTATCTTTCCTTGATTTGGAATCTTTGTTCCGACTTGGGGAGGTGCTCCTGAAGCAGAGACAGAAAAGAATCAAAAGGGAAGCAACCTTCCTCTGTTGCAGTCAGAATCCATGCATTTTGCCTGGCACTGATTTAAAAAAAAAAAGTGAGTTTCAGATCTCTCTCTTTCTCTTGGGAAGAATGTCATTCTGTTTCTGATATCGCAGAGCACAAGACTGAAACAATCTCCTGATCCCCTCCAAAGCTAGGATTCTCGACTAATCCAAAATTACTGCCATAATTCAAAAATCAAATCAGAATTCCAACTACAGTGAGAAATTTTCAGAGATATTTTAAAAATAATAAATATAAGAAGCTCATCCCTTTCTCTCAATATTGGAAACTAATAATTACTGCAGGTTCAGAAATTGGGTTTTGAAGGCATTCGCTATATCTTGAAAATCAGGTATAATAGAATAATCAGGATCCTTCCCATGCTTCTCTCTAGCTATCAGCACTAGGCTTTCTTTTGACATAGAACTTCAAAAAACATTTAAGAGAATAAAATAAATCACAAAGTCCTTTCTGAAACTGAAGAGAAAGTCTAGGAAACTTGTCTGTGTATATTCTCTGTCTCTCTTTCTCTCTCTCTCTCCATATTACTTGTAAAATGTAATGCTCAATTTCCAAATATTCTAAACTCATCTACCAGAAAATACCCAGAATGAAAATATGTTTAGCCCTTTCCCAAAACTGCAATTGAAGGGTTTACTGGACCCTTTATTATCTTTATTAGAAGGTTTAGAGTAGGGGTGTCAAACTCACATCATCACAGTTGTGTCACATGACGTATTGGGACTTTCCCCCCCCTTCACTAAACTGGGTGTGGGCGTGGCCAGCGTGTGATGCATCCGACGCATGGGTCAGGAGTTGGGCAGCCCTGCTTTAGAGGCTTGAAAATCATTCCCGTATCATCACAAAATTGGAAATAATTTGAAACCATATCAGTAAAGGGAGGCACATGGCAAACAAAATTATCGGACCACACCATTAAAATATACTCCACAGATTTCCTAACTGTATTTTTCAATTATGACTTCACTTTAAACGCAAACCTTGGGCTAAGACAAGAAATATGCATTTCAGTGCCCTATGCAAAATATATGTACTGGAAAACCACTAATAGTATTTTTTAAAATCATTCAGCAAGAGACATTTGTCCACTTAATTAACAGCCGATTTCTGAATAGTGAGGAGCCAGAAACACAATTTAATTAAATTTTCTACAACTAAAAAATGCAAAGTTGGAATACAATTTCAGCAAGTGTTGTCTCTTAAATCTTGAATAAAATGTGTTTGATTTCTTAATTCTTGTAAACCAGTGTTAGTTATCTCTAGGCCTCTAGATATTGTTGCAATACACTAAGGATCTCTCTAGAATTACTGCAACATCTTTGAAGCAGCTTCTTTCTTTCTCTCAAAGAAAGTTATGTTTTACCTGGATCGTTTTCGGTCTTTGTCTCTTCGATGTCCATCTTTGTCACGATCTCGATCTTTCTTGTTGCGTTCTCGTTCTTTGTCTCTTTCCCTCTCTTTATATCGCCTCTCTCTACAAACATATAATTTGCAAGAAGAGTTTCTCTTAATACATGTAGCTCCAGAAGTTTACTGAATCTGCTTACATTCTGGAGGGTTTATTTACCATTCAAACACATCAAATTCAGAAAGCAACCTTCTCTGTGATCTTCTCATACCCACCAAACCAACTTCTGCAGAAATAGTTGTGGAATTTACACAGGAGACAGAAATTATCCCATTATCCTTGAAAAAGCTAACTCTGATTACATTGATACACATTACCTCTCTGTTGATTTGGATCTAGATCGGGATCTTGATCGACTACCTCTCCTCCTGTCACGAGAGCGGTGTCGTTTTCTATCTTTAGCAACAGGGGAGGTTTTTCTGTCACGCTCCCGGTCACGTTCTCGTTCTGCTGACCGTGAGCGTCTCCGCTCTTCTTTGATGGGAGAAGAATCTCGCTCTCTCTTTTCAATGGTTTCCCCAGCCATCTAGATTAGGAGGATTATATTAATATGTGGGAGAAAAGGAAACACAGTGAGAAGAGAATGCAGTGAGAATGCAATAGTCCATTTTTGCATGCAATTGTATCACATCTGCATCAGTGGTAGTACTCAGCTAGTTCGCACCAGTTCGGGTAAACCAGTAGCAAGGGTTTGGCGTGGGTCGCCAAATCGGTAGTAACTTCTGACTGGCCATGCCCCTGACCAGGTTGCCCAGTCGCTGGTCGCTCGCTTGCCCCGCCCGCCCGATGCTCGCTCACCCCACCTGCCTGACGCTAGCCCACCCAGTCACTCCCTAAGGTATTTCCTTTTTTTCCCCTCCCCTCCCAACAATCAGCTGTTCCTATGACCAGCTGTGCTGAATTCTCCTCACTTACTTACTGCTTGACCCAGGTGGCTTCCCTGAGGCCCAGGAAGGCAACCCCCCCCCCCGGCGGCCTCCCTCCATTTTTTGCCTTCCTGGGCCCCTGGGAGGCCCCAAAGCGAAGTGTGTGGGGTGCTGCACAACCCCCCCAGTTCCGTTTTCTACCTTCCTGAGCCCTAGGGAAGCCTTCTGGGAGCAAAAACGCCCCACCCTCAGGAGGCTTGCCTGAGGCCCAGAAGGCCCAAAATACAAAAGGGGGTGTGTGCTGCAAAAAGCAAAAAAAAAAAAAAAAAAGCCACACCCACTTACTCACATGACCACGCCCCCTAGTCACACCCACAGAACTGCTAGTAAATTTTTTTGAATCCCACCACTGATCTGCATGCTTGTAATCCTAAAGAAGAATCTATGATATTTTATTTATAAGGTATAGGCATGACAGAGAGCATAGAATACTACAGGTAGTTCTTGACTTACAACAGTTCATTTAGTGACGGTTCAAGTTACAAAAGCACTGAAAAACATTACTGTTTTTCACACTTACGATCATTGCAATATTTATTTATTTATTAAACTTACATATCCCCTGTAAGCAGATTTACTTAACAATCATGTTACTAACTTAACAACTGCAGTGGTTCACTTAACAACTCTGATAAGAAAGTTTGTAAAATGGGGCAAAACTGTCTCATTCACTTAGAAATTTTGGGTTCAATTGTGATTGTAAGTTGAGGATTACTTGTAATTAATATCAAGCACACCCATCTGACTGGCAGCAATTTTCCAATATTTCAAATAACTGTCTTTCCCAGTTGTACTTTGAGATTCCAGGGACAGAAGTTAAGACAAAGATGCATAACATGTGAAATCCAGGATGTTGCTCAATATCTCTTAATATTTCTCACAATAGGTCAAACTGGCTGCAAGTTACATTTCAGCAATATCTAGACGCTATGTATACCCATGGTATGGATATTTTGCAAATGTTCTTTTCAATATGGCTACCTTGTCTTTTAAGATGTTCATAGACTTGTCATATATTCATTTTAGTCCCACTGACCTGTGCTTGAAAAAACAGAAATATTTTTCTGCTAAAAATAAATAAATGACATTATTTTAAATTAATTAACCTCTACAGTTTCAGATCCATATATACACTGATAACACTGTTTCCTTAAAGGATGTGATAATACATCATGGATGCCATTGTGAACTTTTTTTGGGAAAAGCCAAGCAAAAAGAGAAAAATTGAAAAATAAAAAGTAAGTTTCTCAAAAGAATTCTGTGCAGGAAAAAAATAGGCAGTATACAAAACAATAAAAAATAGTAATTGCAGTTGTTTATTGATCTCTGTGGTAAACTGAAACATATTTTTCTTGTAAAATCAATTAAGTCATCACAGGTTCTGTTTTCTCTCATAAATTGGATAGAAATCAGAAATCTTAAATCTCAGCATCATTTTAGGATTTTCCCACTATCTCACTCTAAAAAAACAAGAAACAGAAATATTGGAGGAGAGAAGATAAATTTTAGTCTGGTGAGAAACTTTTTCTGTTCGTGGAAATCTGTCCTCCCAATTCCAGAAGCAAGAAGAGGCGGTAGGGAGGCAGAGATAAAGAGAGAGAGAAAAATAATATTTATACAGTAAGGTAAATACTACAAAATACATCCATCCAACAGTCTAAATTCGGTTAGCATTAGCCTGTTTTATAAATCGAGGCCATTTCGTTATCTTATGGTTCAATGTACTCTGCGCATACAGAAACATTCAGTAAAATTCAATAAACAGCTTATTAAGCTGAAAACGTGAAATGAACCAATGAAAATGCAAAATGTATTTTGCGCTTCCTTCATGGCCCTTTCGCTTTTCCTCCTCTTGTAGAAATACTGAAAACAAAAAGAGGGGCACTAATCGGCACTCGCTTCCCTTGGATTGCTGCTGGCCATCGATAACGAACTAATCCCCTCCCACATCCCCAATTCTTCCTATTCCCGATCTTAAAAACCCTCCTTTGCTTGTAGCCTCTAACAGCAAAAGATTCCTGGGGAAAAAAAGAAATCTAAATCACCTGTAACGTTTCTCGACGTCGGTAAACACTCACAGCGTTTCTATAGCCCCGCCATTTTAGCCAACCTCACTCCGGTCCCCATAGCCCCTTGCCAGGTAGCATGATGGGAAAGCGAGTCCATCCAGCCTAATGATCCACCCTCAGGCATAGGGTTGAAACTACAACTCCTAAGAGGCCTCACGAGAAAGGTTAACGTTCCAGCATGCACCACACCAAATCAAGCTTTTGAGGTTTGGAGAACTACAGTTCCCAGAAGGCTTTTGTATGAGCAAGGAGGAAGAGGCGTGCCCTAGAGCTATACGTTGTTCTGCGCAGAGGCCTGAGCTTTTTGATCTCACGGGTATTTTTGGGGAGGGCTTCATGTAGGAAGTGGTGTTTCCGCATGGGAACAGATGAAGCCGGTGAGGATTGACTTGTTGGATGTAGGGCAGTATAAATTTTTGCGACCGCTTGACGACCGCAATGCGTTATAGAATTTTTTTTTCCTAGTGATTCTCCAGATTGTTTACAGATCAGCTTTGACTAGCTGAACAGGTCACCAAAAAGGAAACAGCTCAACTAGCATGGATCTGTTCATTTACGTTACATTTGTACATTTTCTGTCCCTTGGGGAACGGCTGAGTATAGAATAGATAGAATAACTTGATTGTCACCTTGAATGTACTGTACATTAATTGGCATACATTAAAATGGAATTTCGCTGCTGTGTAAATTGAGGGCTACCTGTTATCATCTAATGCTATGCAATTAGATCTGCCTAACAGCAATCCCCCAAAATCTCACCAAGGGAACATCTTTTTCAGTCCCCATTAATTACTGTCTGAAACATGAAAAAGTCAAGAGGCTACACTTTCTGTACATTAACTAGTGCTTTGCCCCTAAATATTGTTTGGGTTTGTCGAAAGACAACTTTCTATCTTTTAAGAAATTACAACAGCATTAAACTGCTCTACATCTCGGCTTGACCTAAGAAACATGAGCCGCACATTGCAAGCCATAATGTGCTTTGCCTCTTGCCACATATTTTGCATTTTTGTGGTATCCTTGATAGTGGGCAGTAGGCTATTCCCTTACAAGTGTAGGGTTACAATGCTGCACAGGTGTTTTGCAGAATTACCTAGTGACTCAATTTTCATGGGAGAAAGTAAAGAAGTGAATTTTATTTAATAAAAATTAAGTAATGAAAATCAAGTATTATCCTCCATCCCTTTGTTTAAATCCATGGCCCTTTTAAAGGATGGATCTCACTGCCTTTCCCAGTGAGTGCTGGAGGAAGTAAAATCCTTATCTTGTTCTCCATAACCCCAGTCAACATGCAAAGCATCAAGCTCATACAATTACATTGCCAGTTTGCCACATTCAGTTTATTACTTGTACCAGCCACAAAATTATTTGAGATGCCCGTTGTTTTTCTGTGTGAAAAATGAGGGAAAAAGATTTCATCACAGGATAACCGTACTAGTTTTAAAAAAAGAAACTTGTTATTACATTAAAGTAAAAAATTGATGTAATTCAATGACATAAATGTGGTCCTAGCAATGCTACAATAGGACTCAATATTGAAATAGTATTTTGCTTTCTAGAACTACTGTGTGGTTTTGTTTACCATACATTAAAAGTATATTATTTTTATCCTTTATGGCAATATATAAAATTATTTTTAATAAATCAATATTACTTTTGAGCTGTAATCAAATACCATATTTTCCATAAAAATATCACTTCAGATATTTCACAAGCTGAAATAACACTACCATTTTGCGGTATACATTAACTGCACTAATTGAGACCTACCTATATTATAAAGGTTGAATAGAACACTGAATGGAATAACTTTTGATTGATAGACGATCTGAGAGTCATCTGATACTTTGTGACTGACTGGAATTATCAGTTTTTTATATGATTTCTTTACTTAGCTACTTTATTTACTTTTGTTTTCAGTTCCAACAAAACTTGTTAGAACATCCATTGTCTGGAAATTAGGATCTCTCCACCTCAGCTGGAACAAGAAACTTTGCAAAGGTCAAGGAAATGGTCTTTTTCTAACTCATGTTAAATAGCTGGTATTAGGACAGCATCTTCCATTATGTCTAATAGGAGCAAACTAACTTAGGGATTGAAAAGCAGGTCATACAAATCAGATGCGTCACTTTCTTGCTGCTCCCTCTTCAAATATCCATCTAATAATGAATCTAAAACACTTCATAACATGGGACTGTCTTCCCCATTTAACTCAGGGTAGTTACACCCATGGAAACTGCTATGATCAGTCTTCTTTCCCACAGTTCACTCATGTATACCCATTTTGTAAATTTCCATATGAAAGTTTCATAGACCGGATATGATTGAAAGCACTTATTTGCTCAGGGGATAAAGTCCAGAATACTTTGTGTTACTGCCTAGCTACGGTGTAATACATGACAAGCGTAGATGAAGTGTAGATGATTAAGGACTTTGGATCTCAGGCAAGATGATGCATTCAGACATTTTTGTCATCTTTGACTCCCTCTTAGAGGTAAGAATAGGTTCCATTCCTACCCAAGAAAATACTTATAATTTTGTCATTGATAGAATTTTAGATTTTTTTCTCTCTATCCAATGGAAATAGATGAGGGTGAAGGTTCCTTCTCCGAGCTTGGGGGATGGTTTCCAAATGTCTTGTTACCAGACTAGATAACATCTTCCGATGAGTTTAGGAGATGTCAGTGTCAAATGTTCTTCTGTTGGATTCACTGAACTGCATTGCTTAGCAACCAAAATTCCAACCCCAATTATGATTGTAAATCACAATCTAAACTCCACTGAACATGTTACCTAGTCTGGTAAATGAACGTTCAGAAACCATCCACAAGCTTAGAGAACGAATCTTCATCCTCATCCTATATCCAAGCTACAGATATTTGTCACTATTGGAAATAGAATTGCATCAACTTCCTGGAAAACTTCCCAAAGCTGTCACAAAATGAGGATGTATATTAAATACAGTATATCCTGATTTCAAATAAAATATATTTTTATTTACCATGCACAACTCTGTAACAGTAAGAAGATAATTAAAATGTAATTCAGATGTGGTGTGGTGTCCCAAGAGCAGATTAACTGTGCTGTAGAAAGAAAGAAAAATATTCAGCTAGTAAGTAGGAAGGCCTGGAGAATTAACCGGTTTAAATCCCAGCTTCCAAAAAATATAAAATAGCTGCCTTCAAAGGCAAGTCCAACATTAACGGTGGGCTACCTTCAGGGAAGATGACTACTGGTGATTTGGACTGTGGGAGTGTCATTCAACTCATTAAGGGTTCTGCGACCTAATGGCTCTTCTAGATGTGCTAGGATTGCAGAATTACCTTTGGTCTTACTAGCTTCAAATTCTGGTTATAGTCTTAACATCTCAAAGGCAACTCAACTGGTTGGAAAAACCAGGAACAGGTTCTCAGGTTTAGTGTACTTCAATGAGTCACTGTTCTTCTATATGACATTTTGCGAACAAAGTCAGTGTAATAAGAGAAGCAGAATTCAAGAATTCTCAGTTGCATAGCTCTTAGCAGTATTGAATAGATTTTATTCAGCAAGCAGATTCTTTAGCTGGGCCAGCCTTCCCCAGTTTGGGCACCCTTTAGTTGAATGGATACTGTTTCCAACCAACCCAGGGATTGCTGAGAATTTTGGGATCTGAGGTTCAGACGTCTAGAAGATAGTAGATGGAAGACTAATGTATACAACAATCGCTAAAAAAACATGCACCTTTTAGTATTATTGTTGCCTGGAACTGCCGTATCCTAAGTCTACAAGTGATGCTCAAAAGGTAACCTTTTTTTAACAGAGCCCCCAGCATATGGAGACTTGAGGTTCTCATGTGTAACTGCAGCTTAACTTGTCTGCCTGTAAAGGCATCTTAGAACAAAGGAGAATGCTCTTGCCACCAATATTCAACTATATTTTTGACCTCTTCTGGACTTGTCTGGATCTGAGAGCTAAACAGGATTAGAATTCCAGAGTTACAAATTGGCCCAGTGCCTTTCAATCTTGGCAATTTTAAGATCTGTAGACCACGGTTCCTCAAATCCCGCACAAGCTTGCTGGCTGGAAAAATCTGTGGACTGAATTTCACACTTCATAAAGTTGTCATGGTTGAGAAACACTAGGCAACACTAAAAAAATTAAAAAGTATCCTGGAAGGCATTGGCAATCCTCTATCATGCAACTGTCAAGAGAACTAACTGCATGGTCTTGTCATAAATTGACCCTGATTCAGCAAGTTTACATAAGCTTTATATATGCATTCAAGTTAGGAGTCGCCTTCAGTCTAGCAATAGAATCTTCTGCCAAGCTTGTCTTCTCTTTCTTCTGCTCAATAATAACAAAGCACTTGTCATACTGTCAGGTGCACTTTCTATCTGAGCAATGCATCACTGAAATTGGACCAATTTGGCCAACAGACTCTACACCTACTGCAATGAAGAAATGTGTAACATCTTTGTGAAAAGGACCTCATCAAATGTAAAGTTAAATAAACTAATAACACTGCTCTTGTGTGATGCATTCATTTGTAGCCTTTTCCATCTGTGGCTATGTTGCAAAACTTTCCTAATGGGTAATGAAGCTTAACCATTGGCAGGCGAGCATCAGACATCAACCACTGCTTGCAATCCTTATAAAAGAATGTATAAGAATCCATTAGAGAGAAAACAAATAAGACCTGATCTCACATCCAAATAAGCAACCATTTATAGATCAGCTCACCTAAGAGAACTACAGGAAGACCTAAACTTACATTTCATTTAGTCACCATTCAAAGTTGCAACAGCACTGAAAAAAATGACTGATGACTATTTTTCACATCTGCAATGACCATTGCAGCATCCCCACAATCATGTGATCAAAATTCAGACCCTTGGCAACTGACTCTTATTTATGACAGCTGCAATGTCCTGAAGACATGTGACCATTTTTTGCAACCTTCTGACAAGCCAAGTCAATGGGAAGGCCAGATTCACTTGACAACTGTGTTACTAATTTAACAATTGCAGCTATTCACTTAACTGTGGCAAGAAAGATCATAAAATGGGGCAAACATAAATTTTGGGTTCAATTGTGGTCATAAGTTGAGGCCCACCTGTACTTGTCATACAAGAGAATAAGCCCTCTTCCACTAAAATGGCCTCTTCCATGATAAACATTCACTAACATGGGATTGTCAGGAGAGAGTGTTAGATATGTTTTGAACTGGACAAAAAAAACCCTAAGATATATATATACAATTAGTAGATAGGCTGCTATGATAGAAGCAGCAACATGTTTTTCCAGAACCAAAGGATTTCTCCTACTTTGGTGGTTGTATCAATACGGCATTTTAAAGTCTTCAAATTCCATGACACCCTTAGCATTCACAGGATAATTGCAACCAGAAATATAGTTCAGATGCTACTGGATAGAGGCTCAGTTTGTTCATTAAAACCAGGCCACAATTAGCCCACAAGAGCTACCTGGGCAGTTTATGATCACCCTACAGAAGAGGTATGGTTTAAATTAAAGATCTCTATTTAAAATCAGGGGCCTTCAGCATAGCAGTGTTTGCAGAATACGTCTCCAAATTAAAAATACAGCAAAATCCTGGCCTGGGAATACAAATCTGAAATAAAATGTTTATGTTTCAGGAACCAAAACAAAGCAGCCTCCCAAAAGCTATTGATTGCAACTGCCAGCATCCTTCCCTATTGGCCAAAGAGACTAGGATTGATGGGAATTGGAATTTAAAAGCTGTACGTATTGCCTATCCCAGATCCAGCTGATTTCCTTTACTTTGATTGACTAAAGCCACGCCAGGTAGCTCCCAGAGTTCTTGGCTAGAGTCATTTGGAAATGCTAAATATTACTTAAGGACTTTGACCCACAGCTAGAACAGGAAGGCAAACTCCCATGCCCCCCACCTTTGGGGATAAGGGAAAGGAATCAAATTTGAAATTTTGTAAAATAGTTTCTCCTTATTCCTTCTATCGCTGGGAGAGCAGAAGAGAGGTGATGGCAAAGAAAACCCTTTGAATAAGATGGTTAATCTGTATTATATTTTCATTAATAAATAAGTTCTCTTTTAATAACACTGAACATTTCACAGATCTCCCCCCTCCCCCTATATTTCCATTCTTTCCACACATATACACAAGATCAATAAGTCATTCTCTCCTCTCCCCCACTCCCCCCCCCAGCTTTATCTCCACGAGGAGGGATGCCTGGGCACCTGTATCCTAGATACAGAGAGGGGTACATGTGCTGGCATAGAGAGGGAGATGCTTGCACTCAGTCCGCATCCAACAGGCAATTGACAAGCAGCAGGTGTATGTGATGACCTAGGGCCAAAGGAAGAATATTAACTGTGCATTGGCAAGGTGGGATAGTGGTGATGGTGATTCCCCTCCTCCGAGTTCCTTCAAATATGCGCCATAGTCACCAGAGCTGCTACAGTCCAAGATGTCACTGTGCCAAGCCCCAAGACTTGCAGAGCAGGCAAGTCTTGCACCAATCTTCGTTTCGAGCCATCCAGCCATGTTTTGCCATTTCCCCCTCCTCCCTGGATAGCAGGAAGAGAGGGAAACTGGATCCTTCTGAACATTCCAGCTCTGGCTCGGAGGAGCCAAGCCCAGTCCCTGAATCCCACACCCTGGAGGGGGGCCACCCGGAGGCCCAGAGTCCACAAGCGGTTCCATCACCACCCTCTCCTGCCAACTCTTCACATGACGGAACAACTTTTGGCTTTCTCCTTCTTAAAAGTAGAAGAAATGAGCTCCGATCGGCTGGGAAGACGGAGAAGTCTCTTGGGAAAGCTTCGGGTGGGGCTCTTGGGGGGCCCTGGGAGGCCAGGCTTGGTGAGACAGAGGGACGCCACTGTCCGGAAGATGCTGTGGACACTCTTCTCTGATGTGAAGGCGGAGCATTCCAAGTAACTTTCTGCTCCCAGCTGCTTGGCTACAGAACAACCCTGGAAAGGAAAAGAGGCATTAGGACTCCCCTTAGGGTAGTGATGGCTAACCTTTTCGGCACCAAGTGCCCAAAGCCCATGTGCGTTAACCCCCAAAATGCAATGCACACATGCCCCAACCCCGTTCATGCGGACACGTCTCCTGTGCGTGCGCCCCACCACCTGCTCATGCGCGGCAGAGACCCGAAGACCAGCTGGTTGGCAGGAGGCGCATGTGCATGCGCAGCAGGAGCTGAGCTGGGGTAACGGCTCACATGCCCACAGAGGTTCGCCATCACAGCCTTAGCGCTTTTACAGAACAAACACCAGGCTCATGGTAAGGTCTTCGGGGGCCGTAGAGGAATCAGGACATGGAGGAATAAGAGGTCCTCCCATGGGAGGACTGGATTATTATCCTCATCCTTCAGGAGCTGACCAAGCAAAATGACTTTTCTCACTCCGCCAGGGGGCTTTTCAAGTTCCTTTGGCAAAGAAGGGAACAATAGCCACCAACACTGATGCAATACTGCTTAGAATAGAAATCAGTAATCTAGTGTCCTCTGGGATTTTAGACTACAGTTCTCACAACAGCAATAGCCCTTAGACTTATCTACCGCTTCATAGAGCGTTACAGCCCTGTCTAAGCGGTTTACAGCAGCGCCCTTTCCCCCCAACTATTTGGGCACCAGGGACCAGCAGCATGGAGAGAGGACCAGAGGGGGGGCGTAGTTTCACATGCTGCCTGTATCCCGCAGATAGGTTGTGCCTGGTTTCTGGCATCCCAAGATCTAGTGCCAGTCCACAGACCAGAGGTTGGAAACTCCTGGTTTACAGAGTCAGCATATTGCCCCCAACAATCTGGGTACTCAGAAGGATGGAAGGCTGAGTCAACCTTGAGCCGTTAGGATCAATTTAACCTGCAATACTGCATTCTAACCACTGCGTCACCATGGCTCTTAATTTTCAGTTTTCCTTGATGAATCTTAGGAGAACTACTGGTCCAAACCATTTAGATGAGTATACCAGGTTTCTGCCTCCGGCCTAGAATCATCATCACTGGATTAACTTTATGGATTTAGAGTTATCTGGCCACTTATCTCAAGTACATGACTCGGATAACAAACAGGGTGTTTGCAGGAAATTGGCGTGATCCAGCAGTGGTTTTATATTCTTATAGAAATAATGCTTCATTGCAGGCATTTCCAATAACACAGCAATACTAGAAGGTGAACGATGACAAGCTCATTAGCATATGCAAGCCTTAAGTCTAGCATCCCTGATACTATTTTAGTCATCTTGGAAAGAAGAAGAAAAAGATAAACTAGAACAAGTTTGAAAATGAGGAAGCCTGATGCCCCAGGAAAAATCCGGGTTGAAAGAATTGCCAATAGATATCCAGACCAGCACCAACATCCTATATTGCCTCACCTGTTCATAAGAGACTGGGACTTGCTTTTGGTGAGACAACTCCATCAGAGTGCTGAGGTCAGTGCGCAGGTCTGTCTTGCATCCTATCAGCAGCACACGGGTATTGTGACAATAGTCCAAGATTTCAGTCTTCCACTGGAAAGAAAAAGCACAGTGAAAGAAACGTTAGAGTCATTTAATACAAGTCTTAAGAGCACATCTTGGTTAGAGAAACTGCCCTGATCTGCCATTGCAATGCCCTGCTATCTAGGCCGTTTAAAAAAAATACACCGCAAAGCAAAGTAATCAAACAATTGGTGTCACCATTTCCCTTTTTGTCACAATGAGTGCAGGCTTTTTAAATATCAAATGTTATTTAAATATTAAGATCCTTTCAAATGCACACAGAAGAAATCACTATAGCTTCCTTGATCTCAATAGTTCTAATTCTGAGCTGAGTTGCACTGAATTCAAACCCATTCTTCTGAAATTAGGGAAAAGAAACTTATTGGGTGACATTTCTCACAAATGCAATATCCGTACCTAATAGGAAACCTTCAGAGTCTCAAACTTGTGGTCTTGATTATGGTGGTACACATTTTTTAAAAAACCTGTAGAATCTCCTTCTCAAAATACAACAAGCTTCTTACAATCCCTTTACAGGCCTATATCCAGAGTATTCAAAATGTTTGCTATAACAATGAAATTTATTTTATGGCAAAAAAGCAAAATAATGCCATACAAAGTAAGTAATTACAGTATATGAACTGTATTTAAAACTTCTGTATTACTTTTAAAATAGGGTTTTAAAACTGGAGCTATTTCTTTGTTCTGGTCCACCCTACTTTTGGTGATGTTAGCTTCTCTCTCCTCAGTGCCTCAAAGTCACTCATATTTTCTCCCCCCCCCCTTTAAAAATAACATCCTCAAAGCTTTAGATCAGGGGTCTTCAAACTTGACTGCTTTAAAGACTTGTGAACTTCAACTCCCAGAATTCCTCCTCCAGCCATGTTAGCTCAGGAATTCTGGGAGTTGAAATCCACAAGTCTTGAACTTGCCAAGTTTGAAGACCCTTGCTTTAGATCAAGTCAAGTCCCAGTAGGCAGGACAATGGAATCCTCTAGCCAGGTCACACCTTCCTTACCTTTTTCATTGCACTATCCATGGTCTCAGGACGACTGACATCAAAACAGAGCAGGACGGCATCTGAATCACTATAGCACAGGGGGCGCACGTTGTCATAATATGGGGATCCTACGAGAAGCAGTGAGAAAAGCCATGAAGTGACTCAACACGCCCTTCTCTTCCCCTTTGCCAATATTACTGAGGGGGGAAAAAAGTTGCTTGCTCCAATGCCAGATGATAAAACTTCCCAGTGCTGGGATTAGATGCACTTCCAGGTTTTGTGCTTTTAACACCCCCACCCCCCCAAAGGAATAACATGAAAAAGTAACAGGAGTCAGAAATCTGCAGGGCTTTGCTTACTCACTCCCATCCTTCATATCCCCAGGAAATAGTTCAACCGCGTTTTACATAACAAAGTCCATTTCCTCTTTCACACCTGACATATAAGCAATACTGAATGCGAAAAAAAGGGATACAGGCATTTCCAATTACAGAGATTTACGAGGAGGTATGTAGCTTAGAGGTTAGAATGGAGTCGCCTAGTAACATTTCTCATTAAACATGGAGAAAAATGAGTTGTGCGTGTTCCAGGCATGTCATACATGCAGGAACAGAGAATGGTCTATGGCGATGTAGTGTTGGCTGGCTGCAAAGTGAGGGAGAGATGAATAATATACACAGGCTATTCCCCCCCCCCGCAGGAACCGCAGCATCCAAAATGTTGCAGCCCAGACGCTTCGTGCCTAGAATAACAATCAGCCCCTGGTTCCCTGCACCAGCACAATCACCATGACAACAAGGGGATCCAAATAGCCAGGGTCCCCCCACTTACAGTCCCCTTCAAAAGAGGGGATGATGCCCATCCCTAGTTGCTAGGAGAACTCTCTACTTGGCACCTCCTCCATCACACATACAATACTTTCAAGAGCCCCCTTATTATAAAGGGTTGCTTTGCCCTCTTGGTTCCTCTTGCAGAATCCACTGAACCCCTTTGCCCTGGGATTCTTCCTCAATGTGCATGAAAAATGGGAAAATCTCACACATACACACCCCACATTCCGGGAGAGAAGAAATGAAGGGGTGGAGAAAATAGATGGGAGGGGGCTCAACAGCCTTCATAGGATTTATCAGAAGGACTGGGGAAAAAGCAGGTGCAAGCAGTAGAAGGGGTGGGACTGCTGCATTACTTAAAAGGCTGAGATACCAGAGCATCTTATTTAAGGAGCTAGAGAAAGTCTCTAGCCCAGGTTTGAAATCTCAAAATAGATGTTTAGCGCCACTTCCCTTTAAGAATGGTTCAGAGGTGGTATTTGGTCAAGATGCAAACCTTAAAGTCTTACTCTTACCAATCTCTTCTAGTTTCACATCATACCCCCTCAATATAAATCCTTAAAGAGATATTAGTTTCTGCATATAAATGCAAAAATATCTTCCAATCCAAGACTGCAACACTACAATACACAAAACACATTATCCTTTCTTTGTGCTAAAGCTGTGAAATACACATATATGGTTTAACTTGCCTCAAAAACTACCTCTAAGCCAGACCATATATTGTTCCTTCCCAGTTATGACAAAAAGCACCTTCATGCATTTCTACCTGCAATATAGTCTTCCTGACCTCAAAACTAAACAGACTAATAAGTCTTCTGCCTCCCCCTACCTCCCTTAGAAACAGACAAGATCTCCTCATTTCATACACCAGGTAGTAATCAGTAGCAAAGAATTTTCAGGATTGATATCCTTGGCCAGCTACTAAGTCCTACACAAGACAGTCCTTCAGTTAGACCACTCCATTGCAGCATAAAGAGAAAATGTGGGTCGGTCCTGAGCAGCAGCCAAGCACAGAAGTAAAAGAGATGCCTTACCAGATGTGTCCCACAGACTGAGCTCCACCCGTTGCTCCTCCGTTTCCAGGCATGCTGTGTAGTTCTCAAAAACAGTGGGCACGTAGGTCTAGAATAAAGGGAAGATAGAGAAGAATCATCCGGTGGACACAGCAATCTTTTATGTTGCGTGTGTATTTATTGGAAGAAGGGGGGGGGGGGGCTTGGCCAAAACGGCCTTCCTAGCTCCAAAATGAGCAGAAATGGAGATGGGGGGGCGGGCGGGTGTCAGCTCCTGCGTAGGACTTGCACACAGCCCGAAATCGTAATTACCATCAAGCAAGCAACAGAGATGGTCAGTGAATACCTCCGCAACTCAAGCCGCTTGCAGGAGGGAGGGAGGGAAATACCGACAGGCTGCAAACCGATGAAATTGGCAGCAGTCCGCAACCCGCCCCGAAACAACGGAGACCCCTTGGCGCGCCAAGTAGTCCAGGAAAGCTACAAGGGGCTCCCAAATCTGCGCAGAGGCGGAAACCGGTGCTTTGCAAGAGAACCGGGCTTAGGTAAGGCAGAGCAAGCCCTAGAGAAGGGCCGAGACCCACGTGATGCCATTCCAGCGAAGTCGGATCTCCCGGCTGAAGGGAAAACCGCATGGCAGGAAAGCCCCTCCGAGGTATCCCGCATGAGGGACGCATCCAATTCCCCGCGAAACAAGAAGAGGCGCAAAAGAACGCGCGGGTGCCAAAGCCGCTGGGGAAGCGCAAAATAACGCTCCCTCCCCACCCTCCCCAAGCCGGCTTTTCCTCTTACCTCCGGGTAGCAGTCTTTGGCCAGCACCTGAAGCATGGCCGTCTTGCCGCAATGTACATCCCCCACCAGAACCAACTTGCACCGGGCCACTACTGGCTGAGGAGTCCTTCTCTCTCTCATGGCGGTGGTAAACGAAGCGGGCGGCGGCAGGCAGTTACAATACCAGCGTTCGCGACTTGCAGCAAAATCCCAGCACTCCCACCCGCCGGCTAAATTAATACAGCGGGCGGGGCAGGGAGTCCTAATAGGGAATGTGGGTAGCCAATGAAACGTAGAGTTGGGCACCGATCAGCCAATCAGAAGAAGCTGGCCCAATGACCAGCTCTTGGAGGAGGAAGCTGAGTCAGAGTTTCCCCGCCCGCCGCCCCGCAACCTCCGTTCTTACCTGGTCGGGTCATTTTTTGCTACGGGAGTCAATCATCGGCCAAGAGGCGATTTATCACCCACGCTGATAAGGACTTCCCCGTGTTTGTTTTTCCATAGAGTACGCAGAATTAGAGCCGTCGCTCCGTCCGTGATAAAAGAGGTAGAGTCTTTCAATAAAACAATGGGTGATTCAGACTTCTTCCCGCACCTACCTTCGCCAGCCGCGGCAGGAGGAAGATGAGGAAGATGCCTTGACAAACCTTTCGGAAACACCTGGAGACGAAGAACAGCCTCTTCGATGTACTCCAGAGCCTGCCCTCGTGTTTTCATGTGATCCATTTCTAAAGAGCGCAGGGTGTGTGTGTGTGAGGGGGGGTGTTCCGCTTTCTGCCAGGCCAAACACAGCCTTTCGGATGGTCTGCACGTGTGGCCCCCAAATAACGTAAGGTGTGGGAGAAGGACCACCTGCCCTGTTATTGGGGTCACTTAAGGCTGCCGTGAGCATACACCCCCCAAACGGGCTTCAAACTTGATTGCAGAAAGTACGACTTCAGCAACAGAATGGTCAATGCCTGGAATGACTCTATTCTTACATTCTTAACCCCCATTCCTTTAACCTGAAACTATCCACTATTGACCTCACCCCATTCCTAAGAGGTTAGTAGGGGCCTGCATAAGTGCACTATCGTGCCTCCTGTCCTATTGTCCCCAATTATTCGTACCTATTTCCTGTATTCTTACTCATGTTTACACTTATATCTATTATCTTGTAAGCTATTGACAAATCAAATAAAAAAATAAATAAATAAATAAAAATAAAAGACTCTCCCACTCTGCCAAAGTGACTCCCATCGCCCAACTTATTTTGCAAAATTAGGCCAGATCAGGCAGCAGATCTCCAAGTTATTAGGGCTGGGAAGGATGGCAAGGTAATTTTGCTAGGGGGGGCGGGAGGGAGGAAAAGTAGATCTTTAGGCACCAGGTCTCCTATCCAGAGGTCTTCCACAATTGGAAAACTGTTGGGGGAAGGGAAGTGGGAGGGAAGGTGCTTGTTAGTGCCACCCTTCAGGGTGCAACTGCTTCCTGTTCCAAAGGTTTGGGCGAGGCCATTATTTGACATCTGTCCAGTGAGGAGAGCTGAATATACAGTATGTTTCACGATATGTTCAATGTTCTTCAACCCAACTGACACCCAAAATGCATGCTTTTCCTCCATCCTTCCCCTCTCTTGCACGTGCTGACAAGAGAAGTGGGGAAATCAGGTCCCCTTCTCTCTCCTTGCAGCTGTTCCCATGGCTGACAGAAACAGGAGAGAGATGCATTAAAGGTAAGATCCTTTGGTTCCAGTTCTCTGATTCCATAGAGCAGTGCTTTTCAAATGGGGAACTCTGGGACTTGAAGTTCATATATCTTAAAGTGGCCATGTTTGAAAAACAGTGCCATGGAGTGATGCTAAGGGGAATTACAGAATTGACACCTGAAGATCCAGGCTGGCAGAGAAGGCTTTCTTCATCCTACCTCTCAGTATCATGTCAACAGAACCCCTTGTTCTATTTCATTACTAAAGTAGAAGAGTCAACACTGCAGTCAACACAGAAGAACTTGCTTTCCTTCCAGCTTTCATACTGGAGAACAGTATACTTCAGTGCTATTGTGCAAAACAGTCCTAAGTTTGTTGGGTCAGTGACTGAGTATTGTTTTTCTTTCAGGGGTCCTACATTAGAGGAAATGTGGAGATAGATACATATGGTTTTCACCTAGAAAACCAGCCTGCACAAGTATATGTGTAGTCATGTGATTCAAATGTGCAGTGGAATTTGCTTGTGGAAAGTGTCAAGTGTTCATAAATTCAGAAAGGTGCACACAAGTTTTTCAGCACTGATATTTTAAATATAATTCTGAGACCAGGTTCTCAGAGTGTATTAAATGTTTAGAGAGCTCAGACTGAAAGCAAGGTTTATAAGTGTTAATTGTTAAAAATAATACAGGTTATCCTCATTTAGTGGCAACAATTGCGACATTTAAATGAAACAATGGCTGTGGCTTATGATCCTACATCAGCTTTCCTTTGCTTTAGAGACCTGCTGAGATTGTAAAAAATAGGATTGGTCATAAAATTACTTTTTAATCACTTTCATAATTCTGAACAGTTGCTACATGAGGCATTCACTAAAAGAGACAGTTAAATGAGGCACTTGCTAAATGAAGACTACCTGTAATTATTCCAAGTCCCACTAATAGCCATGTACCCAATGTACTCAAACCAGCAGTGGCTCTTCAAGTCTACAGTCAGAGGTCTCTTGGGACTTTCCTTAGGTCTGAGTTAAGTGCTCCTTCTCCCCAGTCCACAAAGAACTATATTGGCTTGTGATGTGTTATCCTCATCACATGCCTCTTCTGCGTGCATTCTCAATTACTGTGGTGCCCTGACTTTTCCAATGGGTGACTAAGTCTAACAGGTGTTCCACACCTTCAGGCTAGTCTTAGATACTATTTCAGCACTGGAACAGCCAAGAATGATCTAAGCTTATCTAACTCCGGAGATGAGAAAAAAGGGAAAGGAGTGTTGTGAGGATGATTGAAAAAAAAAAAAAACAAGGTTTCAGGCCATATTTTATTGTAGTTTGGCACACATTCTCCTGTAGAATTTCAGATCCCTTTTTACTACTCAACTGAGACAACTGAGATCCAATTGGTCTGCAAATCATGTGTTTTTGCACCAAACTGTAGTCTCTTCTCATGTAGTGGAGATCAAATGAATTTTTGCTTTTGTCTTCTCAAGTTTGACAATGTCTTGTTTCTGAATGGCATATTCACAGTTCTCTTGTTTTACTTTCGTAACGCTCCCATAAGGAAAATTATTGGCTGAGAGTTATTGGTTATCTGAAGTATATTACTGAGCATGGAATATAATCCAGGCCTCTTAAACCTACATGCAGCAGTTAGTTCACTGCAACAAGCAAGTCAAAATCTGAACAGGCTGTGAAAAAAGTGCTAGGATCAACTTGTTAGCAACCAAGATATACTGCTTGGTTCTTAAAGCTGAATCATAGACACAGGTCATATTGCACAGTGCTGACCTAATCCAGTGATAAATCAGCAGCCTCTGGTGTATTATGGCCAGGCAGAACTGTTTGAGAATAATATCCCACTTCCAGAGAATTGTATCCCCACACACAGTGGGTATGTTCCAGTGGTGGGATGCTGCTGGTTCGGATTGGTTCTAAGTGAACCAGTAGCTCTGATGATCAGCTGGCCCCGCCCACCTGCCTTCGCCCTATCCTGTCCTATATTTCCGCATTTTTCAGCTCAGCTGATTCGTACGGCACAGTGGATTCCCGCGCCTCAGCTGTTTTACTTACCAGGGCTCCCCTAGAAGGTAAGGTATAGTGCTTGAAATTGGTGTATTTTGAATACTGCATGCAAAGCACTCATAGAACCGGTAGTAAAAATTTTGAATCCCATCACTGGTGTGTTCCTGTCCATGCACACCCTGTCAACAATAACAGCTATGGGTAAAAGCTGTACATTTACTAAAGCTAAGAACCACAGCTTTCCTTCAGTTCCCAAAATTGGATAGCAAGCAAGTGTGTATCCTGTTTCATTATGAACCATGTAGCAGACTGGCCTGCCTCTTCATGTGAATGCTATTAATGTGTGGAGAACATGAGTTCTTCCACGAATCTGCCATAACCTTCTATATTAGGATGTAGCTGAAGGTCAAATATATGTAAGAGGCTGCATATGGCTTTGTTACCTAGTTGTAAACGAAGAGTAGAAGGTGCAAGGTCTTCCTTATTCAACATTCCTGGAGGAAGCAAGGGTAAACTAATAGGCAGTAGCAGTAATAAATATGATTTCTGGACTCTCTGACCTTCTGCTAATGCTAAAATTTGAGTAGACAGTCCTCATACTTCTTCAAATATAGCTTGAAGATAGGGATTGATGAGATTTCTGGTATTAATCTGTTTAGGAACAAATTTTGGTTGCATACTGCCAGCAAATCCATGAGAGAATTCATGGCAGCTATAGTATAATTCAACTAGCATTTATCGTTCCTAGAGAAGAAATCTGTCATGACACAAACTCCACTTTCTAAGCTATTCTAAATTGTTCTAATAACTGGATAAGGGCTGTCAGTGGGGACATCGTATGCCAGTATAGTTTTCTGCTGACTGCAAGGTAATAGATGCTATTTCAGCTCAGGAGTGGAGGAAAGTCTGCTTCAAACCACTGCAGTCTTCCGACCTCCTTCCTAGATGCTGTGTAAGAAAGCCTAACAGCTTATGATCTCTATTGGTATTATCAAAATGATAAGGCAAACCGGAGGAGTAATACCTCCTTAAAAAACCTTGGTCCACTGGCCCGGCTGGTAGCACCTGGTAAGGGCCCCTTTCCAGGGTTACAGGAGAAGATGGTCAACAGTTTTGAAGCAGTGGTGGGATTCAAAAAGTTTTATCGCTGGTTTGGTGGGAGTGGCTTAGTGGGCATGCTTTATTTATTTATTTTATTTTTCTATTTATTTTATTTGGTTTGTCAATTGCTTACAAGATAATAGGTATAAGTAAAAACATAGTTATGAATACATGGATACATATAAGAAAAATAAAATATAAAAGAAACAATAGGCCAGGGACAGAAGGCATTTTGGTGCTCTTATGCACGCCCCCTACAGACCTCTTAGGAAAGGGGTGAGGTCAATAGTAGACAGTCTAAGGTTAAAGTTTTTGGGGTTTGGGGAAGCTTTGGGTGCATGCACACTCTTTTTCCCTCCCTGCCATTTCTTCATCTCATTCTCAACCCATATCTGAGGCAACTTTATAATTCTTTTGGTGTTAAAGCTGTTTTTTCCTCCTTAAGCCAGTGACAAGCCATCTAGTTTTATCAAAGGTGTGATCCAATGTGTTTCACTGACCATTCTGTCAATGCAAGAAGCGAATAATGTTTGGGGAAGGGTGATTAACCTAGCATTTACTGTATTGGCACATTAGGGTGATGCAGTTATATCTCCCCATGCCTGAGAAATGTTCTTAAAGTCCTCCCATTTTTTGCATGAGGGGAGTAGTTGAGACCAGTTTGTTTTCATGTTGTTCGCTGCTGACTTTGTTGGATTTATCCCCCAAACCAGGATGGGCAGGATAGAAATTGGCATTGGAGTAATAATTTTATGATGATACAGTTTTCTGTCAAGGCAGAGAATGGTGGGGACCACTTAACTTGGCAGGGGTAAAGGTTCTTGCTGTGGAGTTCAAGGGCAAGAGAACTAACCCCAGCCAGCAAGCATGACAGGAAATTCCCTGTATGTAATTCTTCTGAAATGATTTGGGAAGTTCCCCAAATAATTTGTAATGGAAAGTAACTTGGAATTAATAGACTTGTTTTTGCCTGCATGCCTAGATCAAGGAAGTGTGAAATCTTCTGCTTTCTATTTTAAGGGTTGATTCACAGCCTGCCTGTAAATTAGCCATTTCAGACAATTCACATCAGTTTGTAGACTTGCTGCAAACAGTATGTCTGAGAATTGTGAGATGGGAATTAAAAATTTAAAAAGTGTGCATGGGCAATCGAGTGTGCCAAAAATGTATACTTTGTGGCACAAGGGGGAAAAATGAGATATTGAACTATGAAGATACCTTAAAGATATGAAGAGCCATGGTGGCGCAGTGGTTAGAATGCAGTACCTCAGGCTACTTCTGCTGAATGCCGGCTGCCTGCAATTTGCCAGTTCAAATCCCACCAGGCTCAAGGTGGACTCAGCCTTCCATCCTTCCGAGGTGGATAAAACGAGGACCCAGATTGTTGGGGACAATATGGTGACTTTGTAAGCTGCTTAGAGAGGGCTGTAAAACACTGTGAAGCAGTATATAAGTCTAAGTGCTATTGCTATTAAATGCCATCGATTATTATAAATTGCACTTACTTCCTGTTTACTGGCTCCATTTTGAAAGCCAAGAAATGAAACTTGGAATGCTAATAGTCTTCTTGTAACTAGGACCAGCCCTTCTCCAGGTTAAACACATCCACAGTGACAGTCACTGCCTTCAGAATGGTGGCAGTGATTAGACTTGATTGACTTTTGGACTTGATTGTTTCCTCAGGTATATTTACAGTAGGCATGAATAGGCTTTTTATTTTTATTGGGTAGCCTTGTATACTTTTTAACTTCTCTGTCTTTAATCCATGACTGTATGTATGTTTTAATAAACTTAAGGGTGGGTGATTACAAATAACCCTTGACTTATGACCACAATTGAACCCAAAATTTCTAAGTGAGACATTTGTTAAGTAATTTCCCCCATTTTGTTGCCATGGTTGTTAAGTTAGAATTATGGCTTCCTCGTTGACTTTGTTTTGTCAGAAGATTGCAAAAGATGATCACATGATCCCGGGACTCTGCAAACTGTTATAAATACGAGTCGGTTGCCGAGTATTCGAATTTTGATCATGTGACCATGGGGATGCTGCAACTGTCATAAATGTAAAAACCGGTGATGTCGTTTTTTTCAGTGCTGTTGTAACTTCGAAAGGTTACAATATAAACTGTTGTAAATCAAGGATTACCTATAATACTTTGCCTCTGCTAAGGTGCATGGAATGGGGATAGGGTTCTGATCACCTGATTCCCTTGCCATTTTATAACCAGTGACTGTCACTTCAGATTCCCTTGCCTTGGGCCTCCCTCAGTTGGTTCAATATATGTATCTACATTTTTGTTTAGAATGCTGATTTTCGGCAGCAGGAATATAAACTTTTAAGTGCATGTTTCCTTTGATGATTGAACTTAAAATATTTGCATAAATAACAAATTGGATACTTCAACAAAACATTTTATTCAAACTGTAGGCCATTTCATCACTGATACCTAAGTTGCAGGGATGCATTTTTGCTGTATACATTTGATTTATGCTGGAATTGAACAGAGTAGATTGCTCTTTAGGGGTTCATCCAGCTAGCCCAGCTATGGTCCTTTTCGAGAGATTCTATTCGTCTTAACCTATTGTTCATTTTATCAACAGGTGATGTTTAATTATCAATGATTTGTTTAGTAATAGTGTCCAATGCTGCTCCAATCTGTATAGAAGTTCTAAGCACAATAAATTAAAAACCATTAAAACGAACTAAACATGATGGTGGTTGACCAGATACTACAACTAGGGACCAGGGAAGAGATTCAATTTTTTAATAACTGGTTCTGTGGGTGTGGCTTAGTTGGTGGACTTGGCTTGGTGGTCATGTGACTGGCTGGACGTGGCCAACTCAACATCATTCACATCGAGGCACACTTCTCCTTACCTGGCCTCTCATGACTGTGGGGATGCTGCAACAGTCGTAATTGTGAAAAATGGTCATAAGTCACTTTTTTCAGTGCTATTGTAACTTTGAATAGTCACTCCACACAAGCAAAGTACCAGCCAAGGAGGGGAAAAAAACTCCAGAGAAGTTCCAGAGACAGGAAGTCTAGTCCTGCCAAGAATGTAATAAAGGTTAATGGAGAGGCAGTTTCAGTAAGCAACACCAGAATGTTTCCTTCCTGCCTTCCTTACAGGATTAGGCCAGTAATTTCTTCTAACAACCGGTTCTCTGAAACTGTTTAGAATGTTAACAACCGGTTCTAGTGAATAGGTGCAAACCTGTAGAATCCCACCCCTGCTAGGGGCCGAAAGCACACTGAAATAATAATACTCATTTATTCACTTTCACAGAGAGTTTGGGATATTCATATATAATTCAAGAGAAAGAATTTTTGGTAGAGCAGAAGCTATCCCTGAAAAGGCCTGTCACCTGCTCCACCACCCATATACCTTAGCAGGAGGTGGGACTGAAAATTGGACAGGTTGATTCTGTTTTGAGATGGTTGCCTTGTGTATCTCAGTGCTGCACTAATTCTTTATTATGTTATTTGTATCTATAATGCTGTTTCTCTCCCTCTCTCTCTCTCCCCCTATCTATCTATCTATCTATCTATCTATCTATCTATCTATCTATCTATCTATCTATCTATTATCTATCTATCTATCCTCTCTCTCTCCCCCCTCCTCTCTCTCTCTGCTTGTATCTGCACTTCTGCAAATCCTTTTAAGGAATATCTTGCTTCCTTGCTGTTATATCTGGCCCTGAGGTTTTTCAAATTCATCTATCTTTCAGTGACAAGAAAATAATTCAGTATTTTTGGTTACTATCAGTGGTTACTCCCATTCTAGGAAAAAAATATTGAAATCCACTAGAATTAGTAAATCTTATCCACCCTCTCTTCTTTCTTTCCTTCCTATTTATCTTACTGGCCTAAATTCAAGTTCTTCCCAAGAGTTAAGATAAGAACATCATTGCTTCCAGTAATATTATTGTAACCGCTTTTTTTTTTTTTGAAAGAAAAAAGCAACTACAATATGGCTTCTAGATATGCTGTTTAGTATAGGATTCCCTGCCAGTTGCTTGCCAAAAATGATCAATGAAACTCCCATTGGAATCTTATGTTTCAATACCAGGGTGCAACAGTGGATTTCTCCTATCAACCTTCTAATTTTGGCCCAAACTTGTCCCACTAACTATTTATTTAAATGCAATATTTTATAATGTTGCTTCTTCATTATCCTCAGCCCACAGGGGAGGCATCTTATAGTCTCTTGCTTGTTCCATGTTTAATACAGTGCTTTCTCTTTCCTGCCTAGACATATTTTGTTGTAGACCCAGTCAAGTACATCTGTCCATGTAATGTCTGATACTTTCTGAAGCCTTTAGCAGCTAATAATCCAGGTTCCTTATACATGTGGATTAGTGTTCTTTTGAAAGAATACTGGGCCTGTTTTTTAAAATGTTTTTTTTTTTTTTTGAGAGTGCTAATCTTAAGGGAGATTTAAAGTGGAAGCCACATTCGGCCAGCGGTGGATTGCTGGTTTTGGTCACCAGTGAGAGTATTACAGGCTCTTTACTGCCTCTGTTTTGTATGGCCATACCTTTTAGGGTTAACATTCTGCTAGCTCTTAAACTGTTTTGCTTATTCCACAGGATATTTCTAGGTGCTAGTGGTCATGGCCGCTCCCTGCCAACTCTGATAATTCTTGGCAAGCATGGCAGAGGATGAAACTTGCTTGTTATCAAACAGCCGCTCCCTCTTTATCCGGTACCACTCTTCCGTGGCTCTTGACCTGCCTAACGGGTCAGAGGTACAACAGAAGGGTAAGGAATGAAGCAAGGAGAGGGTTGTTTTGGGTTTTTTTTGAGAAAGTCATCATGGCCACAAACACTTTCATAAGACTTCAGAAACGAAGAAGTGTGGCAGCTGAACTTGACTGAGTCATTCGGTGCAATGCAGGCTGCTAGAGGAAAGGTTAACAGGTTGGAAAAGGAGGGATAGCAATCTATGGCAATCTATGGCAAAACATATTCCTAGATGCACTTGTCCTTCACTTGGTGAAAAAGAATGGCGGCTCAGAGAGATCAGTGAATTGAAAGAAGTCAGATTTTGATTACTTAAATTTTCTGTATCTTGCCCCTAAGCCTCCCTTCCATCATCTGGAGATTTTATTACTGTATACAGGTAGAACTTGCTTAATAACTGGTTGCTTAGCAACTGTTTAAAATTACAATAGACCTCTCCAGAGCTACCGGTAATTACAACCCGTTTTGAAAGTTCTGACCGCCACA
The DNA here is from genome assembly GCA_023653725.1 of Bungarus multicinctus. Taxonomy (NCBI): domain Eukaryota; kingdom Metazoa; phylum Chordata; class Lepidosauria; order Squamata; family Elapidae; genus Bungarus; species Bungarus multicinctus. The sequence goes on from CM042834.1 coordinate 143,464,670, forward strand.
CTCCTCGAGGGTTATTATATGACTGAATTTTGGGTGCTTGGCAAGCAGTTTGCATTTTACAGCTGTTTGCAGTGCCCCCTGGTTATGTAACCGTGATTTTCAGCACCTTTTGTAGGTTTCTAGTGTTTATTTCCAGTTTTTGGCAAAAAGTAATCATTGGGGAACAACTGACTTGCTTAATGACCAGCGTGTTCACTTAACCGCCACCACAAAAAGATCATAAATTTGAGTACAGTCACGTGGTGAACCACTTAGCCAGCACCATGACTTACAACTGTAAGAGCCAGTTTGGTCTGGTGATTAAGATAGCAGGCTAGAAAGTGGAAGATCACAAGTTCAAGTCCTGATTTAGTCATGAAAGACGGCTAGGTGACTTCGGGCCAGTCACTCTTTCTCAGCCCAATCCACCTCACAGGGTGGTGGTGGTTGTTGTTGGAAAAATAGGAGGAAAGTGTGTTGGATATGTTCACCGCCTTATTTGTAAACATAATAAAGGGGTATAAATAAATAATAAACAAATTAAAAAATTTTCCTGTCTCAATTAGAGTTGTAAGTCAAAGACTACCTGTATAGTTTGGCAAATTAAAGGAGGTGTTATTAATCAGGGTCTCTATGCATTCAACATTAGCATGAAGTTCAAAATGGCTCCTTCTTCGTGCCAGTATGTACCTTTCTTGGTGAACAACTGGCCAGCCACAGAGGAGGAAACAAAATGGCTTGTCATGCTATCAAGGTGTGCTACGTAATAACCAGCAGTAGTAGATGAAGAGCAGCACAAAGATTGCTTTGGGGGAAAAAAAAACAATATATAGCCCAGTCAGCTGAAAGCACCTTGTGAGGCGCTGGATAAAGTGGGAGGGATCTTCCTAAAATTTCATCTTCACTTTGTAGGAAGACATATCCTTCGGGGTTCCATTCCAAGTGGGGAAAAAGACACTGGAAAAATGGAAGCTGCTTGGAAAGAAAGTTTATGGATGAGTAGCAGAGGTGGGTATTCAGCAGGTTCTGACCAGTTCTGGGGAACCAGTAGTGGAAATTTTGAGTAGTTCGGAGAACCGGCAAATCCCACCTTTGACTGGAGATTTTACAGTATCCTTCCCCTGCCACGCTCCCCAAGCCATGCCCATAGAACTGGTAGTAAAAATTTTTGAATCCCACCACTGATGAACAGGATGGGTTCCTGGATAGAAAAGGGAGGAGGTGCTGAGAAGTCCCTAGGTTTTATGCCCTTTCTGGGCTTTGAACTTCCTGGGGCACAGGAAGAGTATCTAGATTGATTGCTATTGGAAGTCATAGTTAGCTTTGTAGGTTGTCTGTGTGCTAAGTTTGGTTGAAACTTGGTGGGTGGTGCAATGAAGGGCAATTCAATGGCTCTGCCTGAAGGAGGTAGATCTTTGTTATGTAGAATAGACTGGCCCAAGCCTTAATGGCTCATTAACAAAGTGGGGGGGGGGGCTGATTTTCTGTCTCTCTGAGTTTCTACTTCTCTTTTAGGGGAAATATTCTGCCTTTTTAGTATATCCTAAAATATTTCATTTTTCTAGGAGAGGGGTGGTTTTTAACTTCCAACAACTTAATGTTTCCTCTTCCTCTTCTGGGTTACCTTTCAAAAGAGCACCAGTTCTGAAATACTTGAACTAGTAGGGCCATGGATGCACACAGGAGCCACTGGGTGAAACGAAAGGAATGTCCCTGATACTCATTGCAATCTCTCTTTCATTCTTATGACTGCCGGGAGACAGGTGGCATGTTGATTTAATAAATTACTATCGTTATTTGGGTTATTTCTGAACACATGTTTAAAGAAAAAAGTCTAGTGCTCTTTTAGAAGAGAGCTAGAGCCACGATCAGATACAGCTTGGGTGAAAAAACACACCTCTGTAACCGTGATTTATCAGATAGGCAATATGAAAGGTGGTTAAGTCTCCTTCACACACATACTCTTTCCCACACAACTCTGCCCCACCATACATTAGGGAGAGGAATTGATTTTATTTATTTATTTATTTAATCCGCCGGTTTTATCTGCTGAAGAATAATGCTTAGTTGGGAGAAGCAAAACTGGAGAATCTACTAATCACTTTTCTTCAGTGTCCCAGATTAAAAGTATTAAAGATAGCCAACCTTCATTGGTCTTGCTTTGGAAGCACAGTCAATTTATGCTGGTGGTATTTTTCTGGAGGAAATCATGCTCATGCAGTCATGAAGAAGACCTTCCGTGTATGTGGGGTGAGCAGGGGTTGGAATGCAAGAAAAACTGACGTAGTTTTCATTGCAAGGAAAGAGGAAATCTTGCTTCTTGCTGTTGCTCTAGGACAGGGGTTGGACCTCAGGGACCACCAAACTCATTATTTTAAATCCCAGGGACCACTAACCGGTTCTGTAGGCATGGCCTAATTTGTGGGTGTGGCTTGGTGGTCATGTGACTGGCTGGACATGGCTTGTATGTAAATATTATAAATATTTATATAAATATTGAATTTTTTATTAAAAAAAGAGCAACTTTTACCTAAAATCAGGCAAAGCAGGCAGGAAGATTGAATCACAGAATCACAGATTCATTCAGAAATCTATCTATCTGCCATTGGCTAGCTCAGTCTGCCACATAAAATTTGCTTGCAAACAAACTCACAAAATTTGGTAGCTAGCAAACTCACAAAATTAACTCACAACACACCATGTATGTAAATATTGAATTTTTTATTTTAAAAAAGCAACTTTTATCCAAAATCAGCAAAGCAGGCAGATTGAATTGCTCACAGAATCATTCAGTGATCTGTCTATCTACCATCGGCTAGCTCAGTCTCTCAAATTTTCTTGCCGTGAGTCTGCACTGAATTTGCTTGCAAACAAACTTCAATCCATCACAATATCCATCACCCAAACATCCAACGTTAGGGATGCATGTCCCTTACTTCCTCCAGCCCCACTACTTCATATGTTAAATGCAAACTACTTAATGCAAGAAGCCTCGCAAATAAAATGCATGAATTCCTCATCCTTCTAAGATCAGCCACATTTGACATTATATTTGTCTGTGAGACATGGTTAAATGCATCTTTTCCAGACTCCATTACCACTACAAAAGAATATCAAGTTTTTCGGTCAGATTGCGAAATCCGTAGAGGTGTTGGAGTTGCTATATTCTTTAAAAAATCTCTAAACCTAAAAGAGATCCAAATTATACAAGAGCTTGCTCTTCCTGAGACCATCATCTGTGAATTGTCCTTAAACTTCTCAATCCGCTTCTTACTTTGCTATCGTGCCCCTAACTATGATATAATTCATTCAAGCAAGCTAACTTCATTACTGACATGGGCTGTCTCCTGCCCACACCCTCTCATTTTTCTTGGTGACCTCAACTTACCTCTTATAAATTGGACATTAAGTGAATGTACATCTGAACCCATTCATAAAACCACGTACAATACCGTTACCACACTAGGACTGGAACAACTAGTAACCAACAATACTAGACTTAACAACTGCCTCGATCTCATCTTCTGCAACAGTTTGAATTCAATTTATGGAATACAAATTAATGAACCCTTTTCCAACAGTGACCACAGCATGATTGACTTTTCTCTCAACATATGTTCTTACCATAATCACCATAACAACAGGATCCCCAACTTCAAAAAAGTCAACTATGATCTTATAGACCACGATCTCTCATCTCTTGATTGGCAAATTCTATTCACTGGATGTAATATTGTTGAAGACCATTACAACATATTTTTACTTGAAGTCAAAAGAGTCATCAAACTATATGTACCAATAACAACTCCCAAAAACAGAAAAAACAAATTACCCATAACAATAAGGAAGCTCCAATCCAAAAATCCCTTTGGCGGAAAAACAAATCTGGTCACGTTGCCAACTTTAAAAGCCGATACAAAAATTTATGCCACCAGATAAAAACTGAATGTACCAATTATCACACTAATCAAGAGGAAAACCTTCTATGCACCAATTCCACCCGCGCTTTCTTCAGTTTTGTAAACAACAAACTAAAAGACTCAAGGTTCATCCCACCACTAAAAGAACCAAATGGTAAAGACTGCAACGATGACACCATTAAAGCCAATCTCTTTAACACATTCTTTGGCTCAGTATTTGTAAACAGCAATGGATCATGCCCAATATTTCCTAGTCGAACCACAGACAACTACAACGATCTAATACATATCGATTTTACAGAAGACAATGTTGAAAAAGCACTATGCAATCTAAAACCATCTTTATCTATTGGACCAGACGGAGTTTGTTCCTACTTCTTAAAAAAGATATCCCTGCCATAGCAGAACCTCTAAGCATAATCTTTGAAAAATCTTTCAGGACCAGCTCCTTGCCAAATCTATGGTCACAAGCCACAGTCATTCCCATCTTCAAAAAGGGAGACCCCAGCCTAGTTGAAAATTACAAACTAATCTCTTTATGCTGCGTCACCTGTAAAGTCATGGAATCAATTATTAACCAATCCATTATCTTCCACTTAGAGACAAACAACCTACTCTCTAACAAACAGTTTGGCTTCAGAAGGAAACTGTCCTGTAATCTGCAACTCTTGCACTGTAAAAACATATGGACTACACAACTTGATCAGGGCAAAGCAATTGACGCAATTTACATAGACTTCTGTAAAGCCTTTGATTCAGTGGTACACAACAAACTACTCCTAAAATTATGGTCTTATGGTATCTCTGGATACCTGCATAACTGGATAGAAGCATTCCCGTCAAACAGGCAACAAATGGTCAAAATTGGGAGTGTCCTATCAAATCCTGTACCTGTCAAAAGTGGTGTCCCCCAAGGCAGTGTTCTAGGACCAACTCTCTTCATACTCTATATTAATGACCTCTGTGATTATATTAAGAGCAACTGCGTACTTTTCCCTGATGATGTAAAGCTATTCAACACCACTGACAATGCTGCTACCCTTCAAAAAGACCTCGACTATGTGTCAGAATGGTCAAACAAATGGCAACTTCAGATCTCAACAAGTAAATGCTCTGTCTTGCATATTGGCAAAAAAAATAAAATACAAGCTGAATAGTCAAGACCTTGTTGATGACACAAACTTTATCAAGGACCTTGGAGTACTCATCTCAAATGATCTAAGTGCTAGAGCCCACTGTAACTACATAGCCAAAAAGGCATTAAGAATTGTTAACCTAATTCTGCGTAGCTTTTTCTCTGGTAATATCACTTCACTAACTAGAGCATATAAAACATTTGCTAGACCAATACTTGAATACAGCTCATCAGCCTGGAATCCGCATTATATATCTGATGTTAATACAATTGAGAAAGTCCAGAAATATTTTACGAGAAGAGTCCTCCACTCCTCTACTCATAGCAGAATACCTTATGCCAGACTTGAAATTTTAGACCTAGACAACCTAGAACTACACCGCCTTCGGTTTGATCTAAGTATAGTACATAAAATTATATATTGCAATGTCCTACCTATCAATGAATATTTCAGCTTTAACCAAAACAATACAAGAGCACAAAATAGATATAAACTAAAGATAAACCACACCAAACTTGATTGCAGGAAATACGACTTCAGCAACAGAGTAGTCAATGTCTGGAATACTCTACCTGACTCTGTGGTTTCTTCCCCAAATCCCCAAATCTTCAACATTAGACTGTCTACTATTGACCTCACCCCTTTCCTATGAGGTCTGTAGGAGGCATGCATAAGCGCACCAAAACGTGCCTACCGTCCCTGTCCTATTGTTTTTTTTTTCTTATTCGTATCCATTTCATGTATTTATAACCATGTGTATACTTATACCTGTTATCTAATAATTGTTTGACAAAATAAATAAAATAAAAAATAAATAAATCCTAAGGGAGGTTTGGCTGTGCTTAGCTAGAAAGCAAGAAATCCAACCATTTCCTGCTTCCTAGCTAATCTAAATCTCCTGGTGCAGCAGAACAGATGATGGTCGGAAAAAGGAAAAATAGCAACTTGGCAGACAAGTTTGCCAGATAAGGAGTGAGTGGGCGGGGAGGGTTCCTGCAGGCCATGTGGGCTGAGCAGCCTTGTGTTTCTGGGCAGCCTGGATTAATTGCTTTGGGGGGGGTGCTCTGGGGGTGAGATTTCTCTGCGGCCGACCAAAATTTTCTCATGGCCCACCATGGGCCACAGCCCACCGGTTGGCGACCGCTGATTTAGGAGATTTCATCTTCCCTGAATGTAATCATTTGTAACTTTTAGCTGTTTAGCCACTAAGTCATGTCTGACTTTTCACAATCCTATAAACCATAGCATGTCAGCCCCCACCCCCTTCCAGCGTCTCCCAAAATCCACCCAAACCCATGGCTATCACGTTGATGACTAACAATCTCATTCTCTGCTCCTATTGCCTTCAATCTTTCCCAACATCAGGGTCTTTTTCAATGAGTCCTGTCTTCTCATTTGGTAGCCAAAGTACAGTTAGTCCTTGACATATGACCACAATTGAGCCTAACATTTCTATAGTTAAGTGAGACCCTTGTTAAGTGGGTTTTGCTCCATTTTACGACCTTCCTTGCCTCAGTTGTTAAGTGATGTTAGTAACCTGGTTGTTAAGTGAATCTGGTTTCCCCATTGACTTTGCTTGTCAGAAGGTTGCAAAAGGTGACAGTGCAACCATTTTGATCACATGGTCATGGGGATGCTGCAAAAGTCATAACCATGAAAAACTGTCATAAGTCACTTTTTTCAGCGCCATTGTATCTTTGAAAGGTCACTAAATGAATTGTAAGTTGAGAACTACCTGTATTTGAGCTTCAGGAGAGAAGGATGATTACTTCCTCCTCCCAGTACACGTGCAATGAGGAGAAACCCCTCTGTGAGCTAGAGAAGGAAGAAGTAAATTGAAGAGCCAACCCACCTCTCTTTAAAGTTTATTGTTTTCATGTTAATGATCCCTTACTCTGATTGACCTAATAACGTGAGCCTTTGTGAGAGCTTCGGGTACTTTAAATAAATACCGTAAAATAAATCTCAGGTAAGAAAGCAAAACTAACCTTGACACATCTGAAATTAGGGGATATATTTTCAAGATGATGTAACTTCCAAGCAGCCTCAATTTCTGGAATGGTTAGTGAAGAATTTACTTACTTTAGTTTCTTCAGAATGTCGCAGATGTTGCAATGCATATATTAAACATTAACTACTCGGAGAGAAAATTCCCTGGCTGATAAACTAAAGGTAAAAATACCCTCAAGTCCACCTTAGCCCTGGGTGGATGCCTTGTATTCTTGTAGTTTTCTTAGCATGATATGCCCTTGCTGTCTTCTGAAATTTCCTCATTTAGCCAGTTTCTCTGGAATTTCCAGGTGGGATCCTATCCAAGTATTAAGTAAGCCCAACTCTCCTTAGCTTCTGAGATCAGCAGAGTGATTAAAACACTCAAAACAGCAAGAGTACAAACAGTAAAATATAGCAATAAACAGCATGGGGAATATGGAAAAAATGTATGAATGCCATTATCCCTACAGAAAGTGGACGTTAAGAAAGTAAATTCCTATAACAATTTGCAGAAAAAGTGCCTCCTCTTAGGAAAGCTTTCAAAAGGCAGAGCCACAAAATTGAGGGGGCTTCTTTCTTGTGGCCAGCCATCTTACTTCATTTGGTAGAAATATCTGAAGGACACCTCCACATGTGGTCAAAGAAGGAAGAAGAGACTGATTATATCAGGATTCTCTTATTACTATTGTACAGCACTGTGCCACAAATCTGGTAATACGCCAGAAGTTACTAAATCCTAACTCCCAGAAGACCATGCTATCATGGCCAATGATGAGGAGAGCAGGGTCTTGATAATCTGCCATATCTATCTTTTGTTAACCATAGCACATTCCAATGTCTATACAGAGAACATTCTGTGGAAATCTTCAGGGACCTGACAGTGACGAGTTAAATTGGTGAAAATAAGTCACATGGGATGAGTAAACAAATCCAAGGTGAGGTTGTTTACTTGGGGTAATAATCCCAAGGTTACACCATTCAATTTCATAATACCTTCCTCTGTTTATTCTTTCTCTTCATTCTTCCCTTCCTCTCAATAAATAATGCAGACCAACCCATAATTGACAGGGAAATTTTATTACTTAATCCCCTTTGACTGCTGTTGCATCAGGGGAAAACAAGCTTTGGGCAGATTTACTTTCTGAATATTCATTTTAAGCCCATTTTAGTGAATATACACCCTTACATACCTGTTTCCCCAAAAATAAACCTATCCTGAAAATAAGCCCTAGCAGGTTTTATTCATGTACTTAATTTAAGCCCCAATCCCAAAATAAGCCCTATTTAAGAACCTGCACAGCTATCCACCTGCCCATTCCATCTGGTTGCTTGCAGTGCGTGGTCATGAGGCAAGGTGGAGTGGTAGTGGAGTTGCCCCGCACGGGCTTACCTCAGGGCCTCCCATCCAGACCATCCATGCTCTGACCTCTGCCTCATGGCAGCAGCAGCAGCAGCCATGTGTAGCAGGCGCCCAGGTGGCTGCCAGCCCACTTCTGCTTGCTCACAGTTGCAACGGAGCAGGAGTCCGAGCAATGTGTGGGTGCTGAGGCCGCAAGGCAAGGCAGGTGTTGGGGTGTGGATGGTCAGGCTGCGGGGTCCCTGAGGTAAACTGGTGCAGGGTGCATGGGGCAGCTCCACACCTTGGCTCATGGCCGTGGGACTAGCGTGTCACTCAGCCTCCTGCTCTGTTGCTGCTGCATGCAGAAGTGGGCTGGTGGCCATGCAGGGTCCTGCTGGATGGGACTGTTGGAGCCGCTGCTGCGAGACATCAAAGCATGGGAAGCCTGGCTGTGGAGGCCTGAGGCAAGCCAGTGCAAGGTGCATGGGGCAACATCACAATCCCGCCTCGCAGCGGCAGCACTGATACACCGTGTGGCCTCCTGCCCTACCACGAGCAAGCAGAAGTGGGACTTCTGTACATGGAGAAAAAAAAATAAAACACCCTCTGAAAATAAGCCCTAGTGCTTATTTTGGGGCCCAAAAGAAAATAAGCCCGATCTTATTTTCAAGGAAACAGGTAGCTAGAAAAATAAGATTAGTGTATCTGGATGAAAATATTTATAGCCACTAGGTGACAGCAAAGAACCAGAATTTTCTACATCTCTGCTGCCATGTAATGGTAACTTGGATGTTTGCAGTAGTTCTACATGAGAAAGCCAATGTACTTTCACATTCTTCCTAATTGACTCTACTGACCATAAAAGTTACTGAATCTCCTTTTCTTAGTTCTGATGAAAGAAACCAACAATTTTGAATCAACTCAGAAGAACACTGTGAAGTTGGGTAGAACAGGGGGACTTTCCTGCCCCCTAATTTGCATTTTCCTCCAGTTGCTTTCAGTCTTTAAGGAAGTAGAAGGTGCGACAGGGATGAAGTAGATGAGGCAGGGCAAAATTTTGGGGCCTCTTTTTTGTTCTGCTGGGGTTGTAGTAAATTGGGGATATTAGGTCTAGTAGAGGCTGTATTGTTTTAGTAAATTTCAATATTTTGCTATCCAGTGTTAGTAGCCTCACATCGGGGGTGGGGGGGGTCTTTAGAGGCTGCAAATAGGTGCTATGCTCTATGATATTGGCACTAGCTTATATGTTAGTTGATTGAGTACTTGGATTTTGTTGTGTTTTGTTTGGCAAACTTGAATACGGAGGAAGTGGAGGTGGGGAAAGAGATCTGTGTAGAATGACATGAATGTAGTGATGAATAGGAGAAAAATGCTGCACCGCAGAATTTCATTTTCTGCCAATGTTTTCCTGGCTTTGGGATCATACGTGGAAATTCTGATGATGTCAGTGTAAATGTACAACAGTAAAAAGCACCTTTGATGCCTGGAAATTGTGAAATGGAATGCTTGAACCCAAAGTCAGTTAGAAAGAGGAAAAAAAGTAGGTGGATTTGTTTTCCTTAGTAATCTCATATAGCTGGGTCTAGAAAGTCATATATGGAACAAATTTAGTGGCTAACCAGTAAAGTTGTTATTCAGGAAATCCTGCTTCCAATCTCATTTCAACCAAGAAGTATGTCTCAGATCTGCGTGTCATTTAAAATAATATTGAATCAATATTGTAAGAATTACTCAACAATTAAGGGGGCGTGCATAAGCGCACCAATGTGCCTACCGTCCCTGTCCCTATTGTTTCTTTTATATTTTATTTTTCTTATATGTATCCAGGTATTCATAACTATGTTATACTTATACCTATTATCTTGTAAGCAATTGACAAATAAAATAAATAAATAAAATAAATTGCCAAGGTGAGCATTGCAATAATTACCCAGCTATTTGTTTATTTAAAGTATGCATATATCCCACAGCTTCTTTATAGGCTAGAAAACAACCTTCCCTAAATAGCATGAGAGATAGGGAGGTTGAAAAAGGAATGGAAGGGACAATAAACATAAGTAATGTCTAATAAATGACAGATCAGCCCAGTTGACAAGAAAGCTGAGAAGAAGTGTTTCAAATTATTCAGAGACTCTACTTGTTGAATGAATTCGAAAATGAAAATGAGATGGGAAATTCCTTTGGTAGTTTCCAAAGCTCTGTATTTTTCCCAAGATTAGTATTAAAGATATTTTACTGTAGGCTTTGTAAAAGGAGAACCATGTTAATATATGGTAGTAAAAATGAGAAAGTGGTACTTTTTTCACACTAATACATTTTATTAAAAGGCATCATGAGCTGCAGCCCACTTTAGCAGATGCATAAAGGCTAGATTGATATAGATTTACTTAAGGGAGGAGAAGACAAGTGTGGTTGTGCAAAAGTAAGTTACCTCATCACAGTTTAAATCCTAATGCATTAAAAAGTGCATGCCTTTTAATTAAATTTCTTAATCGGAAAAGGTGCCACCAGACTTCTTCTGAATGTAAGAGTTGGAAGGGACCTCTGAGGTCTTCTAGTCCAACCCTGTTTGTTGTGGTCCACCGGCGGCCTGCAGAGCTGACAGCAGAGTCGGACATGGGGAGAAACATGGGCCAGACCTGGAGTCTGGGAAGGACTCAGATGAGGGATCTTCGTCCGACACAGTGGTGGGGCCAGGGTCATCTGAGAGCTATGTGCCAACTCCGGAGCCTCCAGAATCTGACATCAGTGAGGCAGAGGAACAAGTCTTTGTATGTCAGCCCCTCAAGATAGCCTGGGTCAAGAAACAGACACTGGATGGATTCTAGAACTGCTGTTTTTATTAATGTCAATATACAGAATCTTAAAAGCTTACCCAAAACCTTCACTGCTCCTTTTTAAGGACAAGATCAAGACAGGAATATGAGAATGGGTTGTCATTCTGTGCAATCTCACTATCCATCCTTCAATATTCATCCCTAAAGCCAAGTCACTTGATCCTTGGTGGCCCCAGTCTCCAGTTGTTGCTTCTGAATTCCAAGGCAATTTGTTATAAATTGTTCTCATTCATTATTTAATCAAAATGAGGTTGCCAAATTATTATACTGTATTGTATATAAGGAGGATCTGGGTAGGCCTGGTGGGGGATGAGGGGTGTCATTCTTTTTCAAAGATATGCAAACTGGATTTCAAGTTAGGCATCAGCTGTGAGTCCAGGAGAGAGGAGACAGGATACTATTTCTATGTGAGGGTCTGTCCTTAGAGCTGTGTCCCATAGGAAGGGAGACCCTCTGGATCAAATTGTGCTCTAGGAAGACTTGGGATAGCTCCTGCTGTACTGCATTCTCTGTTGCCCAATATCATCCCTGCTCCATTTGCTAGAGTTCATTGCCAGATAATCAGCAATTTCAACCAGCCTCTGGAGACATTTATTCTGGGACAACTCAGGAATTCAGAGCTGCTTTAGTAACCCTGGACCTGTCCCAAGTTATTGAAGGTTCAACACATACCAGTAGTCACACCTATTTGTCTCAGGGCAGTAGAACTGCAATCTGGAGATGAAGAATGTTACTGTTGATCCCTGTCAGGGTCAGATCACTTTTTGATTGCTTTTTGGCTTGCTGGTGCAGCTACCCCTGCAAAGAGGTAGGATCTGCTAAATTGGTCTATTCAGTCAACTAATGGACTCTGTAGGGCTTCAGAGAGGGCCTAATTCTAACCCTTGAAAATTTAGTAGGCAGTTTGATCAATCACATCTTGGAATGGGTAGGTGATATTGGGGTCTTGGATTGAACTGCTCCTATGTGGCCTCTCAACTGTGTCAATCCCAAAGTGCTCTTTGATTCTCCAAGGAACTCTGGGAGAAGTGCCAGAACAGATAACTAGAGCATTACTGAAGAAAGATGAGGAGTGAAATCCAACCAAACATGAATAAAAGCCCACACTGTAGATCACATCTTGGCAACAAGAATAGCAAAATGTATTTATTTCTCTGCTCTTATTGTGTATGCCAATAACTATCTGGCAGCCCTGATCAAGGATGATTTATTCCTTGCTGGAGAAGAACAATCCATAGGACCATCAGATGCTGTGAGAAATCGAGTGGATAAGGCCGCTATCTAGAAGATAATGTCTCTCTAATCTACTTGCAGTTGGACTCTTGACTGGGCATGTCTGGATGAGCAGTCTGAGGCATGGTCTTGTGATGGAATGATTGAGCCTATGACTCCCAAGGCAGTAAACAGGGTTCTTCAGATTATGAAACTGACCATTATTAAATCCATGTCCTTCTTGGCTTGTTAAATCTCCTTGAGAGGTATTTTGCTCTTGGATCCATGTTGTGATGTTACTTCAAGGGAGGAGTTGGTTTTACTGGCCTTAAAAGAAGGTAGGGAGGGGTGCATCCCGTCTCAAGAAACTATTGCTAGACCCAACAATTCTGGGCATCTTTAATCTCTGTTGTTCCTTTCTTAAGAGAAGGTGGTTTATTCTAATCTAGACCCATTTGGTTAAGTTTCAGACCAGGAATTAGTATGAAGATAACACTGATCACCTTTATTGATGACTTCTGGTGGAGCTAGCACTGGGGTGGCATGTCCATTCTGGTTCTCCTTGATTTCTCAGCAGGTTTTGATACCATTATACTTGGTACCTTTCTGAGATTATTATGGGGATTGGGAGCCAGGGGAGGGGTACATTGTATTGCACTGGTTCTCCTTTCCATGTGGGTGGGTTCCAGTTGGTGTTGAAAGAAGGGAGAGTCCAAGTCTGTAGCCTCCCACCCACCCCCCTATTTGTAGAATACTTAAGAGCTCAATACTCTCATGCTTTCTGTTTGCATCTACTTGAAATTATTGGGTGAGAACTTCAATTAGTTTGGAGTCTGGTACCATCGGCCTGCTGATGATATCGATCAATACGTCTCATCCCTAGGCTACCCAAGCAATGCTGTTGATGTCTTTGTGTGCTCTTATGACAACATTGTCTTCCAAGCTGGGTTGGTTGCCAGTCAGCTTCAATTCAAGGTGTTAGTTATCATTTATAAAGCTATTAAAGGGCTAGATCCTGGTCATTTCAGGGACCATGTAATTCTGATAATTCATGCCCTTCCTATGCAATATGGCAGTATGGACCTTTTGTGTGTTCCTTCACTTGAACAATGTGGTCTGTCAGCTCTAGAAAGCAGACCTTTTCTGTTGCAATGCCTGCTCTCCGTGTAGTGTTGCACACTGCTCAGAATTGTACGGTGTCATTGGCCTTCTAATCCCAAATTAAATAAAACAAAAAGGCAATGCTGTTCGCTTTCTACTTTCCCAGGGCCAAGTAATCATTCCATTCCTCTTCCCCACTTCCTTTTCAAGGCCAGAGTTAAATTCCCCTGACCTTAGCTACCGGTAGCTATGTAAGCCTTTCAAGTATGTAAGCCTTTCAACTATGTACCCTTCAGGTAGTCTTCGACTTAACAGTAGTTCATTTAGTGACCATTCAAAGTTGCAATGACACTGAAAAATGTGACTTATGACCGTTTTTCAAAGTTATGACCTTTGCAGCATCTCCATGATCATGTGATCAAAATTCAGATGCTTGCCAACTGACTCGTATTTATGATTGTTGCAGCGTCCCAGGTGTCAGGATTTCGGCAGTTACCCGCATTTAAATCATGAGTCTCAAGCCAAACTTCCAAAACTTCAAAAGGATTTATTGGGAGTTAACATGTCCGGCATTGCCTGGGTGCAGCCGACTCTGAGACACATAATTCATTGTCACCCTTGACCCTGGTTTTCTCCCACCCGTTGGGTGTATCATAATTCATATTCTCCAATGGGACACATCCATAGCCAAGAGTCATCAATCATGTTCTCCAGTTAAATTTTTGCATGGCAGAAACTTCAGTCACCTAGTTACTATGTCTGAAAAACTATGTATGGAATGCACTTTTGATTTCCAAGCTGCCGCACTGCTCTTTCAAACTCCTTTCCCCCCTCCCTTTCTGTTGGCAACTTTAAAAAGACCATAGAAATATTTTATGAGTTGACATCAGGGTCATGTGATCCCATTTTGCAACCTTCTCAGACAAGGAAAGTCACTGGGGAAGCCAGATTCATGTAACAATCGAGTTATTAACTTATCAACTGCAATGTCTCACTTAACAACTGTGGCAAGAAAAGTCATAAAATGGGGCAAAACTCACTTAACCAATGTCTCAACAACAGAAATGTTGGGCTTTATGGTCATAAGTCAAGGACTACCTTATAGTCTTTAATTTGTATTGGGAGCACAGCTCCCAGAATTCCTCTCAGCAAATTTCACAGCCATGTTGATTTGGAATTACCGAATAAGAGGCCTCGTACATATGCATGGAGAGAGCCCACAGTTAAGAAAGACAAGGGTGGATATTTACCTTTCTTTGGGGCTTTGGGAAGAATATCTATGTTCAGGAAACAAATCTGATTTCTATTCTAAGGTCAGTTTTTGGAAATTTTCAGATAGCTAAGTATGCAATAAGAAAAAACTAACCTCTATTGACCTCTACTGACTGTAAGGGGCATGCATAAGCGCACAATCGTGCCTACCATCCCTGTCCTATTGTCCCCAATTATTAGTTCCTATTTCTTATATTTAAACTTATGTTTATTCTTATTTTATATTGTGAGCATTTGACAAAATAATAAAAATGAAAATAAATAAATAAAGATTTCCACATCCCCCCGAAAAAACATGGAGTGAATGAAAGATAATCAAAAACATGTCTTATGCATTAGGACAATTATATGAATGATAACAGTTCTATATTTTATTATTTTGCTTCATTTCATTTCTGGGTATTTATTTATTTATTTATTTATTTATTTATTTATTACATTTGTATATCACCCAGCTCAACCAACTGAGCATTGTTGGACTCAGTTTTGGGAGAGGCAAACAAGTTATAGTCTAAGTTACAAAAGGGAAGAAAAGAACAGTTACGTATTTCATATTTTTTCAACTTTATTCCTTCAAGAGCAACCTAATTGAATGTTCCTGGGTAACTGATATTCTGCTGAAGGTATATATTATGAGAAGGGGGGGTTGAAGAAAAGAAAAAACCTACAGCCATTTGGGACTACAACCAAGCCTTTCCCTCTCATTCCATTTTCACACTCAGAAGATTTTTGCTGCTGCTATTTCTCCCTTTGAACATCTGTTTACTTCAAATAGCATCTGTCAGGCCAAATAGTAGCCACAGGTGACACTTTTAAAGAGGAGCTAGTAGAACTTTTACAGGAACAAAATACCATTGGCAAAGCATTAAGTTTCGTCTGGAGACCACTTCATTGGAAAGAGTAGTTTACTATGGACCATCTATATGTTTTAGCAGCTAGTATGAATAAGATTTAAATGCATGGATGAGGTAATTGCTGGTAGAGGTATTCAAACAATTTATCTGTATGGAAAGGAAAGCAGGAAGTAAAGTAAGATAGACCAGGTTTTAGAGCAGCTAAAAGAAAAGATAGTGCAAATTTAACTTTCTGCCCAAGAGCTCCCAAATTAGGATATATTTGGATCATTACTTACCATACAACTTCCCCAACCCCCATAGAGCACAATGAGAAAATTTTCATAACATCCTCAATCTCTGTCTGCCAATTATCTATTGACAGCTCAAGAAGTTGATGGAAATTAATCCTCTTCAGGTGAGAGTTAGCGTTTAAACTGGTGGTTTGGAAATGTTGAAAAAACATTTAATTTAATCTTCTCCAATTTAGTAACCTCCATATATTTTCCTGGATCTCAATATATCTGGGAGGCGGAAGAAAGGGAAAGGATGATGGAAGTTCTATTGAATTTGATGGTCCTTAACAGAACTGTGTCTCTGTTCATCAGGGCTCCTCCTCAGATTGGTTGAAAGGGCTGCCACCTTGTGGTATTTCATTTAGAGATGTTCTGGTGCTCGGGAAAAACAGCAGGAAAGATTCATTTGTAGTTTTATTAATGGGGCCAGTGATATTGTAAGCAAGGCTATAACACTTTCAGAATAAATCCAGTGAGTTGTTTAACTTCCTTCCTTACTTCTTTGAGGCAATGTTGACAATAGTGTTCTGAGTGCTGAATAGAAGGGAGTCTACTTGTCCAGTCTTTGGCACTGGCAATCCATCATTTCCATGCCTCCATTTGAATCAAATGAATTCATATCAAAGCCCACTATTTAAAGAAGTACCCTCCCCTGCAAAAGTAAATCAGGAAACACATATGTGTATTTTATTTTTAATTTCATGAAGTACAGAAAGTTCTGTTGCAAGGGAAAAAAGTTTTTTTTTTTCAAACTGGGATGTACAAAATGGTTTTCTTTCTTTTTTAACAACAGTATTTTATTGTTCTTAGACCATGTTCTTTTAGGAACAGAAGAACCATCAGTATCCAGATTCTGCCAGGGTTAATTTGATATTCTGGTTCCTGTATTCATATTCTATGTTCCTGTAAAGGCTTTTCTGAAACTCACTACATTTTAGCTTGTCATAATTCAGCTTTCCCACTTGTATTTTTGAAATTCTAAAGAAACATTTCTTCTAAGGTTATTCGTAACTGCTGGATGCTTTTTGTCATTTGAACACTGTAAAATTTCTGAACTCTTATTCTTTGAATATACGCAAACAGGGTGCTTGAAGGATAAAGAAAATGGGAAAACTCTTTGAGATTCATAGAAAAGAACATTGTGGTGAGCCAGTTGGCTTCTTTATTTATTTATTTGTATCCCACCTTTATTATTTTTACAAATAACTCAAAGAGGTGGTCATACTCAACAAAACCTTCTTCCTCTTATTTTCACCCAGCTGGCCTTCACGGCTAAGGCAGAACTTGAACTCAAGATCACCCGCTTTCTAGCCTGGTGCCTTTAGGCCAATTGATATAGCTGCCCATCTCACGTCTAGGCAGCATACAAAAGAGCTAAAACATTAAAATATATAAAACCCAATCTAAAGCAAAGAATGATAGTTGAAGGGATGTTAAAAATAGTGGAGCCGCCTTCACTAGTTCATATTCTTTTGTCTCCCATACTGAATCAAATAAAAATGAAGCCATCTTAAGAAATAGTTGTTTCACATTTCATTCCATTCTTCAAATTTAGCAATGAAGATGGCTAGATGTTCTGTCCAGAGAGTGGTTTACATGGTCCCTGGCTGGTGGATAGCCCTGCTTTTTCATTCTTCACACAATCCTATGTCAGTGGTGGGATTCACATTTTTTTACTACCAGTTCTGTGGGCGTGGCTTGGTGGGCATGGCAGGGGAAGGATACTGCAAAATCTCCATTCCCACCCCACTCCAGGGGAAGGTTACTGCAAAATCCCCATTCCTTCCCCACCCCACTAACCTGTTTTCCAGCTCTGTTCTCCTGTGCAGGGCAACAAAAGAAGACCCAGCCGATCAGCTGGGACTCAGGAGGTAGAAAATAGATGGGGGCGGGCCCAGTCAGAAGTGGTCTTTGCCAGTTCTCTGAACTACTCAAAATTTCTGCTACCAGTTCTCCAGAACTGGTTAGATCCTGCTGAATACCACCTCTGGTCCTATCCCTGTTGAATGAGCAAGTACCAGGCACCATTTTTATGTTCCTGAAGAAGTCTCTTGGATGAAATGCCAAAGGTTTTCAAGGAAAAAAGCCAAGAAAAGCCAATTGCTTTTCGAAAAAGCACCTTTGGAATAATTGTTCTATCTATTCTTCAAGATAAAAGAAGAGGAAACCAGGAATATAAGATGAAAATAAATGCAAAACAACAGACAGAGAGGGAGAAGGAGAGGAAGAGAAAGATCCAACTTCACAGATGGTTTGTGTTTCATAGGTGTGTTTGTGTGTGTGTGTGTGTAAGAATCCCTCAATGCCATCTCCTTTTCACTTTCCATTCTAAATCTCTGACATCCTCCTCTTCACCAAAGTCCTCTGAGTATTTATAATCCTTTCAATAATAGTTTTAGAATAGAAACATATGCACTTCTTAAAATTTGAGGCTGGTCTGGATTTCTTTGCTTTCAGTATAGGATTCTTATTGCTTCCTAACAAATGGAAAAGTAGCCAGGTATATTAACACACATCTACTTGGGGATTATGTCTTCAGCTGAGAAACCTCTAGTCTGATTTTCCTAAGTATCAGTATGTTAATTCTTTGGAATGATCTTGCCAAGTACCTTCATCACCTCCATGTAGTAAAGTTTGCCTAGTCACCTAACTAAGCTGCCTGACAGACAAACTCACCCAGAAATTGAGGCAACCAGTTGGACCTACAACTGTAGACCATCTGGTAGAGATTAGTAGTAGCCATGAACCTCAAAGTCCTGAGAATATGTTATGACTGTGATGCAGTACTAGCTTCTAGCTTCAAATCATGTATCTGAAGGAGAAAAACAGATCAAATGTGTGCCCTGCAATGTAAATTTGGGCCTCAGTTATTTGGGATGAGTGCAGGATGTTCATGGTGGCAATGAAATCCCAAGTTCATCCAGACTGAGATCAACACAGAAATGCTGATCCGGTTTAATATTTTACTGGGATTATTCCTTAAAATATTTTAGTCCCGATTCTTTTCATTCCTACTTGCATTGTCCCTTCCCTTCTGTTCTGTGTATTTTGCTCCCTTTCCACTGAAAATGTAGATGATGACCTAAAATTAAAAGGGGGCTCCTTGGCTATATTTAAATTGCAGCTTCCTAAGTAGGTCCAGGTTATATCTGAATAAGTTGACTACCAAGCGCTGTTGCCATGGCAACTGAGACTCATCTTCAGACCAGGCAGTGCTGTTAAATACTGAAGCAGGCATTAAAATATCTTAGAGGAGTATCTATAGGAGCACATATGGTGTGTTAACTGGCTCTATTTAGCAGCAGGATTTCAACCTTAATGTTATTTTCCTTTGCTAAAGCTCAGACTAAATAGATTTCATATGTCCTCCTTTGCCAAGGGGAAAAAAAAAACAGAATTTAGAATTGTGGGTTTCAAGGATTAACTTTCAGGTAGATTTTGAGTCACAACGAAGAAAAGTGCACCGCTGATCAGTAGATGACTTCCAATAATTTGCATCCTCTGGAAAACTAAGAAATGCCTTTTTTCCCCCTTTGTATCTTTGTACTTTGATAAACTAATAAAAATGTAAATGATCAAAAAGGGGAGATAATCTTGATCTTCTGAACAAAAGCGAGATATAGACCTAATTAATACATAAAGTCTAGTTTTTACTTATTTAAATGTATTATCCGCCTGGTACCAGTGAAACTCTTGGCTTGCTTTCTAAAGTTCTATTCCAACTTTTGTAACGCTCAGGGAGTATCTATCACAAGTCTATCTAAAGAATTAACCACTCAAAATTTGCAAGTACGTTTTCTGGAAAGAAACAGAATAGAGAAATAGAAATAAATAATACTTGTTTATTTAAATATTTTTTTAATTTAACTAAATAGAAATAAGAGAAATAGAAAGGAAAAAAAAATAGAGCCGGAAACGACTAGGACGTATGTGCGAGGGGAACCTTTAAGGCCTGGTTTTCCCCTGAGGCTGTGGCTGCAGCCTCTCCCAGTCTCTCTCCAGTCTTTAGGCGTCGCTTTCTCTTCGTCCTTCCTCCCCCGAGGCTTTGAACAGGCAGAGCGCACGGCGTTCTTTTAAGGCCGTCCTACTGGGATGCACTACAAGGGGGCGCTGTGGCGCTGGAACGTCTCTCCGGTGCGTCCCCGGGAAAGAGGGCCGTTGCTAGGAGACCGGGAGGACTCGCCTTGGAGCAAGCGTCGCGCTCGCAAAGAGGGACGCGGTGGGTCGAGGAGGAGGAGGAGGAGGAGAAGAACAGGAGGGCTGGAATAAGTAATATATGAGTAGGCTGTTTTGGTGGAAAGGTCGGTGCCAATTCGTAGGGAAAGTCTTGGGTTTGAGAGAGAGAGAGAGAGAGTGTGTGGCGGGGGGGGGGGGGCGAGTGCCGATGTTTCAGGATCCATTCCTATTATGGAATGATGACCGAAAGATACAATTTTTTTGGGGGGGGGGAACTGTAAAAAACAAGTTTTGTTTGATCTGAATATCCACAGGTAGCCCTTAACAACAGTTCGTATAGTGACCGTTCAAAGCTACAAGGGCCCTGGAAAAAGTGACTTTATGACCGTTTTTCACACTCGCCACCTTTGCAGCAATTCTGGGATCAAAATCCAGCTGCTTGGCAACTGGTTCGTATTTATGACCACTGCTGTGTCCCAAGGTCATCCTAAAAAGGGAAATCAATGTGGGGGAGGCCGATTCACTTAACAACCAACTTACTAACTTAATCAACTGCGGTGAATCCCTTAACAACCGAGGCAAGGTCGTAAAATGGGGACAAAGCTTATTTAACAAATGTCTTGACAACAGAAATTTTGGGCTCAGTTGTGGTCGTAAGTCGAGGACTGCCTGTGAGACAGGTTTGTGTTTTAGCAAGAGTTTTGGCATTGTTCCTGTTTGGAAGGAGAGCCTAGGTTGCTAGCTGTTGTAATAAAGAAACAGCTTCTTTTGAGAGTGAATTGTTATGCTACAACCCCTCAAGCCCCTGAAGGATTCTGTTACAAATAGAATTTCTTGTGGAAAGACTCAACCATATTTTCAACTGAGAAACCTGGAGCATTCTAGACCAAGCTAAATCCAAAAACACTAGGGAGTTCTGGGAAGTTTGCCATTCAAACAAATCAGCCAACCATAAACATAGACATAAACCACATTTATGCACCATTCAGAAGAGACAACAAAATGCTAAGAAGGAAACAGAGACCAGAAAACCTCCTCTTCACCAACCAACACTCAGATAAGCAGGGATTAATACCAGCAAAACAATTTAGCAAAAAGAATATCCTAATCAAGGAGAAAACTATACCCTCATCAGTACAGTTGGGCAGGGTAAGTTACTGTATACAAATAGCAGAGCTCAAAACTCACTAGCAGTGATGATGTTACCTACTTGGGTAATGAGATGTCTAAAAAAAAAAAGACAAGCTCAGAGACCATCAAGGACTCTATAGAACTACCTCTTTGGTCAAGGCTAATTGGAAGGAGGCATTGATTAAAGCAGGGATTCTGAGCCTGTGTTGTCACAACAGTCTTAACCAGGTCAGTTACAAATCTGGAGATTGCATTCCTATTAATTTTTAAGTTGATTGGCTTATTTGTGGTTTAGCATATGCTGCAAAGCCAGGTCATTTTGTCATTTTTAGCAAAGGAAAATAAACTATTCAGGAATATAAACAAATGTACAGATTTAATAGAAAGAAAAAGAATAAAAAATGGAACATGAAAAAAAGAAAATATGTAAAGAATCAGTTTTTTTACCAAACAAATTAATTATTCCCATTTCTGCAGATTCTATCATCTTTACCAATCACTCTGTTGTGGGTGTTTTGGAATCTTTCCATCAATGGTGTGATTCAAATTTTTTACTATCAGTTTTGTAGGTGCGGCTTGGTGGGCATTGTGTGGCTTGATGAGCGTGGCTTGGTTGGTGTGGCAGGGGAAGGATACTGTAAAATCTCCATTCTCACCCCACTCCAGGGGAAGGTTATTGCAAAATCCCATTCCCTCCCCACCCCACTAATCTGCTTTCCAGCTCTGTTCTCCTGTGCAGGGCAACAAAAGAAGACCCAGCCGATCAGCTGGGACTCGGGAAGCAGAGAATAGATGGGGTCGGGGCCAGTCAGAGGTGGTATTCGCCAGTTTTCCGAATTACTCAAAATTTCCGCTACCGGTTCTCCAGAACTGGTCAGAACCTGCTGAATACCACCTCTGCTTTCCATCTTTGTGCCTGCAGTAATCTTGCTGCAATAACCATGTACAAAAACAATCTTCTATGCATCTTTTCTGGTTGACTGTTCATGAGCCCCAAGAAAATTTCTGGTTCCAACTAAGTATTAATCTTTAAAAATTCCATTTTAGTCCACTGTTTAAGGCACCAGACTAGAATCCCTGCAATTTTCTTGGCAAGATTGTAGAAGTGGCTTACCATTATCTGCTTCCTTGGGCTGAGAGGAATTGGCCCAAAGTTACCCAGGTGGCTTTGTGCCTTAAGGTAGCCTTACGGTTAATGAGTAGAATTCATAGTCTGTAAACCAGTGCCTTAACCTCTATGGCAAACTATTTTAATTGGTAGAAGCCATATGTGAAGAATTATATGCCAATTAAAGTTCAACATAGTTAACAATTGGCACATAATTCAAGTCCAAGGTCAAGTTTCACCACTTGTTTTGAATTCCTAGCATTAGCATGCAACTTCTGACTATAAGATTCAAGGCAACCTCTGGTGGTTGGGAATCTCCACAAAGAAAACTGTTAAGCTAGTTCATCATGACATGTATATTTTGCTTTTGATTATTTGATATTTCAGGCTCAGGGATGGTTTCCTCCCTGCCTTCCAGCAAGTGATTTCATAGTTTGTATCCTCATAAGGTTTTAGAATGCTGGTATGGAAATGGGAGCAGGTGTGGAAGAGTGAACAAGGCTGGCAGTGACACCCGAGAAAGCAAGGTCTGATTATGTGGCTTCAGGCTTCAAAGGCATCGAAAAACAACAGTGACAGCATTAAAATAAGGAAAAGAAAAACAAGAGAAGGAGAACATTGTATTTGTTTTATGTTATTTATTGAATTTGCACACTTTTTTTCTCCTAAAAGAGGCACTAAATGTATTGAACACTATAAAAATGAAGGGAAATCTAGACAAATGAATTGGTTAATTAAAATCCTGTTAATATAAAGGCACAATATTTAGTCGTGTTAAGACCAAACTGACAGATAATCAATTTTAATATTAACATATCTGTCTAAATAAAAACATATTTGCCTACTATTGGAAGAGCAGGAAGGAGAACATTAAATTGTATTTCTTTCGTAGGGAAGTTCAAAATGTGAACCATCCATTCAGAAGGAATTGTTTTTTTATTCTCCCCTAAACTGCCTCTGATAGCAATAAGACCAAGAGAACTCCAGCTGTAAAATTTGGAAAAGGTTGTATAGGATGTGATATTTCAAGTATTCACTTCTTATCAATCAACAGCAGAATTCTGAGTTATGGAAAGGACATTCAAAGAAACAACTACAGTATAACAGTATTGTAGAGTCACAGCTCCTAAAATTGGTTCTATTCAATAATTTGGCCAAAACATCCCTGATCATCTGATGTTTTTAATATGATGTTTTCAAGTTAGATTGTGTTACTGTAGTAGGTCATACAGGAAGTAATTGAGTATTTGGGAAATGGCTTCAAATCCCAGCTCATCTGCAAAGCAGATCGTTGTCTTTCTGTTTCTCAACCTAAACCTTCTATGGGTTATGAAGGGTTATGAAGATGAAAGGGTGGGATGGGGAAAATAATATACTATATCTAAATGTTTTAGAAGAAAATAAGGATAATTATATATAAAGAGTAGTAAACAGACAGGATTAAAGGAATGAGTAATACAGTCATTGAATTTAGAGATGTATAGTAGCAGCTTGGCTTAGCAATCAGAATTGTATTTCTTAGCTTAAAATGGGATTTCTCAATTTAGAACTTTCCAGAAGTGTAAGCTTAACAATTCCCACAATCTTTAGACAGGATATATCCAACTCAGAAAATACAATAGGCATGCAACTTAATACCTCTAGATGCCAATATATTAGGAAATGGCTTTAGATCAACTTCGTTGACTTGGATCTTTCTTCTGTTCGACAGATCTCTCCATTTTCTAAATATAACCATGCCAAAAAAGAAGGGACCCAAACGGGCCATACTCTCTGAAGAAGAACGGTTGCTTATGATGCAGCAAAAGCTGTTGGCTGAGGAGGAAATGAGTAAGAAGAAGGAGGACATGTTGATCCAATTTCTGAAGGTACCATATGCTACTCAAAAGTTAAAGAATGAAGCCAAAAATAAGCGAGACATACTCTGCTCTAAGGGGAGGAGTGTAGGGCCAGCAAAATGTGCTGCATTCTATCAAATGTGAATGATGACTTTACAATATAGAAATTGTATTTGTATCAGATATATAAACTTGCTCAAAATCAAATTTCATGTGTCAAATTTCTCTTGATGTAATAATTGAAGCAGAGCATTGCTTTCAAATGTGAATAGTATGAATCATAAAATAGTAGAAGGAATACTAATAAATGATAGAAGAATACCTTGTAGTCTGAAACGTTTTATACATTTAATATAAATTTATACTTAATATAAAAAAAGAAATGAGCAACATCTGTACATATATTTTTGGATCTCAAGTTTTGATTAGCCTGTGACAGAGTTTCAAATTAATGAGGTGAATTGAATAAGAGGTTAAAAGTGTATAAAAATGAATTTATTTGATGTAAAAAAAAAGATCTGGAGTAGGCTAGTGGTTCAGAAGGATATATATATATATATATATATCCCCTTCTGAACCACATATATATAAGACAAGGAAGGGTAGGTAATGCTATTAGTCAATATTTACTGAAAACTCCCAGTCTTATTCTCATGGAGTTTAAAATGTTTAATCAGTGGAGTAATAATTGGCCCAGAATAATATCTAACATTCAAAACAATTGTTAAGATAATGTAATTCCACTGAAGGGATTATTTTCACTTTCCCCTTGCAGCTTCTGATATGCCTTCAAGCTCTTCTCTGATGGGAAATCTTTGGAACAGATTTTAAAAGACAGGGTGTAAAGGGCTGGAGAGATTAGGAAACATCTTCATTGTATAAACAAATTTCAGCTTTCATGGCAATGAAATTCACCATTCAACTGCCGGTACTAGGCACCTGTAGGGAAAAATTCTTGAATGAAGGTCTTTAAGTCTGTATTGTGATTACAAAATTAATAAATATCTGTTTATATTCTTTCAGTGCATATTTGCTTCAGTTTGTACAAGAACTCTAATCAAATAAATGTAGATAGTTTGATGAAAACAGTTTCCATTATGAATTTTGCATGGCCATAATTGCTTCATTTCCCATATTTTTCTCAGTGAAAAAATATTCAAGGCATTTTGATCTTCAGAATCACTTAATATTTAATCACTGCCTACATTGTCTACTTGCTTCAGGGATAAACTCTGGGGGAGTGCATTGTAAGCTGTGACTTGTATTTCAGGACAAGTTAGCCAAGGAGGAACGCAACAGCTGGGTGAATCTGCATAAGATCAACTTGCAATGGCGCACTGTTCTCCGTGAAGTCAAGGCCAGGGAGTTGCGTAAAGATATTGAGATTCTCAGTCAGACATTTGAACGTGTTGTGGATTGCAAAGACAACGTCATTAAGGTGAGCAGCAATCTCAAAAAGTCCATGGAAGAAGACTGTATCAAGCAGTTGGGGGATACTCTTATAGAAAGGCAAGGCAAGTAGGAATAGAAAGCAACTTGTGAAACTCTCTGATTATATGGCATTATGCAAAAAGAGTATGAGCTGTGAGAACAAATTATATACCTTTAAATAAAAACTTGTTTCTTGGTTGGTATCATCTTGTGCAGTATATATCTCTTTTTCATATTTTAGCCGACAGTCACAAATTGTATAACTGAGGAAAGGCAAGATTTATTCATATAACAGTGTATTAGCAAACATACAGAATTACTTTAAGAAGCTTCTCTGAAAAATTGAAGTCATTACTATCTCACATCAAACTGAGATAGATAATAAAGTAGTTTGCTTTTGTTTTTTGCATTCACAAGCACAGTAGACCAGCAATATCACTTGTTCCCTCTCATCTGTCTGGCGTTTAATTTTAAAGTATGCACAGTTATTCCAGGTTGCATAGTCCATTGTCTTATTATGAGGCTTGGCCCCCTCTACAAAAACAGAAAAGGGACAGGAAGTGCAGCACTCCAGTTGTGTGAAATTGCCACACAAGTTCAGCATCAGGAGCCAGTGACAATACTCTTCAGGAAGAAGCCATAGGAAGACCCAAAGGTGCTTTTCAAAAGGCAGCTGGACTTCCTTGGTTTTCGTTCATTGAAAATGTTTTGCTTCTCACCCAAGAAGCTTCTTCAGGTCAGAACTGAAACAGTTTCTTGGAGGAGAAGCAAAACGTTTTCAAGGGAAAAACCCAAGAAAGTTCAGCTGCCTTTTGAAAACCACCTTTGGGTTTTCCATGGCTTCTTCCTGAAGAACAACCATTATCTGGATGATTGAGAATCTCCATAGATATTAAGCCATGAAAGAAGCAAAGGTACAAGTCAGTATGGCATCACTTTGGGACCACCCTCAGAAAACTGGTGACCATCAACATAACCCATCTTCATGGGTTTAAAAGGATCCTCTGAACTGAAGGGTTGTTCAAAATAATATAATTCCAAAATGTTTGAAGCTTTAGTGGGTAGCCTCCCACACATTCAGCTACACCAGCAGATAATGTAGCTCATACTACTACTACTTTAATAGTATTATCAATATGGAGAGAGAGAAAAAATCAGTAGCTTTGTATACATTTGCCTGCCTGAGTCTGACTACTGTAGAGTTCTGATTCTTTTTTTAATGCTGATTTCCATAGTTGTTTCAAACCTGCCTTTTGTCCCGGTTTTATGGTTTTCTCTGCCTCCCAGTCCCTTGCTAAAGACCTAGCTGAAGCAGAAGCTCAGTACACCCACGCCCTGCGTAGCCACTTACACAACATAGATCAACTGCTGAAACTCCAGAACTGTCGCCTGGGCTACTTAGAAGAGGATTACCAGACAGAACTGCAGGCATTGCAGAAGGAGTTTGACACAGAGAGGTAGGCATGTGAGAAAAGAAAGAAAGGACATAGGGTTGGGAAAGAGAGTCATGGGGCACTGATATGTGAGCTTCTTGATGCTCATGGGACCATTTCCATTTCTGCCAGGAAATTAATCATAGAACACCATGATGAAGAGAGTCTCTACCTCCAGGATGTATTGTTAGCGATGGAGCAGAACTTTGCTGAAAATGAATATGAAGCCAGACTTGACTTCCAAAGTACACGAGATGATGTCAAAAATAAGGTGTGAGTTAAGACAGAGGAGCAAACTTGATGATATTTTCGTATTTGCTGATGAATGGGAGAATCCGATCACAATTTAGAACAGACAGATGAATCTGCAGGAAAAAAAAAATCTTTACATGCAGGTTTTAGCAATCGTAGAGCCCTTAATTTTTTTCTTTAGCAAAACTGTAATGTCATATTGATAGGGCAGTTGTTACCTATGAAAATGTTCTCTTTTTCATGTTATGGCTTTATTAAACATTATCTGAGAATTATATTTCTGTTAAATATTGGTGTGTTGATTTAAAAAGGAAGATGCTAGTAGGAAGAACTTGGAGTTGTTTGGCAGTAATGAATCCAAGATATCCTGTCATGGTTCTAAATAGATCAGGTGTTTGATATCAGACATCACAGCCTACTCTAGCTACAGTGCTTCTTGTCTCTTGCTTATTAATACTAAAATCTATATTCTTTGCTAGTTTGCCCTTTCTCCAGTGCATTATCGTCATAGATAAGATATACTAAATACCAAGCTAGGACACATTGGCTAGATTCATAAATTAAACTACCGGTAAGCCATGGTGTGGTTTCCATGGTTATAGTTTAGTGTGTTGTATGAATCCAATTGATGTTAATAGTAGTTTGGGGCTTAAGAAGTGTGAACCTTGTTGATTATGGCATGTTCAGTTAAACAAAACAGACTATGTTGGACCAGGCTTCTATAATCAAACTACTTGAAGGAAACTCAACAATCTTTTTGTTATTTCAAGCCGATATGTATAGTTGAATTCTGTAGCTGAACCGTGCACAATCTGATTAAAGATTGTGGGTTCATATCATTGTGTGACCGTGATATATCGAAAACAACTACTATTAGGAGTGTTCATGCAATGTAAAACCATATGCTACAAACTATATTGGTCAATTTTTTTATAGCTTGCTTAGTGTGTTTTGGGAACCCAGGCATTATAAAACATGGAGCCATTTCTGCTCTGTATTATTTCCTTTCCTCTTCTAGATACTGTGGGGTATAACATGAGTCATGAGCTAAAGTTGAGGGACTATGAAATATGCTAGCAGTTTGGGACTCCAAACTGATTAACTCATTATGGAGGCTGCCCTTATTTCCAATACTTAGAACTGCATCGCAAGGAATAAAGGGTTCTGCTAACAGGACCCAAAACAATCAAACAAATAAACCGAGTATATTTTCTTGTATCTGCAAGGAAGCTGTTTTTTTCCCTTGAGAAATGTCACCTGTTCAGACAGATTAAAAAGTACAGGTAGTTGGAGAACCCTAAAGCTGGCAGGGAGGGCCTTGGGGAATTGTTGACCTGTTTTCGTTTCCTGCAGAATTTGGAGGACAAACATTACCTTCGCATGCAGTTGGAAGGAAAAGTGGAAGAGCTGTGGAAGCGCTTTCAACAGGCTTTACGTAACTACACAGAAGCAACAGAGGATCGTAAATTTGCTTTTGAAGGTCTCAAGCTCAGGGATGAAAGGAGCACCCGGGAGATAGAAATGCAGATGAAGAAATTGCAGAAGATACAGGTAAGGAGTCTTCCCGAAGGTATCCGAATGAGTGACTAAAACTGCTTTAGCTCTACAGGTAGTCCTCAACTAGGGAGCCCAACATTTCTGTTGTTAAGTGAGATATTTATTAAGTGGGTTTTGCCCCCATTTTATCACCTTTCTTGCCACAGTTGTTAAGTGAATCACTGCAGTTGATAAGTTAGTAATCCGGCTGCTAAGTGAATCTGGCTTCCCCATTGATTTTGCTTGATGGAAGGTTGCAAAAGGTGATCGCACATTTATTTATTTATTTATTTAATCGTATTTCTATATCGCTCCCTCTCCCAAAAGGGACTCGGGGCGGTGTACAGCCTAATAAATACATAAAAATACAAAGTTAAATAGAATTTAAAACCAGATTAAATACAAATGTGGCTGCATCCCGTCCGACTATAATTCATTTAAAACCGGGATAGATAAAGTTTAAAAATAAGATTAAAATTTAAAACCCCCATTAACTTAAAACCCCATAGACCCTTACTGGGCCAGGCCGGCCTGTTTAAAAAAATAGGGTCTTAACTGCGCGCCGGAAGGTCAGGATATCTGTCATGGCTCGTATCTCCGGGGGGAGATCATTCCACAGGGAGGGGGCTCCCACAGAGAAAGCACGCACCCTCGGGGCCGCCAGCCGCCAGCGATCAGGTGGCGGTACCCCAAGTAGGGCGACCCTGTGGGAGCGTACTGGGCGGCGGGAAGTTGTTGGTGGCAGCAGGCGGTCCCGTAAGTACCCGGGTCCCGAGCCATGGAGCACTTTAAATACCATCAGTACCACCTTGAATCGAATCCGGAAGGCCACAGGAAGCCAGTGCAGCCTGTGGAGAAGTGGTGTTACGTGCGTGCCCCGAGGGGTGCCCACGATCACCCGCGCGGCTGCATTCTGAACTAACTGCAACCTCCGGAGACTCTTCAAGGGGAGCCCCATGTAGAGAGCATTGCAATAATCCAAGCGGGAGATAACGAGGGCGGAAGTGACTGTGCGAAGTGCACATGACCTTGGGACACAGCCGTGGTCATAAGTAGGAACCAATAGCCAAGCATCTAGATTTTGATCACATAATCATGGGGATATTGCAACAGTCGTAAGTGTGAAAAATGGTTATGTCACATTTTCAGTGTCGTAACTTTGAGTGGTCACTAAATGAACTGTTGTAAGTCTAGGACTATGTGTACTTTCACATTTTCTAACTTCAGGGAGCCCTCTCTGGGTTCAACTGTCCCTACCTTTGTACTTCTGTCCTGGCAATGGTGGAAGATTCTGTGGCACGTATTTCGAATGAGATGCCTGAATGTCTGGACCTCATTATCACGCTGCATGAATTCAAAAGTACCTCCTAAAGTACAGGAGTGGTTGGACAACTACTTTTCAAGGATTTTTGTCCAGAGTTGCTGGTTTTCTTATTGATGAACTGCTGATCTGCTTCTACATGACCCCAAGATCCTACTGGGAGGCAGTTTGGAAACCACATCCACTGATCATTTTTCCTTTCTTTTTCCCCACATAGTACATCTCTTATCCTCAGCATTCATGCTACAAAATTAGCCATGATGCTTCAGCCTGTGATTTCCTTGATGTATAATAACAGTAGACAGCATGTCTAAAACTGCCGTTTAGCTACATTTCCAATTGCTGCTCTATTTTTCAACTTATAGCACCAGTAGAAAAACTTCCTTTTTAAACTGAGGACCACATTTTGGATGTGGTGTGGGACTAGCAGGGGGATCCCATTCCTGTGGTAGGCAAAGCAATAGTGGTCAGGATTGGAGCCAAAGTGGGGAGCCAAATTTGTAAGAATATCCTTTGTTCTCTTTCTCTCTCTGTTCTCTTTCTTTGCTTTTTTTCTTCCCGTTCTCTGTCATTACAAAGAATGCTCTATGGTCTGAAAATATCTCTTCTGTGGTCACCAGGATCTCATTGCCAGTATGAAGAACAAGATTGCACTCCATGCAAGGGAGAGCGAGGAACAAAATCGGCGTGTCCGTGATGAGAAGGAAGTGGTTTTGAAACAGCTGCAGAAGCTCAAGAGCCAGATGAATCGGGCAAGAGCTAAAGCCCGTAATAATCTGGCTAAGCTGACGAAGGAAAGCAATGCAACTCTCAAGGCCTTGGAACATGTGGTGGGAAAGGTAGGCTCTTTGGAAACTACTTCACTCTTGGTTTGAGACTATTTCCTCGCAGTGTTATGACCCAGGTGGTTAAGGCAAGGCAGGCCTTTAGAGAGTCCTTCATTTATCTCAACAATTAGTCCAGCAAACAGCCCTCCAATGACCGGTAAGGCTCCACACACACCCCACACTACCTTGAAGGCAGCCACCCTTAATCCCCCAAACAGTAGCCTGTGTAGTACAAATAAAGTCCCCAAAGTAGGTGCACAATCACAGGGCAAGGTCCAGGGTTCCAAGTCCAGTGCACAAGGCAGAGTCCAGGCACAAGACGGTGGCAGTTCTCAAGGCAAAGAAAAGACACAATGAAGCAAAGGCCCAAAGCAGTCCACAAAAAAGGGGCAAGGTCCAAGACAAAAGAGCAATCTTCGAAGCAAGACAAGGCAAACAGCATCAGGCACGAGTCGAAGCCAGGGGAGTATAAGCCAAAGCAAACAATTGTTCCTGGCAAAGGCTAACTCTCCATGGCTTCTCTTTCAATTACTCCACTCCGGGTGTTCCTGGTGAGGAGGGGTGGGGTGACCTTCTCCCAGGTAGCCTTGCAGCCCTTCTCTGGGCTTGCCTACGCTCTCCTTGCCCTTGGAGGAGGGAGCTGTTCCTCATGAGAGGAGACCTGCTGCCTATCAGCATCGCTACCTTCAGCAGCCGACCCTACCCTGTGTCTGTGAGGGCAGGCAGCTCTCCATCTGGTCAACCCCCTCCCCCAAGGCCTGGGGGGCCTGAGACAGCATTGTCCTCAGAGTCTGGCCTCTCCAAACATGCCAAGGGAGATGTGTCATCCCTTTCAGATGGTCCCAGTTCCAACTCCTCTTCCTCCTCCTCTGAACCAGGCTCCAATAGGGTCATGACACAGAGGCTACTAAAGAAGAGTTGGAAATAAAATTATGCTTAACTATATTAAAAACTGCTTAACATATACACATAATACAGGCAGTCCTTGATTTAACAACTGTTCGTTTAGTGACTGTTCAAAGTTAAATTGGCATTGAAAAAAGGGATTTACGACAGTTTTTCACATTTATTACCGTTGCAGCTTCCCCACAGGTCATGTGATCGAAATTCAGATACTTGGCAACTGACTCCTATTTCTGACGGTTGCAGTGTCCCGGGGTCACGCGATCAGGTTTTGCGACCTTCTGACAAGCAGAGTCAATGGGAAGCCAGATGCACTTAACAACCAAGTTACTGACTTATCAATTGCAGTGGTTCACTTTGTCACCACAGCAAGAAAACAGGGCAAAACACACTGAACAAATACCAGTAAAAAAATAGTACCTTGGACCTTTCCCCACCCTCTACCCATCCTTGGATCAGAAGAAAGCCATATTGGTGTGACATTGGCTGTTTTCATTGCCATTGTTTATTCTAACCTTGTTCCCTGCTATCACTGATCATTTGTCTTTCTTCCAAGTAAGAATGACAAAACATGTCAGATTTTACATGCCTTGAGATTGTCCTTGGGCAGGGTTGAAATAGGGGGAGAAATACCTGTGTTATATCAGTGTAGCTTGAGACAATTTAAGGTTATCTTATTCGTGGGATGAAGATGAGACTAAAACAATATTACAAGGTTATTGCAGGAAAAAAGACGTTCCCAAGCTATTTTATTCAAGATGGAAACAAAATGGACTGTATATGCAAGCAAAAATGTTCAGTGGCTGCCCTAAGCGCTTGTCTTTTATTGAATGTTCTTTCTTATAATATTTATATATTGCTAATAGTTCACACTCACTCCCAGGAACATTCCCACAAAAACTGTAACACCTGAAACCATTGAAATACCCATCATTCGTTTCCCAGCATCCAAAATCCCAGAAACATTTATCACGCAAGATGAAAGACACAGGACTCAGTCAAGCTGAAGTACAAAAGGGGAAAAGGAATAAACTAGTTGGGATTTTCAAACTGGAGAGAAAAGATGGCTGGAGATTTTTGCAAAAAGAAAATAATCTCTGCTGATAACGGATGAGAAATAGCAATGAAGATCTTGGCTACATTTTGGGCATGTGGTTATTTTTATTCATCATTCCTGATAGAGTCTATTGGATCTCAATGGGAAATGAATAGGCAACAAACTTTGAAGCATCTCTTGTTTATCTTGAATGTCTGAAAACCTTTATAGATATCATGTAGCACAAAATCTGTCACATATTCTCGACTTGCCAAGGAACTGCTGCCACTTATAATTCTTCTGTGATGAACATTTCCAAAGATTTATTTGTCACATTGACATAAGTTCTCTTTAAATTTAGCAACTTTAAAATTCCATGTAAGGAAAGATATGTATTAATGTGTGATGCAAATGTCTAATTTTGTCTTCATCATATTGGGAGTTACTTTCAGATATGGAAGGATAGCCAGAAATATAACACCCCACCACCACAACTTTCCAAAGCCTACTCTGCTTGAATGAAGACGAATTGAACAACCATAAATATAGTGGCTTTGAAAGCCTAATCATGAATCTTTTTGTTATTATTGAAAGTACTGGCTTAACTTTTAAAACATTAACTGGTTTATGGCTTAGTCTATCTGAGGGACTTCTATCTTGATATCAGCCAGTCCAGAAATTTTGGCTGGCCGAAAAAACTCTTTAAGGATGCTGTACTTTAAGAGGCCCATTTGTTGGGTCTGTGAGAAAGGGCTTTCTTTTGCATTGGTCCTACACTAAGTATGAATGTATCTGCTTTCTTCATCTTAAAAAAAAAGAATTCAAGGCCTTTCTCTGGAGCTAGGTCATTTAATTATTAATAATGTCATGCATTTAGCTTCCACCATTGATTCCCAGTGACTGCCTGGACTAATCCCTGCAGTTTTCCTGGCAAGATTTTCAGAGGTGGTTGCCATTGTCTTCTTCCTAGGGCTGAGAGAGACTGACTGGCACAAGGTCACCAAACTATCTTTGTACCTAAGATGGGACTAGAACTCATGGTCTTCCAGTTTCTAACCTGGTGCCTTAAGCACTGCACAAATGAGTTTCTATTAATATTAGTTGTTGTTTGAACAACAATATTACAATATTTGGATAACTATTGTCAGAGTCCATGAACATCCTAGGAGATAGAAAGAGAACACAGATAGATAGACAGATGATACAATGCCAAGAGATTACCTAGGAATTACAGTTCCTAATTTATTACTACATTACAGGTAGTCCTCGACTTACAACCGATTGCTTGGTGATGAATCAGAATTACAACTGATCCAAAAAAGGAAATTTAGAATTGGATTCGAAATTCTGATAGTTGGGCTGCCTTTGTGATTACCACCATGACCAAACTTTGTGTGCTTGGCAACATGGCTGCATTTATGGCTGTTTGCAGTGGCCTGTGGTCACATGACAGTTTCGCTGAAAACCAGCATTTCCAGTTTTTGGCAGAACTTCACCAACAGCAGAGCACTGATTTGCTTAACAACCATGGTATTTACTTTGCAACTGTCGTGTTCGCTGAACAACTACCACAAAAAGACCATTACATGGTTTCACAACCATTACAACACATAACTAATAGGCAAGCTCCATTGCTGTCATAGGTCAAAGACTACCAGGTCCAATCCTTTTTTCCCATTTTTGCAGGCAGAGATAATTCTGCGCCTGGCTGAAATGTGCCGTAGGCTGGAGTCTCAGGAAGAGAAGGTGCTACCATTTTACCCGAACTCCCTAAGCTGGGAAGAACAGAAAGCAGTTGATAAGTTGGCTTTGGAAAAACCAGTTGAACCACTTGCTCAGGTGAATTGTCTGAATTCAGATATGGGTGAGATGCATCTTTGTCTTCTTCGTTGCCAAATGGAAGAAATATTTCTTCAGTTTACTGTTTGGAATAATCTATCCATATGTTAAAATTAATCTGCATCTTCAGAGTTTATTGATTGGCATTTACTGTACCTCTCCCAGGAGGAATGATAAGATTGAGGCAAACACTCGTTGAAGTTAGAAGGGTTTCTTTTTCTGAGTTTGGCACCAGCTGCTCAGAGAGATTTTCCTTGAAACCTTAAGGAAAAGGGGAAAAAAACAGTTAAACCTCACCCTCTTTCCAGATCCTCAATTACCTATGAATCTGCTTTTCATAGGGGAAAATCTGATTCAGATGATGATTGGCATTTGGTGCAGTTTGGCTCTCTAAGATTTGTTCAGAATTTGCCTCTGGTCTTTTAACATTTTAGCATTTTGCTTTCCCCTTTGCAAGAGCAAATTTGTCTGAAGTGCAGCTTTTCATTTTGGTATTGGACTGTTACCCACTTAAGGGAACTGGTCTTTATCCTCTTTCTAGTGGTTGTATATTTCCCTCAAGGATCTCCCAATTTAGAATTGGCTTGGGAATTGCATATTTCACACCGCAGACACTAAGTTGGTGTTTTTATGTAGAAAGGGTCTTGAACACTCAGGAGTGGTGTGGTGGCCTAGACATGAAGTTCTTGTCTCACAATCAGGAGGCTGTGAGCTTGATCCTAGGTAGAGGCAGATATTTCTCTCTCTGGGCACACTGAGAGTATATCTGCCAAACAAAACTCTGCATTGGCAATAGGAAGGGCATCCGGCCGTTAAAACACTCAGCTAGATCCATTCAGTTGCCCAGACTCCACCTTAGAAAGGATTATGGGGTCATTAAAAGATGATGATGATGGTCTTGAACACTCAAAGTTGCGATGTAGTTCCTTGCAACCAATCAAGGCTTTTCAACATTTTATAGATGATGCTGGATTACGTGGGTCTGGAGCGCTTTTGGAAAAGATACAACAAGGTGAGGCTGGAACAGCTCTCGCTAGAGCGGACTAAAGAGGTACTGATGCAAGACAATTTTAAGTTGAGACATCTTCTCAAGCAGTACTTGGATGGCATCTCAGTGAATGATGAAGTCCTGAGCCAGGTCAACCCTCTGATGATAATTCATCAACCTATAACTGTCTCAGATGGGTCTCAGGCAGCACCTGCCAGAGGGTCCCAAGCCAAGCGGCCCATCTATAATATTATAGAGGCAGCACACGAAGTTTCACATATCCTCTGAATCAGCATTGGGTGAGTTCAAGTCCTTTTCTACTGTGTTAACACAGCTGTTGGGCACAAAGAAGAGCCAATCCATTCTAGTTACAGTCTATGCTGGACCCTTTTTAGAAAAATTCCCCCAAACTGCCATTAAATAGCAACTGATATGTCTTGCGGCTTTTTCTTCCATGGCCAATCCAATCCAGAGGCATGTACAACAGAAGCTGAAGATATACCTCATGCCTGCTTGTAAACTTTGAAACACATCTGTCTCTGTGCCTTTGCAGTGTGGACATTTAATAAAGCACTTTTTTTTCCTTACCGTATCCTCTTTTTCCTCTCAAACCTGTTATATGCTATGTTTAAAGTTCCCCTTTCAAGAACTTGAAATACTCTATATGAAAAGGTGAGAAGTAGGCTCCATGGATGAAATGACTTCTAAGCTACTAAAGAAACCCAAAATAAACTATTTTGACACCTTCGCAACCAGAACACAGCCTGTGAGCCGCTAAGATCTTTATTCTAAGGTCTTGTCTATCTTACAAACTTATACTTGATTTATACTAATTTAATTGATGTAGTTGTCTCGGCTACAGGGCAGTAATATTAATCTCTCACTATCCTTATATGTTCTTATGATTTCGTGAGAGATGGAATGACCATTAGACCAGTGTAAGTTTGGACTGTAATTGGGGTTAAAGGTAAAGGTTCCCTTCGCACATACGGGCTAGTCATTTCTGGCTCTAGGGGGCGGTGCTCATCTCCGTTACAAAGCCAAAGAGTCAGCGCTGTCTGAAAATGTCTCCAGGGTCATATGGCCGGCATGACTGAACACCAAAGGCGCACGGACTGCTGTTACCTTCCCACCAAAGTGGTCCCTATTTTTCTACTTGCATTTTTACATGATTTCGAACTGCTAGGTTGGCAGAAGCTGGGACAAATAACAGTTCACTGTTATGTGGTGCTAGGGATTTGAACAACCGTACTGCCAATCTTTCTGATCAACAAACTCAGCATCTTATCCACTGAGCCACCGCATTCCCTTTGAGGTTAGGCTATCATTTAAATCCATTGGACAAATTCCTATCATTCTCAGGCACTTATTAAATGTACCTGAGGAATTGTAAAGCATTCTTCTACTTTAGCTATCTTTAAGTATGAATGTTTAAGTGAAATCTATACTATAAGGGCATATGATCAATAGATGCCCTATATAACCCCATACAGTGACCATTTCTTGAATTAACATGTTTAAGTCAAGTATGCAAAAACACTCAAAATCACTCTTCTGTGCAACTTACATGATTAAATCTTGTGCAAACTATTAGATCAGCTTCATGAATCTAGAGTCTTCTTAGAAGCTCATTGCTAGAAGGAAGTAGTTATGATCTCACATCTAAAGGGCAATACAATGAAGTTTATGCAATGATGGGAACCTATTCCCCATCCTTGGCCTTTTGTGCAAGAGTTATGCCTAATGAAATTGTTTAGATACCGTGTACATGTGGGAAACAGTGTGAGCACTTCCCACCTACACACACATTCCACTGGGAAACAATATTGAAAAAGATAAAGAACAACTTTATTTCTTTTTGATCTTGTTTTTCTTCTCTTCCTTGAGTTTCTTCTTAGATATTCGGGGCATCTGGGCTTTCTTGTAGAGATAGTAGCCAATCAGTCCCAGCAGTGCTGGGACAAGCCCAATGCTTAGCAAAGGGAGTATATCATTGGACAGCTTCTGCCAGTAATTGGCTCTGGAGAGTTGGATTAATTCAACTTCAAATTGTAGAACAGCATCAGCTGAAAAGAAACGAGATCTGTGAAATATGCCTAAAAGATCCTAAGAGATTACACATAATACCCAATTCCACAAGGCAAACCAAACCTAGAAGTATTATTTTTGAGTTTATATGTTTGCATGCAGTGATACTCCTGAGCTATCCTTTTTTGCATTTCCGCCAGAGTTGTATAACACTTTTTTCTTAAGTCCTCCCTTGGTTTACAAAATAAAAACTGCAGCAGGGGTGTGGCTTTACAATATTACTTCCTAAATGCCCCCAGTCAATTCCTTTCCAGCCTCTCTTTTTTGGCCCAGTTAGAGATAGCATGTCCAATCAATATTACAAAGCAACAGGATTGGACATCCTTGTCCATACGGTGCTAAATATCTGGCTACCTCCTGCCCGCGTAAATTAACTGGCCATTAAATAATTTCTGATATATGAATCATACCTGGTATAGCTGGAGGGGAACCTCGCTTGCCATATGCCAGGTGAGGAGGGATAATGACTCTTCGTTTTTCCCTGCCGGAAAACAAAACGAGTAAAGGTCAGGTAAGGTCAGATAAGAAACAGGTGCACAAGATTTTTTGTTTCAGTGGGATTTTGCCAGCTGATAGAATAAGCTTTGCAGCCTTCCACAAAATACGCTATGTCCTTGAGAGGAGGGGAGGGGCAGCCCTGGTAAAAACTGAGCAGACATGCTGGACCAGTTTTTCTGACCAGTTTGCCTGTTTTTATGCGTGGAGTGACATTTACATAACTGGAACACAATTTTTGAATTTGAATTCTTGAAGTTAAGGCCTAGAGCACTTTTGAATGTTAAGGCGGGACCAGAAAGAATTGGCAAGGGCTTCCATTGAGGTCTGAAAGAAATCTAATGAGATTTTTTTCAATTACATTTTGTCCTCCAAGCCTCTTAACGTTGTTTCGTTTTCCTCTGCACAGATTCCAATTTGTTACTCTTAATCTTCAAGCATCAGGCTACAAACTGGGAAGAGATTCTAAGTTGTAGTCCCACCTTAGGCACAAAGCCAACTTAGGCCAGCCCCTCTCTTTCAGCTCTAGAAAGGGGCCAATGGCAAGCCACTTTTGAAATCTTACCAAGAAAACTGCAGGGATTTGGTCTAGGCAGTCACCAAGAGTCAAGATTGACTTGACCTGTTATCCCCCAAATCTTTCTCTTCGGCCTTTACTTCATTGTGCTTGTAATCTTTTGATTGATTTTCTTGCAATTTGTTTAACAAATGTGAGCAATCCAGAGTTGTTGAAAGTTGGGCAGCATGTGGTGAAAATATTGTGGTTAATCATACATGGACTAGATTTGGCATTCTTTTCCACCACCCGTTGAGTCTTTCCCAAGGACCTGGGATTGTTTTTCAGATGTTGAATTCCATGTCCCATCATTTCTAGCAATACAGTCTCTAGTAAAGAATGCTGGCAACTGCAGCATTATATTTAAAGGGCCAGAGTTTTTCCACTGTGGTCTGAACAAGCAAATACAGACAGTAATTTTTATGTCGCTTGGAAACTGCAGTCCATCTTGCCTTTTCAGAGAGAATTCAACAGAATTCAAAACAAAGAAGGCTGCAGGCTTGACCTGAGTATAGCAACTACCTATGAAGATTTCCAGTTACTTACTGGGAGTTACTTACCCAACACACATATTCAGCAGACCCTGTTCTAAACCTGAATTGGGAGGAAAAAAGAACTTAATTAGAAGTCTAATCTTCTATAAAAGGAGCTCTTCATATTAAAATAATAAATCTCTGTTTGGTTACCAGAACACAGATTGAGATTAATATATCAAACTAAAAATAATAATAATAAACAGGTAGAAAGAAAGTTGGGACAAAAAAAATGGCATGTATAGAACATGCCAATCACAATCTTACACAATCCCACAGATGACCACTGTAATTAGCTTCTGCTGGAAGTCTTCTAAAAGAAAGCACTATACCAGATTGCAGGATCTAACACTTTTATCTACTAAATATTTATTCTAATCTTCAACTGAAATTATCCTTCTACGGTTGGAAGTACGTTGAGTTTGGGTCTTCTTCTTGGCCAAGTGATTTCCATCAATCCTTGAAGTAGCATAAAAAGATACCAGTAAAATTTGTGCTAACTCCTTGTCAGCTACAGGCAAGATGTCAGCAAATGCTGCTGTAGTAACTCAAGCCATACAGAACAGGGGAAATAAATTGGTGGATACCCTTGGCTTTATTTCCATTTCTTTCCTACCAAACACCAACATTCAACAGGAAAGCATCCACTGTCAGCATAACATTGGGTGGAATTGGGAAGGAGATGAGTTTTGCTTAATGGCTAGACCAGCAAATTTAGCCATTTGTCAAAACTTGCTTTGATATAATACAAGTATTTTGCATGGATACCGTTCAATTGAAGACTCGTAAGCTACAGTCAGGCTCCATTCCTTTTGATATTTCAAAAGAGCGTTAACCCCCTGTCCAAAAGCAGCCTGAACAGTATTTAAAAGGTATGGATTGGAAGCAGCAGATGTAAAGTTGTCTCCCTCGCTCCACTTCACCATACAGCTTCATACTGCCATCATGAGTGTGCTGAAGGGAAAGAGAATATCTGCACTAACAAGAGAATGTGGGCTAATCCCATCTCCAAAAGTCAACTGGGTGCACCACTTCAACAATCAGTAAAGGACAGTATGTCAGATTGTGTCCAGAGCAAACTCTGTGTTGGGAAGTTAAGGGAGGAAACCACTACTTCAGCAATGGGTACAGGTAAAGATGACTAAAAAGTTCTCAGCTATAAGCTGGGGTCAAATGATGAAGTCAATTTCATGAGGACACAGCAGGAAAAAGAAATTGGTGGAACATATTTGTGCCATAGCCACATACAAGTGAGAAGAGACTCAAACTCTACTTTTGTGGCAATCGTAAAATATGAACGGTGGCATAGTGAGAAAATACTTATTTAGTGAAGAAACAATATCAAGTATGTTTGTTTGACCAAAGATTGTTTGTGGACACAGATTTTTCTCTCTCTCCCTACTGCTTTCCTTGGTGTGTTTCTCAGCTAAACTAAGCATCTAATGAAAAAGAACAGAGGTCTACCTGGGATGACTTGTCTTTTGCCCAATTCCACTTGCAGTGGATCACGGGAGAGTGAAGTATCAATAATGCGACCATCTTCAAGAATACCCTGTTTAAAAAAATCTTAAATTAAGGGTACATGTGCATATTTATAACATCAAATGACAATTAGCAATTGCTCTATCCAAAATTGATTAGTTTTAAATCAAAAGAAAGTACTGAAACCTGCAACTTTGCAAGAAATGAAATATTATGTTCCATGATGAAAAAGTATGGACAGCAACTTCATGTAGGGCAATTTAATTTTCTGTTATACTTCAAAGCAAAAATACTGTATGCACCATTTTAGCAGAAGCCATTTTTCCTCTTTAGGGATATCTTTTTCATAACAGCATTTCCTGCAACTTAGAGCAGGGTAATTCAGAATAGTTTTAATTCATATTCAAAGTTACAGTATGTAATCAATTTATGAATGGCTAACTCCCACTGAAGTAAATCATGCTCCCTTTCTTTCAGAAGATGATTAGACATACTAAAAGCTGGTATGATGGTGTTTTGAGCAAAAATTACCTTTTTAAAACATACTGATACTTGGATCACTATCTCAGTTTGGCTTGGGGCACAAAGATAGGAGGCCCCAGAGGAGTCAACTGGCCGTTTTCCTGTTAGGATAAAGTATCTGAAGATGATTTCAACTCTTACTCTGTAGTTCTTTGGGTAACAAGTGATATAAAAATGCTTCAAAATAAAACCAAGTCCAAGGATGCACAATATACTCTGACTAGTTGTGGCTAAAGTCTACTAATAATTACAGTTTGTACTAACCAAGACTTTCCACATTAGCTTCAAATATCTCCACTCATAACGAATTGCAGCAACTTAAACTAGAGGTTACCAGGCGTCTTTACATAATTGCATAAAAAGAAAAAGGTATGGGCAAAGTCTGTGCTACTAGACTCTGATAAGATGGGTTTCCTGCCTTCCCAGAGCAGAGACTTTTCTATTTTTAATCTTTTCATCCATTTGCCTACTTTACACCCGCCTCTGCGCCTTTAACTGGCATAGCTCTTTTGCATTAGTATTACAGACACCTCACCACCCAATTCCGACAGCCACTTCCATCAGCTTTGGCTAGAAACATTTAGAGACACAGGATTATCTACACCGCATGTAGGAGAGCTGAGAAAGCTACAGCCTAGTGCTTTTCAAACTTTGCAACTTTAAGATGCGTGGACTTCAAATCCCAGATGCATTCTATTGGGGAATTCTGGGAGCTGAAAATCTTAAAAGTTGTCAAGGTTTTATTTTTTTTTATTTTTATCCTGCCCTTTATTTTCAACTCAAGAGGCAAACATACCCAATACTCTTCCTATTATTTTTCTCACAACAACCCTGTGAGGTGAATTGGGCTGTGAAGGAATGGTTTTATTTGAAAAACCTGTCAGATGTTCCTAGAATTAAAACGTTCAAGGAATAACTTAGGCCAGATACTATCCTGGCTCATGCAGAAATCCAAATTACACAGGTAAAAGTAAAGGTTTCCTCTGTCCATTCACGTCTGACTCTAGGGGGCAGTGCTCATCTCCATTTCCTAGCCGAGAGAGCCAGTTTGTCCAAATTCAAACCCTCTACAGGTAGTCCTCACCTTATGACCACAACTGAGCCCCAAATTTCTGTTGCTAAGTGAAACATTTGTTAAGTGAGTTTGCCTCATTTTACAACCATTCTTGTCCCAGTTGGTAAGTGAATCACTGCAGTTGTTAAATTAGTCAAACTGTTCAGTGAACCTGGCTTCCCCATTGACTTTGCTTGTCAGAAAGTTGCAAAAGGGGATCATGTGACTCCCGGACACTTCAATGGTCAACTGCCAAGCGTCTGAATTTTGATCACATGACCATGCAGTTGCTACAATGGGGGTGAGAAAACTGGTCATAAGTCACTTCTTTCCAGTGCTGCTGTGACGTGGAATGGTCACTAAACGAACTGTAGTAAGTCGAGGATCTCCAGTAGTTAAAGGGCTCTCTACTTCCACTGAACGCACCCAGTGGAGAGGCCCCTTCCTCTTAAGGGGACCCGCAGCTGATAAACCCAATGATCAGAGATGGTGACAGGTGTCACCCATAAATTGGGGGACTACACATTCCCCCCCTTCTATTTTACGGGGGGTAAGGCAATATAGAAACCTATGGAAGGTGATTCTCACACAATGGCCGCTATGCATTGGGCATAAAATCTTCCAAAACTTCCAGAGGGCCCGTGCGGCTTAAGCGGGTCACGAACTAATCTGCCCCTCCGTTTGGGCCTCGCCCCACGCCACGCGATTGGAAGGCCGCTCCCTTAAACCTGCCGGACTCTACCCCACCCCCCACCCCCTTCGCCCGCCCCCCACCCACTCCGGGACTCTGGGCATCCCACAGGAAACTCTAGAGAGTAGATTTTCGAGACTTCCTCCTCAATCTCGACCCGTGTTTCCGAAAGAAGGTGGAGCCTTCGGAAACCCCGCCCACTATCACGGGGAAACCCCGCTCCTCCTCCCTCAAGCGGGAGGAGGCTGTGCTGACGTGTTTGTGCGGCTTTGCTTTGCTTCCCGGCGACGCGCTTCTCGTCCCCGCCCCGCTCCCGCTTTACTCACAGTGTAGTGGATGGCCACAGTGTCGCCTGTCGCCGAGCGCTCCGTGCAGCCCTCAGGAGACGCCACCTGCGGCGGGGGAAAAAAAGCGAGAGAAGATGGAGATCTGGGAGGAGGGGGGGGCGCTGCCGGTCGCGCGGCCAGCTGCTCATCCTCTCGCTCTCCTCGGTTGAGGGGAATGCGGGTTAAGGCTTCGCGGGGAGCGCAGCTTTCATCCTGGAGACGCGCGCGTGCAGACGCTCCGTCCCGAGAGGGTTCTTCTTCTTTTGCCCTCCCCAATTCGCCCGCGAGGGAGAGCCTGGACCTGCTGCCGGGCTAGGCAAAGGCGTCCTCTCGCCTCGAGCTGTCATTTTAAGCAGCTGGAGGCCCCGAGGCGTGCCGGCTCCTGACCGCAAAGTGGCGGAGTAGGAGCAGCAGCAGCAGCAGCAGCAGCAGCAGCGGGCGCGAACGGCGGGTCGGTGCCTTGCAAGCCTGGCGTGCCCCACACACTTACCAGGGTTTCAATCTGGAGCGGAGGAGTTTCGCTTTTGCTCGCCTGTTCCTGGCCTCTCGTCCCACAGCTTAGGAGGAGCAGGAGGGAGAGGCTGACACGGAGCTGAAGTAACATAGCGAGGGGAGACGGAGGCGGCTGGTGGGGGGGGGGGGGGGGCGGGCAACAGAAAGAACGAGCAACTACTACCGGGCTTATACCTCAAGGCTAAGGGTGCCTCCTGGCGCCGCCCCTTGCTGCCCGCTTTCCCGCCCCAAAGGGAGGAGAGAACAAGCGGGGCCCTCCTAGCAAACGGGAGCGAGAGGGGAGACGGGGCTTTGGGCCCTACCTGCACCCAAAAAGTAGTCCGATGCAGCGATCGGCCCTTCCTGATTTTTTTGTAGTATCTGTGGATCCTGAAAAAAAGAGGGGTTGACAGCGGGATGGGCGTGGACTTTATGAGAGAAGAGCCATGTCTTAGAAAGTGAATGAAAGTTGTACTCGGCAAACATTTTTGCCTATTGCACAAATGGTATCTATATCAAAGTTTTTTTCCCCCAACCTTGGCCATTTTAAGATGCTGTGGACTTTAACTCCCAGAATTATTGGCTGTGGAGTTCAGGGAGCTGAAGTCTACACCTCTTAAAAGTTGCCAAGGTTGAAAATATCTGGTAA
This sequence comes from Bungarus multicinctus, assembly GCA_023653725.1. Taxonomy (NCBI): domain Eukaryota; kingdom Metazoa; phylum Chordata; class Lepidosauria; order Squamata; family Elapidae; genus Bungarus; species Bungarus multicinctus. Next base: position 143,509,294 of record CM042834.1, read on the forward strand.
CGTAGGTTGGCACAAACGGTACAGTGGTACCTGTACTTACGAAATTAATTTGTTCTGGAAGCTGTTTTGTAACGTGAAAATTCCATAAGTAGAGATGCATTTTACCCTATAAATGCCCTAATCCGTTCCAAGCCCCCCAAACTCAGACAATATTTTTTTATAAATTATAATATTTTGTTAATACCTGTAATAGAAACATGTTACATTACTGTGTCTCCAGCTATCTCTTTCTATCTTTTTGGATTTCGCTAGCGTGAGACTGAGAATGCGGTGCGGTGCGTTACTCTCATCCCATACACAAAGATCCCTCCTAGCCAATGAGCTGCCAGGAAGATGCTGGGAGATAACCAATGGCAGAGCAGCTCGGACACGCCATTTTCAAACCAAGATCAAACTGCGCAAATTAGCGCGAATTTTGAAATTTTTGGGCTTTCGTATCTTGAAACATATTTTGTAACTAGAGACGATATTTTCTTGACAACGCGCTTCGTAACCTGAAACTTTCGTAACCAGAGCCTTTCGTAAGTAGAGGTACCATTGTATACACTTTGGAAATGTATAAAGAGAAGGTACCAGTGGAAAGAGGAAACTGGCTATGGATAATAATTACTGGAAAAAGTCACTCTGTGTATTATCAAAAACATTTTTTGTGATTTAGAAGTACATAGCTTTGATGCCAGAGAAACAAGCTCTAACGAGCTTGTACAACAATAAGAAAAGATTTACTTTATAGAACACAATTGTTTGGATTCACACAACACGCTAAACCAGGGCTGGACATCCTAGTGGCCCTAGTTATTGATCCCATACTTTGTGGCCCCAATGTTATTTCCAGGGTTTCCCAAAATAGATAGCATGGTTGTTCGTTTATCAAATATATATAGCCACCATCTCATGTATGTAACTCAGTATCATGTACACAATCTAAATAAAACAATTAAAACCTTAAAAAAATATTAAAAACAAATATATAAACTAAGCCATGGGAAGGGTTCCCTCAAGATCTTTCATACAAAAGAGTCAATTTATGTGGTTCCTATTTCCATGGGATCCCTTGGTTGACAAAACCAAGTTTTAGGGGATTTCTGAAATAGGATTGGAGCCTCTGGGACAAGGGTGATGTTACAAAGGGCAGGTGAAATGGGAGAGAAGGTTTGCCTCCTGGGTCTTATCACGGATGAAGCTCTTCAGCGACGAGACCCATAAAGGGTCCTTCCTGCTGGACTTGGTGAGACAGGTAGATGTAACAGAGGAGAGAGAGTCCCTCAAATAACCTGGTCCCATAAGGTCAACACATCTTGACCTGGAAGCAAATTGAGAGTCAGTTTGGTCTTGTAGTTAAGGCACCAGGCTAGAAAGCAGGAGACTGAATTCAAACCCCACGTTAAGCATGAAAATCAGCTGGCTGATTTTGGGCCAGTCGTTTTCTCTCAGCCCAGCCCATCTCACAGGGTTATTGCTGTGGGGAAAATAGGAAGAGGAAGATTTGCTGGATATGATTACCACCTTATTTGTAGAAATACTAAAGCTAAATAAACAAACAAATGCAACCAATGCAGCTTACGGAGCAAACTTGTTTCATGTGCAGTTCCAACATATAAACTGCCTGCATTACAGGTAGTCCTGGACTTAAAATAGTTCATTTAGTGACCGAAGTTACAACAGCACTGAAAAAAATGACTTATGACCGTTTTTCGCACTTATGACCATTGCAGCATCCTTGAGATCATGTGATCAACATTCAGATGCTTGGCAATTGATTCCTATTTATGACGGTTGCGGAGTCTCAGGATCGTGTGATCACCTTTTTAACCTTCTGACAAGCAAAGTCAATGGCGAAGCCACGTTCACTTAACAACTGTGGCAAGAAAAATCGTAAAATGGGGCAAAATTCACTTAACAAATGTTTCACTTAGCAACATAAATTTGGGGCTCAATTGTGGTTGTGAGTCAAGGACTACCTGTACTGTATTTTGCACCTATTGAACTTTTGGATACTCTTCAAGGGCAGCCTCATGTAGACCACATTACAGTAGTCAATTTGAGAAGTGACCAGGGCATAAGTACTAAGTAACTTTTTCTGTTTGAGGTGGAAAACAACCCAAAGTATAGTATATGTTCTAAAATAGATAAGGATTCTTTATTACAGTTTATATAAATTACAATTTGCATAAAATAAAATTAGGTTTTTATATTACCTATAAAGACAGGACGTCTCTGCAAAAACAGAGATGACAACTGCATCAAAGAACTGGTGACTAGAACAAAGAGAAGACAGGAGATTGCCCATGTATGCTCCAGACGGTTGTGGCTTGTGAAGAGGCCATGGGACAGTGACCTTCCATGGATTTGAGCAGTGGGAGATGAAGGGTCATTAGCCATTTTGCCTGCAACAGTGGCAGAGCATTTTAAGAGACACTAAAGTTTGCAAGCCTCACATTCTAATGCCTTTCAGAATTTGCTTATTAACCCTCTTAAAGCTATCATACCTCCGGAACAACAAGTTTGAAAAGTCACCAAGTAGTGTGGATTTCAACTCTGAACAAAAGAAAAATGATATGATTTTGATCTAAGTAAATTGCATATGAATTAAACTTTTAGTTAAATTTGGAACATTGACTTTTACTATAAGGTTTTGGAATTAATTATAAAAAATAAATAAGTTCTCATGGAAGCCAGAATTATTTTAGCTATTTTAGCTCATAGCAGATGTTTTTAGAAAATGGAAGTTAGAAGGGATTCTAAAGGAAAAAAAAATACAAGCCTGCTTTCATGGTGATTAATAAGACATACAAAATTATACATTGGAAATATTGAAGGACATCTTTGAAGTACAGAGCCAGAAATCAGTAGCTGTGATTTCAGTAGTGTCAGTAATGATGTTTAATTCCATGGCTAGTTTATGTCAGGAAGATGATAATGAGGGGATAACAAATGGGGAGCAAATTTTGTCTTTCAAGACACAGTACCCACAGTAGAACTGAAAAGGATAGGCCAAGAAATTGATTTGGAAAAGGAAGTAACGAGGCAGTGAACCCTTTGATGCGATTGAGCCAATTGTTCTTTGATGGCTTAGCATCATGTTTGAAACCTAAGCAGTGATCATATCTGTTTGCCATGTCAGATAATCAAACTCCTATGCCAAGGTGACGCAGAATGAGTTATGTAAACCATCTTTTATGGAGTTTTGCCTTTATGTGAAAACTGATATCATACTTAAATGCAGACATTCTACAAAAAAACGTATTCATGATTCAAACACCATGAACAACAACACACACTGACCATGGAAATATATCAGGATAGAGAGACAAATGATGACATACCTAATTGAGGGGGAGCCCTTTAGAATTCAACACCTATTTAATATATATACTGAATGAAAAGAATTTCAAACTTTACCTATGCACTTTTTCAAATCGCATAGCATTTGCCAACATTTAAGGATGACGCATAAAGCAAACAACAAGCTGGTTGTTTTGTAACACCTACTAAGTTACCTTGACACAGGAATAACACACAGTAAAAAATGAGATGATTTCTGGAAGAAAGAGTGAAAAACAAGTCCTGATGGTTCTTGAAACAGTTCACAATTCAATATAGATTGGAGTCTTGAATCCCAAAGCTAATTTTCATGTTGAGAAAAATAAACAAGGATTTACTAATGTTGTAATCTCCCTATACAAATATTGAACTGCTCTGTATTCAGATCAGTACACTCAGCAAGATAAAGTAGGAAAGATCTAAAAAATGTTGTTCTAACTGCTGAAATAATATTTTCTGTTAAAATAAGATTCTCTTTTTTCCCCTCCTCAAGTTAAGATACTGGATGAGGTCGTGGTGCATTCAGCCTGTTCTGACCAGTTCTGGAGAACCGGTAGCGGAAATTTTGAATAGTTCGGAGAACCAGCAAATACTATCTATGACTGGCCCCATCCCCATCTATTCTCTACCTCCGGAGTCCCAGCTGATCGGCTGGGTTTTCTTTTGTTGCCCTGCACAGGAGAATGGAGCTGGAAGGCACGCCAACCAAGCCACACCCTCAGAACCAGTAGTTAAAAAAATTTAATCCCACCACTGGGTGTGTGGGAATGAGATAGAAGTTCATAAAGGTATGAGCGTATAGAGAAAGTAGATACATGTACTCAACTTACAAGAGATTATTCAAAATTAAAAGGGCACTGAAAAAAATGACTGATGACCATTTTCACACTTAACAACCATAATAGTATCCCCATGGTTGCAGTGTTCTGTGGTCATGTGATCACCTTTTGTAACTTCCTAGCAAGCAAAATCAATGGGAAAGCCAGTTTCAGTTAACAGCCAGGTTGCTAACTTAATACCTGCAGTGATTCACTTAACAACGGTGGCAAAAAAGGTCATAAAATGGGGCAACACTCATTTAACAAACGTCTCACTTAGCAACATAAATTTGGGGCTCAATTATGGTTATAAGTTGAGGACTACCTGTACTGTATCCTCATTTTCTCATTGTATTAGAACCCCTGTAATCATTGTAGATCATAAAAAATTGATTTGAACACACTGGAAACAATGATAGCTAGAAGCTAGAATGGATTTATTAAGAATAAGGCTTGTCAAGTGAGTTCCTTGTTTATTTTTATTGTGGGAATGCAGCGGACATAAAATATCTTGATTCAGTAAAATATTAGAGGAACATTCTGACTACCAAGCTAGTAAAGCTTTGGCTGGAAAGCACATCGTTCAGGTGAATCCACACTCGGATAATACTTATCAGTGCTTACTTACTGGGGTAGAGGATTAAGTGAGGTGCTACAGTTTTCAGTCCTGGGCCAGGTACCTATCAACCCTTTCACTTATGAGGTAAATGCCATAAAATGGAGAAAATAGTACTACAGAAGACGGAAGCAATATGATTTTAAAAAGCTTTTGATGGGTTCAAATTCAAGATGAAGTAACAGCAATATATAACATTTACAAGTACAAAATTCTCTTTGGGAAAAAAATAATTAAATGCACAGATACTATAGGGCAACAGAATTTCATTTGTGGTGTGTCGATGTGCTCACAGTAAAAGATAAAAATAAAGATGATCATGTCATGATGGTAGATTTTTTTAATTTAAGAAAATGTATGTGGCTGCCCAACTCACTTTCAGTGACCCAATAGAGATATTTATCTCATAATAATGTACACGAAAAAAATAACTTTAATTGCAGCTGATCACAAGCAGAACATGTCAGCAGTACAACATAACTGCTAATAATGGTAGATGTGCTTTTAAGATGACCTCAATAGAAAAAAAGTTTTCAAATAACAGCCTGAATACTGTTGCTATATACTGCATTAACCAGATCTAAATATGTGTCCAATTGTAGGGATCCCACTTTAAGAAAGATTCAGAGAAACTAGAAAGCCTGCAAATGAAAGCTAATGAGGATGATCAAGAAGCTATAAACTAATTCAGAAGGATTTATTTTACTAAACAAAATGTTTATTTGATTTTAATTCTGCAAAAGAGACTGAGGAAAGTCGGTATACTTAGCCTTGAAGCAAAGATACGATAGCACTTTTCAAATGACTGAATTATGGTTTGCTATAATTCAGAGTGCAAGACACAGTTTAAATAGTCTGAAGTAGGAAGGTAGAAAATATTCTGTACACTACAAATTCAGAATAGTCCATGTGTGCACCAAAACAGATGTTCCGAGCAGAATCATATATAAAAATAACCTTTCATGGCCTAATCTCAGTGGCAGCTAAGGAGAGGTAGCAAAATGAAGCCATTGGAAAAGTTGTGGAACTGAAGATCCAGTTGGGCTTGAAGAATATTTTCCCTTTGAGAAAGAGGGGCTGGAAAATTGACAGTTGGTTCAATTCACAGGCTATGGAGCAGAGGACAGGAGAGGAGAGGAGACAGAAACAAGTTGCATGCTTGCTGTGTTCTACCTAATTGCCCTGTAAAAAAAAAAACCCTCTGGATTTTATTTAACAGAAACCTTGAGCAACCAAAATGCAGTATTCTGGGTTCTGATTCTGTGGAATCATAGCCCATCTGGAACAGTTTGACAGAACATCTGCAGATCAGTGTGTTTATTTCAAATTAAAAGCAAGGTACCATCTACCATTTCATTCATACTCATAATCGCACCTTACATAGGTGCCTATTCCAGTTGAACATTAGGATAATCATAGAGAATCTTGATAGTGAAACCAATCATCAAGGAAAATCTTGTGTCTATTGGATGACTTCAAGAAGAGGCTGGCAGTCATTGGTGATTTCAATTTGAATTCCTGCCTTTTTTAAAAAAAAACATATTTATATGGTCACTTATGTCTCACAAAATGTGGGTTTTGATGGTAAACAATACAAAATCACAACATGAACAATATTAAAAAAACATTCCACAATTAATACAATATTATTAAAAGGCTAAGAGAAATCATTAGGGGTTACAAACATTGTAGCCACCTCAAAAATCAATCAGGATTTTTTCACAGTCACCCTCAAAGCTGAGCTGGGAGCTGGTTGTCCTCATTCTCATTCAGTTCTGGACTGAATCTATCTATAAAACATAATAATAGCCAAGGTTACAGCCCTATGATCTGACTGAAGATTAGGTTCAGGTGAACCCAACTGATTTTGTCTGAAAAGAATGATAATGAGTTCTTTTCATTAAACTAGTATGGTAGTATAGTATGGTAAATCTGGTAGGGAAGTATTTCTGAAATGATGACCCAAAGGATCATGAGTTTATTTGATTTGTTTATAGTTCATATAAAAAACTGTCTCTGTGTCTAGTTGTTTTGGCATGCAATGCCCTGTAGCGGCATCCCAAGGGGAGATGTTGGAACAGTTTATGTCCAGGATCTGTGGGATCTGTAGATATTTTCTCAGTCCTCTTTCTGACCCATGCAATGTACATATCCTAATGGAAGTTAGACTAGTTGCAATTGTTTTTTATGCAGTCCTAACTGTCCATTGAAGTTGTCAGGTCAGCCCAGATCCTGGACATTAGATGTTTTCTGAGCAGTCAATCTGCAATTAAAAGCAAGAACTTTTGGGTTGTGTTGGCTTGATGAAGACAACCATAAGTATTTTGTAGTTATGAAAGTTATTAAAATAGAGCCAAAGCGATGTAGAATTGGACCTTTTGACCTGGGATTTGCTCTATTACATTTTCTGTTGCAAGAGATTGGCTAATCTGTGGCATTTAAATAATGGGATTAGAAGCAGACCTGCCTGAGGCAAAAAGATTCTTAACAGTTTACAGCTTGTAAACCAAATAGCATTCCCACTTCAATCATATTTGAATGTGGCACAAAACCCCAAAGCACTTTATTTGTTTATTTTTATTACTTTAATTTATATAGGTGTCCGTCTCACACACATGACTCTGGGTAACTTACAACAGTTAAAAACAAAAGGCAAAACAATATAAACAATATACAAAAGCAGATTAAAACATAAAAAGTTATTGTTATGAGAGTTAGTCTTACCCCATCTCCAAGAGTTAGGTGTCCTGGTTTTATATTACTTATATGAAATAAAAAAGAGGGTAGAAAATATTGTGCCATATTTCCTGAAACACACTCTCTGGGTTTGGCTTAAAGCCACTGGGCGGGATCAATGATCAATTAATTTGTGAACTGCAATTACAGTAAGATGAGCTTTTACAATAGCATGCCATTTGGCATTGTTGCCACTATGTGGCAGCAAAATATCAAAATTAGTTTGCCTGTTTTTTTTTTCCTTAGAGGAGGTACAGTGTGGGGAAGTTACCAGATACCTGAACAGGCAAAGAAGGATAGGAACAATTAGAAAGGACAGATTGGGTGGGTGGGTGGGTGGAGCTTGGGAGGAGGATCCATTCATTGTTTCTTGGCATCCTCAACAAAAGTGAAAAACTGCCCACAAAATGTAGTTAGACCTCCACGTGTTTTGAAATTATTTTGTTCAGCATCAAAAAGACTGGTTCTTCAACCTCAATATTTTTCCAAGACCGGTTCTTCAACGAACAATATATTTTTTATTTTCAAGAACATATTGCTAGAAGCCAATTGCTAGAATCAGGAAATCAAATGATATAAACCTAGGCCGCTGAGTCTGTCAATGGATGAGGGAAAGGGAGATCATAATACCCGCAGTTTGAATGACTTCTGCTGTGAAAACTGTCCAGGTTTTTTTTAAAAAAGACAGTAAAAAATCCAGACAATGTTTGATTTTAATGCTAGGCCTGGCAGATAGAGGACATGAAGAAGCCATGTCCTCTTTTTGCTGGACATTTGGTAACCCTAGATACTGAGTTTATTAGGCCAATCTAGTACTGTACTTGCAGTGGTGGGATTATTATGTTTTTACTACCGGTTCTGTGGGCGTGGCTTGGTGGGCGTGGCCTGGCTTGGTGGGTGTGGCAGGGGAAGGATACTATAAAATCTCCATTCCCTCCCCACTCTTGGGGGAAGGTTATGACAAAATCCCATTCCCTCCCCACCCCACTAACCTGCTTTCCAGCTCCGTTCTCCTGTGCAGGACAACAAAAGAAGACCCAGCCAATCAGCTGGGACTCAGGAGGCAGAGAATAGATGGGGGCGGGGCCAGTCAGAGATGGGATTTGCCAGTTCTCCAAACTACTCAAAATTTCCGCTACCGGTTCTCCAGAACTGGTCAGAACCTGCTGAATACCACCTGTGTATTTGGCTGCTTTCCAGGCAAAAACCATACAGTGAGAAATCACCATTGTAACCATCAGTGATGCAACTTGAGTGGGCAAGAACACACATATTGCATGTATATGCAAAGTGTAATGCCTCACTCCTTGGGATCAACGTGATTTCCACTCACTATCTAAAAACCTCTTCCACTTAACTTATTGGGGCTTACTATTGTGTAGGAAGAGTTTGCAGCAACGTAGACCTTCAACCACCCTTGAGTTTTTAATTAGGAATGCAAACTGTCATGTGAAACCGCATTAGTAGGAGTAATTGTTCATGGTGTCTACTTCAAGGAAGAAGTAGAGAAGAAATATCAAGCTTCTGTTTAATTGTCTTACACACTCTACAGTAACAACTACTTCTAATGCTTCTTAAGAAGAAGAAAAATGGGGCAATATGTTTTAAAGTGAAGAATACTTGAAAATCTTGTGATCATTATCTTCCCTTGCCAGTGTAGACCTTTGGTGACTCTCTGGCTGACAGCGGCACTAGGCCTGAAAAAGTCTCTGAGCTGGCCATCCCAAACATTTCCCTTACTGTAATACTAGTGTCATGCCCATTAGTATCTGATTCCGAAGGAGAGGAGGAACAGCCAACAGGGAGTGGGAATGTGGCTGTGGAGGTTGTGGAGGAAACTGGGGAAGGGCATAGGCCAGCTTGGCATTCAGAGGAAGACCCCTCTTCATCCCCTCTTCATCTTAGGGCACACAGGGAGAAGCGGATAAGGGAGAAACGTGAATGGCATGGTCTTCAGGGGAGGAAAGGGCCTTGATCCCCTTCATGGGCTGCAGCTGTGAGGATTGTTTAAAAGGACAAACTGTGCATGGGCCAGTGCTGGAAGCAAAGCGTGAAAATATTTATAGTTTGTCAGTTCTTATCTGAGTTTTGGCGTCCTTCCCAGTGTGTGTATTTCGATATCTGTGGACGTCTTCAAGCCCTTATCCTGCCTTGTCTCATTAATTGCTTCAGTGTGGCTTGTGTTGTTTTTTCCTATTTATAATTTATTTGTATTTTGAGTTTGAACGGAATTTCTTCCTTTTCACAACTGTTTGTGGGGGAGTTTTTTCTCCAGTCAATGATAATTGGACCTTTGAAGCCAAGTTGAAGGAATTAAAGGGACTTCACCTGTTTTTGTGACTTTTTTGCTTTTGTATCCCACCCTGGGTTATCACAATTAGATTACAAGGACTTAATTCATATGCTGTTGCAGGAAAATGACACAAGAATTTCCAGGCAAGGGGACAGATGCTCCATGAGATGAACAATTATTTCTGCCAATGATATGAGTTTATCTTTATATATCCTTGTTATTTAATTGGGGAAATAGTAAATTTTAAATTTGATGACAACTGAAAATGCTGTTGTCTATGGAGATTCTCAGTCATCCAGGTCCCAAGGGTGCTTTTTTAAAGAACTGAACTGCGAGTCAGAACTGAAGAAGCTTCTTGGATGAGAAGCAAAATGTCTTCAAGGGAAAAAAAAGGAAGTCCAGTTGTCTCTTGAAAAAGCACCATTGTAAATGCTGTTCTAAATAGAAATACTGATATTTTATTTTCCATCCACTGCTGTATGTAAATAAATAATTCCACCTACTATGTCTTTTCTCATTCTTTTGCTTTTACGTACAGGTAGTCCTCAACGTACAACCACAATTGACTTCAAAATTGATGTTGCTAAGTGAGAAATTTGTTAAGTGAGTTTTGCCCCATTTTACGACTTTTCTTGCCACATTTGTTAAGTGAATCACTGCAGTTGTTAAATTAGTAACACGGTTGTTAAGTGAATCTGGTTTCCCCATGGACTTTGCTTGTCAGAAGGTCGCAAAAGGGGATCACATAATCCCAGAGCACTGCCACCGTCGTAAATGCGAGTCACTTGTCAAACCTCCAAATGTAAATCATGTGACCATGGGGATACTGCAGTGGTCATAAGTGTGAAAAATGGTCCTAAGACACTTTTTTCAGTGCCATTGTAATTTCAAACAGTCACTAAGAGTCACTGTAGTCATTTATTTCATTCTCTAAGTAAATGCTTCAAAATAAAGTTATATATTTACAATATATTTAATACTAATACATACCCCTTTCTAGATACTCTCCCTGGCCTATGTAGGCCATCCTTCTTTGCCCCACTGCTGCTATCTGGGACACTTGGCCGTCTGCTGACATTGTATAGTGGGTAGGCCCAGACTAAGCTGGTTCTTGGACAGAAGAGTCAGACCAAGAGTCTTCATCAGGATGGGTTGGTGGGTGGATGGAGAGACGGTCGATTGGTGTCCCTGGTGACGGGATAGGCATGCCAGCTATTTCTCCTGCTGGGTTGCTGCCTCCATTGTCATTCCAGGGCTGTGGCTGCCTCCCTCCGTCCTGGCATACCAGCCTTGGTTGCTGTGATGTGATGAAGACGGAGTGGCGGCTCTTAATGGGATTATGAGGACTTTCCCCACCCCTGCCAAGAGACGTCGCAAGATGGATGAGCCCAGGGTTGGTGAGAAACAAGAGGCAGGCTCCAGCCCAAGCTGGGGAAGGAGGGAGGCCTCTGTCCCTCCAGTTGGCAGTGTCAAGACTTCATGAGGCTAAAGACCAGTGGCTTCTCTCGATGTTCCATGGAGAAATCCTTCTGGCAGGGATGAGAAAGCCAGAACTCACCACAACCAGGGTTTTCATGTTCTTGTGGTGGTGGTGGTGATGGTGATGATGGTGGTGGTGAAGATGCAGCTCCGGTGGCCTAGAGGTGGAGCTCTCACCTCACAATCAGGAGGCTGTGAGTTTGATCCTAGGTAGACCCTAATAATTGGAATAGAATTCTCATGCTCGAGCAGGGGGTTGAACTAGATGACCTCCAAGGTCCCTTCCAACTTGTTATTCTACGAATCTATGATGACTATTGCCACTAGTGATTTGACATATCACCTCTTAAGGAGTGTCAATGCTGAACAGTGGTCCTAAGGCTGCTCCTGGAGGAAGAAGTCTTCAGAGAAGACATCTTTCAAAGAAGCTAGAGCCACCCCCTTACCACAACCCCTCATTGCCTTCCCTCATGGTCTAGTCTGCACTATCACCATGGGGATGGAGCAAACCAAAAAGAAGAGTCAAAGGGAAGGACTCCTCTGCAGAGAATTGCCTCAGCACTTCCCCCAGGTTGCTGCCCCTGGTGCCAAATCTAATCAGTTCACTTCTACAGTGGCCAGCTAGAAGTCGGTAATGGGGCAGAAGAAAGAGGAGGATCTCTTGAATACCATTCATTTTCCATGTTATTTTCACACATTACTTCTTTTCGCAACTGGAGGGTGGCTAGAACCACCGGAGAAAGCAATGTTTTTGGGTCAGACCTGAATTGTATGCTGCTGGAACTCTGATCTTTCAATAAACCATAAAGAAACATCATAAGCTTCTTTATAATACCCTTAGAGGTTACAAGGCAGAGGTGTCATTTTGAAAAACATCCACGAGGCCCATTCTTACCAGTTATGCTCCTACTGGATTGCAATACCTCTTAGCTGTGGTGGTTACACAAGGACTTCTTGTGTTGGGTTGGGGTTCTATGTTACAGAGCCATAATAGGGCTTGCTTGACCTGGTTTGTTTTGTGAGCACAGCTATTATGTAAAGCATAATTTAGGGCAGGATGTGAAATCTCTTGTTCTCCGGGCATTGCCAAATCACTGTAACCAGAGCCCATGGCCAGTATGGCCAATGGTGAATGCTGAAGGTCATACTTTTACCAGATTTGATGGGGGCCACAAGTTCTTTATTCCTGGCAAATGGTAATCAGTGAACCCCCAACCACTCATGGTTTATTCAGCAAGCCATGGCTTAACACAAGGTGTGAATTCACCCACCAGTAGCACTTATTTGAGACATGCAACTAGGCTCACTGGAGAACTGGAATATTGCACGAGATGTTTAGTGAGTCAGGTATTCTCTGTCAGGGACGTTAAATCGGCAGAAGTTGTGCAGAAGTCGGGACATGAAAACAATGGAGCCAACTGCAGGGCCCCACTGGTCTTCCTTGCAACATGTCTCTTCACAAATTGAGCAAAGGATCAGGAGTAATCAGATTTATAGTGGGATGATGTATCAGAAAGAAACATGGTGGGGAATGACTAAAAAAAAGAGAGCCATGGTTGGATAAAGCCAGCAGAGAATTGCCATTCAAGGGTAACAACTAATCTGGAGACAGAATATCATACCAGCAGGTCTAAAACAATCGGGGTGGATGGGGTTTTGAATCTCATGCAGAAAGCTAGCAAACCGATATTAGATCAACACAAATCCTTTCTATCCCACCCACTTTTGTTTTTTGTTTTTTTGCTTTTTATGAAAATCTACTTCACGGCAGACCTGAGGGCGGGGTGACCACTCATCTGATCCTCAGCTGCTTCCTTTCTTTAGGAGGCAAGATTTTGCATAAAGTGAGCAAAGGGCATGCAGCAAGTTATTTGCCATCTCTTTTTTTTCATACTATCCTCTTGCACTTTGATATACTACGGGGGCTATTTAGGATTTATCTAGGCTGCTAAGCAAGAAACCATTTCATTGCTTGGGCTCAGGACTACCTGCCTCCAGCCTCCCAGTCTCTGCCTGTACACCCAGTTACCTAAAGAACTTTCAATGTCAATCTAGAATTGATAAGAATAGTAACTTGGGAGGCGGGGGTGGACAAGTTGCAATCCAATTCTGACCATTACAGAAAACCTATGTGATCTGAACATCCAAAGTGACTGATCGGTTCTGACCCGGAAGCAGTTTTTTTCTGCACAAGTGACAGGGAGAAGGCGCTCAATTCAGTTTGAAGGGGAGATTTATATTTAAGGATAAAAGCATTGCGCAGAATGATCCAAAACACAAGGTTTAACCTCTGCCCGTATTCTGCAGAGATTACCCTTTTATCTCTTGTAAGGCCACACAAAATGACTTTGTTGGGAGAGGGCAGTATCTAAGACCAGCGTAGCTGAGGGACCAGCTTTTCCCAAGAGTCTCTACTTGTTCAGTTCGATCTAGCACATTGGCCACAATGCAGATCCCATCAACCAAAGAATGCCAGCCAGTGGGGCCTTTTCAGCAGCGACCCCTGTTCTGAGGAATACTCACATTAGAATGCCCCCCCAATCCGGTTGGCCTTTTGTAAGACTTTAAAAACCTGGCTGTTTCCAAGCCTGGGGCACTTAATGGTGTTCCTGGCTTTACTGCTAACTGGCAGAGTACCTTGGCTACTGTGTGTTTTTTTTCAGTTTTAAAATATTTTTGTCTATATACTTTTGCAATTTTAAGCAGCCCTATTGATATAGGTTGCGTCTTGCCTTTGGAACTCATTGCATGCCAGAGTTAAGCATTTATTAAGTATTCCAGCTTAATAAATCCCATTAGCCTCCACATGAGTGGCATCTTAATGCTGGTTTAGGTTCAGAGCTTGGACCTTTTGAGATTTTCTTTATGGATCAGTGCTTACTGGTAAGATAAGCAAGCTTTCTTCAAAAAGGAGATGTGTTCCACCCACATGCATAGGATAGTTTCTTAGGCCTCCATGTATGCTTTTAATGTGATAACATTGCCATACATTGAATCGAACCACTGCTTTTAACTAATTCATATTGTTTATATTTAAGGTCTACAATATGGCAACCAGGCCAGCTCTACCTGGTTGCCATATTGTAGACCTTAAATATAAACAATAGCCACTGGGTTCCATGTTTCAACTTTTTACACTTCAAAAACTTAAAATTAGAAAACATTCCAAGAATGCATATGGACCACCCGGAGTAGCAACTGCTTAGAAACTTTGTGGTTGAGTGGGCATGTCTGAGGTCTCTTCACTATTCATAAAATGGCAGCCGATGAGAAAACGTTGTGCCTTTGTGTCAGTGTTGACTCCTGGTGACTTCCTGCATGTGTCCTTGCAGTTTTCTTGGCAAGAGTTCAGGTGTGGTTTACCCCTGCCTCCTTCCCAGGACCGGGAGAGAGGGGACTGGTCCAAGGTCATCCTTTGTGCCTAAATTTCTAGCCTGGTGCTTTAACCATTACATCAAACTGGCTCTCTCTTTTGAGATGCTTTCCAACGTTTCCCTTTATATTTGGTTTCTCTACATTGCTCTCATCCCAAGACAGGTGATGGCACATTTCCAAAGAAAGAACTGAAATGCAAGCACTCTTCGTTTGTACAATTGCTTCCTTAAATGTTTGAAAGAAATGCTTCAAACCTCAGGTGAATACAGCACCTCTTTGCTATACAATAAAGCAGCCTGTTGCCCCTCAAGCCTAGTTTTACAAAAACCTGACAAAAATGATTTTAACAAGCCAAATAAGTGAAGGCAGTGGAAAAGCAGAATTTATTTCCCACGTTCAAATGACTGAAAAAAATAAATCAAGCTGTCTTAAATGACCAGAAAGATTATCATGCTTGTGTGAGATTCAAAGCATATTTTGCAAATAATTGTCAAACATGGAAGATCTGACAGGGCATACACTGAGTTCAGCTAAAATAACATTTTTATAAATAAAGTTTGGTGCCTTACAACACGCTACTTCTCCCTTCAATTTTTAAAGTGAAGAATCTTTAAAATATTAAAGACTGATGGACTTTAGAGTTTTCTATAGGCAAAGCAGATGCTCACTGAGTAACACAGCTCCTCTTCTCTGTATTATTTCATCTTCTAAAGAGGAGAAAATCACACATTCCCATGTCAGGTGCCTAGCAATCAAAATCAGCCAGGAATTAGCCCCCCTGATTTTCCCACAAGGAGGCAGCATACACTCAAAAGTAATTTAGGCCTGCCTGGATGGAGACACCTACTTGAAAGCACAGCAATTGGTTTGAATGCCAATCAAGGTCTTTTTAGCTGTGACTCACTGGTGTGTGCCTGATGTACACCCACACATATAGCCCAAAACACTTAGTTGCCTGAGGTGAAACACAGGGTAGAGTCCTTGACTGTACAGAAGTTGACATTATACATAGACTGAAGATAACAGATCTTGTACATATGAAGTTGGCAATTGATCATTATTCCAATACTGATGACAAGAAAATGTCCTCTACTGCATTTGACTAGCTTAAGTCGGTGATGGACAATTAGATGCATAGAATACTATACGCAGACTAAACCTGTGAATAGTCTCCCATTTCAGATTTCAGGCAATGTTTATTTAAATATGAAAAGAGAAGTGTTTTCCAGACTACTGCATAACAAGGGTAGAAGGATGAAAATCCTTCAGACCTTGTCTTATCTTATTTTGTAATAATATTAGCAACTATCTTTTCTTCTTGTTATTTTATGCATCACCAATATAACTTATATGAGAATATGAGTGTTCACAAAACAAAACAAATCTTGCCTCCAACAGAAGCCATGACACAAGACCACATTATATGAGCTGGTATTGTGTTTTGGACTGATCTCTGGCATTCAGTAGAATTATTTAATTTCTTTCTGAAAAGTTCCAGAGATGTCCACAGTAGCCAAAGTACTGCTGTTGAATTATTTTATTCCTACTGATATATATGTAATGGATATTTCAATTTTTATGCTTTGAATATCTCATAGTATAATCTGATAACTCATTCTAAACAATAGTTGTGTGCATATTTCTTCCTTAAAGGTTATTAAATCATCCATACATTAAGCAAGTTTGAACTGCCAGATGTATACTATTTTTAAAAAAACTGGAAATAGAACCCAGTTTTTTTCTCCTCCTTCTTTTGATGCTAAGTAAACAGACAAATGGAACTCAATTAATTGCACATTAAATGACAATATGCAAGACTGAATGATACAACAGTCTGAATGATAATATTAATGGGAATTCTTTTATATTCCCTCACCTCCAAAATCATAAAATAATGAGTTAGTGTGCAGGATCAGCCCTGGCAGCTACTCCCCATCTTTCATCACCTGCTGAGAGTGAATCATTGGCTCATGTATATTAAAGGGATTTTTGCATTGAGGAACCACTATCAAAATGCAATTCTTTCTTAGAACAGTTGCTTTTCAAACCAGCATTATTGTATCATATATTTATATAATTTATTTCCTAAGTTTCCAAACCAGCTTTTCCTAATTGTTGCTTTACTTAAAGCCATCAAATACTTCCAATATCACTTTCAAATTCTGGCTCATGTTTTCCTAGAATGGCAATTTATGGTTTGCCAAAAGGAGACACCAAATATGGGACATTTTCATTCATCAATTCAAATGTATGGAAGATTTATTCTTGAAAACTATGTAAATAGGAACAAAGGGTATATCCACTATAATGGGGAAGACTGTGAGCCTGTTGTCAGTGGATCAGGGGGCTCATTAAACATGGATAGCTTCAGGACCATCCCTGACCTTGCTTGTATGATTTTTTTATATCTTTAATCCAACATGGAGTCACCATGGATAACGCAGAGCCGTTCTCTGTGAAGATACAAGAGCCCTCATGACTAAATTTAAACAGGAAACTGTGGCCACACAAGTGCCACTGAATTATAGCTCCCTCTCTCATAATATATGATGAATAGGCTGCTGGGAACCAACTCAGCCACACCTTCTTAAATGTTCTGCCACTGGGAATACATTTCTTTTGTGATGAAAGAACATGACATTGTTCTTGGAGGCTTAAAGCACTTTCAAGGATGCAGAGTATAGAAATATTGCATGCTGTCCTGGAATCATGAAATGAACTACAAGCATTCTAATTAAATATCACGCTGCAGGAACACAGCCTTTTCAGCAGGCTATTTCAATTACTTCCATGTGATAAGGAGACAAGATTCAATTATTTCAAACAATGTTTAATGGGATGATCTCTCCAGTTGCCACCTGGCAGTTCAAAAGCCTGAGTAAGGGACAACAAACTTTTAATTCCAAAAACATAATTCAAAAACCATGCTGAAAAGAGACACCGTGTGGATTGTCAAATTCAGGACTCTTCCAATTCCTTGAGGGTACTTATGTTAACTCCCTGGGTATAACCCAATTTACTGTCAATAGATGAGATTTTACTGCACCAAGAGAGAAGGCAGAATGGATATGAAATAAATGATTTTAGCCAGTGTCCCATTTATGACAAGGTCTAAGCTTCCTTAAGATTACACACACATTTTTTCCCTGTAATGGGCAGGCTGAAGGATACATATTGGATATATTCAAGTATTTAGTCCATATATTCCGCTAACATCCCACACAGCTCAAATGTACACAATTTAATTCCTCCTAAAATTTCATGCTATGCAAAGGGAATACAAGGACAATCTGGTGCCTTTCTGATTTCAAATAAATTTTTAAAGGTCTTTTTAGAAGTTGTAGAATCCCAATGTCAGTTTTACTTGGGCAGATGGATGGAGAGCCCTCCTGGGAAAAAGAATTTACTAGGAAATTCTGAGAGCGAAAGCTGGCCCCAGAATTCAGGGACCTCAGTTATCCAGTGTCTCGTGATTGACAATTGACAGTGGAAGACAGGACACAAGGAAACCAAGAAACAAAGCTCTTCTGTTTCTACAGATTAAGCACATAGTTGTTACCTCCCTTTCAGGCCTCCCATAGGCACCAAACAAGGAAACAAGGTTCTTATGTAGACAAGCAGGTTTGAATATGGGAAGCAATTTTAGAGCCTCATGCGTCCTCATTTTGGAGCAATGAACGGAACAGAGAGCCCAATCTGATGTCCTCAGCGTGGACAAGCTGCCTTCTTGGATTAGCAACTAATGGGATTTAGCAACTCATCCAATATCTCCCTTCAATACAGGAAGAGAAGGGGCTAAATGCCACTTTGGATTAAAGACACCCCCATCTTATGGAGAAATGCAGCTCTCTGTTAAGCTGTTTCTAATTAAAATAGTGCCTGCATGTCCATCACCGTTCCTGAGCAACCCAACCCTGTCCAAAAGGACCTTGATGCTAAAGAGGAGGCAGGAAATAGGGGGGCGGGGGGAATCTTTAGAAATAAAGATTCAAAATGAAAGTCACCAGTTAATATGGAGATGTCAATGGGAGAGCAGAAGGAAGCACAGATCACTGTCTTTTGGTCATGTGTAGAAGCCCAGAATCCTCTACATGGCATCCCTTAACCCACTCAAGCACTTTGATTCATAGCACGCTCCTAGAAGTTAGACAATTCTTAAAATAGATTTTCAACTCTCAATTCAGGCTGAGAAAAGATAGGAGATGCACAGATCTCAATTCGGAGACCGTGCATTTCCTACTGAATGTTTGATTTGCCCTAAGACTCTAAGCTGTGTATTCCAATGACAGAAATAGTAAGGAAACACCCATTTTGAGTTATAAACCGTGTCACACTCATCAACCCACCCCCATATCCAACCAATGGAAAAGAGCAGATAGGAGACAGTAGCTACATAAAACGAGTTTAATATCCAATGGGAGTGCACAGAGGTCGTGGTGCATCCAACTGTTCAAAGAAGAGGGGGGAGAGGGCGAGAAAAACAAACAGGGAGCCATGGCCCAAAATATGAAGAAATCAGAACTAAGGGGAAAGGAAACCACTTTACACCAAGCAAAAGGGGGCTGAGGATTTGAGGGGGAAGTGGCAAGGAGAGAGCAAAAGAGGAATAAATATGCATTTGCCAGAAGTGGGGAGGGAAATACACAGTACCAACACTGTCCAGAGGCAGGGAGTGACCCGAAAGTTACATGCAGTGACCTGGGCTTGACCCTAATACAATCATTACTCCCCAAAAATAACAAGGGAGGGGGAAGGAAAAAAACAACTCTGCCACTTCCCCCAGCATGGGAAAAAGAAACCTTCATGGGCCAGAGTACAGATCCAAGGGCGGCAGGAGGAAGGGAGGGTTCTCCACTGGGGTCATATCATGCAACAGGGCAGCCATGAGAGAGCCCCTCCTCTGTGAGTTCCAAGGGGAGAGAAATAGCAAGTTGGTTGGTGGAAATGTTTAGCAGCTGGGATGTCCCTGCAAGTGTGCATATACATCCCTTGGATGGAAAGGCCAGGCCAGGTAGCTAAGGGTGGCATGGACATCTGCTCAGGTAGCTTTTGATAGCCACTGGTCCCAAAATCTTCTGCAGCAGCCCATTG
The DNA here is from genome assembly GCA_023653725.1 of Bungarus multicinctus. Taxonomy (NCBI): domain Eukaryota; kingdom Metazoa; phylum Chordata; class Lepidosauria; order Squamata; family Elapidae; genus Bungarus; species Bungarus multicinctus. The sequence continues at coordinate 143,529,026 of CM042834.1, forward strand.
ATGCTGATCCCCTTTTAGGGACAGGTCGAGGAGAAGTGGGGGGAAAAATTGCACGGCTTAGGAGACATTATTCAGGGCTCCAGTGCCATTTGATCTAAGAGGTTGGAATGCAAATGATCCCACTCATCAGCAGCACAACAGAGCTAACTGCATGAGTCACTAATGAGGTTGTGAACAGGATAATAAAATGGACAGCAAGAAATAGAGCAGGACATTCAATATGATTGCAATCTCATTAATGCCAACAGGGGGAGCCAGCTAATACAGACAGGACAGCAAGAATACATACTCTGGGGAATCTAAAATCCTTCTACCCCCCCCCCCCACCCCCCAATTCTTCCTTCATTGTCTCCCTTGGCCCCTGCACATGTGGAGGGTACACACCATCTCCCTTATTCCTGGCCTCATGACACAGAAATTTTCCACCAACCTGCACCAACAGCACACAAAAGCAAGAAGCAGCTGCCACTGAGGAATGAATATTGGTCACCTCTGAACAAAGAGAACCAAATTTCACAGACCACCAAAAATACAAAAAAAATTGATCCAACTAAAAGATAGGGGAGAGGAAAAGAAAAAGAAGAAGAAAAAGAAAGAAAAAGAAAGAAAGAAAGAAAGAAAGAAAGAAAGAAAGAAAGAAAGAAAGAAAGGCCACAGAATTGGCATCCAACTCCCACTTGTCCCAACCCTCCCACCGCACCCATATATTTTATTATCTCTATATATATATTTATCACACACGCACGCGCACACACAGAGACCGTGCAAAAAATCCTGGCCGAACCAGAACATGAGAAAGAGAGAGAGAGAGAGAAATCAAAAGTTAGCCCCAACCACCCCCCTCCCCCCAACAGCAACCGGTGCCGGCAAGAAAAGCAAACCCAACAGGGAAGAAAGGGTGTGACAGGGGAGGACAGGAGGGAGGGGATCAACCCAAAGTAGAACCAACAGTGAGGGGCTTGGCCCACCACCCTCCCTCCTGCACTCATTTCTTGTTCTTCAGCTGGTTGGCCAGCCAATCTAAGCCCTCATAGAGGCCATCTCCACTGGTGGCGCAGGTGGCCTGGATGTACCAGTTGCGATGGCGCAGTGAATGCAGGCCCAGCTTGTCCGTGATTTCTGCCGCATTCATGGCGTTGGGAAGGTCCTGGGGAAGGAGGCAGAAATGAGAGAGATGAGAAACTAAATATGACCAACGGTGCCCCAAGACTGTCAAAAGGAAGACCCCAGAACAAAAGGGGTGCTCAGAAAGTAACCTCTGGAATTGATTAGGAGCCAATGCCTTTTGTATACACCCTTCTTCTGTCTGGGAGGGCCCAGTCCCATGCAAGGAGCTGATAGGAATCTACTGAAGGGAACCAATTTTGGCCTGCAGAGCTTCTCCACCTGCTCCTCATGATAAGTTTCTCTTTCCTGTTTCATTCTTAGCTTTGCTCTTCTGTCATCTGGTTCTGTAGACTGGGGAGTTCTTTCATGGCCTCCGGGTCTCTACTTAGTCCAAATCCCAAAAAACCAAAGCATGTAATTTTGAGGCACAAAACTCATCAAAGCAGAGATGTCAACCTTAAAATAGTTTTCATGAGAAAGCACCTGGGATTGCCTTCTGTCCTACACAAAGGCCTGAAATCCCTAGCCTGCACTGTAGAATTGCACAAACAGTCCCCTCCCTCTGTTACTTAGGAAGGATTTTATATAAAAATCCAGTCGCTGGCATGGAGAAAGTTTGCATCTACTTAATCTGTTGTACTACTCAGTGATATGAACAGATGACATTTAAAATCTTTATGAATTACTAGTTTAAGCTCTAGCCTTCCTATCACATTCATCCAGTTGCTTTGCCCCAAAGATTTATTCCCAAGCAAGCACTCTATGAAAAGATATTTGGCGTTGTCACAGAATAGAAGCTTCATGAACTGTTACCATACATAATAATCATGTGTCAATGTTCTGTCCAACTGACAGATGAAGAAGACAATGACAGGGGAAGAGAAGGAAGAGGCACCCCATTTCACTTTAAAAGAAACTTTTGATGTTAGGATAAAAAGTCCAATGTTAAATCGTATCAACATGCTCTTTTTCATTCTACTCATATGTGCAAGCCTGGGAATAGTGCAGACATAATTCAAACAATATTACTTTGCATAACTTACACTGCTTTTGCTAATGACAAGGCATCAGAGCCTGAATCTAAACCTTATTTAGTATATTTTGATTTCCAAGGAATAGCTAAATTACAGCATCCAGTCTGAAGTGTGTTTTTCCAACAGAAGATCATGTAAACAGTGTTGAACAGACCCTAGACTCCCTTCAGAAACAGAATTTAACTCTCAATCCCAGATTTTCTGGCCTTGAGGCATTTCTACAGCACAGAGCTGCCAATGAATGAGAAATGTTTCCCCTCCATTTTCAGCTGTCCTCACTTACACAGCTGTAGTGTCATGTCATTCGTTTTTAAGAATAACATAGAAGAGTGCATCAAAGCAAGGTGGCAGCAACTTCTCTTAATAGAAATAGCAACTGATGGAAGAAGCAAATGCATCTACACACATTTGGCACAATTATTATCAACTCTTTGCCATGGAAAAGAATTATTTGTACCCATTTCCCACATAACTTGATGTGTAAACTATAAGCACACCTGCTTGCTGGCCAGCTACACAATGTAGCAAGGGAAAAGCTTTTTGGTCAGGGAACAGACTCACTGAGATTGGTGAGATTAACAATCTGGTTGTGTTTTTCTTTCCCTCCTGGGCCAGCCTCAGTCTCTTCCCAACACTACTCCTCTCCCAGGGCTCAAGGAATATTTCTGCTCTTATTATTTTTGTAATCCCTTCTGAGTACTTCCCTTAAGACTTCTACATGACTCTCTATAGAACAAAAGTAGATGGACAAGTATGTACCTATGTGCTGAATGGAATAGACAATAATTACAGCTATGGTGCTCTACCTTCCTTACATATCTCACAAATGAACCCTAAATCTTCTCTCCTGAAGGAATGTGATTCTCAAATACCTACCAGCTTCCCAAACAGGTTTTCTCCTGAATTAGCGCATAGGTTGGTAACACGTTGTGAACCCCAAGCTCGTCCATTAACACAAAAAGATGCTACATGCCCTTTTCAAATCTTATTACCAAAATTATCTCTGATCCACAGCAAACTTGTAGGCAGAATGCATTTAGGTTGGATGCAAATATCAACTATTCTCCATAGAGACTTGACCTGGAACCAACCAGCCCCAATCTTCAGAGCAATCGTCCCATTCCAGACTCACCTGTTTGTTAGCAAAGACAAGGAGAACAGCATCTCGCAGCTCATCCTCTGCCAGCATTCTCATCAATTCCTCACGTGCCTCATTTACTCGTTCTCGGTCATTGCTGTCCACTACAAAAATCAGACCTGAAAGAGAGTATGTCTGTTTATTTAAGTGTACAGAAGAAATATGATTAAAACAAATTGGGTATTTTATAAAGCAAAGTAGGAAGAAATGGAAGGTAGAATTATGACTCCTTCAAAAGAATGGAATTAACATATTAGAATTCTGATTATTACAATGGGCAGATCCGTCATTCAAAAGTGCTGGAAACTTAAAAAGAGAAAAGCAAGATATGAAATAGCCTTCAAACTGAATTCTTCCACAGGAGGAGGAAGAAAAGGCTTTCCCTTGGAAGCACACAGGTTATTTACTAAACAAGAAAGATAGGAAGAAAAAAAATCCACTGGACTTCAAATCACATTTCCAAAAGAGCAGTCTTAATAAATTTACTAGTACATTAATTTTGAGCTGACAATCACAACAACACATTTTTACTTTTCCCTTGTCCTAAATACATGAATTGGCCTAGTTTTCACACTTGACTGGTAGAATTAGGCACTAAATGAAAACACCAGCTTTTAAACTCTTCCCTTAGCAAGGGCATTGCCTTATAAACCAATCCCCCAAAATAAACGAAGATAGAAGTCCAATCAAGGTGTTTAAATCAGCCAATTAATCTCATACCTTAATCAAGAAGCCCATGTTAGGCTGCCAGATTCAAGAAATCAAGAGTTCTTTTATAGTCCATGGATTTCAAACTGTACCAGATTATAATAAAACTCTAATTCTGCAGGCTGGAAATGTTCCACTGGATCATACTGAGTAACTCTGATTAGAGCCACTAGGAAGCAGGTTATTCTACACCAGTTTAGCAAGATAGGCAAAAAAAAAGCAACTAGTTCAAAGATTTTTTTTCTCCATGTATCTAGCTTGCTCACACATGCCTGAATAAGTGGACAGAACAGAAAGTCTGGAAAAATGCAAAAAGGCATGTGGTCAGTTAGATGCAATTCCTAATTTGCCTGGAGTGAGTAGCTATTTAAAGCCTTGAAAATTAAAGGAATGGGGTTTTTTTTTGTTGAGTTGCAAAGCTTATTTCATCACCACATTGTTCTTAGGGTTAGCAAGGACTTCATAATTCTTAACCTATGCATACCATTATATGTTATGACCACTGCGTAAGTTTAAATCTCAGCAGATTCCAAGATAATTATCTCATGGAAAAAAAAAAGAAACAAAGAAACAAACAGCAGTGTTATCAGACACATAAACTTGCTGAACATCTTGGCTGCTTAGAAGTCGCTGCTTCATTTTGAAACTGAGAGACAGCTACTGCTTAATCATTGCCTCTCTTGTGAAGAATGTGTCAAGGGCTTCAAATGGACCCTGCAATTAAGATTGTTTAGACAGTTCTTCCTAATAAAACATTCTCTAGCTGGCTTACAAAACAGACGGATCAATTGAAAGCTTTTAAAAATCACGAAAGTGCAGAGAAGCAAGCTAACAGAGACTCCTTGTGAGTGTGTTTGGACATATTATGTGTATTGCTTCTGTACGGATTCAAGAATTTTTCAAAAATATAAACAATACCAGTACAATGAAGCTGTATAATAAAACAATTCATCGCCTAATAAACCCATGTCAGCTAAAAGGTACGTGGTATAGGGATGCCTTGGAAAGCAATATTATTATTGCATATTTTTAAGTGCCGCACAAGAGCTTACCTCTGAAAATAGCAACTTCAAATGGATCTCTACTTAAGAAGCAAAAGAACCTTAAAGACCTGCTAGTGTGAAGAGCAGGGAGAAAGGGAAAGCACCACTTTGTTAATCCCAATAAAGAAACGATTTCCCCCTTCCTCTTCCCTTCCCATACCCTGGGTATTCTGAAAGTAGTGTCGCCAGAGGGGGCGTATCTTGTCCTGGCCACCGACATCCCATACAGTGAAGCTGATGTTCTTGTATTCAACCGTCTCAACGTTGAACCCTGAGGAAGAATAACACTGTCAGAATTTGGACTGCACAGCAGAAATATTTAGCCCACTCTGGCAATCGACATGAAGGGACATCCAAGAGCAGGACTGAGAATCAGGCATTAGAGAGGTCACAGGTAGTCTTCATATTCAGAAATAACATCCCTCGTATTAACAGGACTTTGCCTATATTTATAAAAGTGCAGATGGATGTAGTGCACAAGGATTAAGTTGCTGGACCTGTTTTTCCATCTAATGCCATCTCTATGTAAAAATGAAAGGAGACAATTCTCCTGCTTACATTTAGAATTTAAAAGAGGATCTTAAACTTCAAAATTCATCAACAAGAAGTACTTACTGATAAACATGTTACAGTGAGTGATCTTAAAAGCACACATCCCCAATCAGAATCCCAGCTGTGGAAAAACAGCAGGTTTCAAGCAACCAGAAGCCCCGTAGTATTACTAGCTCTCAGTAATCTCACAAGTGAGTCATCTTTTCCCACATACTTGGATAAAAATCAAAAGATGCAATCCATGAAGCACCATTGCTATGCAATCTGTTCACAGGGGTCCAGCATAAGCACTTCTAATGAATGGAAGTTGCGCCGCAAAATTGTATAGTCAATTGCATTCCAAACACCTTTGGAGGCCCATTAGTTTACGGCAGTGCTATTTTTCCAAACTTCTCTTTGCAAATATGTTAGCTCATTTTCATTGTTAAAGGGGACAAGAGAGTTCTGTTGTACCCAGAGACAATAATGGCATTTTATAGCAATTGGCTATGATGGGTAAAATAGCTTCTAAACAGCAATACAGAATATCTCTGAGCAGCAGTTGCCTGGAAGAAGGTTGATTCATTATTGGGTATCATGCTGTTTTTGTTTTCTAAAAAGATGTAGATAATCCCTTAAGAAATTCAGATCAGACAGATCTCTGGATCATTTCAGAAAGATCTGGCTTACATTCTTTCTGCACAAAGGCATTTTCAGAATGACTCTGTTATAAGAAGCCAAATATTCACTATTAGGTAGCCCTTGCCCTAGTAGCCCTTGTAGAACTCCAATAATAAATCAAGTATAGGCAAGACACTGGCATCACAGGCAGGTTTTGCCTGTGGTTTTTTTTTTCCATTTTTCATCTAGCTGCTTGCCAATACTGTGAGTCACCCTCATTAAGTCTAATGTGTGCCACATCAGGGAGAGAGAGAAAAAGGTAGTTCAGATGACAGATGACAAGGAAATGACTTTAAGTCAGCCTTAACCTGACCTGGTGCCCTCCAGATGTGTTGGATTTCAACTCCCATAATTCCAGTCAACAGGACAGAGAAAGCTTGTTTAAATTTATCGGATTACATGCCTACAACATGCCAATCTTTCCAGAAATTGACAGAAAATCCCTGGAAAGTACATAGGAAAGGCCCCATGAGAAATAACGTATTTGTTTATATGCTATTGCCCCAAAATGAGAGTCCAGATTCATTCTGCAACCATTCCCATGCTCACAGGTCTACTTTCAAAATGGAAGGGAAGTACTTTCCAAAAACAAGGAGGCCATACCAATAGTAGGGATTGTGGTGACAATCTCTCCCAGTTTGAGCTTGTAGAGGATGGTGGTTTTCCCAGCAGCATCAAGACCCACCATAAGGATTCGCATCTCTTTTTTGCCAATCAGGCTCTTCAGCAAGTTGCCAAATATGTTCCCCATGGCAGCAAGTTCAACAGTGCAGGACTAGGCTTCTTCTGTCCAGCTGGTGTCAAAGTCCTACAAAGGTGGAAACTGCTATTAGATGGAGAAGCAACAGCTCCCTATAAAATGACTTGGAGTGATCAACATAACCACAGGAACAAATCTTGAGGCTAGAGAATTAAGGATTTATAGGCTAAACAAGACAGGAGCACATGTAGCTCTTCAAATACTATAAATCTTCTCATCAATCCTTACCCTTGGCAGATTGGCTAGAAGTGACAATAGTGAGCATCTACAAGAAGGCAGGCTAGAGTAGCAGCCAAATTATGTACCTTCTTATAGGTTTTCCATGAGGCTTCCTGGTTCTAAAACATTTCTGAAGACCAAATACATTCACAAACTTAAGCACAAAACTCTTAATTTAAATTAAATAGGCTCTCATTGAAATCAATACAACACTTCCAGTGATTGCCAATACAAAGACATATAGGGAAGTTCTCTCTGTGGTGCAGTATCTCTTTTAGCTCACTCACATATTTAACACAGGAAAACCTCTTGTATAATGCTGCACAATCGTTTTCAACTTGCGTGCTTACTTTAAGTGAGCAGTACCCAGAGGCTAAACACCAAAAAGTGCCAAGACAAAGAAATAGATAAAGGACAAAAACAATATTTTGACATTGTTTACATTTAAATGGAATTACGATATAATTAACATATTGTTTGTATTGTTTTAACCATTTCATTCAATTACAATAAAGATCACAAATTGATAACTTTTCAAGCAGCTCTGGGGATCATGTCCAAAACTTTGTTAGGCTGAAAAAACAAAAACAAAAAAACCTAAGGCTGCCTGTTAACTTCAAGCAAAAAAAACAAAGAAGTATGACATGAACATTGAAAGCTTCCTTTCCTGAAACCTTCTGCAAATAAAATTTAACAAAGCTTATTTACCTACCATGCATTTTCCCACAATATTGTCTACATTTGCAGCATTAGAGCTGCTTGAAAGAGAAACATATCAATTCTGTGTGGTATAAGGTTTTTTTCTTAGTTGGTCAGTTGGAGGCCATTCTTGGTAGAAGAAAAACGTAAATAGCAACTTGTTATGGTAGCTCCATAATTTCTCTGCCTTCCTTTCAATAACCATGGCATATTAATCCCATTTGAGCATATCATCACTGAGGCTTAACAACATCCATTTCATTCACTTCTTTTAAAGCTCTCCAATACACACAATACATTGCTTAAGAACTATCAAGTGCCTATTAAGTTCTAAAAACAAGTAAAACAAAATAAAATCAGTCCTCATTATACATAATTTCTTCACCAAGTATGCAACTTTGGGTAGGGTCAAATACAGTAGTGGGTTATATTAGTTTAATATAGCACACCCAGGCCCAAAAATTTAAGGAATAAAAGAAATATTCTGTATTCCTATAGGGATACAAGGTCAAGGCCAGGATGCCTTTAGTAGACAGAGATATACAGAAGGTAAATAATGCATTTAAATTTTGGATTATGTGATATGTTTTCACACAGATGCAATCCAATCTGGAAAAGTTCAGGACTTTTACACTTAAAATAACTGCGTATTTTTCATCTAATATTATCCTCATCCCCTAGTCCCACTAGAAAGTTCTTTTTGAGGAAGGTTGCTTTTTTAGAAGACAACTGGACTTCCTTGTTTTCTTCTTTGAAGACATTTTGCTTCTCATCCAAGAAGCTTCTTCAGTTCTGACTGAATGAAGGTTGAAACTTCTTGGATGAGAAGAAGTCTTCAAAGAAAAAAAACTCAAGAAAGTCCAGCCACCCCCTGAAATACAGCACCTTTGGGACAAGCATGACCTGGATGACTGAGAATCTTTACAGACTGAGGAAGGAACATGCCTGAGACCAATGAGCATTACAGCACGTATGAATCCACAGATGGTGCTGAGGGCAGGACAGGCTTGTCAATACAGAGACAGTTCCATCCTGTGAGGAACCCTTTCTCCTGAGTCACATTAGTGAAAAGCAGAGGCAAGGGGACACATGTGCCAGGCACTGCCTGTCACACAACGCATGCCAAGCACACTTCATCGGGCCAAGGCTTAGGCCTTATCCCACTTCTCCCCCACCCTTCTCCGCAAAATATAGGCGCTCCTTAACAAGGAAGTCGCATAGGCTCAGCTTCTCTGCCCAAATTCCCCAGCGCAAGAAAAGGGCCACCAGTCCTCCTTCTCCCTTTGATTTCACTTGAGAGCCCAGAGGCCTATTCACACATCCCAGAATCCCCGCTTCCTGGTTTACACTGGAGGATCTGCGGCGCCCCCTTTCTTCAGGACGCTCGCCTCTCCCACGCTGTTCGGCTCCAAGCTGGTGGGCTTTTGTCACGAGCGATTATTACAGCCTTTTCCTTCCTCCTTACCTTAAAAATTACGCCCGGGCCTTTGCAGTCAGGAGGCTCAACGTTACCTTCCCTGCCTTCCCTCCCCCCCTTCCCCCCATACATTTCTTAAGACAGCCCCGGACTTCTCCCCTCCAGCTTACGACGCCCCGTCTGAGCGGCACCCACCCAAAGGGGAGGGTGGTTGCCATCTACCCACCCACCCGCGTGTTGCAGAACACGCGGCCCCCTGCTCCCTCCCGGACACACGCGCCTCCCGCACCGCGGCTGGGAATCGCTCGGCGACGCCGTCTCCGTTGCCGCCGAGCTTGCGACACCCCACCCGCAACTGCAACGCGCGCGCTCCCGTGGCCCCGGCGCTGCGGGGCTGGAGCCGTTTGGACGCCTTCCCTCCCTCCCTGTTATTGTTTCGCCTTCCCAAGGAAGGACCACCTCCACCACTACCCCCCACATAGTACGCACGGCCTCCCTTCCTGCCGTCCCAGCCCCCCTCCCGGCCTCCCACACGCGGTAAACGCCAAGAGAGGGAAGCCTCAGCAGCCACCTCGCTTCTCCCGCCTCCAAACAAGCCCTTGGCCCAGCCTCTCCCCATCGCCCTTTGGATTTCCGAATGACTTTTTTCCACGGGAGCCCCAGGCCCACCGGCCTTCTTCAAACCCTCCCTCCCACCCCGCTGCCGCCACCGAGCTTGCCTTCTCCTTTTAGTGGCGATATTTCTTCCTTCTACACCGCGCCTCCCTTCCTTCCCCCCACTCCCTTCCGCAACCCCCGCTTTCTTTCTGGTCACTCGCGGCCGCTTCGGTCGCCGCCGCCGCCGCCCCCGCAAAGCGAGTCGCGGGCCCTCCAGAGCACCCACCTGCTCCCCGCGCGCGCGCCTCCGCCTCCTGCTGCCCAGCTGACTCGGCACTCTGCGACGTCCCCTTCCAGCCGGAAGCAGCGGCGGCGGTAAGCGGCAGTCAAGCAGGCCCGTGGACACGACGCTCTCGCGAGATCTCGCCCACCCACCCCGCTCGCCCAGTCGGATCGAGGGCGTTCGTCTCGCGAGACTGTGTGGCCGGCGTCTCCATGGTAGCAGCTGCTGTACCGCGCGCCCGCTGAGGGGGGGGGATTTGGTGGGGGGGGGGAAGAGTGGGGAACACTGCCGCGTGGAGGGGCGTTCTTGAGTTGCATCTTGGCTTTGATGTGGTTGTTTCAATTGAGATCAGCTATCGGAGTGCTGCTGTGTTTGTAGAAAGGCTGGGAGACATTGTGCCCGAAGTTGTCAGCTTTTTATGTATATATAAAATGGTATGTGTGTATACAGTATATCTAAATGTACTCATCTTTACTATTTTGCCTTCATGCTTGATTTGAATGTTGATCAAATATAAGTAGAATTTTGCTTTTGCTAGCAAATAAAAATGAAAATCCAACGGAAGGTCTGGGGAAAATTGTGATATGAATAAGTTGTAATGCGCCTTAGTCACTAGATGAGGTTGGACCCATCAGGAACTTCTTGATCTATTGTTGAGATGCTAAAATTCTTAAGTAGCCTAGAACTTTTATCAAAAAAAAAAAAAAATTCTAGCAAGGCAATTGTTCAGTCACTACCAATTTTTCTTGACCCAATGGATCAGTTTGGTTTTTTTTTATTCTTGTCAGCTTATGCTTTCTCCTTCTCCTCATGATATTGGATGCACTTTTGGAAGATCCAAAGGATCAGGCTACAGACAGATCATTTCTTCTTTGTATTCAATAAGAGTTTAACTGACTTGATAGTAAATGATCAGTTAAAGTTATACTTGTGCCATCTGTTTTGCTATCAAACCCCCTTGCCTACTGTCAGCCTCTTTTTTTTTTTAATCTTTAATTTAATTTTTCCAAATTTTGGGGCCCAGCCAATGATTCCTTCTTTATGTGTCCAAACAGTCTTCTTCACTTTCAAAATGATGTCATTGGCATATTTGAGGTTAAGATTGCAGTTCAATTTCTACTACATCATTTATTATTTATACAATATAACCTAACCTAAACCACCTTCAAATATTTATTTTCCCAATTTTTAACAGTAGTGTATTGAGTTGCTCCATTGTTGCCGTCTTTGTAGGAGTGTTCCCTTGATTTTCCTAATTCTCTTAGATATGTCTTTTTTTCTCCTCATCCAATTGTTCTCCTTGGTTTATTTGCATTGTTTCATCTCCTCCTTTCTCCTGGCTCTTCTCTAAAACTATTTACTTGAGAATTCGCTTTCTTTTTTTTTACTTTTACTTTCTACCTTTCATCAGCAATTTTCACATGTCAGTATTTGATTTTTTTAAAGTATAGAATAGAATACAGAGTTTGAAGGGACCTTGGAGGTCTTCTAATCCAACCCCCTGCTCAAGCAGGAAACCATATACAGTGGAACTTTGGGTCACAAACGCTTCTTGTTCACGACCAAATCGGGTGACGACCAAAAATTTTGGAAAACTGTTGCATCTGGTTGCAAACAGATCCTTGGGTGATGATCAAATACAGCTGTGACTATTTCCCCTGCCATGGTGATTTCCCCTGCCACGCCTTTTTTTTTTTGTCTGTGCATGCGCAGTCAGTCTTGTTTCCGGTGATGACCAAATCAGGTTGCGACCGGGGTCCTGGAATATGATTGTGATCTGAGGTTCCACTGTACCATTTCAAACAAATCGTTTTTCCAATCTCTTCTTTAAAACTTCTAGTGTTGGAACGTTCACAACTTCTGGAGCCAATTTGTTCCACTTATTAATTGTTCTGTCAGGAAATTTCTCCTTACTTTATTTATTTATTTTATTTATTTGGTTTATCAATTGCTTACAAGGTAATAGGTATAAGTAAAACATAGTTATGAATACATGGATACATATAAGAAAAACAAAAGAAACAATAGGACAGAGACGGTAGGCATGTTGGTGTGCTTATGCATGCCCCCTACAGACCTCTTAGGAAAGGGTTGAGGTCAATAGTAGACAGTCTAAGGTTAAAGGTTTTGGGGTTTGGGGAAAAAACCATAGAGTCAGGTAGAGTATTCCAGAGATTGACCACTCTGTTGCTGAAGTCGTATTTCCTGCAATCAAGTTTGGTGCGGTTAACCTTGAGTTTGTATCTATTGTTTGCTCTTGTGTTGTTATGGTTGAAGCTGAAGTATTCATTGACAGGTAGGACATTGCAGTGTATGATTTTATATACTATACTTAGATTGGACCGAAGGTGGCGTAGTTCTAGGTTTTCCAGGTCTAGAATTTCAAGTCTGGTGGCATAAGATACATATATCGCAGGGAGGCGGAGCCGAGGAGATGGTTCCGCCCCAGGCGCCTGATGGATCCGGAACGGTTCCAGATGGAGCTTGGGCCATTTCCTGAAACTCTGGCTCATAACTCGGCCACAGACTTGGTGGCCACCTGGGATAGGTTGGCCGCTGAGGCTCTGGACCGAGTTGTGCCTTTGCGACCTCTGACTCGGCATAGATCCCACTTGGCTCCGTGGTTCACGGGGGAGCTGAGGGGGATGAAATGCCGGAAAAGACGTCTGGAGGGCATCTGGAGGGCCAGTCGTGCTGAGTCTGACCGGACACAGGTGAGGTCCTATATTAGGACCTACCTAGTGGCGATAAGGGCGGCGAGGCGTTCACACTTCTCCGCCCTTATTGCGTCTGCAGAAAATCGGCCTGCTGCCCTGTTTAGAGTGACCCGCTCCCTGCTTGAGCCGAGAGCGCGGGAGGACCTCTTGCAGGGTAAGGCGGAAGAGTTTTCCCGATTTCTGCATGATAAAATCGCCCAGATTCGGGATGGGCTGGACTCCAGTTGGGTGGTCCCGGGGGAGGTGTCTGGGGCAGGTCTTGAGACGGTTATCTGGGAAGAGTTCGATCCTGTGACCGCCGAGGGTGTGGACAGACTACTGGGGAGGCTAAATGCCACCACATGTTTATTGGACCCGTGCCCTTCCTGGTTGGTTTCTACCTCCAGAGAGGTGACACGAGGCTGGCTCCAGAGGATTGTCAACGCTTCGTTGAGGGAGGGGGGCGCTTCCGACCGCCCTGAAAATGGCGGTGGTGCAGCCCCTCCTCAAGAAGCCTTCCCTGGACCCGGCTCTTTTGAATAACTATCGTCCTGTCTCCAACCTTCCCTTTGTGGTGAAGGTTGTTGAGAGTGTGGTGGCGCGTCAGCTCCCTCAGTATCTGGAGGAAGCATCCTATTTAGATCCGTTCCAATCGGGCTTCAGGCCCGGGCACAGTACCGAAACAGCATTGGTCGCGTTGGTAGATGATCTCTGGAGGGCCCGTGACAGAGGTTGTTCCTCTGTCCTGGTCCTGTTAGATCTGTCAGCGGCTTTTGATACTATCGACCATAGTATCCTATTGCGGCGGTTGGAGGGGTTGGGAATTGGGGGCACCGTCTTGCGGTGGTTCTCGTCCTTCCTCTCGGACCGCTCGCAATTGGTGTTGACGGGGGGGGGGAGGTCCACCCCTAGGCCCCTCATGTGTGAGGTGCCTCAGGGGTCGGTCCTCTCCCCTCTTCTATTCAACATCTATGAGAAGCCGCTGGGAGAGATCATCCGTGGTTTTGGGGTGAAATGCCATCTTTATGCTGATGACACTCAGCTTTACATCTCCACCCCAAGCCACCCCAACGATGCTGTGGAGGTTATGGCCCGTTGCCTGGAGGCTGTGCGGAACTGGATGGGCGAGAACAGGCTTCGACTCAACCCTTCCAAGACCGAGTGGCTGTGGTTTCCGGCGGCCCGATATAGTCAGCTGACTCTGTCACTGGCTATTGGGGATGACATCTTGACCCCCACAGAAGGGGCCCGCAATCTTGGTGTCCTCCTGGATGTACGGCTGTCTTTGGAAGATCATATTACGGCCGTCTCCAGGGGGGCTTTTTATCAGGTTCGCCTGATACGCCAGATGCGGCCCTTTCTTGATCAGGACGCCTTACGCACAGTCACTCATGCCCTGGTCACCTCCCGTCTGGACTACTGTAATGCCCTCTACATGGGGCTCCCTGCGGGGAGCACCCGGAGGCTTCAACTGGTACAAAATGCAGCCGCGCGGGTGGTTACGGGGGCGTCAAGATACTCCCATGTGACGCCCCTCCTGCGCGAGCTGCATTGGTTGCCGGTGGCCTTCCGGGTTCGCTTTAAAGTACTGGTTTTAGTCTTTAAAGCGCTCCATGGCATCGGACCAGGATACTTACAAGACCACATTCTGCCAGTAGTCTCCCACCGATCAGTGCGCTCCCACAGAGAGGGTCTCCTCCGGGTCCCGACGCCTTCTATGTGTCGTCTGGTGACCCCGAGGAATAGGGCCTTCTCTGTGGGGGCACCCGCCCTTTGGAATGGGATGCCCCCTGGATTACGAATGACCAGTGACCTGAGGGCCTTCAGACGTGACCTGAAGACCTGGCTCTTCGAGCAGGCCGGCCTGAGCTGACTAATGGGATTTTAAATGGGGTTTTTAGATTACTTGGGACGGGGTATGAAGTTTTATTGATTTTAATTGGGGTTTTTAGATTTGGGACAGTCTAGTATTTAATTCTCTTTTAAATAATTTATACTTTGTCTACTTGTATTTTAGTTGGCTGTTCACCGCCCTGAGTCCTTCGGGAGAAGGGCGGTATATAAAACTCAGAAATAAATAAATAAATAAATAAGATATTCTGCAACGTGTTCTAGATTGCTTCTCTCCTTGATTAGTTTCCATCCATTGCTTGCCTTGTCTTCAGGTGCTTTTGAGAAGAGCTTAACTCCCTCTTCTTTGGGGCAACCCCTGAGATATTGGAACACTGCTATCATGTCACCTCTAGTCCTTCTTTTCATTAAACTAGTATGATAGTATAGTATAGTAAATCTGGTTAAGGAAGTATCTCTGAAATGATGACCCAAAGGATCATGAGTTTATTTTATTTGTTTATAGTTCATATAAAAAACTGTCTCTGTGTCTAGTTGTTTTGGCATACAATGCCCTGTAGCAGCATCCCGAGGAGAGATGTTGGAACAGTTTATGTCCAGGATGTGTGGGATCTGTAGATATTTTCTCAGTCCTCTTTCTGACCCATGCAGTGTACATATCCTCAATGGAAGGCAGACTAGTTGCAATTGGTTTTTATGCAGTCCAAACATTGAAGTCTGTATCTGTCCTGTTTGGTTGCTATACCAAACCAGACAGTTAAAGAAGTACAAATGACTGATTCCATAATTCCTCCATAGAACTGTATCAACAGCTTCTGGGGCAGTCTGAACTTTCTGAGTTGACAGACAGTGGCAAACTACTTCTATAACAGTCTTCAGGAAAACTTGACTTACATAGATGATTTAGAAAACAGCCTCAGTTGAGAAATTGATTGAATATACACATGCCACAAAAGCCTATGAACATTGCACCCACCAGCCAGATAGCTTTATATCCCTTTTAACAGTGATGTTGGAAAGAAAAACTTGAATTCCCTTCTACTTTCCACATAAAAAAATTAATATTATAGTACTGCATCAAATCACGTTTCATGCTGTTAAGAAGGGATGAACATAATAGGTCTTGGATCAATCCAAAACAGTCTGTATTACAATGCTGAAATAACGTGTGGATAAATAGCCAGTAGGGGCTCTAAATACTTTATGTTCCTTTTGTTTGAAATATGCTGAGTTTAGTTAAAACTGAATACATTTAGTGTTCTGTTGTGTCATAGATTATTTTTTCCTGTGTTCACTGGGACCTTTCCTCTTCCTCAACTATGATTTGAAGCAAGAATACACTATAGTTCAAGAATACAGCAACTTATCACAAGACATGCCTTTAGATTAGTGTTTGAAGTGGACTGAGCTGTTTCCATGTTGATCTATTGCAACCGGATGCATTGCTCCAAGTCTTGGACTTAGATTCTTCCTGCTATAATGATAAGATTTTGCATCTGATCCCACTCTGACAACTGATTGGCATAGACCTTTATTTACTTCTCATGAAGTTCTGAAGGTACATTTAATGATGCTGACAGATTATGAAGATATAATTACTGGTAGAATAATGTCTTCTATGTCAGATTTTATGGCACAAAATTCATATACAGTTTGCTAATGGCATAATGCCCAGACACAGATGTGCTTTTGCCAGTGAAGCAGGCAAAAATTTAGAGATAAGCAGCTGAAATAGCAACTGAATTCAATGGCTAAATCCAGTTATTGACATATATCTTTAACTCTGACTAATTCACTATCAGTGACATTTTGAATATGAACAATTGAATTCTACAGGAAATTAATGATTGACAGAACAGTTCCTGAGAAATCTATTAAAAGAAAATCCTACTGAGTTTTTACTTACTCTCGGGTATGCATAAAATTTCAGGCTATGGCCTTAACATTCAAATTCAGTGTCCATTGGTGTTATACCATTGTATCATGCACAGCTATAACACAAAAGCATGCTGAGAAATGTAGTAAGGAAAAAAGACAGAAATTGTCACACAGATCATCACTGAACTGTTTCTTCTTACTCATCATAAGCTAGTATTCCTGGACTACAAGACAATAAGATTATCAAAATAGTAGATCTGCACTGTTGGAATGATATAAATTCTCATAAATGTACCGCACCATAAAATTCTACAGCTAGATTTCATTTTGCATGTTGCCTGAAGGGGTTTCAAATATTTGGTGGATAGGTGTGGACATATAAGGAAACATATCTGTTAACCATTTTTTTTTCAAAGAATTGAAAATTATTTCTATTGGAATAGTTGCTCATTTTGTCTGCGTCTATCTCATTTTCAGCTGTACTAAAATGCTTTTGAGACAACACTAAAACCTGCAAAACATGTTTGACCAGAGATGACAGTTAGTGGGTAAGAATTATGTAGACGCAAACCACAGGAAGTGAGTCCTTTCTCAAAACTACATTCAGTCTTTAAAATTTCCACTATGTTGAACATCTGTTGAAACAGACAAATCCCTAAAAAGTCTACCCAGAAGTAAGTCCCATTCCTTGTTCTCTATAAGGACAAATGTCAGTGATAGAATATATGCAGTCACTCTATAAAGGAGACTATCTCACCACAAGAGAAATGGGGAAGACTGTGTCAGACACAGCACAGATTTTAATTCAAAGCCAGTTGTTACTATTAGCTGCAATTGGGGAAAGGCAGCCTGTAGTGATCTAGTCAGTTACAAAGCAATTAAGAAACATATCAATATAAGTGTGATAGCCCAGAGACAAAATCCAAGAAGGTATATGTAGTCATTGTATGAAAGCTACTTTCTGTCCCCCTTTATATATGTTAACTTGTCTCTTTATGTCACCTACATTAAAATGCCTATTTCTTATTAAGCACCATGTCACACATAGTTGGCTGTGTTCAAACTCAAACCACTCCCTGTTGAAGTGCAGGGAAAGTCGTGCAATGAAGTCATGGCATGGGTGGAGACCAAGCTGAGTTCAGAAAGGAGACCTGGTCCAGCGTGACTCACAGCTTGTGGGTCCCTCTTGGGCTGGGACCAGAATGAGGAAACTGGGGAATGCTAAATAATTCTGCCTTCTTTCATAAAGAGCCTCCTCTGGTTGGCTTAATGGATGTGGCCTCCAGGATCTGTCAGCACTGTCAGCATATGACATTTCTTCATTTAAGGAACTTAGGATGGTCAGCAGCTAGTTCTCCTTGAGTGCCACTGTGAGATGCAAGAAAGGGAAAAAGCCTCAACTTGTATCCTGTCAAGAAGGCTTGCCTTCAAAATCTGCTTTTACCAAATAGTGCTCTTCCCATGTTTTTATCATTACTTTTTGTATGTAGAAAAAAACTTGCTCTATCTAGTCATATATTCTAATGTGTTGTGCTTGTGCAGATGTGTGTGTGTTTGTGTTTGTCCATAAACCATTTATTTATCATATTTATATGCCGCCCATCTCAACCAAAACAGCTCTTTTTATAATGCATATATATATTAAATTTTTATTAAAGACATTTCTAAAAGAATAAAAGAAATATAAATTTTAAAAGAAAAAAGTAAGGAAAGCAACAAGTAAAAATAGAAAAGAAAAAAAAATGGTTATAAAGAAGTGGCTTCTGGTCTTCTTAAAAGTAATAGTACAATGATATTTTATCTTTTCTAAGGTTTTCTAAACTTTCAACTATCTGCTAGAACATCACTGAATTAAGAATGCATTCTACGCCTAGTTGACATATCCCAACTGTTCTCAAAAATGTGTTTGATTGCTCATGTTTCTATTTGGGTGCTCATGTTTAGGTAATTTATTGTAAGAAATTGCATTAAGTAGGCATTATATGGTGTTTACTGTTCATTTTCCCACTTTATTCCCCTTCTCTTATGTTAAATGGGAAATGTACATAAGCAGTACTGAATTTCTTTTCTAGACTGTTGCCCACTTCTCTTTCCTTTAGTATCCTGATTTTATAGATAAAATCCTTATAAAAAAAGATGATTCTCCTAAGCCAGGACTTTGAGCCCCAACATTTGAGTAAAAAAAGTAACCCATAACGTGTAAAAATGTTGTTCCCTGCTCACCCAATTCAGTAATGAATCTGTAAGCACTTGAGGTCAACAGTCGCTCTTTAATAATTATTTAACATACTGATATGAAGGAAAAATGCTGCAAATATAGTTTCAGCTTTATGAAAGCCTAATGCTGCTAGGAAGCATAACTTGGTAGACTGTGAAGAAGCTACTCCAATATGGAAGTTGCACTGCCTTGAAACAATGTGAGGCAGCTACCAGCAGGTGCACCCTTATGAGAAGAGAGTCCCTCTGAACTGAAAGAACAATCCCTATAGAGTATATTCTGGGAAGCTCCCATTAAATAAATGGGGCCTTAAGTTGGTATAGGCCAGTGATAGCAAAACTTATGACGTGTGTGGCAAAGGCGATATGCCATAACATTTTGGGTGAAACACCAGTGTTCATCCAGAACTATTCTTGAATGTAACCCCGGTTCTCATGGGATTTTTGAAGGCTGCAGAGGCTGCACCAGAAAAGAGTGCGCTCTCCCATGGCCTCTGTAGCCCCCCAAATCATGTGAGAATAGGGAGTGCTTTTACATGGTTTTTGGAGGTTGCAGAGGCTGCAAAAAGAGCATTCTCACAGCTGCTTCAAAAATGAGAGCTTCATGAGGCCTGGAGCAGCCTCACATAGGCCATAAGGGCTTGTCAACAGAAAGATCACCTGAAGGTAAGCAGCGTATAGCAGATCCTCCGGAGCGCTGGGCTGCGAAGCGATTACACCATTCTCCAAGGCTCAGGTGCCTTGAGTATCAGTGATGGTCCGGGCCTTCACTTCAGGCCTAACCTTGGCGCTGTTGCCGAGTGCCACTGTTCAGGGTGACATAGGTCTTGAGGGTGGGGAAGATAGAAAATCGTTCATCTTTTATTATGTGACACACCAGCACTCTCAAATTAGGCATTTGTCAAATTTTTGACAGGCCAGCCCAAAAAGTTCGCCATCAGTGGCATAGGCTGACCCTGGTAAATATGTCCTCCATACAAAGCTAGCAAGAAAAGAGGAGGGGTCTGATTTGCAAATTAGGCATCAAAAGGAGCAACTCTTCTTCTCAACAAGGAATATGGATTAGGCATTGTTATGGTTATATATTAAAAAGCAGAATGTGATGGCGATGTTTGGAGCAATTCTGGAGGTTGCATACCATTCAGAGCCTCAGGCTGCTTGCATGTTTACATTTTAGTAGCTGGTAATCTCACACTAACACCACTGCAATCCAAACATGTTCTTGTGCAAGTGGCGGTATGTTTTACTGCAGCTTTTGGGGAGCATCTGCTCTCTTAGGTGACTGCAGCATCCTGAGCTGACTGGTGCTGCAGCCTTGCAGCGGCCATGTAGTAAATCACCCCATGGAACTGGCTGTAGCAAGCGCCTTTCCCAGAGGCCAGAGCCAGCGTCTGACAGAAGTCAGCAGGAATTTCCACAGGCTGTGGTTTGGATGCAAAGAAGACAATGTTTTGGCACTTAAATGCACACACTCGTATATCAAGCTAATTGCAAACACATACAAACATACACAGACACTATGAATCACATATATTATTACAGTCCATGTTTTCCCCACACTTACTATGATGGCAAACACTTCTTGGCATGTGCCTGTAACTCCTAAGCCAATCTGGTTGCATTACTGCATCCAAATTGTAAGATATATTTTGAGTGACATGTTTCTTATTTGTATAGGGCATGTTTTCCCCTTTTCCAGTATTTACCTGTAGGGGCATCTCATCAATCTAATGTTACTTTAGAGAAGTTTCTCAAGCTCAGCAACTTTAAGCTTTATGGACTTCAATTCCCAGATTTCCCTGGTTAGCATGCTGGCTGGGGAATTCTGGGATCTAAAGTCCAAAGAGTTTAAAGTTGCTGAGTTGAGAAATGTTGCTCTGGTATCTGCAAACCTTTCTGTTATCTTCTGTCCAAGACTTACTTCTCAGTCATTTTTAAACTAAGAACTTTCCCTGTTCAGAGTTAACCATGGCATTGTAAGCTTGTTGAGAAAGCTTAATTCACCCTCAATTGCTAATGTAGCATTTCTCCTTTTATTCAGGCACCATCCCAGGATAAGCTTCAAGTCTGCAAAATCTATTGGGCTTTGTCACCTATTCCCCTGAAGGGAATTTATGGGAAGGCAGTGACAGAAACAGGGGCAAAATAATGATGAATGGGGAAGCCAAATATTATGCCTATCAAGTTTCTGGCGACCTAAAGACAGGGTAACCGGCACTTCAACTGCATGGCTAGGAGGATCCTGCAATCATCCTAGATTGGCTTCTAAGTCCTGGCAGGCCAGAAACCCTCTAATACAGAGGAAATGTAGATTTTGATCCAGCTTAGTTTCTGGAGTTTAACAGTGTAGGTACTGATTCCCCCCCCCCGCCCCCCAAATAGTTTGTTCTTCAGCTAATGTGCTCTCCTTTCATGGAAGCTGGTTTGTTTATCTTTCTACGTTGGAGCCTAGCTTTCCAATCCATTTAAGCTAGTCTATGGTTTGACTTCATGGATAGGTTTTTTTTTTAAAAAATAAACATTTTCTCTATCTTTTGAATTCTAACTGAAGCAATTTTCTAAAACCAAATTGTATTTTTACTAATTGTATTGATGTTATTGTGGATTTAAATCTTAGGGTTGATTATATAGTTTCAATGCTCCACTCTGCTAAACATTATATACGAGTAGTGTTTGGTGTGAAAATCATTAAAATCATTTCATTTTAAACAAAAAAACTAACACTTTTTAACCAAAAAACTAACACTAAGCAAGAAATGTAGTAAAACAAAAATCTGTTCTGGCTAATGGATTCTGAAATCTTTAATCAAACCACAAGAAGACACGGGCCTGAGGTGGGGAACTCATGTTTACTGAGAGGAAGCACATAACATATGCAGATTGACACAAGAAATAGAGTTAGGTCAATGAATGAATTTGGTTTCCCAGATAAAACTAGAGACCAACTTTCCCTCCATTAACTATACCAAACAGTTTTACAAACATAGATCAGTAAAAGAGCAAAATAATAAATTAAACTTTGCACCCCAGATTCAATTTTGCCAGTGGGCTGTGCTATTAGCAACAACTGCAAATCTTGCAAAACTAATTCTTGCCCCCAAATGACAGTCTTATTTCTCCTCCTGGCTGCAAACAGCAAACACTCTCCAACTAAAACTTTAATGTTCCAAGTCCTTATATAGGAGAAGTTCTGAGGTTCTGGGACCATGCTGGTTTTAACATGACTTTAGCTTCTGAAAAAAATTAGCTCCGATATAGAATTTTTGCCACTTTGGTTCTGGTTGTTTCTCCCAGCAGTGGCAGGACCGGATCAACTCTGTTCTCTACCTATTAAATCATATAGGACAGCTTGCAATAAACTGAGATAGGACCAAGCTGGCAGTCAAGAGAAAAAAGGGTATCTCTTTGAGGAATTCTTCCTTGTTGCTCGCCCTCTATCGGAAGCAAGTCTTCTCTTGGAAGGGTTGGGTATGTTTCCATGATGAAGCAAGGGACCCACAGAAAGCAGGTCAGCAGCCCACAGCTCGTCTTCTGATCACTATGGCTGATATTGCAGCAGGCACTTGTCATATGGCTGGCTGGAGCACAGTGTTAGGGTTAGGCCTTCTCTATTCATTTGCAGACACTAACCCACTCTGTGGAAGGACACTCCTCACACTGCACATGGCAGCACCAATGGAAACGGCACTGACAACGCTGAGCTCGCATCTCCTGCAGCATGTTGTGGCCGCGCCCACAGCACAGGCTGCTACAGCCATCTGGCTGTGGGCTGCTCTTGATGCAAGGGCGACCGTGGGTGCCTGAGGAACCCAGGCTCGGATCTGGCTCACAGAAATCAGGGGAGGATTCATAGAAGATGAGGTGCTTGGCCAGGTGGGAGCTGTGGAGGCGTGGCCAGAAGGCTCCCGAGTTTCTGTTGTCCAGCCGTGAGAGTGTGGCATGGTCCATTCGGTCCCGTAAGATGGAACCCACGTGGCGAAAATCAGGGGCTGCTAACCAACATGTCCGAAACTGGCAGCTCCCAGACGGGCCGTGACATTTACACCTGCGCTTGCTCAGCTCTGACACCACCTGCCAAGAGAGACCAGAAGAGAAGGTTAGCGGTACAAAAAGGTTGAAATCCCCTGCTTCTTTTGATCCCACCAAAGAGTTGAAATTCATGGTACTGTGGAAAGGGAGCAGAGGTGCTGATTGAAATGTATCTTTTTTCCCCCTAGAGAATCCAAAGCCAGCATATATTTCATAATTTTTTTTTGATCAGGCCAATCCATAATTTAGCACTTACATAAGAAAGCTAAGGAAGCATCAGCCAAATAGGTTGGATGTGTTATCTCAACTGTCTTAATCTATGGAGCAAGTCTGGAATCTCCCAGAATTCCCCTACCTTTTTAGTTGAGTTTCTAATAACCAAACGCAACCCAAATACATTTACAAATAAACTGTCCCTCAAATTTTTAGCCCAAAATGTGTCAGATAAGCTAACGCTCAAAATGTTGGCATGTTTTAATTTCCACAATTGGACTTATCCTTAAGTAATCCATAGATTGCAGTAACTATTTTTCATGGTATTTTAGTTAAAAAATTGAGTCAGCTTATCCATGGATGGACTTATCCATGAGTGTATGTGAATATATCGGTATTTTTTAGAAGTAGCACTGCATGCATTGTATTCATGGATAAGTCCCTCTGCAGAGAAACTGAATTCAATTTTTTGAGCGCCTTTTGGCACCTAAAATTCTTGGTTTGTTTGTGAGTATATACCATAACCTATTCATGCACAACACACATATTATTCTATGATTGCTTAATGTCTGATCTGATAGCTGTTAGAGAGTACCGGCAGTCCTCAACTTACAACCACAATGGAGCCCAAAATTTATGCTGCTAAATGAGACATTTCTTAAGTGAATTTTGTCCCATTTTATGACCTTTCTTACATACAGATAATCAGAGTTGGAAGGGACCTTGTAGGTCATCTAGTCCAACCCCTCACCCAAGCGGAAGACTCTACACCATTTCTGACAAATGGCAGTCCAATCTCTTCTTGAAAGACTCAAGTGATGATCCTTCTCTTCCCTAGACTAGCCATGCCCAGTTCCTGTAACCGTGCTTCATATGTTTTAGTCTCCATTCCCCTAATCATCCTGGTTGCTCTTCTCTGTACTTTTTTTAGAGTCTCAACATCTTTTTTGTAATGTGGTGACCAAAACTGGATGCAGTACTCTCGGTGTGGTCTTACTAAAGCTTTATACAGTGGTATTAGTACCTCACTTGATCTCGATTGTATCCCTCTGTTAATACAATTTAAGATTACATTAGCTTTTTTTGGCTGCTGCTGCACACTGCTGGCTCATATTTAGCTTGCTGTCCACTAAGACTCCAAGATCCCTCTCACAGTTACTGCTATTGAGCCTGGTTTCACCCAGTCACCCAGTCTATATGTGTCCTTTTGGTTTTCTTGCCACAGCTGTTAAATGAAACATTGCAGTTGTTAGTAACCTGGTTGTTAAGTGAATCTAGCTTCTCAACTGACTTTGCTTGTCAGAAGGTTCCAAAAGGGGATTACATGACCATGGCATATTGCAACTAGGACAAATATGAACCAGTTGCCAAGGAAGCGAATTTTGATCATGGGACCATGGGAATACTGCAAATCATTGTAAATGTGAGAAACAGTCATAATTCACTTTTTTCAGTGCTGTTGTAACTGAACACTCACTAAACAAAGTAAGTCTGCAACTTACAACAAAGCTGTTGTAAGTTGCAGGCGTGTTCTTGCAATATATAGCTTTCATGTAGACATGTATGCCACTTGCAATATATAGCTTTCATGTAGACATGTATATGCCACCTGCAATATATAGCTTTCATGTAGACATGCATGCCACCAACCTTTTAGAGGTTTTTGAGAGTACCAACTACAGACATGTGGATACAACTGACACTGTTAATACAATATACCTGGATTTTTTAAAAAAGAACCTTTGAGAAGTTTCCTTTTCAAAGCTTTTTGAGTAAACTTCACATCAATGGATAAGAGGATGTATCCCCCAAATGGGATTAAACGGGTAATTTTCTCAAAGAGGAAAGAAGTGAAATCCCACAAGGATATTCATAAACAATGTTGAGAAATAAGCAATGAGCTGGCTGAGTTTATGGATGACACTGAAATATCCTAAGAGATAAAAAAAACTAGGCGGGATTGAGATGAGCACCAGAAGGATCTCTTCAAGCTGGATGAATGGTCAGCCAAAGAGCAAATGGAATTCAATTTAAGTGAGTGTTAAGTGTTACATGTTGGAACAAAACCCTGTAATTTCACATTTACGCTGATGGGCTTTGAGCTACCTTTAACCCACCAGGAAAATGATTCTGGGATTGTAATGGGTAGCTCAGTGAAAGTGTTGACTACTCAGTCTAGAAAAGACTGATTTCACACTAGGGAGGATTAGAAAAGAGAGAGAATAAAAATGCTAACCCTATCATAACCCTATGTATATACACATCTGAAATGAGATGTGGATAGTTTATTGTTGCCATATTCGGGGCGCGGGGGGAAAATGTAATAACCCACATTCAAACATCTTCCTTATGAGGACAAAACCTCATAGAAGATTAAAAATAGATCGCAGAAAGCACTCCTTCACATAATGAACCTGAGTAATTCTTTGACACAAGACATGGTGATGATCACTTATGTGATGTCTTGTAAAGGTACTGGATAATTTAATAGAGGATAGGTCTATCCAAAGCGGTTGATTGTGGTTGTGGAGACCCAACATTTCCTCTCCGGTGTAACTCCAAGGACTACTTACAGGAAACCAATGGCTGGAATGCGGCATGACTCCCCTTCTCAGAGGGATGTCCCGTACATAGCCTCCAAACTCATAGGCAATGATGCATTTCAGTTTAATTCATTCTAACACCTATTTTATTGCTGTGACAAGTTCTATCCCTTATAGCTTCAATATTGAAAAAGCATCTATCAGGAAAGTCAGGACAAATCTGGAAAGTGTTCTGCAATAGAACATATTCTCAGACAGGAGTCAAATAAACCCACATTCATGTTTTTTTTAAAGAAAATAACTAATTTTCCAGTTTTCTTGCTTGAATTTTGCAGAATACCTCAATTCTGGATGATGATATATGCAAACATCTTTTTAAGCAAATCTCTAAACTTCCTCCTAAATTTCTTATTATCCAGAGTGTTGCATCGATGTAAGCAGTTCACCCCCTCTCATATGAGAAAGTTTAATTTAGAGGAGCTAAGCAATTGTATTTCTGTGAGATCAGCTACTCCAAGCATACTGCCTGATTAATAGAAGCGAGCTCCATCAGAGGTTCATGCAAAAGTAGAAAATCCTAATGCCTCCTTATGTTGGGAATAAATAACATAAATAATTCTGCTAAATCTCTATATCTAATGTAGAAATACAGTAGAATTCCTGAATGGAAGCAAGCATAATTAGAATGGTAAATCATACATAAACACAGCAGGCACCTTCCCTCTGAGAGTAGGTTGTTGGAATGTATTTCTCCTGCATACCATAGTGTCTCAACACAAGGTTTGGGAAAAGAATCTGAATTTGATTGAGACACGTTTAGTATTATCAACTTTTATGTTCTCAAACTGATCTCCATGACCATGATTGCCATACATTAGCAATACACATTAAAAAAAAACACCATGAAACCTGAATATATTAAATACTGCACCAGGTAACAGATATAGATTAACTGTTGCTTACACCAAGTAATGCAACCGTGGCAGAATCGTAGCCGTAAGATTTGTCTCCATGATTACTCCTTTGCATTGCTTTCATTAAGCCACATATTAGTGACAACACTTCAACACCTCCAAAACCCTGCCCAAGATTCACACCTTACCTTTCTGCCCACACGATGACTGTGTAGCTGCATCCGGGCATGAGCATCACGGGGTTTTCTTCGTGGGTCCAAAAAATGCCGGGCAAATCTCTGGGCATATGCAAAATCTGCACTGCAGCCACCCCATTCCCAGGTGTCCTGCAGGCTAGGCTGTCCCCACAACGAGGATGGCATAGCGGGCGGGCTTTTGCCCCGGCTTAGAGACTGCAGTTGGCTGAGTTTCAGTTTCTGGTTCTCTGTGCCTTGCCTGGCACAGCCACAGCTTTGTAATTCCCCCAGACTGCATGCAGTTGCCACTGCATGGGTCACACCGGCTGCTAGCAAGGAGAAGACAAAGGCGCTTTCCCGGAACCCTAGGAAGCAGACACAGTGAAGTCTTTAAAGCCAAGAAGCCTTTACATAAGAAGTACATGTGTTCAAGGTGATGTTGACTCTTGAGCGTTTAGGTGTAAGATCACTAGGGGTCAATGTCTCCCTTCATCCCACCACAATTCCTCCAGTTTTTTTTAATTGAGGACTACAGCATTCTGTCCATTTTACATCATCCTCATACCTAAATTCAGAGCTGAAATAATCCACATTTGGGGTTGAAGAAAGCTGGATTCTCATCCTTTCATCAAATTAAGCATGTGTGCATATATAACAGCTAATTATTCAAGCTGAATTAAAGCTGTGGGTGGTCTTTAGAAATCTACTCTAAAACTATTTATCTTCACAGTATGGATGAGTTATTACAGCTTGCTCCCCTAAAGAACTTCTGGATCTTCCTGCCTCATTAATGCACTAATCCCAGGATTCCCTTGGGAGAAACAATTACTCCTAAATTACTCCATAGCTTAAATATGCCGTTGTCTACTGATGCCTCCAGATACTATTGGACTTCAACATTTTGTAAAATCACACAGACACAATTATTGGGCAGGTTGGGAATTAATGTGCTGCAATTCAACACGACTGGAGAAGGGCAGATTGAGAAACATGGGTATTCCTACTTACGTTGCATTGAACTCATTAGCATTGTTAAGCATCACACGTGCCTAGAGCTGGTATTTTTCTTCTTGATTGTTGTTTATAAATTGATAGAGACTTGCTTTATAATGTAAATTAGCCATGGTATCTATCATCACAATGCCTCTAGTCCCTAATACCTATTAGGCATTTCCTCCTTAATCCATTCTTCATTAGTCTCCTGACGCTTCTCCTATTCCTGTGAACGCAGATGAGCCACACCAAACTCATGACACATCAAGCAGCAGCTGACACATCAAGCAGCGGCTCAGCCCAGGTGCTTAGGTTGGAGCTTGCTCCAGCTCTTGCCTGCCCAGAGGCCTTGCTTTGAACTCAGGTTTAAATTTAGAACCGGCTCCTTCAAAGCTCAATTAATAAAAGAGATGCAAAGGACAAAAGAAAAGAGCTGCCTGCCAATTTGCCTCTGGAGTCAGGTGTTGGCCACTCTTAGCACAACCAAGGCAAGAGGCCTGGGTGAGGCAGCACCTGGGAAGAAAGGCAGGGGTGTAGAAGAGGGCAGCCATGACCAGGCAGGCTTAGCAAAATGCTCTCAGCTGCTCCCTCCACCTGGGAGACAATGCTTGCTGCCACACCACCCACAGAACACGGATGCAGACGGGCAGCAGAATCGTTGCTATTCACTGCTTCTAGTTATTGGTCCAGCTAGGGAGAAAAGGAAGCAAAAGCAATGAATTGCTGCTGTTGCTTTTGGCAGGATTCCTTTCCAAGTCAGGAATCCACCATCAAGGGTGCCTTTTCCCAACTCCACTTGTGGTCAAGGATCTTCTACAAATGACCCCTTTTCTGAAGACTGTGCCCAAGCAGTTATTATCAGGTTTGTCCATTCCTTAAAAAGGATGATGGTCCTTCTAACTTTGGCCCTCCTAATGTGGCTAAACTTCAACTCCCAGCATTCCTCCCAGGACGGCTAATGGGGAGGGATGCTAGGTGTTGGAGTTCACGGCCAAGGATCCTCCCTCCGCAGCACAGACAACAGGAACAGAGGAAGGAACCAATGAGAGCGAGCCAACCAAAGAAATTCAAGCTCAGCAGCGCGATCCTTACTGATGCAAGGAAAAGGAACAGCTGGTGGCTGCTGCTGCTCCTATTTGGTAGGAGTTAGCAATAAACCATTTTGAAGTGATGGGGCAAAGATTATTATTATTAAATTTATTTGCCAACTCCCAGTTCGAAGCAATTCTGAGCGGCTCAAAGATGCTATTTGCTGACAGCAGCCCTACAGCAATTACATCCTGCTATCCCTACCCCCTTTACTTGTTCCTCTTCCTGGTGTAACCAATTTTACTTCCAAACTGAAAATAGTTGGCTGCATAGTACAATGTACAATGAAGGAAGAATTCATTTCAGATAGCTTAGACCAGGGGTCCCCAATTCCTGGGCCATGGCCCAAGAATTTTTGGTTTCAATATCCAAACTGAGTTAAATCAGGGATAGAAGCTCAAGGCCCAGCTGACTATTTCCAATTTTCAGCTTTCAGAGGACATCTAAACTGTGTTGACAAATCAACAGTTTCCAAGAGCATAATTGTCCCAGACTTTTCTTTTTTGGGAGACGGAGACAAAATCAGAAGCAAAATTGGTGCCCTAAACTCACTAAAGCACGTATTTTACCCTTTTAGCGTACCCTTTTAGTCACAAAAATACTTCCCTTACTCTCAATCATAAAAATATCCAGGGGTGATACATTTAGCCTCATGCACTTCGATAACCCTAGTCTGTAGTTCTGGAAATTTCCCTGTCCCCCTTTTTTTTAAGTGTTACCCCTAATTTCAAAAATTCAGGGAAGCTGTTCGAAGGGTCCATTAATGGAGTTGGCATCAGTGCAGAGATGCAGCAAGTCCCTGTAAAAGAGTAAGTTTTACTATAGAGTTGTTCTTTGAACCCTTTTGCCCTTCTTCAGTCTCCTTATTTCTGTGACTTACCGAGGCAGAGAAAGTTCTTCAACTTCACATTTTCTTTTTGCAGCAAGGCAAAAAACCTGCCCAATTCAGTGTTTTGCAATAGCAACACCACTTCACAGGGCTTTATAGCCCTCTCTAAGTGGTTTAGAGAGTCAGCATATTGCCCCCCTCCCCCCCCACCGAACAATCTGGGTCCTCGTTTTACCAACCTTGGAAAGATGGAAGGCTGAGTCAACCTTGAGCCGGTCAGAATTGAATTCCTGGAATGAGCAGTGAGTTAGCCTGCAGTACTGCATTCTAATCACTGGGCCACCATGGCTCTTTTAATACCTACTGTAGCATTTAAAAATAATCCAGGAAGGGTAATTAAAAGCTAATATTTTTAAATGACAAGGACAGATTTCTGATTCTTATTCTCACAATACTTTCTAGGCGCAGAAGCTCATGAGCCGGGTCAATTTCACTCATCATACCCGCTCTCCCTCCTTTTAAATTTCTAATGACCTATACACCATTTCTGCATGAAACAAATCATGTTTGTTGGAAGCAATTTATATTTGAAACCTTGAAGGAGCCATGAGGGAAAGAAAGGACTTTATCCAAGAGGCTTAGTATCTAAATGAAGACCAGCTAGACCTCAAACCAAAGGCTGCAGGTTCCTTTTCTCCATGCAATGTTCCACGGGCATGGTCTTGCCATACCTTCCTTCCACGGGCATGGTCTTGCCATACCTTGCATTTACATTTTTAATATAGATCTATTTATGCCAAGATGCCAATTCTTTCATTGTTTTTCTGTAATCCCATATTACTTCATCTCTGTGGCACTATCTCAGTCATGGGGGGGAAGGAAAGAACAGAAGGGGAACCAGGGGCAGTGAGAGACGAACCGACTCCTAATTTTATTGCCCACCAACCCCAACAAAGAGGGAAGAAAACCTCCGTCCCCTGCCTAGCATTTTTTCCCACTTAATCCTCTTCTCACCTCTCTTCAGGATGGCGTTGTTAAAAAGCACAGTGCCCCCGCTGCTCAGGTCCGAACAATCCCAGCGCCTCTCTTGCAACTGGTGTTGGCACTCGTGGAGGGCAAGGTGGATGCCCTGTAAGGCTGAAGCCATCACTTCCGGGCTGCGTACACACAGTCCAAATTGGCGCCGGGTCAGCCAGGGCAGGGTCATGCACATGGCGTTAGAATTCAGAACAGATTCTGCCAGCACTTTGGGTCCCAAGGAACCGTGGCCCAGCATTCTGAAAGAGAAAGAAAAAGAAAAAAAAAAGAAAAAAAAATGAGAGGAAAAGAGAAAATGGGCAGAAAGTGTTATTATTGCTTGACCTGAGAGTAAGAATGACTTAGGAGAGCCAGCGAGCCAGCGAGCGAGGGAGAGGGAGAGAAGGAGGGAGGGGGAGAGAGAGAGAATAGGTTCAATTGTGCATCCCCTGATGTAATGGAATGTGTGGATCACCTTGGCAAATGAGAGAAAGAGATGTTCATTGGAAAAAATAAAGTCAAGATAGGCAGGAACCCCCAGTAGCTTAATGGTCAGAGAAAGAAACTTAGGAAGGACCTGCCCTAATGGATCCAGCAATTAAAAGTGACAGTGGAAAGTCTGTACTTTCGGACTCGGGAGATTCTGTTAAAGCAACCTGACGATTAAGTAGAATTAGGTTATCTAGTTGTATTTCTTATCTGGTTTGTCTGGGAAGGCTGACATCCTAAATTGTAGCATCAACATGCCCGGTAATCACTTTTTTTTATCCTGTGTCCTCCCAGGGTGTCAGGCTTCCCAGGTAAATCAGACAGGAAACACAGCCAGATGAGGCAATTCTACTTTAGTGCAAGGCTACGTTAACAGACTCTTACAAATCTGAAAGTATAAATCTCTGGCTGTCTCTGTTCTCAGCCTGATACGTTAGAGGGAGTTCCTTTCTTTCTCTGCCTATTATGCAACTGCAGGTTCCTCTCCTCCTCTTATCTAACTGTTCCCTAGGCAGCATCTTCATTCGCCTGTCTCCCAAGGCCATTTCCACACACCAGAAATCAGGGTTGTGTTTGCCTCATACTCAGCACAGAGCTAGATCCTTAGCGGATCTAGTTTCAAAGTAGTGAAAGGGTTCTTCTCCTGAAACCATTTTGACCACTGATACAATCTAACACGATTCAGCACCAGCATGGTTGTGGGTGCGGACAGAGTTGGAATCTGCCAAGGTCCTATCACCCCACTGTATGCTACTGAAAACCTGCCCTTAGTACAGTAGCCATTTGGGTTACTGTAGGTTGTGACCAGATACCGAACACCTACCATCTGTGTATTTCTACATATTGTTGATATTACAATTTGGCAGCTTTAAGATGGGTTCCAGAATTCCAGGAGGTCAAACATTGATCTTGGTCAAGTCATATGTGAGTAACCAAGTACCTAGATCAGAGGTCCCCAAACTTCGCAACTTTTAAGACTTATGGACTTCAACTCCCAGAATTCTCCTGGCTGGAGAATTCTGGGAGTTGAAGTCCACAAATCTTAAAATTGCCAAGTTTGGAGACTTCTGATCTAGGTACTTGGTTACTCACATACCACTTGACCAATACTTTACAAAAATCTAACCAGCGCTCTTATGTACACTCCTAGTAAGTAAAGCTCTAAAACCCATTTTTAAAAAATATGAGTTTAGCTTTCTTTTGAGAGCAGCTCTGGATCTATATTTAAAAATTAGGACTAATGCTCTCAAGTGATCTACAGTGTAAAAAGAAGAAGTAGGGTTCGGCTAGCTGCGTGTTATGGCTTTTGTCACATTACAATTTTTTTTCCATGCTTCTGCCAACAAGGGATTTTATATGGCTGTCCTTATTACTATTTTAATTATCTGGGGCTTGGAATGGCACAATTTTGCCTGCTCTGCTTTAATACCACAGCTGCTCTTCATCTACTTCCAGGTGAGGCCAGCCGTGGGAACAAAACTGGATTAGCTGCCATCATTGGAATTCCATTGCAAGGCTATGATGCAGGTAGCTCACTATCCATGGCCACTCTGCTTTATACTTCTGTCTTCATCCATGGACATGTGTTTAACTCTTTTTCAGAAAAGTTCTGGACCTGTGTTCAAAATTAGCCAATGGGAACAGACTGTGCATCTGACATCCACTTGACAGTCTGACAGGTGGATAAATATACTCTCCCAAAAACACCTACACTCAATCCGCTGTGTCTGATCCCTGATGAGAATGCAATTGGTATTTGCTGTCCTACCAACAAGTGATGCTTGATGGGAAGTAAATAGCAATAGCATTTAGACTTATATACCGCTTCATAATGCTTTTCAGTCCTCTCCAAATGGTTTACAGAGTCAGCCTCTTGCCCCCAACAATCTGGGTCCTCATTTTATTGACCTCCAAAGAATGGAAGGCTGAGTCAACCTTGAGCCAGTTAGGATCGAACTGCTGGCAGTCGGCAGAATTAACCTGCAGTACTGCATTCTTACAAGGCTCAAGTTCAAGGTTGGAGGACTCATATTTCCTAACTATTCCCACATTAAAACTCTAATGGCAGCATCAATTGCCACACTTGTTACTGAGATACAATAGGATTCACCAATCAGGGCAGGTGCATTCCGTGACATACTTTTCTACCAGAGCAGTAACTGATGAATATTACTTTAATATGGTTATTTGGCTATGTCCAGAATCTCCAATTAAGGACCAGTCACTGAGTGAGTAAAATTAACCCTAACTACCAGACCAAGAAACACAACAGAATAGTTGTGATCAGCTGTAACAGCTGGTAATAGCTGCTTATTATGCTTTTTTTTCTTAGAGGATATTTAAATGTATTATAAATAATCTAACCCAGCAGGAAATGGTAGTGGCTCTCTGGCTTAAATACCAAGCAAGAGGGAGAGGCTTGTGACTCAAGGAAAGGCTTGCCAGTGTAGTTTGTAACATGCCACACAAAATGCTGGAGCAGCACCATTTCTGCCTCTTTTCCCAGGCACCAAAATTCCTTCTTTTCCATGTATTTTGAACCAAATTCAGATAGGAGGTATATTCTCCACTTCCATGTGGAAATTGAAGAATGAAGTCAAACTGTTCTGAAACTCCAAAGACCACTGGAGTTGGTCGGCTAATAAATTTAAATACAGGTAGTCCTCAACTTACAACCGTTCATTTAGTGACTGTTTGGAATTAGAATGGTGCTGAAAAACGGGACTTATGACCCTTTTTCACCCTTACAATCATTGCAGCATCTCCATGATCATGAGATCAAAATCCAGCCGCTTGATAACTGGTTCATATTATGACAGTTGCAGTATTCTGGGGTCCCCTTTTGTGATTTTCTGACAAGTAAAGTCAATGGGGAAACCAGATTCACTTAACAACTGTGTTACTAGCTTAACAACTGCAGTGGCTCACTTAACAACCATGGCAAGAAAGGCCGTAAAATGGAACTTTAACAAATGTTTCACTTAGCAACATAAATTTTGGGCTCAATTATGGTTGTAGGTCGAGGACAACCTGTACATACACATTACATACATACATACATACATGTTTTCTGCACATGACAGAAGAGGAGCCAGATGTCCTGGCCACCAATCCTGACTCCACTACAAAACCTTCTCGATGGTTTTATATTCTGACAGAGGGGCAGAAGGCAAAAGGATGGAGTGTGTGTGAGAAAGAGGTAATGAAAAATCGTATCTTCTGCATTTTAATGTTTAATGTTTACTCCACACAGGCTTCTCTCTCTCTCTCTCCACACAGAGCCAGGCTAAGTGCATTTTGTCAAACATGTGTGCTGTAGAGTTGTAAAAAAAAAAGAGCTTTCTGGCCATCCAGCCAGACTCCACCACCTAAGGGAGAGGGCTACACCTGGGTGGTGGAGTCTGCAGGGGGAAATTCCCTACCTGGGCCCCCTCTGGCACTAGATAAAAGCAAGGTTGGAGATCAAAAGTATCCCCCCAAGGCTCAGCACCCAAAAATGGGGGAGGGGGAAGGGAACGATGTTCCCATGACAAAAGGCAGCGCCCCTCCCAGATCTAAAAGCAGGGTGTCTCTGCAGCAGAGGGAATAGAGTAGAAGTAGCCCAGGCAGTGGGAGACACAGAAATACGAATGTGGGAAAAGGGAATGGAGCCAGGTTTCCTGATGAGAAGAGGCCACCATAGCAACCACCCAAGAGAGGCAGGATATCCTCATAGCAATTGGATGTATAGCTTTATCAATTCCTTCATGCCTTGTCACTGCCATCGCACACAGTCTTCCAGGAAAGCATCTCCCAATAACTACAAATGCTTTGCGCCTAAATGCCCACAGACGAATTCTCAAGAAGACCAAGCACTGCCTCACTCCTTCTCACTTGACCAAACCCACCCTCCCAAAAACCAGCCTTTCACTCAGGGCAGGAACCCAGATACAGGACAACGCCACTTCTCCAAGAGAAACATGGCTGCAGCATTTGCAAAGGCAGGTTGCATTCCTGGAATGTAAACTTCATTAAGCGATGAGGTTTACCCTTAAGGAACCAGACCTCTACTTCAAGAAGGCATTCTTACCGTTTGGGGATAAAACCTGATTGAATCCAGTGCATCTGACCGAACAAGCCGAGGACTATGCTGTAACTGGCTCATTATAATCCAGAGTGGCTACTCATAAACCAGAGCTAAGTTCCCCAGTGCTTTCCTGATCAGCCCCTTTCTAAGAGGTCTGTAGGGGGCGTGCATAAGTACGCCGACATGCCTACCGTCCTTGTCCTATTGTTTCTTTTTATTTTTCTTATAAGTATCCATTTCATATATTCATAGCTATGTTTATACTTAAACCTGTTATTGTATAATCGCCAAATTGACAAAATAAATAAATAAACCAGAGCTAAGTTCCCCAGGGCTTCCCTGATCATGTGGTAAAATATGGGAGTGGTGTCATGATTTCTATTATTGCTCTGCAGAATGGAAAACTTCCCACTCCTAGTGTTGTCTTTTAGAGCCATGCGATGCACTGGTTTGGATTTTTTTTTAAATTGGGTGGGTTGGGGGAGGGGCTTTGGAGCTTTCAGTCCTTGCCTACCTTAATTAAAACCTACAGAAGTTGCAAGGAGCCCGTAAATCTCCAAAGGACCACAGGACCTCTTTCTTCTCTGAAGCTGGGAGTGTCCTCAAAGCATCCGAGATGGGGAAAAAAACCATCAGCGGACGGCACAGCTTGGGCCTCAAAGTTGCACACGGACACAACCGCCACCAAATCCTCCATATTTCCCCAAATTGTACTTTTTAATGGACAGTGGGAGAAAATGGTGAACCTATTGCTAGGTTTAAATTAAAGCAGGCTGAATCTCGTCCCAGGTCTACCCACTTTTTTTGGGAATGCAACCCTTGACGTGCCACAAAAAGGCCAAGGGTGACCCTTGAATAGTTGTAGAGCTTGAAAAAAGGTTCATGCGAATTCCTCTCTCTCCAAAGGCCACTCACACAAACACTCCAGTAGAGGACCTCTCAAGCGCCATTGCCCTTTGGCACTTGCCTCGTCAGTCAACAGTGGCAAGCAGGTGACTTAATGCAGACATGGTTGCCTTATGCCTCGTTCTCCCTGCTAACTTCTAAAAGCTTCGCTTTTCCCAAATTGATGTCTTCCAAAGGTGCAAGGCTTAAGCTACGCAACCTCTCATTCGCTACCTGCTGAGAAAGAGTATCTTAAGCAATGCTTCGTTTTCAAAGTTTTCAAGAAAGAAAGGAAGCAGAAAGAGACACTCCCCCCTCTCCCCCCATGCCACACAGTTTCCAAATTTCAACAAGGTTTAAAACACGGAACATCCTGGTTTCTGTTCCGCTCCCAGAGGCAGAAGTCCTTGGTCTGTAGAAGGGGAAGAATGGTGCTTGCCCCCCCCCCCCCGAGTTATGGAACAGGACATTAGGCCATTGACCCCTGGTGTGGTCCCTGGGTTAGCATTCCAAGGCCTGAAGCAGGAACCTTCTCCAGTCCTCAGCTTGGCCATCTGAAATGTTTTTGTTACATGTTTTTGATTGCAGGAAGTACGATTTCAGCAATAGAATGGTCAATGTCTGGAACTCACTACCTGATTCTGTTGTCACCTGCTCAAACCCCCCCTCCTTTAGCCTCAAACTAACCTCTATTGACCTTACCCCATTCCTATGAGGTCTGTAAGGGGGGTGCCTAAGCGCACAATCGTGCCTCCCGTCCCTGTCCTATTGTCCCCAATTATTAGTTCCCATTTCTTATATTTAAATTTATGTTTATTCTTGTTTCTGTTGTATTGTAAGCTTTTGACAAATAAATACAAATACAAAAAAAAATGTGTTGGACCAGCACAATGCAGGTAGTCCTTGACTTACAACCATACATTTAGTGACAGTTCAAAGTTATGATGGCACTGAAAAAAGGGAGCTACAACAGGCCTTCCCACTTACGACTGTCACAGTGTTCCTGCAATCCCAGGATGAAAATTTGGGCCCTTGGCAACGAATGATGGTTGCAGTATCCCAGGGTCACATGATCACTATTTGCGCCCTTCCCAACCAACTTCCAACGACCAAAGTCAATTGGGGGAAGCTGGATCTGCTTTAATGACTGCAGGTTTCATACAACAGTGACAGTTTCATTTAATGACCATGGCAAAAAAAGGTCATACATCGAGGGTGACTCATTTAACAACCACTTTACTTAGCAGTGTAAGTTCTGGTTCCAATTGTGGTCATAAGTCAAAGACTGCCTGTATC
Source organism: Bungarus multicinctus (assembly GCA_023653725.1). NCBI lineage: Eukaryota > Metazoa > Chordata > Lepidosauria > Squamata > Elapidae > Bungarus > Bungarus multicinctus. Next base: position 143,566,424 of record CM042834.1, read on the forward strand.
TGAGCTTGTCAGAGATGTACTTTGGGGGGGGGCGGGGAGGGGCATTAGAGCGGGAAAGGCTCTATTAATGCACAAAGACAAGCAGTCTGGAAAGTTTCACAAAAATACCCGACTCAATACTGGAGCACTACTAATGGCAGTTGCCCATTTCACCTTCATTCTAATGATTGGCTTTACGGAGACACCAAACATGTACCTCAGAAATGCCTCCATAGTTGTTATACACAGAGCTGTTACAGCATCTATTTTAGCCAACATGAAAATCACCCTTCATGATGGCTGCTTGCTGATACCTGAGATGAAGACACATGACATACTACTCTTTTCCTACATTCGGCACCAAGAGCAACCAATGCTTGGCTCATGGATGACATCCGCCCGATAATCCGACAGGTGGATAAATGTACTCTCCCAAACTCACCTACCCTCACCCCAACTGTGTCCCATCCCTGATGGGAACACGATTGGTATTTCTTGTCTTACCAATAGGTGAGAAGGTTGGAAGATTCCACCAATTACATTCCTTAACTATTCTCACAAGAAAAATGTAAGACCAGCATTGTCATCCAATTACCTTTTTCACAACCGCCCCCACCCCTCCCGACAGCCTGTTGGGGTTAGAAGGCTATCTGTAAGCATGCTCAGAAGATATCAGCTCATCCCAAGAATAAGGTTCAAGATCACATTCTGGAGAGCCCTACTTCCTGCTTCCCTCAATTTAAACTACGCTTAGAATTTATGCTCATATTTAATGGGAGGGGGAAGGATAAAAGGGCGAAATTGGGCTGAGACTATAACTGCAGAGGCTGTTCTCACCCTATTATTGGTTCTGTAGAGAGGGGAAGGTGCAGTGGTGATATTCAGTTTTTTTTTTACTACCGGTTCTGTGGGCATGGCTTGGTGGGTGTGGTGTGGTGGGCGTGGCAGGGGAAGGATACTGCAAAATCCCTTCCCCACCCCATTAACCTGCTTTCCAGCTCTGTTCTCCTGTGCAGAGCAACAAAAGAAGACCCAGCCGATCAGCTGAGACTCGGGAGGCAGAGAATAGATGGGGGCGGGGCCAGTCAGAGGTGGTATTTGCCGATTCTCCAAACTACTCAAAATTTCTGCTACTGGTTCTCCAGAACCTATCAGAACCTGCTGAATACCACCTCTGGGAAGGTAGGAAAGTGTGCTTAAAGTGAACTGATCTTCTTCGGTATCCCTGCCCTGATTCCAAAGTTCTCCAAAGTGATTTCAAAACCCACATCCTCTTGAGGCTACCAGTTCCAGAATAGGCACCTCCTCTCCCAACAGTCTTATTACTTACCCTCTCCAAAGGCAGAGGCAAGCAGCAAAAAGGCAAGTATTCACATGGGGGTTCCTCGGGGCCATACCGAACTCCACCTGAATGCGTTGGGTTGGTCTTCTAGTGTGGTTGGATGACGCCCTCTCCCTCATGTCCCTGCCAGGGAGGGATGAGGGTGAAAGACCTGCAAAAGGGAAAGCTAAGAACCAGGTGGAAAGCAAGTTGTTTGGAGTCAACGGCTGAGCTCACGTACAATATGGAGACCTGGTGGCCACATATATAAACAACACATTAAGCTGGATTAGTTTTAACCTTCTATACGTTCTCATGTGGTACGTTGTGTTAGTTTAGTTTATTTTGTGCAAACCAAGAAAAAAGCCAATTCAACTAAAGGTGTTACGGTATATATAGGTAGGTAGTATAGAATAATGGAGAATGGGATGACTGGACCAGGAATGTATAGACATACATTTGACAGTTTACCCAAGTCTTCTTCGAACAATGTTATGAGGATAAAACAAGGAGAGATAGGCACTCTTTTAATTTTCAGAAGGCAGGATATACATGTAGCAAAAAATTAACCTTTCCCAAAACTGGCATCCTCTTATGGATTATTCTTAGATTATTGGAGTGGGGGACTGTTATATAATTGTATGTGAGTATCTTCTGGAGGCTTCTTTTCAGAACATTTGCTGTCAATGGCAACTTTTCATAAATATGAAAACAAATAATAAAGAGGGCCCTTAAGGAAATAGCCCAGCCTCACCCTCCTGGATTGGATTCCCTCCAGTTTAAGTCAAATCATGGCTTCTACACAGCTTTCCAGGAGCAACATTGAATCGTTATTACTATTGACAGAAGCTCCCTTCTTTCATGCAACTCAAACCATCTCTGCTTCATAGACTAGCCTGGATATATATTTCTAAGGAAGAAAAGAGGAGTATGATAGATAGAGCTCTTCCCAACAGCTGAAAAAAAACCAAGACCTTAAAAATCGAAGGACTCAACTGGATCAGACCAAGGCTGATCTTAGTCCTGCACTTTGCTTCTCACAATGGGCAGATGCCCCTCATATGTTCACAAAAATGAAGAAGATACATGTTCTTTGTACCCTGCTGCATCTATCTTTTAAGGCAAGCTGTCTCCAATCTATGACACCAATCTAATCATAAGCGTACCATCTATTCCTGAGTCAAGGTTTCCAAACATTTTTCTCGAATGAACTCTGGATGACAGTCAGAAATTCACTAGATACCAATATCCCCAACAAGGAACGGCAGCTTTACTAGTTGCACTTCTGCCTGTTCAAACCTTATGAAAGATACAAGCGACCTGTCAGAAGAAGAGGAGAGAGAAGAGCTGGGAATGCAACAGTGAACCCAGGCATGAAACCTACCTGTCTGATTTCTTACGCTGAGGCTCCTGCAATCGCTCTTTCCTCCAGGCGGCCCTGTGCCTAAACCCCTTTCCGCAGCTTAAGCTGAAAAGCCTCTCCCGAGACACCCCACCCCGCCGAGCAGGGTAGACCTCCTTTCCAGAAGCCAGAATGCCCCATTTAACAGAACCGTCCCCCACGCGCCTCTCTTCCCTTTCTTCTGCGGGACTGTCCACGCGCAAAGCGCGCCCGTGCCTCGCCAAGCTTACCGTCGCAGCAGCCGCAGCGGGACGCCCTCCCCTTTCGCCCGTGTCCCGGCCGATCCCTTTCTTCTCCTCCTCCTCCTCATCTACCTGCCCCTTCTCCCGTTCGCTCGCTCCGCAGTCGCTGCTAAAAGCCTCGCCTGGGCGAGGTTCTCCCCTCCCCATCCGGGGGCAGCCGAAGCCGGGAAGCAGCTGTTCCAATTCCTCCGGGTGCGGTTCGAGCGCAATGCCCACACCCACGGGCGTGAACGCTGTCCCGCCGTGGTCCCACGGGGGCAGCGTTCGGCACCTCGAGCCTCCCCAAGGGCGAAGCCGGGCGCGGAACCCCGTTCTTCCTGCCGACGGGCCCTCTCTGCCTCTTTGTCCCCTAGTAGGGATCTCTTGGGGGGGGAGGGAGGGAGGGCGTCACTTTTTTCTTCAGAGCCCTTCGGCCTCATCAAGATCCCCCTTTTCGCGGGGGAGGTTTCTGCACGCTTCCTCCGCAGATTTTACCTGGGCTTTCTCGTCCTCCGTCACTCACGTCTCAACTCGCCCGCTTACCTTTTACACTCCGAATCCCAGCGCTTCTCTTCCACGCGCTGGCACGCTCATCCTCTGCCTCGAGTCCCTGCTTCCCCCTATCCGAAGTTGCTTCGCAGGTTCCTCTTGTCTCTGTCGACGGTCCTACCCTGGGCGCGTGTGGGTCACCCTGGTTTTCCCCTCCCTCTGGAACGGGGGAGTCACACAAAGTCATTGAAGGGAGGCGAGATCATAAGGCCATCTAGTCCAGGGGTCTCCAACCTTGGCAACTTTAAGACTTGTGGACTTCAACTCCCAGAATTCTGAACTCCCAGCAAAGCTGGCTGAGGAATTCTGGGAGTTGAAGTCCACAAGTCTTAAAGTTGCCAAAATTGGAGACCACTGAATAGTCTACTTCATCCCCCCCCCGCCCGCCCGCCCAAGAGTAATCCCGACGCCCTCCCCTTCAAGCAGGCCCCAAGAAGAAAGCAAGGGAGCGTTTCCTGCGTGTCCGCAGCGACGAGCTTCGACGGTCCTTCGAACGGCAGCGTCGGATGCGCATCGTTTTCGCCCTCTCGCGTCCCGTGGGGAGGGGGAGAGGGGATGGTACTTAAGTGCCCCCTCGCTGCCTCATTACACCCAGGTTTGCAGAAATGGTATCTAACAGCCTGAAATATAAAAGGGTGATATTAAATTCTGAACCGCAGGAGCTCGTTGCGTAACAAGCCTCCAATAGCCATCCAGGCGCCCAGGGATATATAGCCACCCTTCCCGGGATACGCACGAATACTGTACTTGTACGCACACCTATGCTGTGCTAACTCTGCTTAGAAATCTTCGCTGGGAATCCTCGACGTCCCATCCCGCACGAAAAGCTGTGTATAAAATCTCACAATGAAATATAGCACGGATCGTCTATAATGATCTAATGTCCGTAATGCCCGTAACGGAGCTGTTTACTCCTGACTGCAGAGCTTCAAACTTTTCAAACGTGTCGAACCTCAAGTCGGTGGAATATGCAACCTTTAGCTTTCAATTTTTAAAAGAAGGCAATCTTTGCAAATGTCTTTTCAGGAAAAAAAAAAAAGCTACGAAGGACTTGTATGTTCTCGATTATTTGAGGATTTTCTGCTGGAAAAACCATAGCAAAATTGGTAAAGGACGCAGCCTCCCCTCGTTTTACAAGTAGACAGGGTCCCACAATTGCTGGGTCGCTTTTATTATTTCTGCTTTAAAAAAAAAAATCGAAGCGAAAGTCTTTTTACGGTCTTCTTCTTCTGGAAGTATTACTCGATTGTCCGAGCACTTAAAAACATCATTCTTGGCGCTCCCAATATTTTATAGTCATTGTATAGAATTGCAAGTATTTTTCTCAGGGGAACGCGTTTCTCCTTAGGACTATTATGCAGTCGTCGAAATGAAAGGATGCGCGCTCATTAAGGCCGGGAGAGGGGGAAACGTAGCCTTCTAAATAAGAATTTAGTCGACTGGCACTGGTACCGAGAGTATAGCTTGCAAGCCTTGGAGCATGTACCGTAGGCATAAGAAATGTGGCCTGGTTCCGACGAAGCACAGTAAAAGAACAACAGCTCGCGCGCGTTCAGAGCGGGCGCCTCCGATCGGCGATCTTAGCTGCGCAGCCGAGTCGTTGCTTTCTAGAGCGGCTGCACGATTGGTTTGCCAAGCAAGGTTCGTGGGCTATCCAGGCGCTGCCCGTTTTTGGTTTACTTTTTTACGAAGGCAACGCTACTTGACCATGGTCAAAATCTCATTTGGAGGCTTAAACGCGCTTAGTACACGTGCAAATAAGAATATGGAAGGCGAAACCGATTAGTCCGCTTCCCCCCTCCCGCCCTCCAGATATAATCCCCTCTCTCGACTCTCAAGACCACCCTAAATTCCCATGCAAACTACGCATTGGGGCACGTGCAGCTTGGATGTAGTTCTGCTAACTAGCACTTTTAAAATCGTTTTAAAAACGATTTAAGCAAGGAAATCCACCTAAGTTAGCAAGAAGAGGCGGCGGCTAGCTTTTGCATTGTTGCACCGTGAAAAAAAGCGCTGCGCCGCCACTAGCGGGTGGATCTTTTCCGCGTTTGGTAACTTGATTATTTGCTTTGCCCGCGGGACGGTCTTCCAAGTTTCCAGGCCGCTGGAGGCCGGGCGTGCCCCGGCCACTGGAGCTCCTGACACCCATCCACCCCTTCACTCCCCTCTCCCAGTCTCCAAAACAGTCGAGCTGGCGCGAAGGGAAAACCGCCCAGCCCTCTTCATCTGCAAAGCAGGGACTTTCCAGGGCGGGGTCGATTAATCTCCGGGCTTGCTGGTGGGCTTTGCCTGTGCCGGTTCCCCACAAGCCGGGGCCTTCCCGGAGTGAGATTTGAAGCAGGGGCGGAGGGGGGATGCTGTTTAACGGCGCGCGCGGCAGTTAGTTGCAATTGCGCCCTCGCAGCGTTTGTTTCCTTCGTCCTCCCTCTTCCCCCCCACCCGTTTATCTTGGCTGCGGGAGATGATTATGTGTGAGTCAGTCAGGAGGAAAGGTGAGGCGTGGAGGGTGGGATTATTTGAGGGACGAACGGGACGGGCTTGCCCTCTGCCCGGGAATAGGTGACCTGTAGGGTTTAGGCGCCAGGCCTAGACTCGGTCCGTAAATCCGAGCGAGGAGTTAAAAATACCGGACCGGAGAATACAACTCTTGAATGTTTTTGCCTGGACTCAGGAAAACGTGAGAACAGAACTAAATTTTAGAGCTGAGGCTCTGGTGTGGAGTTTTCCAGGACTGTATTCTGGATTGTTTACAGATAGTGCCTTAAAACTATTCAGCATGTCTCTTGTCATCTCTTTCATAAGATACTCATTCTGGTTGTATTGACCACACACACACGACAGTGTTAACCATTCTGCCACTTCGGAGAGTTGCATGATAAACAGGTTTAAATCACGGCTTGTTCAGAAGCTCCACTTGCTTCTTTAGATGTAAACCAGTTTGAGTTGGAATGTGGCACCAGTCCAATGGTGTGGTTTATACAGTAACTGATCTGATCCAGCAACTAATGGGGGGACCAAATCAAATATATCCTGTCAGTCAACCTGGAATTGTTGGTTTTTCATTAACAAGTAGGTGCAATGGGTAAGGACATTCATGCTGGAAGTGGGGCAGATGTCATAATTGTCATAATCAAGATCCAGCTGGTTTTGCTCTCTGTCAATCCTGTATGGAAGACTGGAAGAAAAGGATAGTTCCTATCAGGATTGTGGAGGGAAGATTTAAATCATCTTTTCTTCCAGACCTGATTTGGCTGACTCCAATATCACTTTAGAAAGGAAGCTAACAAAGGGCAACCAATTGTGCCCTTTGATGGCTTTAAAAAGGGACTAGAGCTGTGATGGCGAACATACCAGATGGCAAACATACCAGAGGTGACATGCAAAACCCTCTCTCTGGGCACATGTGACATTGCCAACTGCTGTTCTGATTTCTGGCATGCACAGGCGCCCCAGCTAGTTGGTCTTTGCATGCGCTGGAGTGCCAGAAATCCTAATACCAGCTGGCCAATGTGATTACGCGCTGGTCTTCAGGTTTCTGGCACTCCGGCTCATGTGCATGCACCACACCCGTTCCAGTTTGGGCACTCGGTGCTGAAAAGGTTTGCCATCACTGGACTAAAGAATGTCTCAGTGTAAGCGGTGGATCTATGATGAATGAATATGATGTGTGGTGGGATTTTTCATTCGGTTTGTAAGAGTGCACAGACCTTCAAGTCGGAATTCACTGTTGGAGACTGCCAGAAGAAGACTGCAGTTCTCTTGGCAAGATTTCAGAAGTACTTTGCCCTTATCTCCTTACTGGGCCTGAGGACTGGCCCCAGATCATTCAGCTGGCTCCCTGCCTACAGCAAGACTGGAACCAGAGGTAAGTATTCAGCAGGTTTACGACCAGTTCTGGAGAACCAGTAGCGGAAATTTTGAGTAGTTCAGAGAACCAGCAAATACCACCTCTGACTGGAGATTTTACAGTATCCTTCCCCTGCCGCACCCACCAAGCTACGCCCACAGAATCAGTAGTAAAAAAAATTGAATCCCACCACTGACCTTAACATTGATAATTGGGACTGGTAACTTCATCATTTCATCGCTAAGCCATAGGATTGTAAAGCACAATGTCACGGGACTGCCAATTTATAGTGGGTAGTTCTGGTGATTCTAGCAGCTATTGTTAAGTGAATTCTGCATGGTTGTTAAGCACGACATCACCTGGTGGTCCTTTGTGTATCCTGCTGGTTTTCCCATTGACTATACTTGTTGGAAGCTTCCAGTGAAAATTGCGAATGATGATGACTGTGGAACACTGTGACCGTTACAGTTGCAATTGCTAAGTGCCCTCATTATAATTGGGTTGGTGAACAAGGATTATCTGTACACTGAACTGGCTCTCAGAGGTAGTGTGTAGACTACCGAAACCTTTGTTGATGAGGAGAACAGATGTTTATCATTTTCAGAGCATTCTTTTGATGCCCTTTGTGCAGGGGTGGGATTCTAGTTCTATAGAACCGGTAGTTCTGAAGAGCAGTTGACACCAAACTGGTTGGCTCTGAAGATCTTCTTTTCTTCGGTTGGGCCCACCCACCTGCCCAGGCTCTAGGCTGTCCTTTATTCCCTGCTAAAGTAACTTTAGTTGCTTTGCGCGGCACAGCTGAGTGCTGCGCGTCAGCAGGAGATGATTATAGCTCGCAGGAGAAGTTGTTTTACAAGTACTGTGCGCGTGGTGCAAAGTGCACACTCATGGAACCGGTTGTTACGCTGGTAGGATCCCACCCCTGCCATTGTGGCAAAAGATTGCTGTGTGTTCAAGGGATCTTTGGAGCTTGTAACATAGTATGGCACTACCTTTGTATATGAAGCTTTTCCCTCCCTTAAGTTCTCTAATAGAGAATTTCTGTCACAGAAAGCTACTCCTGCTGTGGATACTTAAGTGGGAAAAAATTCCTTATGGAGACTGAGTGGGAAAAATGTGGTTCCCTTACAGTCACCATAGATCTGGAACAAGGCTAGAGGTGTGCAGTTTCCGGAAAAACTCAGTCTGAGCTTCACATGGCTGGAAATGAAGAAATACCATCATTGGGTCAGCATAGAGGTAAGTTGACTTGATGGGGAAGAGACGAATGAAAGTGTCTCCTTTACTTGCACAAGGTCGTACATTAGCAGACATTGTGAAAGCCTTACCTGAATATACCTGAGCCACCAGACACCTCTTTGCTACTGTTCACCATTCCTTGGAGAACAGCAATGGGGTGGCCCAAAGACATTTATTAGTGGCTATCAATGAGGTACTGATGATATCACCATACGGTTATGGCCTTGCAGTTACTTTCAACACTGAATTCCTGGCGGTCTTGGGTTGTGCAGTACTTAGAGGGCTTTAGAGTAGTGGGGTACAATGGGCACCTTCAGTTAGTGCAGCATGGCAGTTTATGGCTTAGCTGGAACTAAACGAGCTGGTTTGCACCCACTAGTTTTTCTCATATATAGGGTGTGCCTGGTAAGAGAGAGAAAGAAGCCACAAACAACCCTAACACAACCTGCAGTTTCTTCCTTTGTCTTGTCCTGGCCAAAAGGACCTGTTGCCGTTGGTCTGCAGGGAGAGGTAAAAGTATAGAAAACACTGATCGAGATGCCTGCTAGGCCACACACTCCTGGGTGTTCCAGCCTCTGCTTTCCCTTCCTGGTACGTTGTCATCTTTCTCTTCCTACCCACCAGGCAGCAGCATTGGCAACCTAAGAGAGATGGGTTTGGTTGCAAAGAGGACTTCTTCTGCTCCACTATTGAGCAGATATGGTTGTAGAAAGATTGATGCCTCTAGGAGTAAAATAATTCTCTTTTTGGATACTGAGAAATTGGTAAAGTCTGTTGCTCAACATAAAAATTAAGGAAAGAGAACTATGAAAACCAAAAGAAAGTTGTGGGATATTGTTGTTGTCTCTGGCCATTATTGTTATTGCTGTAGCTAAGCATATTTTTTTTAAAAAAGCCAGTATGCAAAGCACTATGTGATATTGAAATGAAGTTCAGCCATCTACATTAATCACAGAATACTCTGTGTGTGTGTATGTGTATGTGTGTGTACAAGAGGTTGCTAGACTTTATATACATATAAAAAATCAGTAACATAAACTTTAATTACTGCATCAAGTCTGATCACCTGAAACCTGCACTTCTTTTTATTCACTACATTCTTGAATGTACTACATAGACAGACGTATGTTCTGCTTCAAAGGACAAATCATGTGTACTGTCCCAGAATACAATTCCTGTCTTGAAATCCTTTCTCATAATATTTGGATTGTGTGTTGTTTTTTTTCAGAGTACACAAGATTTGACATTGCATGTTCCCTCGGATCCTTCTATTCAAAGATGCTAGCCTTATTTTTTAGAAGCATCAGTTCCGTGGCAGAATGGCCAGTCCAATAAGTTGAGTCTAAGATTGGCTCTTAAATTTCACCCATTTCATTGTACTATGAAACTTTGAGGTATAGGTTTACTTTTTCTAACATGTTTTAGTATACTTGCAAAAATATATGTTCGAACCAATCTGTTTGTTATAGCCTCTCTAGATTTTAATTGCACGGTCACATCCACACAAGAATGACATATTCTACGTTAAAAAAACAATTTCCTGCAAGATCAGGTATATCTTTCAATGTGAAACCATCTTATTTCTCATAATATCATAGGCAACTTCATACTCATTTAATATATACTCTTCCCATCTTGGATTGTAACACTTTTCAATTGAAATCTAAGGCAGTGGCCCACTAGCCTTTTTGGGAACCGGGGACTGGTTTCCATGGAGAAAGGTTTTTCTGTGGATCGGAGATGCCGTGGTTTTGCATGCTGCCTGCATCCCGCAGACGGGACTTTGCTTGTTTTTATAGCCCAATTGCTGGCATGCCGCGGACTGGTGTTGATTCACGGACTGGGAGTTGGTGACCCCTGATCTAAGGCTTGTACAATTACAAATGAAAGGATTCTTCAAGCTCACCCCAAGTACTTTTTCTGTCATCACTGAATGTCTGTAATCTACTTCCACAGAAGCAGTGGTGGGATTCAAAAGTTCCCACCATCGTTTCTGTGGGCGTGGCTGCAGGGGTGGGATTGCATGACTCACGTGATTGCACACGTGTGTGATCATGCACACGTGCATCAAACGCACACTTTGTGCATGCGTTAAAACAGTAAAAAATGAGCTACTGCGCCTCTCAGCTGTTTAGCACAGCAATCCACTCTGCCACACCAAATACCTGAGAGGTTAAAAAGGACCTAGGAGCAGGGGCAGGCGGGCGGGCCCAACTGCAGAGCAGCGGAGAGGCTTGGAGCAAACCGCTTCTCTGCAGCTGATCTTTGGCCACTACCGGTATGCCAGAACTGGACCAAACCGGTAGAATACCACCACTGCACGGAAGTGAATTTAATGTGAGCTTCGTTTTCTTAGACTCTTAACCAACACTAAGTTCACTCAAAATAATGTACTGAATACAATGTAGGTGGCTGGTTATGACCGATACATAGCAAAGGGCCAGATTCAAGGGTGGGATCCGACCTGTGTAACTACCGGTTCGGTGATTTTACGTTTTGCTGCGCGCGTGTGTATATCGTCACCATGTAGCTGCTTGGACAGCTGAGCAGTGCTGCGTGCAGGTCCACAGCTGTTGAAAAAGCACTTTTTTTCCCTGCTTTTTCAACTGCAGCTGTGCTGTGTGTGAAAAAAGCAGGAAATAAAGGTCAGGTAAGAGTCTGGGCAGGCTGGCGGGCCAAAACAGCAGCAGACATAGAACCGGATCTATGTCTGCTGCTCTTCAGAACAACTGGTTCTACAGAGGTGGACAGAACCGGTAGAAACCCACCCCTGGCCAGATTATTGGAGAACACCTATGAATTCCATGGTTTCTGCCTGGCCTGTACATGCTGGTACAGTTGGCAGATTCCTCATCTCTTCAATTAAACAGCATCATGAATTAGGACCCAGGAGGTGCATCTTATCTGTTGCAGTGCCTGCCTTTTGGAATGAGATTGCCCTTGAAATCTTTATGGCTTCCACTCTGCTATTCTCCCAGGTCTTGGTGAGACAGATGGAGTTCCTGGTTCGCTACGTCTGTTATTTTGTTTTTTTAACCTGTGTGTTGGATTCCATCTGGTTATTGGTTTTTATGTTGTTTGTGAACCATCTAGAGCAGGGGTGGGCTGGATCCGGCCCGCAGGGTGCTTAAATCTGGCCCATGGGGCCACCCTGGGAACAGCAAAGGACTGGTCCACATGCCCCGCCCAAGCTCCTGTTTTCATTGGCAGAGGGTTGCAGGAGGCCGTCACAACCAAAAGTGGAGCTTGGGAGCTCATTTTCATTGGCAGAATGCTCAGGCCACACAGGCGCCCTGACACAAGTGGTGTTAAGCTGGCCATGCCTCCTGGCCACGCCCCCCAGCTCCACCCAAGGTCAAACAGAACCCTGATGTGGCCCTCAGTTTGACATCCCTGATCTAGAGTCACTAAGAGTCCAGCAATATCAAAACTGTGTTCAATAAATAGAAACTGATGTCATAATAATCAATCATATAATTTACTATCTCTGTTATCATTATGATAATGTCTGAGGAATAACCATAACCAGAAATTTTTTTGGGATGGGGGGCACTTTTTACTTTCTTCAACCACCAAGTAGGATGGTAAAATAAGGATTTTTTTTGAAATGATTTAGATAGTAGGAGCTGAATGAGTTATTTATTTATTTATGAGATTTGTAGAGCTGCCTATCTTGTGTATCACAACCCTGGGCCATTTACAAACAGTACAACAGTAAACAGCATAAAAACATGGCGCCTGGAGGTTGTGAGGGCCTGGATGGGGCACAACAGGCTTCAGCAAGATTGAATGGCTACATCTGGTGCAGATTGCAGGAGCGCGAGCAGTAATTTGGCTCCTAGAGCGGCCCATGTTGCACCACCGTTTTGCGAGCTGCATTGCATGTAGTTTGTTTCCAGATGCAATTCAAGGTATTAAAACCCTTCATTGTTTAGGTCCAGGTTATCTGAAGAACTATCTCACCCCAATAGAATTGCCCTGTCCTTTGCCCACAGAAGGGGCATGCTGTGGACTCCATTGATCGAGGAATTTCAGCTGGCAAGGTCGGGGAGGAAAGCAACTTCTGCTGTGGCTCTTGGCCTTTGGAACATGGTACTCCCCACTACCCTAGGTGAGAACTGTGCTCACTCTGCTGACCTTCTGTAAGGTCCTTGAGGATCTGGTTTTGCCAAATGGCCTGGTGCCCCAACATGGGTGCAACATTCTGGTGGTGGTGGTTGTATTAAGAAAAGGCTCCACTTCTCCCTGTATGCTTGGTCCTCTCCCCCCATCTTTTAACTTATTGTTACTTATTGTTGTTATTGTTTTATCATTTTATGTCTACTGATTTTATATTTGTGAGCCACCCAGAATCACCTCTAAATGAAAACGACAGTTAATCAGTCAGTCAATCAATCAATCAATCAATCAATCAAATGCCCTTAGGAGACCTGTGGAAAGCTGTGTGTTCTTTCAGTACAAATTTGTTTGGATCTATTCCTCCATTGGATAGATGTCCACCTCCCCCAATGTAACCCTGTCCCAGTCTCCAAGGTTTCCTGTGGATCAGCAGATGGAAGAGATGTGCCTTAACATGTTCTAAAGATACATAATTTTCCTTGAGAGGAATTAATGTTTGATGACCTTGGTAAGAATCAGGCTTCGCAGTGTGTAGCTTCAGGGTTTAGAGGTGGGAGGGGTGCATATTTTTGGTATGCAAAAAAGTATTTACCACCCCAGATTGTAGGAGCTGCTGTGCAATTTGAGGTACTGCTAGGATTCCTGGTTGTTGAAGGAAATGTTTGGTGACCACATAAGCAGACCTCCTCCAAGATGGTCTATCCCCAACTGGCCTTTCTGTATCTCAACACTGCAATAGTGATGGGTGCATGTTTTGGAGATCTGAAGAACCAGGTTAGGGACAGATGTCTTGGAGAAGGCCTACCTATGTGGTTCAACGCTAATTTGATGGCACATGGGGAAAAAATTCCCTTCCCCACTTTCTCATCCCCCTCCCCCCATTTTCAGCTACACCTCTGCAAACCTAAAGCAAGAGTAGTTTTTCTGTTGAAAAGGGTTAGTGAGGTTTTCCTGATTCTTGACATTGGTTCTTGCATAAACAGCATAACATGGTGTTTATATGTAATGGGCACACATCATGACAAGCATTAACCAACTGGAGCGGTTTCAAGCATCCTGTCTGCTCAAAGAACACATGCATAAATTGACCCTCATGGGGCCACAGTTAGGCCCAGAATTACTTCTGATCTTTTATTTTGCCCCCAAAACTGCAAGAGCTAAGGCCAGAAAGTCCCCACAAACAGCTTTGGGGTTTAATAGAAAAGTGTTCTTTTATGGCAGGGGTGCCAAACTCAATTTCATTGAGAGCTGCATTAGGGCTGTTGGTTGATCTCGGTGGGTCGGGCGGGTGTGGCCGACTGGGTGGGTCTGGCCAACTTGATGCCACTCCCCAAACTGCTGGCATATTTCCTCTGCAGTGGGTAGACTGGGCTGAAGCCACGCTGGCCCAATATTTTCTCTTTGCGTTGGATAGACTGGGCCGAAGTGACAAGGGTTTTCCAGAATGGCCCCATGGGCTGGATCCAACCACATCGTGGGCCAGATTTGGCTCACAGCTGCGAGCCTTGAGTTTGACATCCCTGTTTTACGGTATTTTTTGCACATTTTCATCATACCAGAGATGGTATTCAGCAGGTTCTGACCAGTTCTGGAGAACCGGTAGCGGAAATTTTGACTGGTTCAGAGAACCGGCAAATACTTCCTCTGATTGGATATTTTACAGTATCCTTCCCCTGCCATGCCCACAGAACCAGTAGTAAAAACATTTGAATCCCACCACTGCATCATACCTTAGCAAATTTGCCTCTTCCCATCATTTGAGCATGAAGGATGATTGTTAGCCAAATTGGAACACCTCATCTTAGAATTACTGTTCCAGGGTTTAGCAGGCTGGGGCTGATGATAATAATAATAATACTTTATTGTCTTTGTACGTAAATACAGTATACACATACAACGAAATTCACATAACACCCAGAGACCAGGCCCAACATGCATACACACGACAATCCCCAAATACACACCCACCCACCAAAGTTCCCACCTCCTAAAAACACACAAGCATCCACACAGCAGACTAAGTAATACTGTCCAACAGCTCACTAATGGTGGTCCTTAAGTTCATTGTGAAGTGCAATTATAGCTCTGGGATAAAAACTGTCCAGGAAACGTGTGGTCCGAATTTTAATTATTCTGTCTCTTCTGCCAGAAGGCAACAGTTCACAAAGATTGTGAGCAGGATGGGAAGAGTTTCTGAGAATGTTGTGCAACTTCCTCAAACAGTGAGATGCGAAGATGTCGTCCCGGGCTGGTAGCTGGAGCCTGATGATATTCTGGGCAGTTTTAATGATTCTCTGTACAGCTTTTTTGTCCGCTACAGAGCTGCTCCCATACCATATAAGATGGGAGCTGAAGATCAAAACATTTGGATGCATCAAGTAGCCTGTTCCTATACTTGACTACACTGCCTTTTTGTGTGGTGCAGGTGGGGGGGGGAGGGGTGGCACATATTATCAATAAGCAAAAGATTGTTTACTACCCCACTGAGGGTATTGGGAAACTTTAATCTCCCTTCCTTGAGTGCAGAATGGGGGGGAGCTTGAGAGTTATGGCCATTATGACAACTAGGGACTGGACCCAAGTTATCTGTGGCTCAACTCACAATGGGGATTAAATTTGCCTTGTATCCTGAGGCAGCTGTGATGTTCCATCCTTACTGCATCTGCAGATTGCAGTCCAGCAGTCCTGTTTTGCGTCACATGGTCTCCCAAAATAAGAAGAGACTAGGAGAACATTTGTCGAGTCACTCTGGGGATTATTTTAGGTATCCATCAAATAAAGATTCAACTAGAATTGGAGATGGATGTCCTAAGCAACTCCATAGCATGTAGGGTCTTGCCTGGTTATCTGGGAGGAGTTTGAGCCAGTTAGTCCTGATGTAGTACAGGTTAATATGAATAGTTTTATATCCATATCCCCCCACACTGGTCATGATCTCCCAAGTGGCGATGTGCTTGGGGCCAAGAAGTGGTTGATACTTCTTCATGCGAGGAAGTAGTTCCACTTGCTTTGAAAGAGGTGGTTCCCCACCGTCTCCTCAAGAAGTCATCACTGAATCCAGTGAAACTAGACTGGTATTTATCTTGCAGCTCTGGGGGTTCCTGGAGGAAGCAGATTATCAGGACTCTTTTCAGTCAGGTATCAGGTCTGATTTCCTAGTTGAGATGAGATCGATTGTGCTTGTTGATGATTAATCATGGTATTTACTTTTAGACTGACTAGAAGATTGGCAGTGAGAAATATGGTGATGCAGCGCTTTTCCTTCATTCCTCTGGGCTGCTTCCTGTTGATGTTGATAGAGAAAGAAATCAAGCCTTAGGACAAGTCTTCAAACTTACCAACTTTAAGACCTGTGGACTTCAACTCCTAGAATTCTCCAGCCAGCTATGTTGGAGACCTGTCCTAAGGCTGGAGAATTCTAGGAATTGATGTCCACAAGTCTTAAAGTTGACAAGTTTGGACACCCCTGCCTTAGGACATGACTTGCTTGGTGCCTTAGGGCTCTAATATGTTCCCTTTTAATTTCTACATGAAACTGCTGGGTGACTGAATCTATTGATATAGGGTGAGGTTTCATATATCAGTGATATCCAGTTATACATCCCTGCCCCAGGTTGACCAAGGAATGTTGTCAAAATTGTTTTTCAGCAGGTGGAAACTGTACAATGGGGTAGGGTAGATTTTCAACTCAATCCTGGCAAGACTGGGATATTTCCATCCTCAATTCTGAATGGGGTTGCACTCACCTGAACACTGTCTAAATCATTCATATACAATTTAGGGGTTTTCTTTGTTGCACTTTAATTTTATGGGACAATTGTTCCAGAGGTGCTTTTCAAAAGACAACTAGACTTCCTTGGGTTTTTTTCCTTGAAGACATTTCATTCTCATCCAAGAAGCTTCTTCAATTCTGCTGAATGGTGGGGAATGGGTGGATTTATATTCCTTAGCAGTCATATGGTCATTAGCCCTCTGAAGGCCAGCCATAGAGTCACTTGAATCAGAGTGAAAATGGGTGTGGAACCTTCTTGGGATTGCTGAAAGGACTGTGTTACAGACAGGAGATAGGTGGCATATCTGTAAAATGGAATTTGTTTGTATTCTACATACACAAGTCAACAATCATTTAAGCAAACCCAAGAAAATTCCACATATATTGGATTCCACAGACTTCTGATTCAGGGACCCCGAGGGTACAGATAGCCTTAAGGATTCAGAGAGCTAATGACCGACCTTCAGACTGGTAACAGCCAGATGACTGCTAAGGAATATAAATATAAAAGGTGGGGGGGGGGCATAAGAAAGTCAATTGCTTTTTGAAAAGCACACTTAGACTTGAATGATTGGGAATCTCCATAGGTATTGTGGGACAATTGCTTCCATTTTTAGTTTGGAAGATTCTACTAACTTATGTCTTAATTACCTCCTGTTTGGATTATTGTAAATATGCTGTCATTAGCTTCCCTTGAAGTCTTCGGAAGCTGCAATTGGCCCGGAGTGTGTTCAGTGTGTTCCATAGTGTACTCATATAAAACTTCTTCACCATCCAGGTGCAATTCAAGAAGATGGTTATCATTCATAAAGCCCTACACGGCAAAGGGTCAAATTATTTAAGCCACTCCCTTCAATTTTTTTTGCTCATTTCACAAGAATTAGCTTGCTTCAGGTTCCTCCCATTAAACAGTGCCATCTTGTGGGACCCAGGAGATGTGTCTTTTCTGTTATGGCCTGCCTTATTGAATAGCATCTTCTCCCCATGTGCCCGAAGTCCCAAATGATTCCAACCATGTTGGCCTTTCATAAAATACTAAAGACTATATGAGTTACTAGTTAATCCCTCAGATGTTTGGGCAGGCATATTAGGTTAGTTGGATTGGTTGATTTGGTTTTTGCTTTTTTTTTCCAATTGAAAGAATAATAGTTTGGGATCTCTGGCATGTGACGTATTAATTAATCATAGTTGCAATTTTTAAAATTACTTTTTTCCCAATTTCATTTTTCACCCCTATACAGAGACCCAGTAAGATGGGAAGCTATATAAATAATTTAAATGAATAAATTAATTAATTAATTTGATGAGGAACATTAGGCATTTTAAGAAGTGACAAGTACTGGCAAAATAATAATAATAATTAAAACCCTTCACACAACACCATTGTAGAGGAAATCTGTGATTCAAAAAGAGCTACATATTTGATTGGAATTGCTGTGAAGATTGAGGATGTTATGTTTAAAATGGGGTATATGAAGCCACTGCACCGGAATGCATTTATCTTTTTTGTCAAGAGTGTGCCCAGTGTGACTATGTGAGACAACCCAGGAGCAAATAGAGCACACACAGGTTGGTAGTAATAAATATTGGTTTATCTCTATAAAAACATATATACATACACATATTAGGCAAAGGTCAAACAATCAATCAGCAGCTACAGCACACCGAGAGAGAGGTATGCCCCAACAGAGCCTCTCTTATAATATAGCCTCTTAAAGTGGTAGTAGTCAAATAATAACCCTGCTGACTCATTACTACCATTGCATCATCATTATAGCATTACAGTATTATAGCAGCTGGTCAGCTATTAAATCATCATTACCCTGACATTTTTCAAGTTTTAAAAAATCAAAACATGCCTATTTGTTTCTCATTAAGTTCTTAAGCTGTCATGAGTTGCACTTGCAGCATGAAGTATCAAAAGCACTTTGGGACTTGAACATCAGTGAGCATTCATATAGGTAACTAAAGCCATATTTAGGCTCTATGGTAGAATAAAGTAGAAGCCATTACAGTAGTAAATAAACTGCACAGAATGACTTATCAATCTGGCAGGAAAAAGAATAAGTGATAAGGAGAATCAGGCAACCCAAGAATTATAAACCGTCTCTTTGTTCAAATTCACAGAGAAAGAAGCAAGTTAGAAACATTATGCATGATCAAAGGCAAGGCTGTTTTTACCCTAAACCGACCATTGTTTGTTCCTTATAAGGCAAGCAGGAAGATAACGTATGTAACCAGTTTCATAAAAGTACTTGTTTGTGTGTAATTTTTGTCTTTTCTAGGAGAACACCCTGTAGTTAAAGATAATAAAAGCTTTCAAGTACTCTTCAGCTGTTGGTGGCATTAGATTAAGATCAAGAGAGAGTGTTTTCCCTACAGCTTTGGCCTCACGATGCTGGGATCAAGAGATGTCCACTGAGTCTGTGCTGGCTGATTTTATCAGGTTCTCACCTTAACGCTACTCCAACATCTGGCCAGGCTGAAGACTTGCTAAGCTCGTTAGGAAGAAGGCTGAGCACAGCAAAGAGGACCTCCTTTCGTGCTTCATGGGGCTGGAAGTGCATCACTCAAGACATCAAATGGAGATAAGTAATAGGCCATTGATGGTTTCCTGTACCAAAAAGCCACCAACCTTGACTCTCCTTTGCCTAAGGCAAGGGTCTTCAAACTTGGCAAGTTTAAGACTTGTGGACTTCAACTCCCAGAATTCCTCCTCCAGTCATGTTAGCTCAAGAATTTTGGGAGTTGAAGTCCACAAGTCTTAAACTTGCCAGGTTTGAAGACCCTTGCCTTAGGCAAAGGAGAGTCAAAGTCTTAAAGTTGTCAAATTTGAAGACCACCTGGCCTAAGGTGATCACACACATATCTGCTTTGTGTTGTGTATGTATGTGTGTGTGTATTGAACTATCCCAGATAAGCCCCTCCCCCTTAACTGATCCAAACTGGATATCACACCCATCCAGTAGGCAATGAGTATTGTAGCATGAATTATATGTAATTGACTGGGCAGATATGTATTCTGTCCCTGAGATCACCTCACCTAAGAGTTATATAGCCTCTGAGACTCATTTTCCCCATGTGTATTGGTATAATTTCCATCAGTGGTAGGATAGCTCCAGGTAAAAAAGGCAAAAGAAGCAAGAGTACTCAGTTGTCATGTAGTTCCCATAGGGACACTGCAGTGGGTGCAAGTCTGGTGTGGGAGAAAATAACAAAAAGGAACTTTGGAATTGCCGCATCTTATCATAGGGATGTTGTGAGAAAGGCAGATTGGCATACTTGGGGAAGAAGTCAAGGATAAGTGAAAAATAGAACATTAGCATATGGGAAGGCGGGGTGGGAAGTATGTGGATTGTAGAATTGTTTCCTGGAGCACAGTGCACTGCTAACTTTCTTCTCTTTCAGTGGAGAACAAGTGTGCACATTCCATACGATTAACAGATTTCACCCACTGCGTGCTGTTCTGTCTAAAAGCACTTCTCTTTCTTTTGGTTTATTACAATTAGCACAGAGAGCAGGATTGGAAAGACTCCTGCCATCCATAAACATTCACTCTGCACAAGACAGAATCGTCACCTGTGGTTGGTGGGTTGGGCCTTTTTTTAGTTTAATTAACATCTTGGAAAGGATGGTTGGTAAATGGATTTGTTGATTATTGATTAATTGGAATTGTTGCTACTTTAATTCCTATTCCTTGGATTTAGGTCTATCTGCTTTTTACTTTCTTCCTAGTGTTCCTCCATAAGAGCAGGATCTCCTTTTTTTTAAAAAATGTACTGAATATTGATTGATTGATTAATCAATTTTATATACCGCCCCCTTCTCCCAACGGGACTCGGGGCGGTGTACAGCCAAATAAAAATACAATCATAAATACAATATTTAAAATGAAGTTAAAAAGATTAAATGGGTGGCTGGAAAATAAAACAAAGGAATTAAAAAGCTAAAACCATTTAATTTTATTTATTTATTTATTTATTTCAATTTGTATACCACCCTCTCTCCCAAAAAGGGACTCGGGGCGGTGAACAGCCACAGTAAAAACATACAAATAGAAAAGTTTAAAAAGTTTAAAAATTAATTAAATACATGGCTAAGACCAATAAAACCCGTAAAAAATTATCGAATTAAAAACCCTACTCATAACGTTACGCCAGACCCGCCTGTTGGAAAAGATGGGTCTTAAGTGCTCGTCGGAAGGCCCGTAGGTCAGTAATGGCTCGCATCTCCACCGGTAGCTCATTCCAAAGGGAGGGTGCTCCCACAGAGAAGGCCCGCACCCTTGGGGCCGCCAACTGACATCAGCCAGCTGGCGGCACCCTGAGGAGGCCAACCCTGTGGGAGCGCACCGGCCAGCGGGAGGCCGATGGTGGCAGCAGGCGGTCCCGCAAGTACCTGGGTCCCAAGCCATGGAGCGCTTTAAAGATGGTCACTAGCACCTTGAATCGCACCCGGAAGGCCACCGGAAGCCAGTGCAGCTCGCGCAGGAGCGGTGTAATATAGGAGCTCCGAGAAGCCTCCAAGATCACCCGCGCAGCCACACTCTGCACCAGTTGAAGCCTCCGGATGCTCTTCAAGGGGAGCCCCATGTAGAGAGCATTGCAATAATCTAGGTGGGAGGTAACGAGAGCAGAAGTGACTGTGCGCAATGCACCCCGATCCAGAAAGGGCCACAACTGGTAGATCCTTCGGACCTGATAAAAAGCCCTCCTGGTGACGGCTGATTGTTCAATGACAGCCACCCATCCAGGAGGACTCCCAGATTGCGCGCCCTCTCCGTGGGAGCCAAAATTTCACCTCCCACGGTCAGCAATGGAATGAGCTGACTGTATCTGGGCGCAGGGAACCACAGCCACTCGGTTTTGGTTGGGTTGAGCCAAAGCCTGTTGACCCCCATCCAACTCCACATGGCTTCCAGGCACCGGGTCATCACTTCAACGGCTTCGTCGGGGTGGCCCGGGGTGGAAATGTATAGCTGAGTGTCGTTAGCATACTGATGGAACTCCACCCCGAAGCCACGGATGATCTCACCCAGTGGCTTTACATAAATGTTGAACAGCAGGGGCGAGAGCACAGACCCCTGAGGCACCCCACAACACAAGGACCTCGAGGTCGATCTCTGCCCCCCTGCCAACACAAATTGCGAGCGGTCGGAGAGGAAGGAGGAGAACCACCGTAATATGGTGCCTCCCACTCCCAACCCCCCCAACCCCCGTAATAGGATACTGTGGTTGACAGTATCAAAAGCCGCTGAGAGATCTAATAGGACCAGGACAGAGAAACAACTCCTGTCCCGAGCCCTCCAGAGATCATCCACCAATGCGACCAACGCTGTCTCCGTGCTGTACCCAGGCCTGAAACCCGATTGGAGGGGATCTAAGTATACCGCTTCCTCCAGGTGCTGAGGGAGCTGTCGTGCCACCACACTCTCAACAGCCTTCGCCACAAAGCGAAGGTTGGAGACAGGACAATAATTTGACAACAGTGTTGGGTCCAGGGACGGTTTCTTGAGGAGGGGACTCACTGCCGCCTCTTTCAAGGCAGCTGGCAAAAACCCCTCACTCAAGGAAGCGTTGATAATACCCTGGAACCAATCTCGCGTAACCTCCCGGATGGCCACAACGAGCCAGGAGGAAACACAGGTCCAATAAACATGTGGTGGCATTAAGCCCACCCAGCATCTTGTCCACGTCATCCAGGGTCACAGGATCGAACTCCCCCCAAATGACCTCACTGAAATCCGTCCCCACCCTCCCACCCAGAGTTGCCCAGTCAGAGTCCAAGCCATCTCGGATCTGAGCGATTTTGTCCTGCAGAAAAATAGAAAAATCCTCGGCCTGTCCTTGTAAGGAGTCCTCCCGCGCTCCCTCATCTAAAAGGGAGTGGGTCACCCTAAAAAGGGCGGCCGGGCGATTTTCTGCAGACGCAATAAGGATGGAAAAGTACAAACGCTTTGCCATCCTTATCGTCACTAAATAGTTCCTAACAAATGACCACATTAGTGTTCGGTCAGATACGGAATGGCTGGCCCTCCAACCACTCTCTAGGCATCTTTTCCGGCTCTTCATCTCCCTCAGCTCCTCGGAAAACCAAGGAGCCACATGGGATCAGCACCGGGTCAGAGGCTGCAAGGGCACAACTCAGTCAAGGGCCCCAGTCACCACCCTATCCCAGGTGGCCACCAGGTCCTCAGCCGAATCGTGTGTACGAGTCTCGGGAAGCGGCCCAAGCTCCGTCAGGAACCTGTCTGGGTCCATCAGGCGCCTGGAGTGGTACCATTTAATCGGTCCCGCCTCCCTGCGACGAGGGGGTGTGGAATGGAAGTCCAGCCTAAGAAGCGAATGATCCGACCATGACGGGCTCAATCAAAACATCCCCGAGACCTAGATCATTCTGCCACTGACCAGAGACAAAAACCAAATCCAAAATGTGACCCCCCGTGTGAGTGGGATCCCTAATTAATTGGGTCAGGCCCAAGGCTGTCATGGAAGCCATGAACTCCTGAGCAACCCCTGAGGTCCCACTGGCAGAGGGTAGGTTGAAATTCCCCAAGACCATAAGCCTGGGGGTCTCAACCGCCAAGCCGGCTATCACCTCAAGGAGCTCAGGCAGGGCCGATGTCACATAGCAGGGAGCTAGGTATGTGATCAGCAGGCCCATCTGAACCCCGGAACCACACTTCACAAAGAAGGATTCACATCCGGTCGTCTGAGGAACAGTGGATTCCCTAGGACACAGATCTTCCTTAATAACCACCGCAACCCCCCCCCCCCCGGGCCCTCAGTCGATGAAAAACCCGAAACCCGGGTGGACACATCTCCACAAGGGGGACACCCCCCTCTTGGCCCAGCCAGGTTTCAGTAACGCCCGCCAGGTCTGCTCCCCCCTCACAGATCAAATCATGAATAAGGGGGGCTTTGTTAACCACGGACCTGGCATTGCATAACATCAGCTGAAGGTTCAAGGCCCGATGACTCGGACAGCCCGGGGAACGGGAAATAACTAGGGGGTCGGAGCGCGCTACCGCTCGCAAATAGCGAGGGCGCGCTCTCCTAACATAATATGGCCCCCTATCCCCGCCAAATCTGCCTGTCCCACTCACCGTGCAGATAGACCTCGACTCTCCCTCCCAGGAAGAACCCCACATCCTTGACTCGAGCTCACTTGACCCCAGACCCGACTGCACTCGACCCCCGGTCTGGCCCTCGTCTCAGGTGGGTTGTCCCCCAACCCCATCCTGGTCGTCTTCCCTAACCCCGATAAAACTTTAAATAAAAATTGAAACAATTTAACCCCCCCCCCATAACCTCTCTTCTGATGATCAATTAAAAGCCCTACAAGTAACTCTAGGCCAGACCGGCTTGATGGAATAGGTGGGTCCTCAGCACGCGCCAGAAGGTTAATAGGTCAGGGATGGTCCTCATCTCCGGGGATAATTCGTTCCAGAGGGAGGGTGCTCCCACAGAGAAGGTCCGCACCTTCGGGGCCGCCGGCCGGCACCGTCCAGCCAGCGGCACCCCGAGGAGGCCCGCCCTATGGGAGCGCACTAGCCGACAGGAGGCCGATGGTGGCAGTAGGCGGTCCCGTAAGTACCCAGGTCCCAAGCCATAGAGCGCTTTAAAGATGACCACTAGCACCTTGAATCGCACCCGGAAGGCCACCGGGAGCCAATGCAGCCCGCGCAAAAGTGGTGTAACATGAGAGCTCCGAGAAGCCCCCCAAACCACCCGCGCGGCTCCATTCTGCACCAGCTGGAGCCTCCAGATGCTCTTCAAGGGGAGCCCCATGTAGAAACCATTGCAATAGTCTAGGCGGGAGATGACGAGGGCGGATGTGACTGTGCAAAGTGCATCCCGATCCAGAAAGGGCCGCAACTGGTAGATCCTACAGACCTGACAAAAAGCCCCCCTGGCGACGGCCGCTATATGATCTTCTAACGACAGCCATACGTCCAGGAGGACACCCAGATTGCACACCCTCTCCGTGGGGGCGAGAATTTCCTCCCCCACGGCCAGTGATGGAGTTAGCTGGCTGTATCGGGGTGCCGGAAAGCACAGCCACTCGGTTTTGGCCGGGTTGAACTGAAGCCTGTTTCACCCCATCCAACCCCGCACAGCCTCCAGGCACCAGGTCATCACTTCCATGGCTTCATCGGGGTAGCCTGGGGTAGAAATGTACAGCTGAATGTCATCAGCGTACTGATGAAACTACCCCAAAGCCACGGATGATCTCACCCAGCGGCTTCACATAAATGTTGAACAGCAGGGGCAAGAGTACAGACCCCTGAGATACCCCGCAAGTCGGGGGCCTTGAGGCCGATTTCTGCCCCCCTGCCAACACAAATTGCGAACGGTTGGAGAGGAAGGAGGAGAACCACTGTAATACAGTGCCTCCCACCCCCAACCCCCCCAGCCGCCGCAATAAGACTGTGGTCAACAGTATCAAAAGCCGCCAAGAGATCTAACAGGACCAGGACAGAGGAACAACCCTTGTCATGGGCCCTCCAGAGATCATCCACCAACGCGACCAACGCCGTCTCCATGCTGTACCCGGGCCTGAAACCTGATTGGCGTGGATCTAAATAGACAGCTTCATCCAGGTGCCGAGGGAGCTGTCGTGCCACCACACTCTCAACAGCCTTCGCCACAAAGCAAAGGTTGGAGACCGGACGATAATTAAATAATAAAGTTGGGTCCAGGGACGGTTTCTTGAGGAGGGGTCTCACTACTGCGTTTTTCAAGGCGGCAGGCAGATTGATAAATGGGCTTGTTGCCAGGCCTGATATGCTGGGCTGAGAGAGTTGGACTGACCCAAAGTCACTGAACTGACTTTCATACTTAATTCAGGACTAGAATTAAATCTCCTGGTTTTAAGACTGGTAGCCTTAACCTCTAGATCAAACTAGCTTTCTGTCAGGTCTATTTGGTATAATTCCTGTTGTTGTCTTCATTTCTTACGTATGTGTATTTGTGATGCCTTTTCTACAGAAATGGAATATGATGAAATAGAAGTGGTAAAAGGCAGTCATAGCAAAAGGAGAAATTAGGTAATCATCTGAATTTGGTATTAGCTCAGAGTTAATAGATAATGTACTGAGAAAAGATGGATTGGAGGCATTAATATTATATAGTGTTGCTGGGGAAGGGTGGCTTTGCTGAGTTGCTCCTTTATTCTATAACACACCACATAACGAGCAAATGAGAGATGTTACTTTAGGAAAAATGTAATACTTGTCTAGATATATGGTCTATATAAAAATGTGTGGAAATGTGTTTGAAGTGCAACTTTTGATTCTGAACAAATTGTGGGAAAAAGGTTTATGCAAATACTGTACACAGATTTTTTTTCCCTTCCAGTCTTACAGGTACCACTTTTGGGGAAATAACAGGAAACCAATAAGTATCAGGATTCTTGCAATTAAAAGGACTAAATTGGAATACAGCATGTCTTCTTGAGCAAGCTTAGAGAAGACCTTTTTAAGATTCCATTGGATACCCACTGCTAAGTCAATTTTTATTTCAGGTACTTCAAAAGAGTGATTTAGTGTTTTATTTTGAATTCCAGTAAGGAAGGAATGTTTTCAAATAATAATGTGTTTATTATCAGAAGGACTTTCACAAAAGGAGGTCATAGTTGCTCCTGGAACAGCATTTTTCTTCACTTTGAACTAAAAATAGACTGATTTTTCCCCCCACATAATTAATCATTTTTGGTATGACAAAACAATTTTGACTAAGAAAAGCCAGGTTTTGAATTGTAACATTAGAAGCAGCATCACACACGCTGAATGCAGATAAGATTGGCCCCTATGCAGAGTTGTCCACTACAAATATTATTCTGGGAACTAGAAACTCATGAAAACTAAATGTGTTTTACAATGTCTCTTTAGATATGCCAAAAGATATTTGCAGTCAATAATTTCTCATCAAACATGAGTCCTCATTATAGCATATTTGTTTTATTTTGGTCTTTCAGTGTTTTATTTCTGATCTGCTGGATGGTAGAAGTTTCTACATTTTATTTACAGTTGTCTTTTATGACCCTATATTCTTCCTGTAAACTTTGCTCATTTTTAACACTTGACCATCTGCAATATCTCATGCAAAATCTTTACTCACTGGATGGGTTGCTTTATATTTTTCTACAGTATTGATATGATTTGTGATTTTGCTATGTTTTCTCACAGGAGATATGGCAAGGTGTATCAATAGAAAAGCAGGTGCATCTTGTAAACAGTGTGCCACATGATTGGAAATATAAGTATAAATAGTAACAGAAGTGCATACTTCATCAAATAGGTAAGGAAAGAATTTCATAAGACATCTTGAGTGGAAAACCAGTTGGTATAGTGGTTAAAGCTCCTGCTAAAAGCCAGGAGACTATGAGTTCCAGTCCTATTTTAGGCCCAAAGCCAGCTGGGTGACATGGGCTTGTCGCTCTCTCTCAGAAAGAAGGAAATGATAAAACATTTCTGAAAAATCTTGCCGAAATAGCTGCAGAGACTTGACCAGGCAATTACCAGAAGTCGATACTGACTTGAAGGCACCTTCCCCATCAGTTTTCTGAATGAATGAACTTGATTTTGAGGATTGCATTAAAGTCTGGTACAATGAAAAGCAGAATTGGGCTAAATACCTGCCTATCCTATTAAACTATCTTTTAGGAAATGCCATAGAAATCTGGGAAAGGTTTAGCCAAATTTAGCCTGACAACAAAGGAAATCGAATATTTTTTTTTCTTTTCAAGAAAAGAGAAAATTCCTCGATTATAGAAATGGTAGGAGCCACAGAAGAAATATTTGTCCAGCTAAAGAATGGAAGAACCTCTTTACAGCTCCAGACTAAGGTAAGGTTGCTGGATTTTAGATTTTTCTCTAGAACATATAGGCAAGATATTCAATGTATTGTTCCCCCCCCCCCTTTTCTCTCTCTGTCTCTCTCTCTCTCTCTCTCTCTCTTTTTCTAACTGTACAGGTTCCCTCCTTGTGGATAGTTCTGGAAAAATATGCCTTCTGTCGGATGCCTTAAAAGTGAGCTTGTTCCTGGCTTTTTGGAAAATATCCTGAGCTGTCCTAATTCAAAGTTTCCGTTTCCCCAGCAACTTATTCTAACCTCTGGATGGTCCTGGACTTGGCCAATATTGCAATATCTAGTTACAGAAGAAAGGCAAAGGTACTTGAGCTGAAACCTGAAAATTGGAATCTGTAAGAAACTCTTCTGTCTCCTGCTTGACAAGGATTGGCTCTACTGCTGATAAATACGTTTTGGGAGCACCATCACTTGAGACTTTCAAGAAGAGATTGGACTGCCATTTGTCAGAAATGGTGTAGGGTCTCCCGCTTTGGCGGGTGGGTTGGACTAGATGACCTACAAGGTCCCTTCCAACTCTGATTATCTGTTCTCTGTTATCTAAATGACAATTCCTAAAAATACCATTTTAAACCTCACTGTGGCACCAGATAGTACTGTGTGAAATATTTTTTATTATTGTATCCTTTGGATTGTAAATTTCCAACTCTTTGAGTATTTTATCGATCTGTGATGTTTTGTACAGTGGTTACCCTGTTAATAGTTGTCTTTTTATGTGCAGTTTCTCTATCTTGAATTCACTGTCAAAAATTCTTCTTTTTACTCTTCTATTTATTTTATTTATTCATATCCCACCTTTATTATTTTTACAAATAACTCAAAGCAGTGAACCTATCCGCTTTCCACTTTCTATTTTCCCCACAACAACCCTGTGAGGAGAGTTGGGCTGAGAGAGTGATTGGCCCAAAGCCACCCAGCTAGCTGGCTTTCATAGCTAAGACAGGACTTGAACTCACAGTGTCCTGCTGTCTAAGCCTGAGGCCTTAACCCACTAGACAAAACAATGGTTGTCTTTTCTTTCATGAAGCCTTACTATTATTTCACTATTCCATGGTTAATAAGCTCCTTATATAGCATACTTTTGTCCTCAGATCTACATAAGTTTAAAATTCTTCAGATTTTAAGCAATTTATTGCATTTTAGATAAAGTACAAAGGAATTAAAGACATTTTTACTGTGATTATTAAATGAATGTTGTGGTGGTTTAGTGAATCACATGATTATTTTGGTTGCTAAATGAAGCTGTCATTAAGTGAAGCATCATGTAACTGGACCCGAATTTACAACAATTTTTACTGTGGTTCGGTTATTAAATGAATTATATGGTGGTTTAGTGAATCACACACATGGCACCTCCAAGGGCAGACTATGAAACACAGCATTAAGCTTTAGTGTCAAATACATATTTTATGTTTACAGAAATAATGAGAATAGATGTACCAAAAAGATATGGAAGGAACAGATGCAACAATGTATGGCTAATAGGCAAACAGCAACCTACAGAGAAATGTAGATCCGACTGGTTTTCAAAGCAAACAAAGATTTTATTATATTAATGTATTTGATTATTTTTATTATTTTTATTGTTTTAAATGAGGTTTTATATTCTGTAAGCCATCTTCAGTTACCATGGGTGAATAGGCGGCAATATAAATTCAACAAACAAACAAACAATCATAAAAGTTGAGGAAAATTTGAAGAAAGGTAAAGAATTAAAGACTTAGGCAGCTAAAGAAATATAGGATGACCAAATACATACTTTCAAAATCAAGACAGGAAGAATGAAGAAAAGCATCTTAAGTCAAGAATAGAAAATAACATTTTACTAATTATACTTCATTAATTTACCATCACGAGCTGCAGTGGTGCAGTGGTTACAATGCAATATTGCAAGCTAATTCTGCCAACTGCCAGCAGTTTGAATCTCACCGATTCAGGGTTGACTCAGCCTTCCATCCTTCCGAGATCATTAAGATGAGGGCCCAGATTTTTTTGGAACAATATGCTGACTATGAATCTGGCTTTCCCAATTGACTTTGCTTGTTAGAAACTGGCTGGGAAGGTCACAAAACACAATTGTGTATCCACAAAACACTGCAGCCATTGTAAATGAAAGCCAGTTGCCAAGTGGCCAAATTATGATTGTGAGCTGTGGGGGTGGTGCAACAGCCTTCAAATCACTTTTTCCAAGGGAGTAGTAAGTTAAAACCATCTTCAAATGCACATTTGCAAGTGGAGGATTCTCTGCATATTCTCAAGTATACATTCCTGATATTCTTCACTAATTTCTCCCAGGAACAATCTCCATAGCCTGATAAGGCAGCATAGCAGGGCTTGAGGCAAAGATTCCTGAACTAACTTAACTTACATCTTAAAACTCAGAACTTAGAACTTAGAATAAGAGAGTTGGAAGGGACCTTGGAGGTCTTCTAGTCCAACCCCCCTGCCCAGGCAGGAAACCCTACAGAGACAAATGGTTATCCAACATCTTTTTTAGAAACTTCCAGTGTTGGAGCATATGTTTCTTTACATGCTCTTTTCTGTACCTTTTCTGTAGCTCTTTTTAAACTCTGCCCGATGGTGATTAATAGATAAAGAGTCCATGTCTGGAGAGAAAGCAGAAGATTGAAGGCATTTTCTTGACTTTTCCATCCTCCTGTAAGGTTTGAGAAATACTTGTTAGAATAATAATCAGAGCCTTGGTGCAACTTGCATATCAAAGCCTCTGCTGCACTTCAATCAGTAATGTTTTCTTGCCATGAGGGATATTCCTCTCTTGCATTATGATTTTCTTTATATATTTCTGAACCACACCTTCTCTCTTCTGTCGGGTAACCATTATTTATTGAAGGAAATGGGCTAAAAAAAGATGGCTGGATCTGTCTAATGTATATATCCATGTTTTATTTATTTATTTTTGTCAATTGCTTACAAGCTAATAGGTATAAGTAAAAACATAGTTATGAATACATGGATACATATAAGAATATATGTGTGTGTGTATCTATATATCCCCCTTCTCTCTCTCTCTCTCTCACACACACACACACACACAAACACAGAGACGAATTGAAATTGTTTGCTTGGGCTGAAAAACAAGGAAGGAAGGAAGGAAGGAAGCACTAGGCAAGGCAAGAGAACAGGTTGTGAATCTAGCTTCAAAGGCTGATGCAGGCCATTCATTGATCCATGCATGCATGCCACTCTTAAAAGCATTGAGACAAATAAGTAAAAAAACTCTCAACAGTAAATTATTCAGTGTAAACAACAAAATATTGTTGATGATCCAGGCTCTGTAAATGACCTTGGATGATCTCTAATGATCTAAGTACTAGAGCCCACTGTAACTACATAGCCAAAAAGGCATTAAGAGCTGTTAACCTAATCCTACGTAGCTTTTTCTCTGGTAATATGATACTACTAAGTAGAGCATACAAAACATTTGCTAGACCAATACTCGAATACAGCTCATCAGTCTGGAATCCACATTATGTATCTGATATTAACACAATTGAGAAAGTCCAGAAATATTTCACAAGAAGAGTTTTCTGCTCCTCTACTCGTTGTAGAATACTTTATGCCACCAGACTTGAAATTCTGTACTTAGAAAACCTTGAATTATGCCGTCTTCGGTCTGATCTAAGTATGGTATATAAAATCATACATTGCGGTGACTTACCTGTCAAAGAATACTTCAGCTTCAACCATAACAACACAAGAGCACACAATAGATACAAACTCAAAGTTAACCGCGCCAAACTTGATTGCAGGAAATACGATTTCAGCAACCGAGTGGTCAATGTCTGGAATACTCTACCTGACTCTGGTTTCTTCCCCAAACCCCAAAAACTTTAACCTTAGACTGTCTACTATTGACCTCACCCCTTTCCTAAGAGGTCTGTAGGGGGCGTGCATAAGTGCACCAACGTGCCTACTGTCCCTGTCCTATTGTTTCTTTTTATTTCTTTTATTTTTCTTATATGTACCCATTTCATGTATTCATAACTATGTATATACTTATACCTATTATCTTGTAAGCGATTGACAAATCAAAATAAATAAATAAAAAATAAAAATAAATAATATGGCTTTTTTATACCATTAAAAACAATAGGGGCGACTATGGGACCCCCCAAATCAGTAAACAATAGCAGGTGTTAACTAAAGCGATATTTATGGTGCACAATACAATAAGCTAGGAGCCATTACAATAACAGATGAATTGCACATAACAATTATCTAAGAATTAGAAACAAGCTGCTTGTTCAAAGTCCCAGAGAAAGAAACACATTAGAATTAACTATGCCTGATCAAAGACAAGGCTATTTTTACCTTAAATTGATATTGTTCGTGACTAATACAGTATGCAGGAAGATGACGTATGTAACCAGTTTGATAAAAGTCCTTGTTTGCACATCATTTTTGTCTTTCTCCTAAGAGAACACCCAGTAGCTGCAGAAAATAAAAGCTTCAAAGCACTCTTCAGCAATTGGTAGTGTTACATTGAGATCAAGAGAGAAAGCTGCTCCTACTGCACCTTACGTTCAATGTTTATTTATTGAGGAAATAATATAAAAAATAATGGGAGAGTTGTGTGTATGTATTATGCACCAAGATACATATACATTATGTATAGTTACTTTTCCCTTAAAAGCTGCTTTTTAATGTTTTCAAGAAATGCCATTCTTCTGGTTTGCCACAGGAAACATTTTTTTCTGTGATAATGTGAGAGTCCTTTTTTTGTGGTGTCACCAAAGCCAATGAATTCCAGTCAGGCTAATGTCCTCGTTTTTTTCTACCATCAAACAGACATGGTCTTACTTAAGCAAATGTGATCACCAGCTAACTTAGCTGACCTTAAAAAGTTAAACTTAACTCAACTTTGTTGATACTTGGATGAAAAATCAGGAAACCCCAGGACCGTCTGCTCTGTGTGTGTGTGTGTGTGTGAGAGAGAGAGAGAAGACAATGGCAAATTATTGACAAGAAAATTACACAGGTGTGTCCTTGGATTCACAAGGACTCAAGTTCAACTCTAAAGTAACTTAGTCACGTGTGAATTTTTGCAGAAAGTGGAGGTGGGGTAGGAATTGGTTTGGTTGTGCTCATGTACATAAAAAATTTTATGTTTAAAAAAATACATGTTTTATTGTATTTGTAATTAAATTTCTTTCATTGGAGCCATTTCTTGGCTCCAAACTGGGATGGATGGGTGGCTGTACAATGAATCAATACAAGGAAGAGAAGGGGTAATATTTGTGGAACATGCCATGGCTCCCAAAGTTTCATCTTCACCTCAAAGGTTGCAAGAGCTCTTGGGTAAACAGAGGAAGAAACCTTTGTCTGGCTACTCTTTTCACTCATAGCTACTGCTAGTTCCCCTTTAAGAACTATGGAGTGGTGATTAGAAGAAAATCCTTTGGAAGAGAACAATGAACTCAAGAAATGGAATGACATTTTGGGGAAATGTTGAGTCTGGGGGCAGAACTGGAGATATTGCCTCTTTCAATGCTCTTCATCCTCCTTTTTCATGCAAAGGGACAGGAACAATCCCAACATGCAGCATGAGGTTTTGTCAAACTGGAGGTTCTCCCCAGCTTTGCATGATGAAGATGGCAAGATAGAAGAGAATGACAATAAATTATTACTTTCAATTCATCTGGAGCACCATTTGAACACCACTGGCATTGACAAGATCACCATCAGTCAATTGCAAAAACAGCTGTACTTGAAACAGCTTATAACCCGTGACAATATCTTTAACAACGTGAAGCATTTGTCTACCCCAGGTCCTTGGGAAGGACTCGATAGGTGGACAAAATGTCAAATAAAGTGTAAACATCTGGCTGACTGTAAGACCCATAATAATAATTGTTACAGCCAATCCTGTAACAGCCCCTGCTGGCCAAATCTGGCACTGAACTCAAGGTTCCAAGATTGGGAGAAAGTATAATGTTACACAAAGATTTTATCTTGTATATCTTTCCATGCAAAGAGCTTCAAGAAGTTGAGTGTTTGGTGCCGTTTTTCACTTGGAGGATGCAAGTGGGCTTACCATTTTGAAATAGCAAGACTCAACACACATACAATATTCTGAAACTGAATTGATTACAGTCTTCATTTCAGGTTGACTATTGTTAATATAAATTACACAGTCACTGTCAGTCTCCGCAATATTTTGCATTTGTGTGAGGAAGAGATTAGGAGCCAAGCTGCCATCAAGCACTTTACAATCTAAAATCAATCCTAGAGAACAGAAGGACCAAGGAGTACAAGACATGAGAAGCCAAAGATTAATGTGACCAGAGTTACATAGGTTGACAAACTCAAGACTTGGGGAGAATCTTCAAGGATTTATTATGGCTAGGCTAACTCTTGTTGTACCAGAGACCCCCTCAAAAGTTCTTATCCAAAGAGATTGTATACAACAAGAAGCAAAGAGAGCAGCCACTCAGTCATTCTGGTTTGTAAGGTGAAGCTTTTCTCTAGCAATTCTTCTAAGAATGTGGAATGAGGCGGAACAAATTAAGATCCCATTGCCCCTCACAATGGAGCTGTCATAAAGTATGCCCAGCAACAAGATGGGGAGGAGGAGGCTATTAAAGTTAGAACAAAAGTTGGAACAAAAGACAAAATGGCATTTGGCTGAAATGGGTCAAGGAGTGACATAGGAAGGATGAGGGAAAGGCCTTCCCATTGGAGCCAGACACACTCAGCCTTTCAGCCACTGATAGAAATCGATGGGATGCAGGTTACATTAATCCCTGTTTACTTCAAACAACTACTCGAAGCATGAGAAATCTCTCCAAACTGCTTTGCAGGAGTCTGAATGGAGCAAATCTGAATTTCATTATTCTTCATGTTTTAAAGCAAGAATGGATAACCCGTAGTTTTCTAGATATTAAGCTTCACAGGAAGAGACAAAATGGCCAACAATTAACATTTATTTTAATTCAGCAGCGTCTCGAGAGCCATTGGATATCCAATGTTTTCTATTTACTGATCAGTATTTGCTAATCAATTATTAATGTTTTTTTAATATTTTCTACTTACTGATCAGTATTTGCTAATCAATTAATTGTTAGAATGACTCCATTTGTTCTAGGAGTTTAGGGAAGCATTCAGATACTTCACAATTGATCCTTCATCCAATCTGCTTTTTTCTGCAAACCAGATTAAGACTGAGCTATATTCCCACTCACTTCCTATGTTGCTGGAGGTGAAGATAACATTCTGAATAAGCCATATTCATGTGAAATCTAATGTAAATATCTGGGACAGATTGTTGGAGCCTTGGCACCTATTCTGGAACTCGCTGGCAATAATTTAAATATAGTATCTGAGCAGCCAGCAAATAAAACAGTTCAGTTTAAGTAAATTTATCCTGCATTTTATGAATAGGAAAAGTGCTTAGGGAAGATTTTCTAGTACTTGCACCTTCTCCATCACCAATCAAAAATTGGGTCATTTCGGATTCTTCACTGCTTTTTAAAAAATTTTATGTCTTCAAGTTAGTCTTGATTCCTGGTAACTGTTTGGACAAGTCCCTGAAGTTTTCTTGCCAAGATTTTGGAAGTAATTTGCAATCACAGCTGATTTTGTGCCTAAAGTAAGATTAAAACTCACGAACTCCTGGTTTCCAGCCTGATGTCATAACCTCTACACCTAATATATTCTTTTCTCACCACTTTTCTCCATCTTTAAATCTGATTCTAACTGATAGTTGTGTGCATCATTCTGGCCATAAATAAACTAAATCCATCCCTGCTAAAATGAGATGAGTGATTAAATTTGATTTAAATGTGCTCAAAGAAGCTGTCCGTATGCATTTAAATGTGCATATTATATAAAATGCTGGTTGTGTACTAAATCTGCACACTGAACAGCCCAGAGCTTATTTGAGTAATTTTTTTTCTAAACAAAATGAGGATTGACATTCAAGTGCATATACTATAGAACATGTTGAATGATATTAATGAGTTAAGACCATAGAGAAAAAGAGGGAAAGAAGAAGGGCTCCATTTTGGCTGTTGCTTTTCCTTGTTAGGCAAATTTTTAAAAAGAGAAAGATGGCTATTATCAGACAAGCAATGAAAGAAGAGAGAAGAGGATCACTTAAGATAGCAAACACCAGGGGGGAAAAACATTACACCAGGGATGATACAAAGGATGTTTGAGGAATGGAGAAAGAATATTATAAAGCCAGTGACTACTGACTGAAATATTTGCAGTTGGAGGTTTTGCTGAAAATAGTTAAAATGTGTGGGTAATGGGTGATTTTTGTTTTATTAATTAAAATGGTTAAATATGAGGAGTGGGGAAATATATATGAAATTTTAAAGGGGGTGGGTGGGAGAAAATAAGCTGCTATGAAGATCAGAAGCTTTTTTCCTAGTACCTTTTCTTTTTTTCATTCTTATACCTTTTTCTTAAATTTCTACTATCCATTTTTCATGTTATTTTTATTCATGTATTTTTTTTTCAAACACACATTCATGGAAATATGTTTCTAAATCATAGTCCTTCTAGAATGGTCAAATACTTGTATAGGTAGTCCTCAACTTATGACAATTGAACCCAACATTTCTGTTGCTAAATGAGACATTTGTTAAATGAGTTTTGCTCCATTTTACAACTTTTCTTGTCCTGGTTGTTAAGTGAATCACTGCAGTTGTTAAGTGAATCCCCATCGACTTTGCTTGTGAGAAGTGATCACATGACTCTGGGATACTGCAACCATCATAAATATGAGTCAGTTGCCAAGCATCTGAATTTTGATCACGTGTCTCTAGGGATGCTGCAATGGTGATAAGTGTAAAAAAAATGGTCATAACTTACTTTTTTCAGTGCCATTGTAACTTTGGTCAGTAAATTTGGTCACTCAAGGACAGCCTGTATATTTTTTATATATTTGAAAAGCATTTATGAATATCTTTTAAACAGGCAACAGAATTTTGATTTAGTGTGCCTGTAAATAACTTCTCACTCTGCCAGTAGTTCACAAACTTGCATTTGTGTAAATTGATTTTGAACATACGAACAACAATTTTATTTGCAACTTTCCATATCAATTCAACAAAATTGAATAATGACGTAATGCGTATTCCAAGACCTTTCTTGCCAGTGATATTAACATTAAATTCTTTATAATTTGAGTTTGAATTCCAGCGACTACATTGACCCATCCATTTAATTTGGGAGCATAAATTCTGAGGTGGTTTGATGTGGCTACCCTGAGATTTTGTTGCTGTTTTATTTATAAAATTCTCTGATTTCCTGTTGGTCTCCCCTCTGAGCACGGATCCAATCTTGCTGCTTAGCTTTCCCAAATCAGAAGTTGTCAGCTAAGTGCTGCCACCTAGCAGGCCACCAATCATTTTAGTGACAATCTAGATGAGGCCCACGGAATCCCTTGGGAAGAACCTGGCAACAATAGGCCTGCAACTGGAACATTCCTGGATGAGGGTGTGTGAGGAAACTGCTAGAGAGAACCAAAGAGGAAAGTTGGTGGGATGTGAAGGGATGTGGTCAAAGCTAACAGTAGGAAAGAAAGAGTAAGCTGTTACCTCCCAGCTGCCTGACACAGGTAGTCCTCAACTTACAATACATTTAATGGTTGTTCAAAGTTATAACACCATTGAAAAAAGTGACTTATGACCCTTCTTCATCCTTCCACTTGTTGCAGAATCCCCATGGTCACGTGATCAAAATTAAGATGCTGGGAACTGACTCATGGCGGTTGCAGTGTCCCAGGATCATGTTATTAAGAGGTGGTATTCAGCAGGTTCTGACCAGTTCTGGAGAACCGGTAGTGGAAATTTTGAGTAGTTCGGAGAACCAGTAAATACCACCTTTGACTGCCCCATCCCCATCTATTCTCTGCCTCCTAAGTACCAGCTGATTGGCTGGGTCTTCTTTTGTTGCCCTGCACAGGAGAACGGAGCTGGAAAGCAGGTTAGTGGGATAAGGAGGGAATGGGGATTTTGCAGAATCCTTCCCCTGCCATGCCCAACAACCCACACCCACAGAACTGGTAGTAAAAAAATTTGAATCCCACCACTGGGTGTTATTCCCTTTTGCAACCTTCTGATAAGCCAAGACAATGGGGAAGCCAGATTCGCTTAACGTATTCATTACTAACTTAACAACTGCAATGATTGCCTTAATAATTGGGGCAAGAAAGATCATAAAATGGGGCAAAATTCAGTTAACAAATTTCTCATTTAGCAACGTCAATTTTGGGCTCAGTTGTGCTTGTAAATTAAAGACTGACCTGTCATTGATCAGCTGATTGAATGTGGATAGGGTCTAGTATGCAGTTTCCAAGCTATAGGTTACTCACTCATGAATCAAACAAACCTTCAAAGTCCAAAGTATTATTTTATTTTAAGATCTCTGCCAAGGCTTCTCTCTACACTTTTGCATTGGCCTCATGACTTTTTTTTAAAGATAAAGTTATCATATATCAACCAGAAAGCTGTTGCAGCAAGACCCATTGATTTTTTTTAACAGAATTTTTAAATGGATCATACCAGTATATTACTTCATTGTACAGTCCCGAATTGCTTTTGGAACATAGGTTGATGTGTTAGTGAGATTTGGAGACTTGAATTTCTTGATCTTCATTTTCCTTCTTTGAATTGGCAGCAGGCCTGTTTCACAATCTGTGTGAGAATTAATATATGAATCCAGTTGCAAAAGATCCCTTAGAAGAAGCAATGAAATACTGGGATTCCATTCATTTTCATTTAATTGAAACTACTATTTCTGCTACTACATTTAATTGAAGGAGAACTGGGAACTGGCAATGAAAAGGAGGCTGATTTCCCTCAGCCAAAAATTGTTCCCAAGGAGCAGGAGCCACTTAGATCAAGGCAGGTATTTCAGATGGAGGCTAACTAAATGCGCAGAACTATGAACCGAGCTAGTTTGAAAACACCTTAAATTGTGGGTTACAAAAGACCTCTGGCAGTGCAAGAGGACTTAGCAGCCTCGAGTTATGCATTGGTTAGAAGTGTGTTTCAATGCATGTGCTTGTGTGAGAAGAGGAGATTGTGTATTTTGTTTATATGCAACTGTTCCATCTCTCAATAGCTGCCATGTCAAATGATAAGTGTCTGAAGAGACCATCGGAGAGATAATGATGACCATCAGGGTAGGAAGCAGATTGCCCATTATGCAGAAAAGGGTACGCAGCCATTTTTCCTGCAAGGGCTACATTTGGTCCATGCATGCCATTACTCAGGGGCCACACTCCACAAGTTCAGCATGGTCCGGACAAAAACTTCACTGAACTAAATGTAAAATTAAAAATTAAAATTACCCTAAACCAATTCAATGAAGCTTTGGAGGGCTAGAAGTGTCCCCAAAGAGAACACCGGCCATGCGAGCATCACCAGTGGCGAAAAACAGGAGAAACCATAAGCCAAAACTTCTGAAGGGTGTTAAGATTGTCTTCAGCTTCTCATCCAACTAATCTACATTGGTCTTTAGGCCGCGGTGTTCACTCCCCCTTTCCCTTAAATAAATTTAGGGGGGGGGGAAGTTTCCAAGAATTAGCCCATATACACAGAAAGATGTCCAAGAAGTTTATGGATTAATAGGGCAGAGGATGAGAAAGAGCGCAACCGCATCTCACCTACCGAGATTTTATTGACAACTAATAACAACAAAATAGAGAGCTAGAGCCCTTTTGAATGACGCAAAGCATTAACCCAGCGCAGGACGTGGGACGCCTGGCATTAAAGATAGTTCCGGAGGACCCCTCCAACCCGGGCCTTTACTCTGCAGCTTCTCGGCGGCTGCTATTTCTTCGGCTCGAAGTGCGCCGTCGGGGTTGAGCGCGCGAGTGACGGCGGTAGCGGCGGTGGCAACAGCTTTAATTCGCTCCATCTGTTGCTGACCTCCCCCCCCCCCTTTTTTTTTTTTTTCCTCTCTTTCTTTCTCTTTCTCCCTCTCTCTCTCTCCGCCACCGCGGGATGAAAGGAGGCGCTGAGGACTTTGCAGGCCAAGCCCAAGCGGGGATGACGTCTGGCTAGCGGCAGCCAAAAGACTCCGGAGAGGAGGAACGAAACCACCGCAAAGCCTGGCTGGCCAAGTGCGGCGAGCTGTGGGAGTCCCCCGGAGAGAGGCGATCCCCGCGGGATGGAGCTGCACGAGCAGAGGCGGCCGTTGGAGATCGTGGTCAGGGGCGATGCCGTGGCGGGCTCAGCGTTCCGGCTCTTCCGTGCCTGTGCCCGGGACGGCTGCCTTCCGGTGCCTCCGCGCTGTCTGGGTTCTCCTTCACGTGGGTCATGAAGGAGAGAGCAAAGCGACTGGCGACGCGTTCTTCGGAGCGAATGACTGGTCGTGGTCCCGTTTTGGGGTGGGGTGGGGTGAGGCATTGGCGTGGGGTGAGTGACGAGCATGAGGTGGCCTCCTCTCCTCCCGAAATGAGCTGATTTCGGCCTCTCGGGACTCCGGGAACTTAATCTGAAGCGGAGGGGAGCGGCCCGTCCAAAGCCTCCTTGCTTTTTCTCTTTTTACAGCCCCCCCCCCCCCCGGCCCGCCTGCCAAGCTGTGATGCGTCCCTTTTGCGCAAGGGCGCATAATTCGCGGGCGCGCACCGCGCCGGGTCTTCCTGACTGGATGGCTCACTCTATGGCGACCCTCCTCGCAGCCTCTATAAGAAGCGGGCCCTGGAGAGGGGATCGCAGACATGCTGCAAGGAGCCCTCAGCTAGCAGGACGCGCGGCGCTTCTCCCCATCTAGCGTCTTCATTTCTCTGCTGGGAGTCATCAGCCGGTGGGATTGCCAGCAAGTGAGGCCCAAGGGGACTTTTTCTCCTGCAGCTTCTCCCTTTTCCTCTCCTTTTTCCTTTCCCCCCCCCGCTAAAAACTTCAACTTGGGCTCACATCTTCTTGACGAGCGACGGCCACTTCCCGGGCGCACGGTGTGCGCCTCGCCAGCGGAGCGCTTTGGAGACCGCATCGCCATCCCACCTCTCCACCCACCCATCTATCATTCGCCGCTTCCAACCCCCCCCCTCCTGCGGTTCCGCCGAGCAGGCAGGCGAAGCGATGAGCCCCGTGGCATTAATGCTAGGCTTGAAGACCTTGTGGGTTTTGGCTTTTTCCTCTCTTTCCAACACTCTAGCGGTGAATAACAGCGGCCGATGGTGGTAAGTGCGCTTTACGCGCGGCTGCGCCTTTGGCGAAACCGGATCGCCTTAGTGAAATGATGGGACGGGGAGGGAAATCAAACCTGCTGCTGCTTCGAGGCTCCCGAACTGGCAACCTTGCGCTGCCCGAAACTCGGCTTCTGAAGCAGTGACGAATGGCCAAGTGGAGAAGCGGAGCAGGACCAGGCATTGGTTCTCGCCTGGCGATGTGGATCCCGTTTCAGTTTCTGCGGGATATGGCTTTGATGGAAGCTTGGAAGACCTGGGCATCCGGCTGTCGTTTGCAAGAGACAAGGATAGGATCCAAAGCCCCCGAATGGGTCTTTGGCTCTATCCGCATGGGGTGGTCAAATTTGTAGTTGGAATGGGACTATACACGGTTTCTACCAAAGAATTACTAATAATTATTACTACTTCTACTTTTGCCTCTACAAAGCTACTTAATACAGAAATGTTTCCCCTATAACTAAAGTATGTTGCACTCTTGCCGTAATTATTTATAATGAAGTGCTATTTACTGTTGCACTATTTCCATCACTGCTAATGTTGTTATTCGAATGTTTCATGCCTGTATTCTTTCTTCCCCTTTTTTTTTGCATGTCTCTTCTGAGACACCCGGACAAATCAAATAAAAATAGTTTGGGAGATATTTCCTCCAATCATAGTTCAGAGAAGAGAGATATGACTCTCATTTTTCACTTTTGATGCCTGACGGTCCTACTGAAATCTCTCCCTGAAACCCTGAGAAAGCAAAGGAATCCCATTTCAAATTTTAGCCCCTCTCCTGCAATAATACATGCCTGGTTTTTGGTCCAATGGAAGAATCTATGAAGGAAAAGCAGTGATCATTTCAGTAAGCATCCTGGCCAAATGGAGGTTCATTTCCAAATTCAATGGTTTGTGTATCTTGTGGGTGTGAATACTTTCCAGTATAATTTTTACTGCCAGTCATCAGTGATTTGAATTTGGCCACTCACTGAGCTGCATAACTCATTCAGTCTTTTGCCCGAGCACTAGCATTCTGTAGATAGGACTGAAGCAGCAACATGGGATCTGAGAAGGGTAGCTGTGAGATCCCACAAAGTGGTGTTGAAATCAGGGCAGGTGCATGGAATCTGAAATTGCCAGCTGCACCTGCTCAGTACAAAAAAAAGGGGTATGTGTGTGTGAGCTGAGTTATTGGCAGTTCAGTGTAAAAATGAAAAGGGAATTACAATTAATGGAAATGACTCTTTTTTCAAATGTGTTGAGGCGTATATGGAGAATCCCCACATTTATTTTATTTTTTTTAAATTTCGTCTTTATGAATTGATAAATAACTCAAGTCGGCAAACATACCTAATACTCCCAAAGTTACCCAAAGTTACCTAGCTGCCTTTCATGCCTAAGGCAGGACTATAACTCACAGCTACCTGGTTTCTAGCCTGATGCCTTAACCACTGCATCAAACTATCAGTGTTATAAGGTCTTTTCTGGAATGAAGTGAAGTTCTTCATGTTCTAGATTTGGATTGAAAGAAGAAAAGAATGCAGTTTCTCAGATGCCGCTAGCAATCAGTATGGTTTGAGATGCGTAACTATTAAATAACTGCTTACAAGGGTAGCAGGGTGATATAGTAATGACTAAGTGCATTTGTGTCACATGTGTGAAGCAGATACATTTCTTGTTTCCTGTTTCAAAGAGGAGTAGATTCTCTATCAATAGTTTCAAGTAACTGGCGTATCTTGAACTAT
Organism: Bungarus multicinctus; assembly: GCA_023653725.1. Taxonomy (NCBI): domain Eukaryota; kingdom Metazoa; phylum Chordata; class Lepidosauria; order Squamata; family Elapidae; genus Bungarus; species Bungarus multicinctus. The sequence goes on from CM042834.1 coordinate 143,608,636, forward strand.
ATGCAATAGTATGAAATACTTCAATAGCCTCAAACCTTGTAGAACCCAGAGTCAGCTCTGTATGAATAATAAAACTAATTCTTTCATTTGTGTTTCAGCTGGGCAAAAAAAGAAATACAATGCTTTTAAAACTTACAATGTAATCTATATATATTGCAGAGGTTCCCAAACTTTGTGACACAGGAACCTCCCACAGTGAAAAGGCAAAGTGAGGAACAAAGTCTAAGAATGTATTTGCCTCCACTTGGCCAGAACAAACCTCATCAGGTTTTAAGGAAAATGGTCTCTCTCTCTCTCTCTCTCTCTCTCTCTCTCTCTCTCTCTCTATATATATATATATATATATATATATATATATATATATATATATCTCCCTCCCCTCCTCTATCTCCCTCCCTCCCTCCCTCTCCCACTCCCTCTCCCTCCCTCTCACACACACACAAAGTTGGTTGTGATTCCCTGGAGGGAGAATCCTGACCTGTAGCTTGGGAAATCCCACTCTAACTCTGGAGGCAAATACAATCCCTCCATCCCATCTTTTGAGGAGGAATTCTACAATTTTCCAAACTGTTTTAGCTATTAAAATGTCTCAGATGACATATGTATGGTACCAAATTTCAGGGCTGCAGTGCTTTGGAAAATTAACCTAACCATTTTAGTACTCCAAGTGTAGTGAGTCAGGGAGTGAGTCAGTGAGGCCCAAAGGTCCTTGGTAGTAGTACTGGTAAAAAAAAGAAAAAAAGAAAAGAAGGATTTCCATGCTTCTTAGTGCGAGAGGCTGTTTGTTCCAGCTCCCTGCCACCAAATTTGGCAATGGACTGGAAGTCCTGAAGCCCAGTGTTCTGCCTGAGGTGTGGTGAGAGCCTCCTTGGCTTTGACAGACTGGCCTCTCCTGCAAAATCATGCGAATGAAAAGGTTGTGTTGGATTTAGAAATAAAGAGTTACAAGAGACGCAAATATCCGCTGTTTTGTCTATGGAAATCCTCAGTCCTCCAGGTCCTGGTTCTCCCAAAGGTGCTTTTTTTTTTGAAAGGCAACTGGACTTTCTTGGTTTTTCCTTGAAGGTGCTTCATTTCAGTTCAGAACTGAAGAAGTTTCTTGAGATGAGAAGCGAAATGTCTTCAAGGAAGAACAAGAAAGTCCAGTTGCCTTTTGAAGCAGCATCTTTGGGTCCAGAGGTTCTGGTTGCCTAGAAATACCTGGACTGTATGCCTTGGAAGTGTTTACTTTGACCCTCTTCCACCTTTAAAGTTAGGTTTTTCAGGGGAGTACTTGGGCAACTGTGCGCAGCATTACAAACCCTTCTGCAATGTTTTAAGGAGAAGATGCACAGACAGTTTATTGGGAAAATATTATTCCATCACAAAGACTCCCTAAAACACGTGTGATGCATTTTAATTCCATAGCTCAATAGGAAATCCTTTTGCTATTTTAGTATGCCTGTATCATATATCCATCTGTCGGTTATCCATTGGGTTTTTGTTTGTGTGTGTGTGTTCTGTTTATCAACGATAATCTATGAGTGCCATAGCTCTTCCTTATTTGAGCTCTCAGATAAAGCTGTTCTCCCTCTCACGATTCCTTCTAAAACATCAACCGGCGGAAATGAAAGTGAATGAATAATAGCAACGGTCATTTATAAAATCAAGTGTCCACCATGTCAGATTACTAAAGAGTTTATTTTCATCCAGGCACTGAGCAAAGTATTTTTGGCTATGGGAAAATAAGTATTTTGATAGGGTTTTTACAAATTTTACTTTGCTTTTATCTTGCCTTTCAGGATCAAAGGTGGCTCCCATCAAAAGACAGCTGACAATAATTATCAGCTGATTGTTATTGTTAATAATTATCAGATTATTGTTGCTTTTCATGTTGAAACATCTACATTTAAAAAAAAAAAGCTTAGAACCATCACTACTGTAAAGCAAAGGAAGCCACAATTTGCAGCCACAGCAAATTAACAGTTTAACACCAGTCATTTTCTGAATAAGGCAGATCATGCAATCTTCCCCAGAGTCTTGCCCTCCAGATGAACTCTAATCCTTCCCCCATAATCTCCCTTACCTAAAAATTATGGGAGTTTGTTGGGTATGGATGGAGAGTGCCAAGTTGAGAAAGTTGGCTTATGGTACCCTATGGGTTTCCCTTTCCTTCCATACTGGCTCCGGTGACGAAGTCTGCAACTTCCAAGTAATGCATTTTCTTTCCTGAAATGGCAGAACATTGGGGTTCCTTCCTCTCCATCCTAGAGGTAATAGGGGTATCAGCGCAAAGAACAATTGGAGCTGCTGCTTAGGTTGTCTAGGGCTCCTATGGCAATTCTCCACCTGTGCAGGACTGGGGCTGGGCGGGGGGATGGAGGGCAGGATAAATAGCAGCTACTTGGATGAAGGAAATGAACGCATGCTGTTTGCAATCTCTTCCACTGGATGGGGCCTGGCATGTAATTTGACCCTTTCAAATACTGTAGACAGAATAGTTGTTTTCTTATTTTGCTGTCATTGTTTCTTTCCCTCTCTTCCCGAGATAGTTGTGGCCATTATTGGCGGGGCGGGGTGTGTGTGTCTCAGAGAACCTGTAACCTTTTAAGGGAACCTAGCTCCCTTATTGTGGGTGATATGTGGCTGTTCTTCTTGCCTCTCTCCATTGTGGTTTGCAAATTCTAATTTTTTTTTTTTAAAGTTTTTTCACTAGTGCTTTTCTATACATTTTAGAATGATTTTTCTTATATTCTGCTATTATCAGATTGTTGTGCCTCGCACCTCCTCTACCTTCTTTGGAGAATAAATTCTTAATTTTCAAATAAATATTTTAACATTTTGAAAATAGCACAGAACTGCAGTTGCAATGCGTAATGGTGGTTGAATTTCTTTTAAGGTCAAATTGGGCTTTACACTTGTGCTATACATGGTTTTGTGGGAGGGGGTGTAAACCAAAAAGCCCTAATTGGCTATCATATTATTCTGAAATCCTATCTGGAATAAAAGTAAAGTTTATATATTTTATCAATAAATACATGTTCCAGATTTTCAATCCAATCTAATAACAATAATAGGAAAAAATAGCTGTAAGATAATAACAGCTATATTTTGTTTATTTGTAACAACCTATTTATTTTTATTTAAAACATTTATGTAGCTCAGCTAGTTGGTTAACAAAATATATATAACCAAGTTTACATTAATTTCAGTGAACTGTCAATGTACTATTACTGTAACTGTTATATTATCAGGCATTAATTGCATTTCTATAGCAAATGACTGGAGTTCATAACTGTGTTTAACGCTATGGTGTTAAAGAGAAAGAGGGAATTGACTGAGAATTCTGGGTGTTGCAGTTCTAACACATCTTGAGCATATCAAATCAGGGAAAGCTTGCGCAATAGGAATTTTGCACCTTACACTCTGCTGTCTTTTTGGATCCTACAAGCCCTCCTCTGCCATATAGAAGTCATGTACAGCAAATTCTTTTTAGACAGCTCTGTTAAGCACATTTGAATTCCTCCTAGATGACTTTAAGTTGGGGACAGAAATTCTCAGACAAGATTTTCTTAATTCAAGAATGCCAGATGCAGTAGATTTGGAATTTATATGGAATTCCCCTTTAGCTGTTTCCACATGTTTGGGGTGGCTCTGGCAAGAGATGGGAACACTCTGCTCCCCTCTTATTAATTGCAGTAAGTAGATTGATTCCTCATCCACGTAATCTCCTGCCAAAACTTGTCAAAAAATTGCTATGATTTTTTTCATTTGTCATGTGGAGTGTGATCGCCCCAGCTGCTATGATATATAAGTGACTTGCAGACGTTTTTAATTAAGTTTTTAATATCATTGTGGGGTACCTCACTTCTTAAAATATGTTGTGCACACTTGATCCAGAATAAAAGAGGGACTTCTTTGCAACTGGACCTAGATTTGGGCAGTTCCTATCCAGAGAGGATTTTAGATTCACTCTTTAATTATCCTCCACCCATGAAAGGAAAAAGAGGCAACTCATGACTATTAGTTGATTTACCTGGCATGTTTTGATTGATCTTGTGATCCTTCTTGGAATTCAGCTATATTATGGGAAGTTTTAATTTTTATTCTTTAAATTAATTGGTAAGGAATTGGTGTTTAAAGCTAGGGTGGCACAGTGGTTAGAATGTAGTATTGCAGGCTAATTCTGCATTCCACTGCCAGCAGTTTGATCCTGACTGGCTCAAGGTTGACTCATCCTTCCATCCTTCAAAGGTCGGTAAAATGAAGACCCAGATTGTTGGGGGCATTCTTCTATGTATCACCAGGCAGAGAGAGTTTTTAATTACATACTTGTGTGTACGCACACACGCACATACACACACACACACACACACATATTAAACATGCATTGGCATGTTAGCAGCATTGAATGCAGTGATACTTGGGCCGAAGCAAAGGTAAGAAAAGCCCATGATAGAGGCTGCTCACAATCATCGAAGAATGCCCCTAAGTCTTAACCCCTCCCTTTCCAAATGCCCTTGCAGTACTTGATATTCAACACTGCAAGATTTGGGGTGAAAATCTTTGCACCCTGGCATTTTCCTGGGGCAGCTGGAAGTTTTCAGTCTTCATTCTGAAGGTTTGAGTGCTTTAAGGAGCCAAAAACCACCCTGTCCTGATCACAGTGTAATCCTCTTGAAACCTCTGCTTGCAGGGGCATCATCAACGTGGCCTCCTCAACCAACCTACTGACCGACTCCAAGAATGTGCAGCTAGTGCTGGACCCTTCCTTGCAGCTCCTGAGCCGCAAGCAACGCAAGCTCATCCGGCAAAACCCGGGCATCCTGCACAGCATCAGCAGCGGCCTGCAGAGCGCCATCAAGGAATGCAAGTGGCAATTCCGTAACCGCCGCTGGAACTGTCCTACTACCCCAGGCCCCAATGTCTTCGGCAAGATTGTCAACAGAGGTGAGTGGAGGATACGGGAACAGGGATTTGAATGGTGGTGGTGAGGAGGAGGGGGGAGAATGGAAGCCTGTCTAGTTCTCTAGGTGATAAGTCAATGAACCTGGCTTGCCCATGGATTTTGCACGTCAGAAGGTTGCAAAAGGGGATCATGTGACCTTGGGACCCAGCAACGATCCTAAATACGAACCAGCACCCCAAATTTCTATTGCATGATGATGGGGATGCTACAAAGGTCGTGACTATGAAAAACGGTTCATAAGTCCCATTTTTCAGTGCCACTGTAATTTTGGATGGTCTCTAAATGAACTGTTGTAAGTCAAGGACCACCTGGACTGAATTTTCCCTCTCTTTTAATTTTGCTCCTCTGCAAGATTTTAACTGGCGGATGTCTACCAGTACAGATGTGCCCATCCGCTATACAGCCTTCCACCTTCAGATTATAAGCCCTGCCCAATGGTCAAAGGATCCATGACCTGTGAGGTCAATTTGGGGAATAGCCACGAGCCCTTGCGGAAACTGAGCAAGGGACCCTGGTCAGGTAGTAAAAGATCAGGTGACTGTTCTTTGCTTTGCTTTGCTTTCTTTCTTTTTTTCCCAGAAACAAAATGTCTCAGAATTGTTCATGGTGCCCATGCTGGCCCCTTCTTTTAAAGCAACCTGTGTGGCAATTAGTGGGATGGGGCTAAAGTACTTTTGTATAACTTCGGCGTTGTTCAGAACAATATCAGAGTTGCTGTTTTGGGATTTAGAAGCTTCATGCCATTGCAGTCTAGCACACCTGGTCTGGTTTAATCTGATGGATTTCAGTGGGATTTCAACAGCTTAAGCGGACACGACAGAGGTGGTATTCAGCAGGTTCTGACCAGCTCTGGAGAACCAGTAGTGGAAATTTTGAGTAGTTCTGAGAACCGACAAATACCACCCCTGACTGGAGATTTTACAATATCCTTCCCTTGCCATGCCCACCAAATCACGCCCACAGAACTGGTAGTAAAAAATATTGAATCCCACCACTGGGACATGAGCTGGTTGAAGATTAAAAGGTGATTTGGGGCATGCGAGGATATACACTCTTTAGCACATTAAGTCAAACATTTATTTTCTGGGAGTGCATACGGTAGCTACCACCAGAAGATGCAACTTCCTTAAGGAGTTGCCAACAGATGCAACATGAGCATCCATGCACACTCTGAATCACCTTCCTTTCCTTCTTTCAAATTTGGATCATTGCACAGCCGTGATGGTGATATTATTAATCATGACTATGCTCCGCTAACAGCGTAGACCAGCAGACTAACAGAATAAATTGGAACAATGGCTGAATAAAGAAGAAAGAACTGGAGAAAAATCAGAAAAATATAAAGACCTGCACATAGAAGTAGCACAATGATGGCAAAAGAAAGAAAATATATTTCTAGTGGTCATAGCTGCCTTGGGTGCAATTCTTCCCCCCCCCCGCCCCCCAAAAAAGCCAGTTTGATCTAGTGGTTAAGGCAGGAAGCTAGAAAATTGAAGACGGTGAGTTCAGGTCCCGCCTTAGCCATGAAAACCAGCTGGGCGACCTTCAGCCAGCCACTCCCTTCAGGTTTGTTATTGTGGGGAAAATAGGAAAATGAAGGCATGTTGGATATGCTCTCCATTTTGAGTTTATTTGCAAAAAATAATAAAGACAGGATATAAATAAAATAAATAAAACATCTGGAGAATCACATGAACACCATTGGCATTGGCAAAATCACCACCAGTCAATTACAAAAGGCAGCTTTACTTGGCATGGTTTACATCCTGGAACAATATCTTTAACACCATCAAACAATATCTGCCTATCCCAGGTCCTTGAATAGGTGGTTATAAATGCCAAATCCAGTCTAAAACATCTGGTTGATTGTGTGATCAACCATGATGATGATGATGATAACAGTAATAATAAGAATAGCCTATTAATTGACAGGCTCCAGTTGCCCCTCAGCCATGGAAGCTGACTGAATAACTTTGGATCAGTCCTTCTCTCTCAGCCCAGGTGACTTTACCAGGTTGTTGCAATGGGGAAAAATGGGAGGAAGAAGCATGACATATTCCCTCTTGGGCTCTTGAACAAGATGATGGGGCATAAATGTAAGAAATAAATAGTGAGTAGAATTGCAGAGATGGAGAACTATGGCCCTTTTATGACTTGTGGACTTTAACTCCCAGAATTCTATGCTGGCTTAGGAATTCTGGGAGTTGAAGTCCACAAGTCATAAGAGGGCCATAGTTCCCCATCTCTGCCTTATTGGAAGTTGCCACCAATGAAATGGGGATGGAATTGATTTTCAATCCCTTCCTGTTTCCCGGGGGCCTTCCATCTCCCTTCCGATACATCCCATAAGTGGGGGATCCCTTAGAGCAGAATGGAAGGGGGAAACAACAGGGAAGAACTGGCTGAGAATCCCCTCCATTCCGGTTCTGCTGTTAGAATCGTGGACCAATCAGCAAGCATGCCTCCAGTGGAGTGACAACAACTGTACACCATTGGCTATAATTAAAATCCTGCTATATTACAATCTTCTCACATTGTATGTAGGTTGCCTCCATGGGAATATTATTATCTAGTGGGAAATCTTTTGGCTAACTTGACTGTTTGCTAAAGAATATGCCTGAGCACTGTGATAAAGTGAGTTCCAATGGCTGAAAGGTATGTCTTCATGAGCACCATTTAAGGCTGGTTATAGGTTTCTAAACTAAGGAAATACTTTATTTGAGTTAGAAGGCTGAAGAAGTTGCCACTTAGACTAGCCAGATTAAAGATCACGGCTGGGAGAGGCACAGAGAACCTCTTAAGACTGGAAACTCCAGTGTGGTACCTCTGGGTTTTGGGGTCCTATCCTCCCCACCCCTTTGTTGTTAAAATTTTTGTTTTTAAAAGTTTAATTTACAAACGTGTCTCTGAATATCATGGTTTGGCTTTAGTAGAAATAGATTGCAATCTACTTCTGCTACAGCCAGCTGCCTACAATTTGGCAGCTCAAATCCCACCAGGCTCAATGTTGACTCAGCCTTCCCTCCTTCCGGGGTGGGTAAAATGAGGACCCAGATTGTTGGGGACAATATGCTGACTCTGTAAACCGCTTAGAGAGGGCTGTAAAGCCCTGTGAAGCAGTATATAAGTCTAAATGCTATTGCTATTGCTATAATTGAACCCAACATTTATGCTGATAAGCGAGACATTTATTAAGTGAGAATCTTACGACCTTTCCTACCACCCTTGTTAAGTGAATCACTGCAGTTGTTAAGTTATTAACACAGGTGTCAAGTGGCTTTGGCTTCCCCTGCTGACTTTGCTTGTCAAAAGGTCGCAAAATGACTCTGGGACATGGCAGCCATTGTAAATATGAGTCAGTCGCATGATCATGGGGAGGCCGCAGCCATCATAAGGGTGAAAAACGGCCATAAGTTGCTTTTTTCCGCACTGCTGTAACCTCAATAGGTCACTAGATGAACTATTGTAAGTCGAGGACTACCTGTTCTAAGCTGGGTTCAGTGTTGCTGTTCACTGATACGTTATATGGTCTCTCTCTCTCTCTCTTCTGCCTCCAGGTTGCAGAGAAACGGCCTTCATTTTTGCTATTACCAGTGCTGGGGTCACCCACTCAGTGGCCCGTTCTTGCTCGGAAGGCTCCATTGAGTCTTGCACTTGTGACTACCGACGGCGGGGCCCGGGAGGTCCTGACTGGCACTGGGGTGGCTGCAGTGACAACGTGGACTTTGGACGGGTCTTTGGGCGAGAGTTTGTGGACTCCAACGAAAAGGGGAGAGACCTGCGTTTCCTGATGAACTTGCACAACAACGAGGCAGGACGCCTGGTAAGGAGAATGGGGCTTGCTATGGGCTATATACGCAGAATTGCATCAGAGGTGGTATTCAGCAGGTTCTGACCAGTTCTGGAGAACCAGTAGCGGACATTTTGAGTAGTTTGGAGAACTGGCGAATACCACCTCTGATTGGCCATCTATTCTCTGCCTCCCGAGTCCCAGCTAATTGGCTGGGTCTTCTTTGGTTGCCCTGCACAGGAGAATGGAGCTGGAAAGCAGGCTAGTGGGGTGGGGAGGGAATGGGGATTTTGCAGTAGCCTTTCGCTGCCATGCCCACCAAGCCACACCAGGCCCACCAAACTACACCCACAGAACCGGTAGTAAAATTTTTTTGAATCCCACCACTGAATTGCATGCCTTGAGAATGCCTTTCCTACCATTACTGTATGGGGCACAGTGATATCAGCAGACACTAATTAACACCACATTTGATTTCTCCAGTACTGCAAGAATCCATCTCCTCATCTGGGGAAGAATTCGTTTCAGGAAAACTCAGCTCAAGCTGTTTGTCATACCTAAATATGACTAACAGAATTGCTTTGCTAAATCAGGCTATTTCCTACAGTGACTTTCCAGGTGAATCCAAAAGGAGCCTTCAAGCTGGTCATGGACATAAAGACACGTTATCCTTGGTGATAGCCTTGGTTCCATTTCACTGAAACCGATTGACATATTCCCTTCTATGATTTTATCCAAGTCCACTTTAAAGGCTTCCTTTCCAGACTCGTTGGCCAAATCCGATGGTAGTAAATTCCATAATTTAATCATGTACCACATAAAGTTACTTTGTCTGTCTTGAACATACTGCCACTCTATTTTACCATTCTCGTATTACAACAGAAAACAGAGAAAAATATGTTGATATATCATTTTATATATTTCCATCATATGCTTTCTTACCTGATCTTCCTGCAGTTGCTTTTTTCCAAACAAAAAGCCTCAAATGTTTTAGATGTTCCATGTAAAATAATTGATAATTTAAATAGTCAGATAACCCACATTTTATCATTCTTCGGTATCCTTTTTTGGATGTGACAGAACCAGAACCTATTTTCATGGCCCTTCCTAACAAACCATAGCTGTAGATTTTTCTTTTTTGATTAATTCTGCACACAGCAGTGTACACTTTAGAGTGCTTAGGAAGAAACATTTTGAACCTTGCTTAAACATAGATCCTTTGGTACTATTAAAATAACCCTGGCTTTTTCAGGCTTCTGTATCAACCTGTAAAAAGAACGATGACCACGATGATGTAAATAATCCATTAATTAAAGATAATGCAAATTGTAGAACAGCTGTGCAAGCCAGTGAGAAATGGCCTGAAAGAATAGCAGAGAAGTGCACAAGCATTTTCCCCGCCTCATTTCAAAGTGTGCACAGTCCCAATGAATATAAAGTTTCTTTGCTTCTTTTCCATACTTAATGAGCCTCGTTGTTTTTCAAGTAAAATAGAAGATGGGGAATCCCAAGCTGGAGTGTATTTCCAATCCACCTATTTGGGGGAGTTGCCATGAGTTTCTTGCTTGAAAATGCACTCTAAAGTTTCTGGTTGCCTCTGAAGCTGCAAAGTTTTTGTCGCAAATAATGGTACTGAGGTTGGATCAAATAGGGGGAGGGGTGATAACCTGATCTCTGGGATTATTTTCATCTTTAAAAAGAATGTATGTCCTAACTAGGTCTAGGAATCTTGAGCTCCCATCCTCTCCAGACCAGTGATTAGGGAAGTGGAGAACTGTAGTTCAAGAATGTCTGGAAGGTGACGTATGCCCCACCCTTATTTTTAAGATGTCAGAAATTTACTGGCTTCTGTGTTCTTTTGCTATAGAGAACAATCCACTCCTGCACAGTTCTTCTTATCTTTTCTACGTAAGTTTGGTAGAAGCCTCCCATTTTCCCACTGTTAATCAGCTATAAGTCTCATTTACCTTTAGCTCTCCTTGCCAGTGGGCTGGGAATTAACAACTGAGCAACACCAGGAAGACTGCAGACTTCCCATCCCACCCAGTAATGATTTGGTCCAAATACAAACAAATCTGGCGAATTCTCATATCCCACTAGGTTTCTAATACATTTATCATATCTAGCAGATATAATAAATATTATATCCCATATCTAGGATATCTATAGGATTCATCTGCATGATTATTGAATTTCTGTATTCTGGCATCTTGGCTTCTATTATTAGAATATTAGTCCCTACTGAGGACATATAGATCCTACCATTTCTGCTTAAAGGTCTACAGTCAAATTGTAGCCCATCTCTTTTAGGAGAATTTCCAACATAGCAAGATCTCAAAGAAGCTGCGGTCTTAAACTGGATGCTCCATAGCTAATGTCATCCCACCCCCCCAAAAGGTGCTATAAAAATAGTCCTACTCAGGCACAAAGAATTGGGACCACCAGTTAATAGAAGATTTAGAAGATTTATTCAAACTTATACTGGCAGTCCTCGACCTACAATTCATTTAGTAACCATTTGAAGTTGCAACAGCCTTGGAAAAAGTGATTTATGACCGTTTTTCACACTTACCACTGTTGCAGCAGTACTGACTGATATTTACGATGGTTGCAGAGTCCTGGGGTCATGCTTGCAATCCTTTGACAAGCAAAACCAATGGGGATTCACTTAACAATCATGTTACTAACTTTAACTGCAGTGATTCACTTAACAACTATGGTAAGGGAAATTGTAACTTGGGGCAAAATTCCCTTAACAAATGTTTCACTTAGTGACAGAAATTTTGGGCTCAGTTGTGATCGCAAGTCAAGGACTACCTGTACACAAGAATCTGATGAACTGAAGTTCAACATTACATTGGCATCAGATAAGGGTTAAAGGAGTTCAAGATGGGTTGGGGTTGGAGCCCTTGTGGGAACACAGAGACTCTAAACTGATGATTTGTTTAACTCTACTCTCCCAACGTAGCTTGCTCTTCTGCTATATCCCTTGTAGTCTTGTGTGAGACATGCAAACCAATGGTGGGGTTCTATGGGCGTGGCTTGGTGGGTATGGCAGGTAAAATCTCCAGTCAGAGGTGGTATTTGCTGGTTCTCCGAACTACTCAAAATTTCTGCTATCGGTTCTCCAGAACTGGTCAGAATATCACCTCTGATGCAAACTATAGTTTGCAGGTAATATAAAAAACCCAAACTACTTCTTTACTACTAATTAAGATGACATAATGCAGTGGGGTATTTATGCCTGGGCACAAGGCAGGAACTGAATAGTATCCCACTGGAATGGCCTCAAGTCCAGCAGAGTTATTTAGGAAAACATCCCAATTGATTGGTTGCAATCTGCCTATCTGCTGCCCTTAGAAATGCCCAGATTTGTTGCCTGAAACAAGAGATTCTGGGCATGGGAATATACCTGCTTATGTATGTTGCTTGGCTGCACAAAATGTATTTCCTCTCTCTGCTTATTTGCACGGATGTGAACTTGGACTGGGAAGCATACGTTAGTTTGCTTTTACAGGGGCGTAGATTGTGAGGAGAGTGGTAGCAACCTGAGAGGGGTGGGCTGCGGTAATGGGATGTCCCCTCCAGAAATGGGGCAAGCCTCCCTTAATCAAGCCAGCCTTATGCAGGCTAGCCAAGCCCAGAACCGCAAGCTAGGCTGACATGTGGGCTTCTACACAGAAAGGAAGGAAATGGTTCCAGTTCTTCTAATTGCAATAAAAACCCCTTTGGAAAGAAAAAATGCGGGCTTGGGAGAAACACATCCACATTTTTCTAAGTGGAGGGGATCTGTGGTGTGTGGATGGGAGGCGGGGGAGGAGTTGGTCCCATTTGCAAGGAAAGGGGGAAAGAAATGGACCTTGGAAAAGAGATTTTGCTAACAGAACAACAAAGGGAGAGATGGTGCACAGGGAAAAGCAGAGATGCCCTATCCCCCAGCCACTCTTGATCACTCCAAGAAGCAGAAAGTATAGGACATACTATCACCATTACTACAGTACCGTATTATTATTGTCACTGTCGTCCTCACATTTTGATTTCCCTTCCAATTCCCAGAGTTTCTAGACAGCAAAATTTAAGATTAGGAATTCTGGGAATTGTAGTCCTCACATCTTTGGATTGAAAAAGCCTTCTTTAGTTTTCTTAGCTTGTTCAAAGCCCGGAGAACTTCTCCAGCTGTCCAGATATTGAGGAACTACAGTTCCTGGTAGACTTAGCCCACATGGGCATAAAATGAAGTTTCTAGGAGTTGTAGCTCAGCCATTTCTGGAAGATCTGACACCAGTCGTCTTCACAGCTTTTATAATAGATCGGTTCTCTTTATTCGGTGGAAAAACTGAGGCAAGGAAGATTGGCTTGCCTGAAGCTACCTAATGAGTTTTGTGACAAGAGCAGTGTTGGAGTCTGGGGCCTCTTGTTTTCACCATAGCCATGACAGGGCTCTCAACTTAGGAACCAGGCATTGGGCTTTTGGGGCAGCCCCGAGCGCTGAAAAAAGTGTATTGTTCTTGTGTGAAATTTTACATCCAAATAGTTTTTATTCTTTATACTGTTTCCATCTTCCCTAAAAAAGTATGAACAGAACCCACCATGGTCTGAGAATCAGTTCCTCCATTAGATAATGGACAATGAAGCCGAAACTAAGTTAATTGGCTGAATAGAACAGAATACTTTATTGGCCAAGTGTGATTGGACACACAAGGAATTTGTCTTGGTGTAAACACTCTCAGTATACATAAAGAAAAGGTAGGTTCGTTAAGAATCAAGAATCATAATGATAGTCATAGGGTACAATCAACAATCAAATCATACTAGGAAACTAAGAAATTAGCAAACTTCCTCAAATCCCCAAATAAGTTACTCAAACTTAATCCACGTATCAAAGGATAAGGCCTGCAAACACAAACAGAACGAATTAAATTAGGTCTCCCACCTAGAGGAACTGTATGTCCACAAGAACCCAACATACCCACTCACACACACATGCACACACACAGTTCTCAAGTGTCACCCTAGAATCAGCACATAGACACCCCAGACAAGTCCAATCCCCCCCCCCCATACAAATCTGCTGCTGTATACCCCATTTCTCTGCAGCCTGTTCCTAAAGGCAAACTGTTTTGCTTTTAGGAATAAATGCTTCTTCTTTCCTCACAGCTATCTGGGTCTTGTTTTTATTTATTCTTGCGCAGCTCCGGCTCAAGTTGGAGCCCCAAATGATTCCTCTGACACGCTTAATAGGCTTGTTGGTTTTCTTTCCCTCCTCCCCCCACCTCCCCAGACTGTTTTCACAGAAATGCACCAGGAATGCAAGTGCCACGGGATGTCAGGCTCTTGCACCGTGAAGACCTGCTGGATGCGCCTGCCCACTTTTCGGACCGTGGGGGACTTCCTCAAGGATCGCTTTGACGGCGCTTCCCGGGTCATCTACGGCAACAAAGGCAGCAACCGAGCTTCCCGCATGGAGTTGCACCACCTGGAGCCGGAGAACCCAGCTCACAAGCCCCCTTCCCCTCACGACCTGGTCTACTTTGAGAAGTCTCCCAACTTCTGCACTTATAGCGGCAAGACAGGCGCAGCGGGCACGACCGGGCGCTTCTGCAACAGCACCTCCCCAGCTCTGGACGGCTGTGAGTTGCTGTGCTGTGGGAGGGGCTACCGCACCCGGACACAGCGGGTGACGGAGAGATGCAACTGCACCTTCCACTGGTGCTGCCACGTCAGCTGCTTGAACTGCACCAACATGCAAGTGCTGCATGAGTGCTTGTGAGCAACGGGGAGGGAAGCAAAGGACATGCATGGCCGAGTCAACAAGAAGCACCCAGATTGGAGAAGAAGACCTCACAAAAAGGCCCAGGTTGCAAGGCATTTGCCTCGCATACAGTATATGCATGCACGCACGCACGCACACACACACACACACACACAACCACATGCTTATCTCCCTATTTTCCTACAGGAGCACAGTACCCTTTCTTGGCCCGGAAAGCAGACCTCTTTGTGGTTACAAATGTCTCACCTCCCTGTCTTGGGAGAATCAACCCAGGTTGAAATGGCTGCAGGCATCCATGAGAATCAAGGTGGTGATGCGCATGTTTGCAAGGGCCCAAGTGTGCGAGGAGCTCCTTTTGTGTTTTTGCATGCTCATTGAAAATTGTCACGTGTACAGCTTGATTTAAACTAGATCTGAAAACTTCAACCCCAGGGATTGCAGTTCCCAGGTTATTAGCTGTATTTTGATTGGTTGAAATCTTTCGTTCCTTTCTTTGTTTCTGGACCAGTGGTGAAATGCTACCGGTTTTCCCTGGTTCAACCGAACCGGTAGCAAAAAATCTGCCTAACCGGTAGTTAAAAACAAGTTCCTACAATCAGCTGAGAGGAGAAAGAAAAGTGCAGGATCAGCTCTTCCATCTGCTGCTGCATTTTTCTCTTCTTTATCCTCTCAGCTGATTGGTACGGCAGAGCCTCAGCTGATGTTTGGAAAGCTGCATGCACACACGTGAAGTGCTCAATCACTGAACCGGTAGGGAAACTGGTAGAATCCCACCACTGTTCTTCTGGACCTCTTGCATGATTGGAATGGAAGGAAGGGAGGGGGAATATCCTAGACTTCGGGCAGAATGGTTTTCCCTCACCTGAGACATATGCTCAGGTCACAAGAAGTGTCTTCCCTATATATTTGACACCTTTCATTTTACAGACCTCACCCAAGCTTCTCTGAACTGACTTTCAGGTGTGTAAACCCCGTATATGATAATTGGGAGATAGAGGGACCACCCCTTCCCCCACCTCCACCACGCAACTACGTTTCATGTAGCTCCAAGAGAAATGCAACTCAAAGCATATCCTTAGAGCATCTGTGGTCTCTGAATAAACGAGGAAGCACAACGGAGCTGAAGGTTTCTCCAGTGAGTGACCCCATAAAAATGAATGTCTGCTGATGTAGGCATGCCCCTCTTTCATTTGTCTAATGGGGCCTTTATAGCAAATTATCTTGGCTAATTATTTTCCATGGTATTAGTACAGGCAATCCTCGACAGTTCATTGAATGACTGTGTCAGCCCCAGACTTTGAACAGGCTGTTTCAAAGTTGCCACACCGCTGGAAAAGAATTTGACAGGATCGTTTTTCACACTTATGATGGTCGCAGCATTCCCAGGGGTCCCACAGTCAAAAGTCAGACTCTTGGCAACCAACTCATATTTATTTCATAGCCGTGATATCCTGAGATCATGTGATCCCCTTTTGTGACCTCCTTACAAGCAAAGCCAATGGGGAAGCCCGATTCACTTAACAACAACTACTGCATGTTACTAACAGCTGCACTGATGTAGTTAACAATGGTGGCAAGAAACGTTGTAAAACGGGGCAAAATTCACTTGGCAAATGTTTCACTTAGGAAGGAAAACTTTGGGCTCCATTGTGGTCGTAAGTCAAGAGCTGCTTGTACTAGAGATCCTTTGGCTCATCTAGTGCCCTCTAGATGTATGGGCCACTGTCAGCAAAAGCACTGCATTTAATTCTGCCATTTCAGAAGAATAGCCAAGCTGGGGAAGATTGTCCTGGAGAATCTGGCCTTGGGGGCTGCATCTGTTACCTAGCAAAATTGCAAGTAGGGAGGTTTAGTCCCTCAAAGATAAACTCCCTTGCTCCAAGGGAGACAGGCAGCTCCCCTTTAATTACACATTGCTCCCTATGCTTACAACTATTCTCAAACACAATTTTTGTGCCACTGTGTGGAGGTGGGGAACATGCAGGCAAGGATGTGTTTCTGACTTTTGAACTTTTGGTTAAGGAAACATGCTTCTAGAAAATACTGATGTTCCTTTGACATTTCTAAAAATTTGCTCCCTTCTTTTCATTTTGCTCTCATTCACTCACTCCCCCTGGAAATAATATGCACTGAAGAAGTGACTGGGATTGCTAATAATTTTGCAGATGTGTGTAAATAAAATATTTATTATTGCTTGTTTCATATTCCTTTAGGCCTGAAGCAAGGTTCTTGCTCCTAGACTTATGGTTTCTGAATCTTTTTGCAACATTTTAGAGAAGAATAAAGTATATATTTTTATCAATTTAACTGAGTTTAATATATTTTGCTGTACTATACAAAGAAGCCAAACTTCAAATGCCCTGGATTGCCTTGCATTACCTTGTTTCTAACTGTGCCTTGATTGTGCACAGATGTGATTGGCACTCTTGTTGAGGTTGGTGTAGTTATGAACACTTGATGCCTAATTTGACCTCTCAACATAGATCATGGAGTTCTGTCTGGCAGCTTTTACTCTAAGCCCAATTATTTGCAGCTGAATGAGAACATGGAGGACTCTGCCAGTCATCAGTTAAAGTCTCCAAGCATTAGATAATTCACCACATCCTTTGCTGATCTGTTCCAATATTATTGCATTTTTAAAAAGCTGCATTTCAATTCCAGCTTGAGTTTATGCACAAGACTCCAAAAGCTTCTTATGATTGTGTCTACTAAGTTAAGAAGCCCATCTCTTCAAAGAATAGTGACAGGGTCAGAGCATGTAAACAAAGCCAGGTTATAATGGCTCATTCATTACTTATGGCAAGAAAATTTTATTAAACTTTGAATAACTAAACATATAGCTCAAACAAAGGTAAATCCAGATTTGCCTGGTTGGAGAGACAGACAGATAATTACATGATCAGGGATTGTACTTGGCTTGTTATTAATACAGATTAAAACATTGTTCCAGGAATGCCAATAAATATTTTGATTTTTAAAAAAGGATGGGGAAGGACTCCATTGAGAAATAA
This sequence comes from Bungarus multicinctus, assembly GCA_023653725.1. NCBI lineage: Eukaryota > Metazoa > Chordata > Lepidosauria > Squamata > Elapidae > Bungarus > Bungarus multicinctus. Next base: position 143,626,158 of record CM042834.1, read on the forward strand.
ATCTTGAGATAATTAACACCTGACATTTTAGGCATCTATCTAATACATATTCCAAGGCGGGGAGGGAACCAACTAATACAGTTATACCTTTATGCACCTTAGCAGGTAAAAGGTCCATGCAGTGACCTGTCCATTCATTGATGGTGCTGAAAACAAGAAGTTTTGGGCCTAACGTTTGTCTGTTGAGTAGCTGAGACAGGGTTTTGGCAGTTTCAACGATTCTCTGCAGTATCCATATCTTTTGTTTCTCACTTTCAACTGCAAAGGGGAACATGACTTGGCCCAGAGGAGATGGCTGAGTAGGAAACAAAACATTGGAGGACAGAAGCCTAGAGGCTGTCTAGAAAGAAGAAGATGTTCTTTGTAGTGGTTCACAAGAAAGGCAACTTGATAGAGTTGAAGATGGATGGCAGAGGAGAGGAGCAGAGGTCAAAGTTAAAACCCATCTTTGAGACTGGATGAAAAGTAATGCTATATCTATTCTACAGCTTTCAATCTTCAGTGATGCCAAAAATTGTTTCAAGAAGGCTAATATGTACAGTATAAAGCAGGTCACATGCTTTCAAATGGGATATAAGACATTCTCCTGTGAAAAATCATTATGATAGACCTGCCCTAGAGTGCAGGAGGAGATGTAAAGGAGGCTGCCAAATTCAGGGCTATTGAGTAATTAGATTTAGTATTGGGGCTAAACATAGAGAAAAGTCTGAGCCATATGCTTTCCCCTGAGTACAAGAGCATGAAAGATCAAGTGCCTCTTGTTCCAGGTCACCAAATAGCTTATGGAAACCAAAACAAAAACAACAAGGAAGTGTTTCTTTTGAAGAATCATTTATTTTTTAGTTTAGCATTTTAATCTTAGGAAAGTTATTTGACCTGTAAGGTCTCCATCCATGTCACTGATTGATCCAGGACTTCATCTGAAGCTTTTCATGGTTGTGTCACCATTGAACAGTCTTCACTCACTGGAAGCTATTGTACTTGATTCAGTCTGATTGTCAACAGCCACTGTCTTGGAGGGCAGCAGGAACTCTAGAATGTTTGAGATATGGCCCAGAATATATAGAGCGTGGTCCATATTCACTGGATTACTCTCAGCAGCGAGCCTATCAAATCTAGGGATGATGCTTAGGCAATTTCATGCCCGAGGAAAGCCAAAAAGCGTGGCTACAGGACTGGTTCCTCCTTTAACCAAGAATGGTGTGGATAACCTTGGGCAAGTTGTACTTTCACAACCCAACCAACCTCACAGGATTACTGCTGTGAGGACACAAAGGAGGAAGGAACACTTTGTATCACCAGCTTGAGCTTCCTTACCATAGAAGACTCAGCCCCAACAGGAAGTTTGAAGAAAAAAATGTTTCCTGGGAGAACCTATCACAAGAGTTATTCCACATTTTTTTACAGTTATTCCACATTTCTTTATTTGGTAGCCAAAATATTTTCCTGTTGCCTGAAGGCTAGTACATAGCCACGCACAAGCACCATGCCTTTCCTGACAGTTGAACTGAAAATAATTTTTCTGCTTTCAACATGGGGCTATCCAAATTCCTCAGGAAATAAAAAATAGCACTGATGTTGCTACCTAGTTTGGACAATGAAATGTTTGCAAGAAATCAACCAAGCTCAGAGACCATGAAGGATCCCTCATTTCAACCCTGAATCTATATATCTATATATCTATACCAATATGTCTGTCTGTCTGTATGTATGTATGTTTTCATAGATTTTCACAGGTACAGGTATGCAGGTCTTGGCATGTTCGGGTCTTTTCCTGTGTAAGATTGACAGTATGAAGATGGCGAGCGGGACCTCGTCGAAACGTTGCCAAGATACTCTCACCCGAACACACCAAGACCTGTATGTATGTATGTGTATATATATGAAATACCATTCATGCATATTCACAAAATCTCTAGAACCATAAAGCCTACAAATTTGAAATTTGGCACATGTGTTCCTCTTGCTTCTAGATATTCACTAAGAAAAGATTTTTTGAAACAACCATCACTGCATTAGTATTTTGTATATTATTATTAATACGCTCTGATGCTAAGGAGTTCTACTACTACTCCGCACCTGAAAAGAAATCTGTCCCAAATGCAAAACACAAGCAGAGGAGAGGAGTTTCACTCTCAGTTTCACAGCAGCAAGCATCCATAGTACAGAACAGTTGAGCTAAGCCACGCCCAGTGCCTTGCTGTCATCTTCTTGCTCACACAGCAAATACTGCTTCAGTTTCCAAACAGCCCTCAACTCTCTCATACACTGACAGGACACTAGCTAGAGGAATAGTGATGGATGTTGGTAGGTAGAGGCACCATTTTCCCCCTTATTTTCCTCCCCAAAAACTAAGCCTGATCACATAGTTTCGTAGCGAAGCACAGATATAGAGCTAGTTACAAATAATTCTCCTTTATTGGTAAAAAAAACAAAAACACCCCACTGTCAAACAAGATATAAACATGGTAGTTGCCCTCAACATTGACAAGATTCCCTATATTGTTTTATTTCAGCAAGTATTTGTGATTTTTTAAAAAAACAGAGTGGTTAAAAAAAATCTCACCTTTCTGTTAATAGTAAGGCTGCCAAACAATTCCTGCCTGGATGGAAGATGTTGGAGACAGTTTAAGTGGATCCCAAAAGTTCACCCCCAAAGCAATTTGTGGCCCATTACTTTTCATCCTTAGTGGAGCCGTTCTTCTATTTTTTTGTCCCTGAAATCTGACATATGGATTAGATACTGCTCACAACCCTAACATGAGGAGCCTTGATGTCCATGCCGGGGCCTCCTAGCACTGACCTCTACTGGTGATTCTGCCAACCCGCAAGGAAATCTGTTTGGACAATCAGTCTCTTGTCTTCCAGCTTCTCTCTACATCTGGGGTAGGAAATGGGCACACCTTGGATCCCCCTTTTTAGGGCCAGGGAAACCTTCAAGAACCCAGCTGCATTTAAGCAATATAATAGATGAAAATCAATGGTATGTCTATCAAGCCACTGAAGCTGGGAAACTTCTCTTCCCCTTAAAGTAAGCTCCACCCAATCAAAGCAGCAACAAACTGTCTAATCCGTCAGAACCATAATTCTCCAACCTCACATTCAGCTTCAACCATAACAACACAAGAGCAAACAATAGATACAAACTCAAGGTAAGCTGCACCAAACTTGATTGCAGAAAATACGACTTCAGCAACAGAGTGGGTCAATGTCTGGAATTACTCTACCTGACTCTGTGGTTTCTTCCCCAAACCTCAAAAACTTTAACCTTAGACTATCTACTATTGACCTCACCCCTTTCCTAAGAGATCTGTAGGGGGCGTGCATAAGCGCACCAACGTGCCTACCGTCCCTGTCCTATTGTTTCTTTTATTTTTCTTATATGTATCCATTTCATGCATTCATAACTATATACCTGTTACCTTGTAAGCAATTGACAAATAAAAATAAAAAAAAATAAATATATCTGAATTGGCTTGGCCACTTTGCAGTGATTTTCTGCCTGCTGTGCCTCTCAGTCTGTTCAGAAAACAAAAACAATATCACGTATCCCCCACTCCCCAATTAAAACTATGCCTTCTCTAAAAAGCAAAAGGACGGACTTCAGGATCACAGGTCTATTTTAATTTTTTTGCTAGAGTCCCCAAGCTGGCCAACTAGGACAGATGCAAACTAACATTTTCAGTCAAGAGATCAACCCTTTTGAATTAAAGAACTAAAGTGCCTGTGAGATTGTCAGATGCACAATTTCTTATGTTCCGTTTGGATGGTTAGGAATGAATGAGCATTGTGTTTGCAGTCTTCTTCAGGACTCTGCATATATTTAGGTCTAAAAAATGTTCATTTGTATATACATAGTATATATGCCCACCCATTTGTGCACGCATGCACACACACACCGCACACCATACACCACACACACACACACACACACTTTCCTGTATCTTGCACAGAGGTGGATTTGTAGCTATGCAGGTGCAGATAGTTAAATTCCACAAAACATCCTTAACAAAGTACATTTATTGGTACATCAGGTATCTTCACAACTCACATTTGTGACAAAGTTCTTCTATAATAACCAATCCTTTGTATATCAGCCTTGCAGATAAAAGATGGTTATCTCCTAACCCATCTCGTAACAATAGAAAAAAAGCTGAGTTAGAGAGTTCAGACAAAGAATGGAGGAAACTTCCCCCAACCCATCGAGGGTCAATTTAGTGACCAATCAGGATTATAGATGTGGCCATCTGGGAACTACATTTCCCAGGATACCTTTAACTACATTTACTATGATCCATTCTCTTAAGGAGACAGCTCATAATTCCTAAGTAACTATCCAATTGCCATAGACTGGCTGGGACAACACACACACATATGTATGCCATCTCAAGTTCCATATTGAAGAACTGGATATAAATCTAATCAACCAACCAACCATTTTTTTCTTGATTTTATTTTGTTACCCAGTTTTAAGAAGAGCATGGCTTTTCAGATGGCAATCCATCTGTTCCTACCCATTTTATGCCACTGTTTTAGAGTTGAATTGTATAGCAAGACCCACATATAAAATTACTTGTGTCTGATAGGTCAGAATCCTAATTGGAAACTGTGATGCAAAATAGGTCAGGTTGTGCCACACAAATGGGCAGAACTGAGATTTGGGGTGTGTGAGACTTCCTAATTATTGGTTTTCATCAATATTGTGTTAAACCTATTCAATGTTTATAACCCCCTCGGCCTTTACCTAGTGGGGAACCATGAGTGTGGTTACTGATTAGATAGATAGATGGATGGATGCAGAGGTGGTATTCAGCAGGTTCTGACCAGTTCTGGAGAACCGGTAGTGGAAATTTTGAGTAGTTTGGAGAACTGGCAAATACCACCTCTGACTGGAGGTTTTACAGTATCCTTCCCCTGCCACGCCCACCAAGCCATGCCCACAGAACCAGTAGTAAAAAAAATTGAATCCCACTACTGGATGGATGGATAGATAGATGATAGATAGAGATGGATGGATAGATAGATAGATAGATAGATAGATAGACAGATGATAGGTAGATAGATGATAGATAGATAGATAGATAGATAGATAGATAGATAGATAGATAGATAGATAGATAGATAGAAAGAAAGATAGTAGGTAGCTAGGTAGAGCTGTGGCTAAGGGATCCTTTGTATAACTTCAGGTGGCGTGCCATATACCAGTTTTTGGATATTCCTGAAGGAGCAGACCTCTGAAGAATATTCAGAACTGCAACTAGTACAAAACACAGCACCCAATAACATCTATATCGCAGGAGTTGCATTGTCTACCAATAGGCTTCCAACCACATGCAGGAAATGTCAGGTTTCCATTTTTTTGTAATTAAAATATTCTAAAAGAAAAAAGATAAATGGAAAGGGAGTCTGATAGATTGGGCAAATAAGTAGCCAGTGACTGGGTTGGGTTGAATGTTTAGAATAGTCCAAGTACTTCACATGTATTACTTCAATAATTCTCATAATAAGCTAGTAAAATAGAAAAATGCTATTATAAAATAGATAAGCACCATCATTATCTTTATATTGCAAATGTGGATTTGAGTTAGAAAAATCTGGTTTAGTGAATTCAGAGCAGAGTGATGTAAACCAAGGATTTTGTTCTATGGTATATGGTGTTTCTTAGTGATTATGTGCTTTCCTAAGCAAAGGAGTGAGACACACCCTAGATTCTGAAAAGGGTACTTGGGAAAAAATTTAAACTTTTTCCTCACAACAGCAATCCCAATCCAGTGGCTTTTCTCCTCCACAAAAAACCCCAACTTTTAAACTAAATTAAGAGTACAGGAGATCATAATTCTTCAACAATTAGGTGGAAGAACTTTGCTTGGTTGTCCCCCTCAAGAAGGTTCGACTAGAGTTGCTATGCTATTGTCTGATCAAAACTTCAAACACAGGAAACTGTGACTCAAACATGTTTCCAGACAAGTGGGGGAAGAAAATCACACCTCTGAAACTCACAATTAGCATGTTGCATTGTTGGAGTTTTCTGAACTTGGTTTTTTTGGGCTGTAGACTTTTCATGACCCTACCCTACACTAATGTCTAGATGAAGCCATAAACTCAAACTATTTCTTTATCAACTTCCTAATCAAAACCCAATTACAATTCAACAATTACATCTTCCCAGTAAACCATTCTGTCACTCAGCTACTGTATCACTATCACACACATAGATAAACAGAGCAAGCATCTTGGCTGCTAAATTTATGTATTTATTTATTTGTAATATTTATATACCGCCCTTCTCCCGAAGGACTCAGGGCGGTGCACAGCCAATCACAAACCCCAGTACACTATACAAAAGTTAAAAACAAATTAAATAATTTAGGCTGTCTAAAAATTATGCCCTTCCCCCATAAGTTAATTAAAACCCAAATATTAAAAACCTAATTAAAACGTAATACTAAATTAAAAATCCTATATCAGCCTAGGCCGGCCTGCTCAAAGAGCCAAGTTTTTAATGCACGTCTGAAAGCTCTCAGATCCGTGTTAGTGAGTATCTCTGGAGGCAGACCATTCCAGAGGGCGGGGGCTCCCACAGAGAAGGCCCTACTCACCGGAGCCGCCAGACGACACATAGAAGCCGACGGCACCCGGAGAAGGCCCTCCCTGTGGGAACGCACAGGTCTGTTTGAGATTACCGGCAGAACATGGTCCTGCAGATAACCTGGTCCAATGCCATGGATCGCTTTAAAGGTCAGAACCAGAACCTTAAAGCGAACCCGGAAAACCACCGGCAACCAATGCAGCTCGCGCAGGAGAGGCATCACATGGGAGCTTCGTGACGCCCCCATAACCACCCGTGCGGCCGCATTTTGTACCAGTTGGGGTCTCCGGGTGCTCCCCGCAGGGAGTCCCATGTAGAGAGTGTTACAGTAGTCCAGGCGAGAGGTGACAAGGGCATGAGTGACCGTGTGTAAGGCGTCCCGATCCAGAAAGGGCCGCAACTGGTGAATCAGGCGAACCCGATAAAAAGCCCCCCTGGAGACGGCCGTAATATGGTCTTCTAAAGACAGCTGTGCATCCAGGAGGACACCCAAATTGCGAGCCCCCTCTGTGGGGAGTAAAATCTCTCCCCCAATAGCCAGCGACAGAGTCAGCTGACTATATCAGGCCGCCGGAAACCACAGCCACTCAGTCTTGGACGGGTTGAGCTGGAGCCTGTTCCTGCCCATCCAAATCCGCACGGCCTCAAGGCACCGGGACATAGCCTCCACAGCATCATTGGGGTGGCCTGGGGTGGAGATGTAAAGCTGGGTATCATCCGCATACAGATGACACCGCACCCCAAAACCACGGATGATCTCCCCCAGCGGCTTCACATAAATGTTGAACAGAAGAGGGGAGAGGACCGACCCCTGAGGCACCCCACTGTCCAGACCCTCTGTTGTGGTTCACTGGCAGCAGGTGTGGATGGCTGAGGTCTCAGAGAGCGAGGACAAGGATGAGGGGCCTGCGTATGATGCAGGAATGGGGCCAGGATCATCAGGGAGTGAAATGCTGCCTTTGGAGATTGTGGAGGCTGGCAGCAGTGATGAAGAGATCCCCGAGGAGCCTGTGCCCAGTGCCCGTGCGCGCAGGGCTGCTCAAAGGAAAGAGCAGCTGCAGCAGCACAGGCGACTCGGGAGTAGGGCTGCAAGGTAATGGCCCCTCCCTTAAGAAATAAAAGCCAGCTGAGAAACCGGAGTTCTTTGCAGGAAGCAAAGACGTTTTTGCACTCAAGCCTTTTGGACGTTTGGAGTATCTTGGTTGGTGTTTGGAGACTCTTTGTGTTTGAAATATTTCTTAATAACTTTATCTAGTGTTCTTGGCAGCCTTGCACAACTTTGGCAAGGCTCGTTCTTATCAGAGACAATTAGTTTGAAACAGCTTTTTAACCACTGGTGGGATTCAATTTTTTTTACTACCAGTTCTGTGGGCGTGGCTTGGTGGGCGTGGCAGGGGAAGGATACTGTAAAATATCTGGATTTGCTGGTTCTCCGAACTACTCAAAATTTCCACTACTGGTTCTCCAGAACTGGTCAGAACCTGCTGAATGCCATCTTTGCTTTTAACCATGAAGGAACGGGATTCGTAAAGAATCATTTAAAAGTTTTGCTGTTACCTGTGTTTCGTGTTTGTTTCCTTGGAACAAGGTTTGGGTCAGAACACTCTCTGAGGGAGATGAACGGTTAAGAGTGTGAAAGATAAATAAATGAAATAAATCTTTTTTAATGGATAAGGCATATAGTCAATTTTTGAAGATTTTATATTGAAGAGAAACCAGGTGACTGGAATCCATATAATAACAGCGGTGATAGACTGTAGTATGTAGAAAATGCAAACCAATTCTATCTTCCTTGTGACTCAGAGGTTGAAAAAACCAAGAAGGGCAAAAAGACTTATCTAGAGTCGGGTATTTGAGTATCAAACCCTTGTTTTATGCTTCCAGAAATATTACCATGGAAAAAGTGAATCTCCCTGGCCCCTCGATGCCAAGGGGCAAACGAGTCACTCAGGCGGCAAAATAGAACTGGAGCAGCCAAAGAAAAATAGAATCTAGAAATAGAGAAGCATCACTAAGTCTTGAAAATAAGCAGTGTATCACCTTTGTCTGCCATGAGTATCACGAAATCCCGGACAGGAAAAGTAAATAACTCTTTTTTTTTCCTGTGGTGGAAAGTTAAGAATATAGATAATGACTTTCTCCTAAGTCACTCTGCAACGCAGCTTTTCCAGTGAGGTGGCTGACATATCTTAGATCTTTTGCAAATGGGTCGTCCCTCCTTCTTTTCAGTTGTCCTGCTGCGAGACTCAGACACATTGGGTACAAATTATAAATAAGCTGAGAGGGCTTTTAAAAATAGTCCTACTCATCCCCCACCTCCCTTTGCCTCATTCTAAGAGGCATGCTTGGCCCCGTCTGGAATGGAAAGACCATCACATCTGGGAAGCTGAGCAACATCTGGATTCTTTAGCCACAAATGGCACTTTTCTGGTTGAGGAGGAGATTGGTTAAGGAGGAGGAGGGAAAGATGATTCCGGAAGGAGGGGGGAAAAGTTCCAATTTTCAGTCTGTTAAATTATGCTCATGAATTTAACTCTTCACTGCCATTTCAGCTAAATAAGAGCTGGAAGTCAGAAATCAAGAGTTGAGGTTCTTCACAACAAGTAGCATTCCAGGGTACATTTTGTAAAATCCATATGGTTCATTATTATTCAGAGTATAATAGCGGGAAATAGTTCACTTGACATCTAGACACTGATTGTGTGATCTGCTCCAAACAGAGAAATCTGGACTTACTAATAAGCTTATCCAAACCTAGTGTTTGTCAGTTGATTTCACAGATCATTGTCTCTTGCCTATGGGTATTACAAACTACAGGACATTCTCTTTCATGATCTTTCTGAAGCACCCACCCTATGGCATTGACTAAACTTCAAGACAAAGGAGAGGGTATTCTATGGACTAGGGGCCACATATGCCCCCCTCCCCACCGAGTCTTCAAAGCCTATCAAGGTTCTGATGCCAAAACTCATAGGCAAAAGACCTATTTTGGCAAGATATTCTTTTTGTTTTTGTTCCAAATTACAATGCAAATAGGAATGTTAATCCACTACTAGCTTAATGCACCTGTTTGATATTCAACCTCCGCAAAATGTCTGTATTCTGAAAATTTCAGTGATGTAATGGTACTACCAGCCTCCACCTCCACATTCTCCAATGCCTTTAAAGTAAAGTGTCTGGTCACAAGGAAGTTGCCATCCATTGTAACAAGGAGCCACAAGATGATGATGACAATGATGATGATGACGATGATGATGATGATATGCCAAAAATCTGGGATGCCAAAAATGCCAAATCCAGTCTAAAATCTGGCTGACTGTGTGATCAGCCATAATAACTTATTACACTTGTATGCTGCCCAACTCTCAAGCACCTTGGGTGGCTCACAACAAAGCAAACAAATTACAATAAAATTCAGAAAACATAATAATACGTGGTGTGTGCGTGGAGGGAAATTTGGAGTCTCCCTCTCCCTCACTGAAGGCTAGATTGATAGGAAATTATTTCTTTTCAGGAGCATACATGTTTGATGATTTGTGCTTCACATTTTCTGATCTTCATTACATGAGCTGGGTTATGCCCTCTTTTAAGTTTGGAGGCAATATTTGGAGGCCCATGAGAAGATAAATATTTTTATCCAATAACTAAACATACCTAATTTAACTACAGATAAAAAAATATTCAATCCCCCAAAAATAGCTGATTAAATTAGCACCAACGGCTTTTGAAAGCCAGTGGCCAGTAGCCATGTTTTCTTTGTAAGTGTGATAAGATAGGCATATAAAATGATGGCAAATTAGCAATTCATGCCATACAAAATTGTAATTCAAATTATTTCATTTAGTTCCACCAAAAGCATTTCTAAGCCTGGGGAAACAAAAAAATCTTAGCTTCTCTTGCAGGAATGGCATGAAAATGCACAATCAATTCTTTATCATTCAGTTGGCATTTCAACTGAAAAAAAATCCATGTTCAGGACAGATAAGGAAATATTTTAATCAGGAAGATAGAAAAACAAAAATACAAATTCAAAGAAATTTAGTGAGACAAAGTGAAAAAGCTGTGCAGGTTGAAGATGGTTGTGGTTTCCACTCATATTTTGCTGCCATAGTGTCTCAGATGCATTATGCTCAAGGACAATGCTGGGCATTGTCCACCATCTACCTGGCAGTAGCCGCGTAGAGCACTAAAAGTGGGTGTTTGCTAGCTAGCTTTTTCATGCTCAACATATTAAAAAATGATGAATTGCTACCCTGGTACTTTCTCATAGGCTAAACTGACTTCTTCAAATACATCACCTTGCTGGGATTGCTTAGGCACTGCATAGGATACAGCATTTCAATTTATAATGTAATAGAAAATTGCAGTGAAATGTGTACTAGTTATTCCAATCAATGTATGAATTTGACTCTTCTTCTTCATCACTTCTCCTGGCCATCACCAATAACAGAATCAGAAAAGGTCATTTAGGCCATCGAGTCCAACTTCCAGCTCAATGCAGAAATCCAAACTCAAATGCCCCAAAACATGGCAGTGTAGCCTCTGTTGGAATAGGTTAGTAAAGGAGAGCACAATCCATCACTAAGGTCTTATACCGTAACTATATGGTAAAAGTGCAATTTAATGGACCAGTTAGGGGAAAGGTAATCTGCTATTCCTGACTGTCCATTAAATTAGATAGTAGGTTATCATCATGCAAAGTGAAATTCATGTTGTTGGTATAATAGCACAATCACTCCAATGTTATAAAACAACTGAAAGGCAGCAAGAATCATATTCATTCTATCCAAAATCTGTTAGACTGAGTTCTGCTAAATCGGTTGTACCGTATCACTGTTTGTGATTTTCAGCGTGGATATACCTTCTCAGTAGTGGTGGGATTCAAATTTTTTTACTACCGGTTCTGTGGGCATGGCTTGGTGGGTGTGGCAGGGGGAAGGATACTGTAAAATCTCCAGTCAAGGCTGATATTTGCCCGTTTTCCAAACTACTCAAAATTTCCGCTACTGGTTCTCCAGAACTGGTCAGAACCTGCTGAATACCACCTCTGCTTCTCAGACTCCTGGTACAGGTAGTCTGTTTCAGTAACTGCCTCACTTAGCAGTTACAACAGTGGTGAAACTGTAACTTTGCAACTAATCATCACATATATAGCATGACCTTTGCAAGTCTGTACAACAAGGGAAGTTTGAAATAAGATGGAAAAATCTTAATATTTCGCTTAGAAACCATTTTGCTTAATGACTGATTTGCCACCCCAATTATGGTTGCCAAGCAAGGATTACCTGTCCTCCTTTTACTGACAATATGAGCCCACAGCAAGCAAAGCTTGAGAGGAGGACTCCTGAACAAAGAGAAAGGCTAGGGGTAAAGGTTTGTCCTCCGAGCTCATGGTTGGTTTCCAAACGTTTCGTTTCCAAGCTAGGTAACATCTTCAGCGGAGTTTAGGGGATGTCAGTGTCAGTCTTCTTCTGTTTATAAGGGCTTTAGGTGTGGGTGTGTCAAGTGAGGCTCTTGTGATGGGTCTTGTGATGGGTGCGAGTCATCAGTGAGTCTTGTGATGGATCTTGTGATAGGGAGGTTACATCCGGTCAGGGTCATTGGGAGGTGAACTGCTGATGGGGTGGGATGGGTTGGTTGAAGATTGGTGTTCTCTCTGGTTGGGCTGTGCAGTTGATTTGGATTCTGAGGGGTTCGTAAGCTGGTTGTAGGTCAGTGTATCTATTGATGGAATTGCCTGTGGAGTGCCAGGCTTCGATGAATTCACAAGTGTGATATGGGTGGTAGTGTGGCTGATGATTTCTGTGATGCTCCAACCGAACTGGTGCTGTTCGGTGTCAGTGTGAGAGTGGAAATTAAGGATTTGGGATCGTGGCGTTTGGCTGGCAGCCGAATGTTCATGGATCCTGGTTTTAAATTGACGTGATGTTTGTCCCATGTAGACTTGGTTGCAATGGTGACAGTGTGATTTTGTAGATTGCATTGTTTCTTTCATCCATTTGTATCTTGTCTTTGGTTCTGGATATTTCACATCATGTCAATTAAAAACCAGGATCCACGAACACTGGCTGGCAGTCAAATGCCACGTGCTCAACTTGTAAAAAGTGACTTGTGACCCTTTTTCCACATTTACAACAATTGCAACATCCCCATGGTCACATGATCAAAATTCAGATGCTTGGTTACTGGTTCATATTCATGACGGTTGCAATATGCCGTGATCATGTGACAAATTTTTTGTGACCTTCTGACAAGCAAATTCAATGGGGAAACCAGATTTACTTAACAACTTCGTTACTAATTTAACAACTGTGGTGATTCACTTCACAACTGTGACAAGAAAGATCATAAAATGGAGCAAAGCTCACCTGGCAAGTGTTTCGCTTAACAACAGAAATTTTGGGCTCAATTAAAGTTGCAACTTGAGGGCTACCTGTAGTTTATCCTTTCACAACTATGATCTCAAAAAGATCAAGAACTTTACACTATGTGCTGATCTAATAGTGAAGTGTTAAAAACAATATTTTCCGCGTTAATCAAATGCTAGTTCTTACTTTTATTATGAATGGACTCTAATAGTATTCTAGTATCGGAGAATCTTCTTTCCAAATTTTCTTTGTAGTGATTTCCTTTGTTGCTTGAACAGTGTTTGTTTTAGATTTAGATCTAAGGTTTTTTTAATGGGGAATTATGAGCTGAGCAGCTTGAAGTATGTCACTGCTCAGATAGCGGGAAAGAAGCTGATAGCACTAATGTAATATCTGTCAACAGTTCCTTGGATAGCAGGCAGAAATAACTGTGACAAAACTTTTAAAAAGGTATCAGGACAATTACTTAACGATAATTATGTTATTGCAGAAAAAAAAAACATTTTGCTACTTGTTTCTACTGTGCTTGCAGAGCTGATGAACATTTAACATTTATCTTCTAATTAAACAATGCTTGAAGATTGGCAGTTGAATGCCAGAACAGATTCCAGCAAGCTCAGTGGCACCCCATTGGTAAGGAAAGTGCCAACAAATACAATGGAATTATGTACAATAATGGAGAAAGAGAGGGAGGTAGGGAGAGAGAGAGAGAGAGAGAGAGAGAGAGAGAGAGAGAGAAGGAGGTCCACCAGAATGGGGAGATTGTTAAAATTAGTATATAATTATAGGAGATGGAGGATTAAGCAAGTCTGAGTAAAGTTTATTGTATATTTGTTGCTCATTGCTGAACTTGATTACTTTTAGGTCTCATAGCATTTTATTAATTTCCTGTGTCATTCAGGACTAGCTAAAGAATTGAACTTACTAGCATTTGGCTTACCAGCACTATAAGATTAAGCAGGTTAGAAATACAATAGAGGGTCATGGATTAGAATCAAAATGGCAAGTCGGCTTTTAATTTTCCAAGCCATTAATGAAATGTCACTGTTCTTTTGGAAAAACCCACATCCAATATGCCTGAACAATGAATCACTGGCCTTCAGTCAGACTTAAATTCCCAGTATACTTTAATCAAACGGTTGTCACTGGGAGATTTAATTTTTTGCATATTGTGTGCTTGATAGAGGAGCCTCTTCAGGGCATTCAGAAATTGCATACTGCAATGTGCATGTTTTTTTTTTAAAATAAAATCATGTGCTAAAATATGCTATTGTCAAGATTATTTCTGACTAAGAAATAATTATTTGCTGAAAAGACACATCATGATTTGTGTTATGTCTACTGCTGAGTTGAGAAAAATGAATTCAGGAATTCAGGGTATTTCTTTTATGGCATGCCCAAATCACTGACTTTTCTTATAACTTGCTAGCAGCACAAGATTCTCACTTGAAAGCCACGGAGATAAGACAGACTTGAGATTCACTGAACTTAACGGTGTAATGTATTAGATGCCCAGCCATGTTAAGAGTTCAATAAATAGCAAGTGTCATGCGGGTGCCACCGAGTAGGAGACGCCAAACGAGTGAAATGATCTTTTGATTAGGCCGGCTTGTTTAATTAAGGAGTAGACAAATGTTTAACATTCACAGAAGCTGTTCCTAAAGGAAGCATGCATGCTAAGTCACTTGTCAGTTTGTAATCAAGTCTCAGGGGACACAGGGCTATCAATATCGACACCAGCTCTTCATGCTTGTTTATCTCAACCGGAGTGGTGTTTAGCCCATGTATTTAGGATCAGGCTCAACCGTCTAAGCTGGGGCGGTGCATGTGTGGGAAAGAGCTGGTCTCTCTTCCTAGATTATTCACCCTCAGCTTTAGCTGAGCCTGTCCCGTATTAATCCTCGGAAGTGATTTCGCCGTCGCCGCCTGCGGCCCCTTGCCTGGCTTCTAATTAACTCCTTGCGCCTCTGGTTTTGTGTTTGGCAAGTACCCCACCTTGTTGGAACGCCCCTCTGCTTCCCCCCGCCCTCCCCAGGGGCATTCCTCTCTCTACCGGCCATCTCACCAAGGCAACGTAGCAAGCATCCCCCCTAATCCCCAGGCTCTTCAGCCCGTCACCTACTGGCTGTTAGGTGGCCTATGCCTGGGACAGACAATTAGGGACAAAGCCCTGAGCCCCAGGGGTCTAACACAAACCTTCATGGGTAGGTTGTGTGGCATTCGGGGAGTTTAATGAATTGTCCATCATGTCTTTCAGTGCTGCTTGGCCAGGCTGGATTAATCTGAGAAGACCCAGTGGGGTAGAAGACACTAAGCCTGTATTTATTACTCTTCCATTGTAACTAATTGAGGTAATTATCTGTGACTCCAGCCCGGCGTGACAATGCGGCATTCACTCAGCCAAAGCTGCCACGCCGGGAGATCTCAGGCTTCCCCAACCAGGCACATGGAGACAGACCCTGTGGAATCCTGGGAGAATGGACATCTTCCCACAAATCTGTGTACCTCTCTTGGAACTCAATCTACATTCTATGGTATTTATCTTTGGGTAGGCAGATAATGCATTCATGTTCTACTGGATACAGATATTTCCCACCATGGTGGTTGAATGTGGGACTCTCAGGCTGCATCTTGTCCACCCCTTGGAAGAATGCCACTACTGTCTTAAACTCTTTGGGGTTTTCATCAATGTTTCTATACGTTCATGGTCTCTAATGTAACGGTGCTTTGAGAGCAAAAACCAGAAAACTATTGAAAATAAGAGAGCTGAAGGCTGACAAAGAGCATTCTTTTGTAATTAGTAGCAGGCCTTTTTAATAGGATGAGCCACCTAAATACTTAGAGTAAGTGTCAGATGATGTCTTGACCTTCTGGAATGCTGTATCATTCTAATCCATGTAGTAAATTCTCTATCAAACATCTACAAAGACAGTGCAAATCACAGGGATGGTTGCCACTTGTAAGTGTCCCTTATTTGTTATATACTGCGTCTAATGATTGGCTCTTGTACCCTTTCATAGCTAAAAATGCTTTTGTTTCAAAATATGGTTGAGGCATTTCATCAGAAAGCAAATAAGACTATTCTGGGAGGATCGTTGACTTGTGTAGAATACATTACTATAGCTCCTTTTAGAAATTTGCTGAGAACCTAGAATACCTGTTCTTTGCTAGTTTGCCTTGATTGCCAAAGTCCTTCCAAACATAATCAAATCTCCAGTGATAACATAGGTAAAACTATGAATGTTTGGAGAACAGTTTGTTGATGATGGCATGAATCATTATTGTAAAGGAGCCTAGTCTGTGTTTGAGTTAGGCAAGGTTCCATCATTTGCAGGAAGAAAGGTTTTTGCTGGGGGAAACCAGAATTCATGAGCTCATAATCTGAAACTTTATGTTCCACTTCTCCCTGCTTCTGTGTATAGGTACTGCTCAAAGATTACATTATAAAATTAGAATAAATTTATTAATAACTACAATAAAATGTAGCCAGGCAAGATTCTTCCACATTTGCTTTCAGATTATCACTAAAGGTTTCCCAAGTTTGCAGCTTCTTCTTTTCTCCTCTCCTCTTCCCTTCCCTCCTTCCTCCTCTTCCTTTTTTCTTCCTTCCTCCTTCCTCCTCTTCCTCCTTCCTCGTTCTCCCTTTCTTTCTTTCTTTCTTTCTTTCTTTCTTTCTTTCTTTCTTTCTTTCTTTCTTTCTTTCTTTCTTTCTTTCTTTCTTTCTTTCCTTCCTTCCTTCTCTCTCTCTCTCCCCCCTCCCCCCCCCCCCGGGTTGGTTCTTCAACCCAACAAGACAGACACAGACTTCAGAGAGTAATTAGAACTACAGAAAAAACAATTACTACCAACCTTCCTTCCATTGAGGACCTGTATATTGCATGAGTCAAAAAGGGCTATGAAAATATTTACAAACTCCTCACATCCTAGACATAAACTGTTTCAACTCCTTCCCTCAAAACGAGGCTATAGAGCATTGCACACCAGAACAATTAGACACAAGGGCAGTTTTCCCCCGAATGCCATCACTCTGCTAAACAAATAATTCCCTCAACACTGTCAAACTATTTATCAAGTCTGCATTACTATTACTATTAATCTTCTCATCATTTCTATCACCCATCTCCTCCCATTTGTGACTGTATGACTCAAAGGTGGTATTCAGCAGGTTCTGACCAGTTCTGGAGAACCAGTAGCTGAAATTTTGAGTAGTTCGGAAAACCAGAAAATATCACCTCTGACTGGAGATTTTACAGTATTCTTCCCCTGCCACACCCACCAAACCATGCCCACAGAACCAGTAGTAAAAAAATTTGAATCCCACCACTGGTACGACTAACTTTGTTGCTTGTATCCTAACGATTTTTATTGACTGTTTCCTAATATGGTTTGATTGCTTATTGTACCCTATGACTATTGCTAAGTGTTGTACCTTATGATTCTTGACTCTTGACAAATGTATCTTTTCTTTTATGTACACTGAGAGCATTTGCACCAAGACAAATTCCTTGTGTGTCCAATCACACTTGGCCAATAAAGTATTCTATTTTATTCTATTCTCTTTCCAGTGTATTACCAATATGGCCATATTTCTGGTCTCATTCAAAAAAAATAATGTGTGTGTGTAGAAAAATGGAGAAAAAAATCCTTCTAGATGGCCTTTTTGTGTGTAGTGGGACTTACACTTCTAAGACTGAGGTGGGCCAAAGTAAAATTCTAGCTAATGTGCCTTATATTCTTGCAGAAGACAACCAATTGGCAATTAATTTCTCAACTCTTTAGTCAACCTCTCCTTGGCTCCCAGTGTCTAGGATGTATTGTGGGGTATTTTCTTTCGCTTTCACTTGAATTTTGCCTTATATCAACCCCTCAATTGCTACCATTATGAGATAACCAGAGTTGGCTTCCTTCCGCACTCTAGATTTTGCTTCGGTCTGATGCAATTATATATAGCTGCTTTCTTGGGGGTGGCATGGGGTGGGGTAGGCAAGATTTAGTTTCAACAGCTTTGTGGCAAGCAACATTTCAGCCAGCGCAGCTTTCAGGATTATTTCAACTCTATGAGAGCAAAGGCTCAGCTGTCGAGTTTTGATGGTAGGCAGCAGTTTGAAGGCCAGAGGCCTAGCCCCAGCACACCCACATCTCCAGCATGTAGTCACCCATGAGCGGGGTATCAGGGCCACTGTTTGCTAAGAATGCAACTTTTCCCATAAAGCCCAGCTGTTGAGAAGGGAGCAGGCTGCCTTGACAGGTGGCAGGGCTCAGAGTTGCTATGGTGAGCAGAGGGCTGGGTGGAGAGACTTCCTGTTCTCCCAGTGACCTGCCCACAAAAAGCAGTGTTGCCAGGCCAAAGAGCAGAGAGGTGGAGGAGGCCTTGGCTAGGCCTCCTTATCCCAAGTGGATAGACTCCCCCCGCCCATTAGATTTCCTCCCAAGCTGTAACACACCGAGCAGGGAGGTTGGAGCTGAGCCCAGTGTCAAAGCCACGGACGATGACGGCAGAGCTTCCGAGGTGGGGAAGAGCTGCAGGCAACCTGCCCACCCTCTTCCAGTTACTGGGTGGTCTGTGCTGCGCCAGGAGCTGTGGCATTTGTGGCGCGTGGGCAAGGAGTGTAAAGGAAGGCCACCGTGTTCAGTCTGAGGGGAGTAATGTGTCCTACTTCTGGGTGAACATGCATGTTTCACATACGCATTCAGGGTCATGCCTTGCCCTCATTTCTTCAGGGAACCTTTCCCCAGCAATAAGACCGGGGAGTCAAACTCAAGGCCCGTGGGGTCTTGAGGTGGTTAGATCTGGCCCACAGGGCCACCTTGGAAACAGCGAAGGACTGGCCTGCAGTGCCTCTGCTTGTGAAAACGGAGCTCCATTTTCGCTGGCAGAGGGCTGCAGGAGGCCATTGCAGCCTAAAACGGAGCTTGGGACCCCGTTTTTGCTGGCAGAGTACTCAGGCCACCATAGGAGCCCCCTGACACAAGTGACGTCAAGCTGGCCATGCCCACTCTTGCCCCCCGAGGTCAAACACAACCCTGATGCAGCCCTCAATGAAATCAAATTTGATACTCCTGAATAAGACTACAAGATCTGGGCTGCAAGCTTTGGACAGCCACTAGAGGGCACCAAAGAGAGATAGAAAACTACATAGCTATACATTTTGGCCCTCTTAGTAGTTGTCTTCGTTTTGGGAGCTCAGATCAATGCATTTTTTGCATGCACCCTTACCCCCTACCGACCAGCATGAATGTGCACAAATATAAGCACACATACACATGCACTTATTTTCAAACTTCTGGAAAACCATTCGCTTCAGGATTATAGCATCTCTAACCCGGTTGGATTTAGGAAATTCATTGACCTGGTTGTTTCAAACTACCTGAATGGAGATGACAGATATATCTCCCCCAAATAATTATTTCCACTATTGAGAATGTGTTCCTTGGCATCATTGGTCAAATGATGTTATTTATATTTATTTATAATGCTGTAACTTTGGGGTTCTTGCTCCTTTTTCCCCCACCACCAGTGATAAAATATCCTGTCCCTACAGTTTTTGCAGATACATTTGCACCAGCAGGTTCTGCAAACTTTTATTAAATAACAACTCACTGTCAAGCAAAAAAAAAGGAACAAGATTCCCCATTCTTACCCTACTTTTTTAGAATGTTACACATGCTGCTTAGAATTAATTGTGTTGGAAGGAGGGAAAGGTAAATGTGATAGGAATAGGGTACTTAGGAAGTAGGAAGGAATAGAGTCAAGAATAAATGGATACTAATTTCCAAAAACAGATTAGTAGGACAAGAAGTCTGTTGAGCTAATTGGCTATGCAGAGAGAATGAATGAGGATTGAACAGAACTACCGTATGAAGGAAGAGTGAATGGAGGAAAGAAAGAGAAAGTCCAAGAAAACAGTAGTTGGACAGAGCTATTACGATACTCCAAAAAAGAGGTGAGAAGTTTAAAGAACAAAAGGCAATGTATGAAGCAGCATATGGATGTGCTTGAAACAAGGATGATTATAGGCATAAAAAGTAAATATAGCGAACAGCATTCTTATGGACTAGATTTAGCTATATTCACTTTTCTTTTAATTTTTTTTAATCTTACATCTTCAATGTCTTTGCTTTACATTTTTCTTACTCCTTCTCTGGAGTTTGTAAAAGGTTTGCTCATCCTGAAAGGGAATAGCATGATGGCCTGAACTATAAAATGTCTTTGATCATCATGTTTGTTTCCTATTTATATCTAGATGCCTATTTATAAATATATAAAACACATCTTCAGACTTTATCTAGCTCTTCAAATGCATGCAGACACATTTATATCCTGTTCTTGCATCTCAAAAACACATAGGTCATACATGGGCATCAGGCCCTCATACATTTATTCAATCCTCCTAGTTCCTGCTGTATTTCAAGGCCTAATTATAGTTTCAGGATAGCCTTTTCTCCATATCAGGAACGAAAGATTTCAGGAATGAAAGCTAGACTGAATCTCTGGAGGAATTATTTTGGAGGAGGAGGAAGGTCACTTCCTGCTGAGTCTATATACCTATGTTGGTTTAGAGCATATCTTTTCTCCTGTCTTTGACATCTGTCTTCCAGATCTTTTAAACAGAGATAGATGAAAGAGGGCTCTTCCTCCATATTCAAGCTTATGCATGAGTTACCTCAGATCCCAAGAAGAATAGTTAAATCCCAGCTCAATGCATGATTAGTGGAAGTGCATTGCACGAATTCAATGGGACTTTTCTTCAGAGAAGCTGTGTAGAATAAGGGAGGAAATGCTGTTTGGTCTATTATTTTAGCATTTTGTCCTGCAGGGGTGTTGGTGGTTTCAGGATAATTGGGGAAGATTGAGAATTGAAATTTTAGAAAGGGCAAGAAGGGCCCTATCTTCTACCCAGACTCCTGGTAACAAGTTAGCATTCTTATTCTTTCAACCCAGCATATGAATTCTGCAAAGAAGACTTTGGATGAAGGAACCAGCTATATATTTGCTTTAACAAGTCACGTAGATGGCACAGAAAGCTCATCTTGTTTAGATGTGGAAAAGAGTGCCCTGCCACAATCAGTTGAATTAGGTGTTCTGCTGACTCATAATGAACAGAATGCAAAAACTTGCCATGTTGAAGGCAATTTAATTATTGCTTTTGGGCACGATACTGTATGAGATAAGGCCAGGATGTTGATGATCTGAGGCCTACATTCTAGCCCAGTGTGTTTTACTGTAGCAGTTTAAATTGCTTTGCGGTTTACACTTTAGAAATAAGGGAAGAAGGAAAACGTATCAGTAAAAAGGAGGACAGATCTGGTTTTCCAAATTCAACCCCCCCAGCCACCAGCTATGCTGCGTACAGACACTTTTGTTTTATATTACCTGAAGCTTTCCAGGGCAAGGAGGCATTATTTCTGCCTGTTCTCTCCCCCCCCTATTCTTTGCTTCCTGCTCTCCACACTCATGAATCAAACCATCCACTGTTCGGGGCGGGGTAGGTGGGAGAAGAATGATTGATGGGAAACCAGAAGCCAGCTGGCTACCATCACAAATTGGAAGCAGATTGTTGGGTTTGTGTCATGGCAGGAGAAAGACAAAGTTAGCGAGGACTTGCCCTGACTAAGCTGCTCACATGGACACTTGTCCCCAAGATGCAGCCAACAGCGGTTTCACATCTGGATGCTCCCAACTGTCTCACCACAGACATGACACCTCATCCTAAGGTTCCCTTGGAGGGGACCCAAATCTGTACTGTTTGTTTTTTGTAGCGGAGAGACAGCCAAGCTTAAGCATGACAGTCTGTGTTAGGCCAGGAACAGGCTGAAAACAAACACCGCACCTTTTTCAGCGTTCCAGGGTCCATGATGGGGAACAGAAGAGAATGCTTTCTCTGAAAGAAAGTTTGCAAGCCTCAGAAATGGGGAGCTTCTCTCTGAGGAGTGGGATCCAGGGTTTCTGCAAACAATAACCCTGTTTTCCCTCACTGCTGAAGGAAGCTGCTGAGGCCCCTGGGTGACGTATCTGCTGTGGGCTCCCCAGATGAGAGGCTCCTGTGGTAATTTTGGGTTGTGGTTGAGCTAGGATCTGTCCTAATTGCAGGGTTGGAAAGGCAAGCAGGAGGCTCTGGTGTCACCAAGCGTCCAAGGTCTGGGCAGAGAGCCAGGCCCACCTGTGGTCACACTCCCCACCCCCAGAAAATATCACTGAACACTGGACAAGCAGGAGAAAAAGGAAGGGGTATAAAGCAGGAGCCTCTCTGAGCAAACACACACACTAAGTCGCCCTTGGTGAACATCCACACACAAATATATAACATCCCTTCCATCCTCACTCCCCCTAAAAGAAACAAACTTATAGAACTCAGATAGGACAAATAAATAATCCTTATTTTTTTGAGGATCAGAGTATTTAATTCCACATTGACAGAATGTGGAAAAAACGACAACACTTCAGAATCCACCAATTGGCGATAATCTGGCTCCAAATTTGGACAAATAGAAATAAAGTCACAATTGTTAAATGTTTCATACTCTAAAAGTGCTTTTGAAATTGTTAATCGTTGATACTCTAAGTCAGAGGTCTTCAAACTTGACAGCTTTAAGACTTGTGGACTTCAACTCCCAGAATTTCTCCTCCACTCATGTTAACTCAGGAATTCTGGAAGTTGAAGTCCACAAGACTTAAAGTTGCCAAGTTTGAAGACCCTTGCTCTATTGTTCCACAGGTAACATGTGTGATGATTGAATTAGATTCAAACAGAGACGATGCAATCCTATGCATGCCTATGAAGAAATAAGTTACTTTTCATTATGTGGAATTTATTTCTATATAAGGAGATATCAGCTAAAGACAAGCAACCTGCCTTCCATGCTCCTTATAGTAATCTTGTGCTATTCACAGAACCAATTCCTCAGTTGGTGTCAAATTGAGAGCATTAAGTTCACGAAGTTCAACATTGCTAAAATGAACTTTAAAAGCCATTAAAATGAAACCTTTAAAAAAAACAAAACCCTTTTTTTGTCCTGGCCTCTACCCTTGGCTAATAAAATAAATACCAAGTGTAATCTTCAACAGATTTTCCCCTCACCATGTTATTTGGAGTTGCAACTTAAATTCTCCAGTCACACTAAATTCCTTTTGAATACATGGGAACTATTAGTCATGAATTAACCGAAATCCACACATTTGAATCAGAATAAAGTGCAACTAAATTAATTTGAACCCAACTCAATTGATAAATCTGTAAGCCAGTGGTTCTCAGTCTTTTCTTCACTACCGTCCCCTTTCAAATACCTTTTGTGACCCTCCCCAAAACTTAAGATTTAAATAATAGCATTTCTTCAAGACTTTGTGGACCCTCTATGATGACATTGCGGGCTCCCAGGAATCGACGGAACACCGACTGAGGAACACTGCTATAAACCATAACTTTTCTAAAATTTCTCATATAAATGTAACTAGATCTTGAAGACACTATTAATAGTCCAAACGCTACTGCAGGCAGAACTTCGATAATATTTGGTTGAATGTTTTGTTCTTACCAACTTTAATTTCACTTTGAATGACTAAACATTTATTAATATTTTATTTGGTTTTCTTATGGCCCTTATTTTTCATTCTAAGTATTTTCATATTTTATTCTTGTATTGTAAACTTGATTAGTTATGGGTTGCTTAATTTATATTTACTATTATGAAGGTTCTTGTTGATTGTTTTATAAATTACAGTCCATCTGTACTGATTGGTAGTATATCATTAGAATTCAAATTATTATGTTTTAAATTATTTTGGCACATACCAAATAAATCTTTCTCTCCCTCACACATATATTTCCTTGTTTTGAAAAAGAGACATTATAGTACAGAATAGTAGTCTAAGTCTAAGATATATTTTCAAAACAAAACATGCCCAGATTCCTTAAGAGAATCAAGTGTCTTATGGACATATTTAAGTCTTTTTTTTAAAAGCTGTTTATATGGTCAGAATAATGTGATTTGGTATTAGAGTAGAATTCAGAAAGAAATTATGTGATTCTATCTGGTTGGAACCTTTCTGTCAGTGTATTCACTTTCCAAAAACTGAATAAAATGGGACCAAATTTGATGCAATGGGAGAAGCCCACAAAAGAAATTTGGTTTTTTTAAAAAAAGGGTTACATCCAGTCAGGAGATAGGGAGAAAGAAATCTAGAATATGTTTCCCCAATGCTATGAGAGAGAAAATAGGACAGCAATTCAACTCCCCATCTACCTAAGTCCCTTCCATCTTTGTCAAGTAATTCACATTACAGGTAGTCCTTGATTTACAAACATTCGTTTAGTTATCATTTGAAGTTATGATGATTTATGAAAATAAGTCATGACAAGTTATGATGATTTATGAAAATAAATCATGACAAGTTATGATGATTTATGAAAATAAATCATGACAAGCCAAGTCAATGGGGGAAACTGGATCCACTTAACAACACGATTCACATAACGAATGCAACTAATTTAAAGGTTAAAAAAGGTAAAATTGGGTGCAACTCACTTAATGATCACATTGCTTAGCAATGGAAGTTCTGATCCAGAAGTGGTCTTCAGTAGGTCCTGACCAGTTCTGGAGAACCAGTAGCGGAAATTTTGAGTAGTTCAAAGAACCAGCAAATACCCCCTCTGACTGGAGATTTTACAGTACCCTTCCCCTGCCATGCCCACCAAGCCACACCCACGGAACCAGTAGTAAAAAAACTTGAATCCCACCACTGTTCTGCTTCCAATTGGGGTTTTAAGTCAAGGACTACCTGTAATTGTGCCAATTAAAGGACTTGAAAAAGAATTTTACAAGCAGGGATTTACATTCTTTTCTTTTTTAAGAAAATGATGATTGGAAAATGGTGAACTCTTATTTCCCAGAACTATAGTATTTAATTGTTTTTAAAAACTTTCCATAATTTAACTCCCTCACTTTTGAAAGCAAAAGAAAAGGGTGCATCTCCATCAAAATATAATCTCGTGAGGAGGTGAGATGATGCCTTAGAAAAGAATCAAACATTTAAACGAGGCTTTGGGGTTTTCCAAAATGGCTCCAGGCCTTACTAATCAAATAATATTCCACAAATGCTTTTATTTTCCTTTTCATCACAGATTACTTTTCCAAGAGACTGAAGAAGCATTGGGAATATCTAGGAAGATTACAGAGGGGTTCTTCACCCCTTACAAAGTTCTGTTCTGTGATTGGATAAGCCCCTTCTAAGGACATCTTTATTTACTAACATGCCCTAATTGGCTGCAGAGTTTTTCGCATGGCTACCCCAAAAATAAGGCCTAACTGGAATACGCCCTAGTGTGATTTTTCAGGATGCTTGTAATATAAATCCTGCCCCCAAAATAAGCCCCAGTTAAGATCATCAGCAGATGGACATATTTAGTACCATGTTTCCCTAAAAATAAGACCTAACAGGAAAATAAGCCCCGATGTGTCTTTTTGAGCAAAAATTAATGTAAGAACCAGTCTTATTTTCGGGGAAACACTGTATTATTATTGCTGTTTTTGCACTCACCTCTGTTCACTCTTTTCTGTCTCTGCAATTGGGACCCAGTGTGGTAAAGTGTTAAAGGTTGGCCTGATAGTGGGAAGACCCACTATCTGCCTTCAAAATAAAATGGGGTAATTTTTGGGGTGTCTTTCAGATAGGGACCATACACAATGACAAAGATGCTATTGTTTGCAACTTAGCCTTTGAAGACTTCACTGACCAATGAGGAGGGAGGTGAGAGGAAGAGGAGGTATTATAAAGTGTTAATACCACTTTATAATGCCTTGGTAAAGCCACACGTGGAATACTGTATCTAGTTTTGGTCATCATGATGTAAAAAAAAGTTATTGACGCTCTAGAAAGAGTGCAGAGAAGAATAACAAAGATGATTAGGGGACTGGAGGCTATAAAGAACTGTTGCTGGAACTGGATATGTCTAGTCTTATGAAAAGAAGGACTAGGGGTGAAATAATAGCAGTGTTCCAATATCTCAGGGGCTGCCACAAAGAAGAGGGGATCAAGCTATTCTCCAAAGCACCAGAGGGCAGAACAAGAAGTAACAGGTGGAAACAAGGTGAGAACCAACCTAGAATTAAGGAGAAATTTATTGACAGTTAGACCAATTAATCAGTAGAACAACTTGCCTCCAGAAATTGTGGTTGCTCCAACACTGGAGGTTTTTAAGAATAGATTGGACAACCATTTATCTGAAATGGGAAGAGTTTGCTGTGTGAACAAGGGGTTGGAGTAGAAGACCTCCAGGGTCCCTTCCAACTGTTTTCTATTCTATTCTAATTCTGCATATTCAATGGTGAATGTTTACCAACCACATGCATGTATCTACATTATTATTTTTTAGGTGAGGTACTAACTGAAGATAGTTTATCCAAACTAAGGCAACTTAATGAATGTCTATTCAGAACTTCACAGTCTTTCTGTGAAGCCTGGTGAGATTTCTACCTGCTTCAAAGTTCATTTGGGGCCCTACACTAGATGGAAACCTGGGCCTTCTAGATTTTTATGAACTGCAGCTCCCAAGGACTCCCACAATTAATTATCCTGGACTGAGCTGTTGAAAGCTGTGGTTCAGCAATGTCTCCAGTGCTGACCACTCCCAGGAAGGAGGAGTAAAAATGGTCCCGTCCAACATATTAGCTGCTTTCCCTGCTGACAATGTTCTATATCTGTTCTTGGTGCCTTGGCAGCTTTGCTTTATCTTCCACCTGTTTTCAGTATGATTATTTATTGTCTCTTGGCTCCCAATACAGTAGGTTCTTGGGGTGAGAATAGAAAGGAGGATGCCCTGGCGTCAGGCAGAGCTGAATTTAGTAGAAGGTAATTTTCTCAGCAGGGAATTAGAGGGGGAGGTTTGGACTGAAACTCATGAAAAAGCACCCATCCATCAGCTGCTTTTCTGGTCCCTATTTCAAGCAAGTGTTGACATTGTGGGAATCTCAAGCCCATATACAATAGATGGTACCCTATTTCCCACAAGATAAATATGTCCCAGTTTATATGTGTTCCCTTGGAACAAAATTCTCTGTATGAGCAGAGAATAAGCAGAGAGCAAATAGTCTGGATTCTTGAATGATCATTGCTGCTGCTTTTAAGGTTTGTCATTAAGTAGTATAGACAGTCCTTGATTCAGAATCTCAACTGAGCCCAAAACTTCTGTTGTTAAGCAAGACATTTATTAAATGAGTTTTGCCTCATTTTACAACATTTTCAGCCAAAGTTGTTAAGAGAATCATCACAGCTGTTAACATGGTTGTTAAGTGAAGCTGTTTTCCCCATTGGCTTCACTCGTCAGAAGTCGCAAAAGGGGATCCCATGTTCCCAGGACACTGCAACCGTCATAAATATGAATCAGTTGCCAAGCATCCAGATTTTGACCATGGGGATGCTGCAATGTGTGAAAAATGGCCCTAAGTCCCTTTTTTTCAGTGCCATTGTAGCTTTGAATGGTCACAAAATGAACTATTGTAAGTCGAAGACTACCTGTAACAGCAAAAATAGCAAAATAAAACTGAGGCCATTAACATACAACAAACATTGACCAGCATGGGACCAAAGCCAGATTATCAAAGCTTTCTGGAACTCCAGGAGAGAAATCAAAATTCTAAAGAATCAAAGAGGGTGACATTTCTGACCCAAAGGGGGTCCAAACAGACATCATTACTCCCTCTTGTTGGGATTGAGCAGGTATGTTCTCCCCCAGTCAAAACTAAATAATCCTCCAGTCACGGAAGTAAAGTAAATAGTTACTAAGAAACCTCTTCCCCAACCTTTAGATGTGATGGAACTGTAACTACTAAAGTCTGAGCCATTAGGGACTTTACTAAAAAAAATTGAACTACTACTTCCAGTTTTGAAAGAAATGTAGAAAAAAGAAAAAGAAAAAATAGCAATAAACTATATTAGTGGGCTAATGCCTTCTGAGTCTAGATATCTGTGTTAGATGTGTACAAACATAAATATGCATGGAGACTTAATCAAAGAGATTAACCTAGTATTACAAAAAAGCGGGGTTATCAAAAGATATCCTACAGATTCCCCCGCTCCCCCTTTCTTTTTAATTTCTTAATGTTGCTTTTCAGACTTTACAAACTGTTTATAAACTGTTATCAATTATTATGAGTTTACTATTCTGGTTAATTTGGCTAACTCCCTTCTTTATTTCACTCGAGTACTCTCTGGTTGTGAGACTCAAATGGCTTTTTCTACATTTTTGGGGGATGGGGTGGGGTATTGATTTTAATGCTCAACAGATCTTCCCAATGTTTGAAATCAGAAAGATAAAAGAAAAGACATGTACTACATTGACCTGAAATTCTAAGAATTCTTGTCCTAACGTACCTGAAGAGCGCCAGCTTGGAGAATGTTGACTTATAAAATAGCATGGTGAGCAAATGAACTTTGTTCATGTTTTCTATAAAAGGAGAAGGTGGAGGAGGAGAGTATTCCAAGAAATGAAAATAAGCTGTGACTCCTATTCTTAATTAAGTGATAAAAATATTCTGCTGAGGTCTTTTGATATTTTACACAGCCATCTTTCAGGAAGCAATCTTGCCAGCAACAATTTGGCAGGCTTATGGGAAACCTGACTTCCTATCAACACACAACAGAATAGAAATCTTGAAAGGAAGGATGTGAACAGTTGCATCAGAAGGCAGGCAAAGTAATCCCACTCACCCACACCAAATCTACCCATCAAAAGCCCACACATTTTCTTTCCTGTTTCCCAGACAGTGACCCTCACAAATGGCAAACAATTTGAGCATTGCCTGGCAGCATGAAACCTCCATTTGCTCAGCACAATCTGCTGCTCTGCCTTGGCCACTATGAACTATAGATCGCTTCATCTGTTTTGTTGTCTACACACACTCTAAACCAGGGGTCACCAACCTTTTGGACCTCAGGGACCACTAACTGGTAATGTGGGTGTGGCCTAGTTTGTGGGTGTGGCTTGGTGGTCATGTGACTGGCTGGGCATGGCTTGTATGTAAATATTATAAATATTTATATAAATATTGAATTTTTTATAAAAAAAGAGCAACTTTTACCCAAAATCAGGCAAAGCAGGCAGATTGAGATGCTCACAGAATCATTCAGTGATCTATCTATCTGCCATCGGCTAGCTCAGTCTCTCAAATTTACTTGCCATGAGTTTACACTGAATTTGCTTGCAAGCAAACCTTCAGTCCTAAGGGAGGTTCGTCTGTACTTAAAAGCAGAGCTGAAGATCTAAAGACTAACTAGAAAGCAAGAAATCCAACAATTTTCTGCTTCCTAGCTAATCTAAATCTCCCAACACAGCAGAACAGATGATGGTCGGAAAAAGGAAAAATAGATATTTAGCAGGCAAGTTTACTGGATAAGGAGTGAGAGAGCGGGCAGAGTTCCTGTGGGCCATGTGGGCGGTGCAGCCTTGTGTTTCAGTGCAGTCTGGATTAATTGCTTTGGGGGGGGTGCTCTGAGGGTGAGATTTCTCTGCGGCCCACCAAAATTTTCTCACAGCCCACCAGTGGGCCACGGCCCACAGGTTGGCGACCGCTGCTCTAAACACTCTGCCTCCCATATATTGGGATGGCACTTAGGGTTATAGGTTAATAACATTGGAATAGGTTTTTAACAGGTGTGGGCTGCTGAAGGCTCGCAGGAGCTCAGAAGATCCCCTAGCCCAGGGGTCGCCAACCTTTTGGACCTCAGGGACCACCAAACTCATAATTTTAGATCCCAGGGACCACTAACTGGTTCTGTGGGCATGGCCTAATTTGTGGGTGTGGCTTAGTGCTCATGTGACTGGCTGGGCATGGCTTGTATGTAAATATTATATTTATATCAATATTGAATTTTTTATAAAAAAGAGCAACTTTTACCTAAAATCAGGCAAAGCAGGCAGGCAGATTGAGTAGCTCACAGAATCATTCAGTGATCTATCTATCTGCCATTGGCTAGCTCAGTCTCTCAAATTTGCTTTCTGTGAGTCTGCACTGAATTTGCCTGCAAGCAAACCTTCAGTCCTAAGGGAGGTTCGGCTGTGCTTAGCTAGAAAGCAAGAAATCCAAACATTTCCTGCTTCCTAGCTAATCTAAATCTCCCGACACAGCAGAACAGATGATGGTCGGAAAAAGGAAAAATAGCAACTTAGCAGACAAGTTTGCCAGGTAAGGAGTGAGTGGGCGGGGAGGGTTCCTGCGGGCCATGTGGGCTGAGCAGCCTTGTGTTTCTGTGCAGCTTGGCTTTGGAGGGGTGCTCTGGGGGTGAGATTTCTCTGCAGCCCACCAAAATTTTCTCATGGCCCACCGTTTGCAACCGTTGCCCTAGCCAAGACTCTGCGGGGCTCAGAGAGCCCCCAGTAACTCAGAAAGGCAAGCAGCAAGGGAAAGCTCTTAATAGGCTTAATTGAACTTCTGGGTGTTCAGCTAAGAGCATTTCACACCTCGTAAAAGTGTTGCAAGCTAGATAAACAATCGACTCAGTTCTTGCGTGGGAGAGCCACTGAGAAAATCAGATAACATAGCCACTAGCCTCCCAGGGGATTAATTCCCAAATAATAAGAATCATGTAACTCATCAGAAACTCCACTAAGACTCCAAGATCCTTCTCACAATCACTGCTATTAAGCCTGGTTTCACCCAGTCTTTTATTTAAGTATTAAATGCACAAAATAATAAACAACTTTTTAGGTAATTAGGGCAAAGAAGCGACATTGAGTTGGCCACACCCACCCAGTCACATGCCCACCCAGCCAGTAATTAGGGCAGAGAGCCCCTTACTAAAAAAATTTGAAGCCCATCCCTGAATAGATAAGACCACACTTGGAATATTGCTTCCAACTTCCATCACCATTATATAAAAAAGATGTTGAGACTCTAGAAAGAGTGCATAGAAGATTAAGAAAGATGATTAGGGGACTGGAGGATAAAACATATGAAGAATGGCTGCAGGAATTCGCTGTGTCTCGTTTAATTATCTAAAATGAATGAATGAATAGAGTGATATGACAGCAGAGTTCCAATATCTAAGGGGTTACCACAAAGAAGAGTGGGTCAACCTATTCTCCAAAGCACTTGAAGGCAGGACAAGAAGCAATGGATTGGAAACTAATCAAGGAGAGAACCAACCTAGAACTAAAGAGAAATTTCCTGACAATTAGAATAATTAATCAGTGGAACAACTTGCCTCCAGAAATTATAACCATGAGAATCGAGAAATCTGGAAGAAATCTACATATATTTTGAAGACCCCAACTTAGGAGAAGCAGGACTTGAAACAAAGCAGGAGCTTTTGAGAATCTGCTTCTCTGTAAAGATTTGTTAGTTCTGCACATGTAACAAATCATGTGCGGACAATGCAGACATCTTATGCAGAGGAAAGCAAGAGACATGGTTGTACATTGATCTTAATATCATTTGATGCCTTTGTTAATTTGTCATGGTTTCTTCTTCCAAGTTAACCTGGGATTGGAGATAAAGAGAATCCTAAGAACTGAATCAAAGATCCCTTTCTATATTCCCTTCACACAACTATGGGTCTCAGCATTTCTTTGACAGAGGGAATGGCTGTTAACAAATTAAGTCAATTGTATATATTAATTGAATCTACAGAATGGTACAAAACAAAAAGGTATCCCATATAAATCGTAATAAGAAACATTAAGAGAGATAATTAGACCAAATTGCATGTTGTGTGTAATGGATCTTGCTTCTAGCACATTCAGTATTTATACAAGTTTGATGTTTCTCTTTTGTCTACATCCCACCATTACTAACCCAATACTAACAGCATCATAGCACTTCACCCTAGTATATTAAATCTGTAGGTTTACTATATTTTTAGACTTCAGTTCTGTTTTAGCATGAGTAAGATACATAGAATTAATATCCAAACTCTTTTTAAAAATTCATTTAAACGATTTTAAATATGAGGAAGAGACTTCTGTTCAACATTAATCCTGTGGAGGTTGACATTTGATCTTGAACAAACCTAACAAGACAACTGCAGGCAGAGAAGATGGGAACTGGCTTTTGGCAAGTCTGTGTCTTTTCTTTGTTGTTGTTTGTGGGTGAGAAATTGTGCTGCCCTACCCTTGTAGAAGGTAACCCAGGAAGGGAAAAACACACACATCTTCTTTCAACTCTATTTATGGCTTAGATAAAAGGTTTCAACCCCATAGAATAATGTTTGTGAGTTATATAAAATTGCAGGGTTTTCAAGACATAAATTTGTATCTTTGCATAGTAAGATAGTCATCCAACAATGAATCATATCTTAGCATTCATTTAGATATGAAGACGAAATTAACTATATCATCCATATAAAAATAGAACACAAAAGTAACTAAGGATCTTGTTGCATCTCGAAAAGACTAATGAATGATGATGTCAGCTTTCATAGACTACAATCAACTACATCCGGTGCAAGAAGTAATATCTTCAGGGCTATATTGGAGGTGACGTTATCTCCATAGTAGGCATAAAGATCTCCAAGATGGATCAGGACCATTGCAAAGGAAGGTTTTTCTCCTTCAGAATAGCCCTACATCTCTTTGCAGTATTTTTCAGTGGGCCCTTTTTTGATCATCATTCCTAGAATCATCATTCCTCAGCCCTGTTATTTCTTTCCAATTCTAATGAAGATCATACAAGTTAAGATTTCTAGTCCCATATCATGGTGTCAATCTGGTTTACTTAACTGTACTTGTTTAACATTTCTTTGTTAAAACACACACACACGGTTTTTTTAAAAGAATATGTCTAGTCTGATTTTCAGCTGCTAAGTATATCAATATGTATTCTGAGTATAGCTGTGTAACTCAGGATATATAAATGTCAGTTCATAGTCAATTCTAAGCTTTCTAAAGAATAATTGCTTATTAAGTTGCTGCAATTTTTTTTGCTGCAAATTGATCAGCATGGTTGCCCAACGAAAATCTTAAAACATGGTTATGTTTACATATCTGAAATTATTTCATAGAATAGAATAGAATAGAATTCTTTATTGGCCAAGTGTGATTGGACATACAAGGAATTTGTCTTGGTGCATATGCTCTCAGTGTATATAAAAAGAAAAGATACATTAGTCAAGAATCATAAGGTACAACACTTAATGATAGTCATAGGGTACAAGTAAGCATTCAAACCATACTAGGAAACAATCAGTATAAATCGTAAGGATACAAGCAACAAAGTTACAGTCATACTGTCACAAGTGGGAGGGGGTGGGTGATAGGAATGATGAGAAGATTAATAGTAATGCAAACTTAGTAAATAGTTTGACAGTGTTGAGGGAATCATTTGTGTAAGCAGAGAGATGGCATTCAGGAAAAAACTGTTCTTGTGTTCATAATAAAAAAAAAGAGCAAGGATTCACAGATTGACCTCTGGGACATGAAACTAAGAATTTCCCATCCTCAAAAGTCAAAAAGTCAAAACTGTTTACAAGGGTTTTGTTACATCTTTTGCATGTTGGTTCTTGATTCTTTCAACCTATAGCAAACTGAGTGAGTGAGTCTCTGATGCTTCTTTCAAGCTTTGCTGGGAAAGTCTTAACAGAATTTGCTGTAGTAACACTTTATTAGTTTTTTTGACTCTTCATGTCAAAGCTGCAGGATTTGCAGGTGAGTTGTGTTCATAAAAAACCTTAAGATTTTTTGGGAAGTACTTAAGAAAAGGAAGAGCTTAAAAAAACCTTGATTTGAAGATAATTTCTTCAGTGCAAGAACTCACAGGGAGGTCTGAACAGTTATTTTTCTGCAAAATATTTAGCAAGATTTGGAGGTAGGGAACTAAATAACGCAACTAAATAACATTCTGCAAAGAAACAGATGAGTTTGAATAAAACTAGTGGGTTTCTCATGTCAAAATGTTCAAAGTTTGAAGCTACTACAGCAGGATTTTAACAAACATCTTTCATCAGAATATCTGAGCCACTGACCAGATTTATTGCTTTGCACTGCTTTAGATGCTATTTGAATTCTATCCTAATACACATACCCTCGCAGCTGTTATTTGTTTTAGGAAAGTTCTATATGGCCGGTCTATATGTGCCCATGTTACCTGCCACAACTCTCTGCAGCTCACAACATAAGAGAAACCCAAGAAGAACCATAAAACCAGCTTTTAAAAAATCCACCACGCTGAGATATTTGATCACAATGTCCGTAATTCCAGATCTAGTATGTTATCTGGGTATTATAATAGTTTTCACATTATTCTACAAGAAACTTGATGTACAGCAAATAGAGGAATAAACATTACCATCTGTGTGCAATTTTGACATGTTTCCTATAACTGGGACTGATTTCAACTGGGAAATTGAATTTGAAAACTAATTGAATTTGGGAATTTGAAAACTAATACATTTGGAAGACACCCAGCCAAAAGGGAATCCTCCTTGATGAAAGCAAATTGATGATACAGCTTGCTTCATCAGAACTGAGGAATATTTTAACTTTAAGAAGACCTCAGGTAGATGGCTTAATTTCAGAAATTGATATCTAATTTTGCCAAACTCTAAGGTGATCTGATTAATGAATAATGCCTACAAATAGGAGAACTCCTACCCAGACTCTGTTAAAATGATAAAAAGCTTGAATCTATTCTAGCATAATATTCAGAGATTTACTATTAACAACTAGTACTCATGGGATGGGTCAGTACACTTGCAACACTAGCCAATTATATATATAGTGCCTATAAAAGAAGCCTTGACAGCCATCCAAAATAAATACAACCCCCCCAAGCACATCCTAGATCTGACCAACCACTGCCTATCCAATACATACTTCACCTACAATGGACAAAAATACAAACAAATAGAAGGAGCACCCATGGGATCACCCCTCTCACCTGTCATCGCAAACCTTTACATGGAACACTTTGAAACACAAGCTCTAGAAAAATATGATCACAAACCCAAACTCTGGCTCAGATATGTAGATGACACCTTCATAATCTGGACACATGGGAAAGAAAAACTGAACAACTTCCTTACACACCTCAACAGCCTACACCCCAAAATACAATTCACCATGGAAACAGAAGCTAACAATCAACTTCCCTTCCTAGATGTCTTAGTATACAAAAAATCCAATGGCTCCCTAGAACACACCATCTACCAGAAGAAAACACATACAAACTGCTATCTACACGCACTCTCACACCACCACCCAGCACAGATCAATTCCGTAGCTGAGACACTCATCTCCAGAACAAAATGCTTAGCCGATGAACAACACCTAAAAACCGAACTACACACTCTCACTAACGTACTAACAGCAAATGGATTCCAAAGAAGAAAGATTACTCACCTAATCCAAAAAGAAACCCCAACCAAAATCCAAGACAGAGAACAAGGAAATGGCAAAGCCCTCCTCCCATATATAAAAGGCACTACAGACAAAATCAGCAAGATCCTCCAAAAACACAACATTAAAACAGCATTCTGCACAAACGGAAAAATATCCACCATCCTAAGAAACCCTAAAGACAAAATTGAGTTAGAAAACCAAGGAGTATACGAAATCCCGTGCACCTCCTGCCCCACCACATACATTGAACAAACTAACAGAAGGATAAGTGCACGCATTGAAGAACACAAGAACTCAATCAAAAAAGAAGAACCGACCTCTTCCCTGGTCCAACACCTCAAAGCCACAGGACACAAGATTGACTTTAAAAATACCAGAACTATCGCCAAAACTGAACACTTCAACAACAGAATAATCAGAGAAGCCATAGAGATAGAAAAACGCCCACACAGCATGAATAAACGAGATGACACCTCCCACCTACCAGCCATTTGGAAACCCGCCCTCATTAACAAAAGAGTACCTAACATAAAGGACACCAGACCCACACCCACGAGGGCCACACAAGAAACTACCACCACACTTCCACACAAAAAGCAGACTCACACCCACACAGAAGATGAAACACGACCACGGACCAGAAGCCGTACCACAGCTGCATCACTACCTGCTTCAAACCCCCCCCAACCCATACATGAAGGGAACTGATGCCCACCATGAAGATGTGGCACGACCACGAACGCGAAGCCAAACAATAAGATCACAGCTCACCAGCTCAAATCCCCCAGCAACTGAGACTAACCGGAGTACAACCAAACCCCCACCAGAACAGAACACACCCCCAGCCAATCAAAACACAGCCAACCCCCCAACCAATCAGAACACAGCCAAACCCCCAACCAATGAGAACACACCCCCACCCAATCAGAACACAGCCAAGCCCCCACCCAATCAAGTCACACCCCCACTAGTAGTTAAAAGGAAGAAGCAGCTACAAGCTCACATCACTCTGAGAAGCACAAGGCCGAAGACACAAGCCTGAAGATGATGAATGAGACTTCATCGAAACGTCGCCTAGATATTTCCAACTCTACGCGGGAGAAAACCCGAAGAACCAAAGATCCATATATATATATATATATATATATATATATATATATATATATATATATATTTCATCGAAACGTCACCTAGATACTTCCAATTTTACGTGGGAGAAAACCCGAATTACCAACGAAGAAACAGCTGCAAGCTCACATTACTACGAGAAGCACAAAGCCGAAGACACAAGCCTGAAGATGTTGAATGAGACTTCATCGAAACATCACTTAGATACTTCCAATTTTACGTGGGAGAAAACCCAAAGAACCAAAGATCTACATACAAATACCTGCGAAATATATATATGTGTGTGTGTGTGTATCTTTGGTTCTTCGGGTTTTCTCCCATGTAGCATTGGAAGTATCTAGGTGACATTTCGATGAAGTCTCATTCATCATCTTCAGGCTTGTGTATTCGGCCTTGTGCTTCTCAGAGCAATGTGAGCTTGCAGCTGCTTTTTCCTTTTAACTGCTACTGGGGGTGTGACTTGATTGGGTGGGGGCTTGGCTGTGTTCTGAACACAAGCCCATTTCTGATTGTTCTGAGTGTTCTGATTGGCTGGGTGTGTGTTCTGTTCCGGTGGGGGTTTGGTTGTACTCAGGTTAGTCTTAGTTGCTGGGGGATTTGAGCTGTTGAGCTTTGATCCTGCTGTTTGGCTTCGCGTTCGTGGTCATGCCACATCTTCATGATGGGCGTCAATTCCCTTCATGTATGGGTTGGGGGGGTTTGAAGCACCCACGAGGGCCACACAAGAAACTACCACCATACTTCCACGTAGAAAGCAGACTCACACCCACACAGAAGACGAAACACGACCACGAACCAGAAGCCGTACCACAGCTGCATCACTACCTGCTTCAATATATAACTAGCTATCAAATATATATAGTATAATACAAGCAAGTAGTGACACTTTTACTAGTTAGGTTTTCTTCTTTCTGCCTCTAAATATGTTGATCCAAAGATACACACAGTAGTAGCTCTGAACTAATCTGTCCAATTCTACTAAGACACTACACTTCATAAACTTTTTTTTATAACTAATGGTACTTATTTTATTTTATTTTATTTTATTTTATTTTATGAAGAATCAGTTTCTGCCGGTGATTTAGCAGTAACTGCTAAATTGTCAGAAATGGGCTTATCCCTAACAAAGGAATGGAATCAAGATCATATATAGTGACAGTACCATTTTATATAATGCCTTAGTAAAACCACACTTGAATTATTGCATTCAATTTCAGTTGCACAATATATTAAAAAAAACTAGCAAGAGTGCAGAGAAGAGCAACAAAGTTGATTAGAAAACTGGATACTAAAACATGTAAAGACTTGATAATAGTGTTCCAATATGTAAGGGGCTGCCACCAAGAAGAAGGGGGGGCAACTGTTTCCTCAAAGCACCTGAAGGCAGGACAAGAGGTGATGGATGGAAACTAATCAAGATGAGAAGCAACTTAGAACTAAGGAGAAATTTCCTGACAATTAGAACAATTAATCAGTGGAACAACTTGCCTCCAGGAGCTGTGGATGCTCCAATACTGGAGATTTTTAAGAAGAAATTGGACAACCATTGATCTGAAATGGCATAGAGTATACTGTGAAGAGGCAAGGCTGGTTGGAAGGGGCCAGCCAGGGATGGGATTTATGGGTTTGCCGAACTGTGAAGACTCTTAGCTAGAGGATCGCCCAAACCCATGTGAGCCCATAGCAGCCCAACGCTGGTTTCCTGCCTGAGCAGGGGGTTAGACTAGAAGACCTTCGAGGTCTCTTCCAACTCTGTTAGTCTGTTATATACCTCCTGTGCCTTTTAATAGGAGGTTGGTCTGCAGAAATCAGCAGATCCTTTAATGGTGATTTTAAAAAGTTCATGCCGCAGTAGTAGCATAAGTCATAGGAACAGGACCAGCGCAAGAAAATGCTTACGAGAAATCCTGAACTCTATGATACAAAAGAAGAAGAAGAAGAAGAAGAAGAAGAAGAAGAAGAAGAAGAAGAAGAAGAAGAAGAAGAAGAAGAAGAAGAAGAAGAAGAAGAAGAAGAAGAAGAAGAAGAAGAAGAAGAAGAAGAAGAAGAAGAAGAAGAAGAAGGAAGTAGAAGGTGAACGAGGGAGATGCAGCATTCCTTGAGTGGATGCTTTGTGAAAGATATTTGTGTACATGGCTAATTGAATGTGGCTCCTTTAAGAAGCAAGGAGAGGCTGCTCTGTGGTTCTGAAACAGTGAGTGGACCTGTAATTTGGAGAGCCTTTGGCTGTCCCCTGAACCTAGAGCAGGGTGCATGAAAAGGGTAATATAATGGCCATGAAGCTTTTGTTGTCCGTGGGCAGAGCCTCTTTAAAAAAAATAACCTGTGAGAAGCAATCGCAAGCTATATTTACCCCTATGATTCAGAACCCCTATGCCCTGCCTGGAATTTGTGACATTACAGAGAACAACAGAGTACCCAACAATAGAAGGAGCCATTGACCAGGGCATGGAGAAGGCCATCAGGATATCAACAGAGAAGCCAGGAGCTTCTTCTTTGCACTGGAATGGAAGGGAGGAAGGTTGATTAAAGGGAGGGGCGGGGCGGGGAGATTAAATAAATGGTTAAATCAGAGACAAACTTGGCCACTTTAAGACTTGTAGGCTTCAACTCCCAGAATTCTCCAGCCAGCCAGCAAGAATTCTGGGACTTGAAGCCCACAAGTGTTAAAGAGGCCAAGTTTGGAGAGCCCTGGGTTAAATAATGATCTAGTAAGCACTAATGAGCATCTGGGATGATGATGCTTATTAATAAGTACCTGATCTAACCCAGTGGTGTCAGCTTCCATTTCTAATTGTTCTTTAAGGCCTCACATAGGATTTAGACACCAAGAAGCGTCTTTCTTTCTTTCTTTTTACATTGTGGAGGATAGGAATCAAACCAGAAAACATCTGCATCCAAAACTGTGCAGTTTTGGGGCAAAGCAAGAAATCCAACAAGTCTCCCCATTCCAGCAAATTGATTTCCATTTTTGAAGTCAGTTATACTTGCCTAGAAAAACTATTTAAAAAAAAACACACAAAAGTTAAGTTTCTTCAATGTAGCTTTTTGAAATCCCTGACATTGTGATATCAATAGATCTGACCCAGGACAGGTTTAGGACAGCAGCTGAGTGAGACCCATCCTTGGTGAGCAACATTTAAGGCAGATGGCTACAGCAGTGGTTTTTCTGGTTTCCACTGCTTAGTTTGAAGCTGCCTCCGTTAGTTAATGATCCAGGGATCAATTCCCAGCACCGACTGTTTGTTTAAAAAAGATTTCAGGGGGCTGAGCTGGGAAAGATCTTTATCTGAGAATCAAAATAAAAGTTAGCTTTGAAAGGAAGATGACTGTGTTACAGAAGATTGATTATAAAACATTTTACAATACAGAGAAAAGACTATTCTTCAGAGCACCTGAAGGCAGGACATGAAGCAATGGATGGAAACTAATGAAAGGGAGAAGCAATCTGGAACCAAGGAGAAATTTCCTGACAGCTGGAACAATTAATCAATGGGAACAATTTGCCTCCAGCAGTTGCAAATGCTCCAACACTGGAAGTTTTTAAGAAGATAAGTGTCTTATC
This sequence comes from Bungarus multicinctus, assembly GCA_023653725.1. Lineage (NCBI taxonomy): Eukaryota > Metazoa > Chordata > Lepidosauria > Squamata > Elapidae > Bungarus > Bungarus multicinctus. Next base: position 143,666,133 of record CM042834.1, read on the forward strand.
CTTAGCTTTAAAACAATGGCACAATTTCTTTTCACCTTTACTAATTCAGATGGAAAACTTCCTTTTCTTAGAGGAATATAAGGCTAACAGATCTATATTGCAAAGATCTGTGTAATATCCCTAGTGGGTGAAGAGATTTAGAAAAATGCTCCCTGAAATCTAATAGCCCTAGAATGTTACTTCTAATCCACCGAGTAATTAAAATTTTCTGTTCAACTTCCAGCATGATAAAACCATTAAACTCTTCTAAAAACATTAAGACAAGAAAACCATGTAATACAGTATAACCGTCATTGACCAAGTTCATCCTTAGTACAAACCATAAATGATAGTTTACAAAACCATAAGAGCTGGACTGGTTCGATAGCATGTTAAGCTACAATCAAGCATGGGGAACTTGCCATAGTCAGTAATTACACATGCTTAGACTGTGGTCTGTAATCCAGAACACCGAACCTGAAAATTACAAAGAGGAGGATAGTCTTCACACTGTACCCATGGAGACAAATGGTATCTTTTCCTGATAGCAGATAATTCTGCTGCATGGACAGGTACCGTCGTTCTTGACTTACAACCATTCCTTTAGCAACCGAAATTACAATGGCATTGAAAACAGTGACTTAGGACAGGTCCTTGCACTTACAACTGCCGCAATATTCCCATGGTCATGTGATCAGAATTTGGAGGCTTGGCAACTTGCATGTATTTACAACCATTGTAGCATCTCAGAATCACGTGATTGCCCTTTGTAACCTTCCCAGGTGGTTTCCAACAAGCACAGTCAATGGAGAAAGCTGGATTCAGTTAATGGCCATGTAATTCATTTAACAACTGTCTGCAGTTAACTATGGAAAGTTAACTGCAGTTAAGTGTCTGCACTTAACTATGGGAAAAAGGTAATAAAACTGGGCATGTTTCACTTAACAACATCGTGTTTAACAATTGAAGTCCTGGTCCCAGTTGTCCCTACCTCTAGAGTTCTGTGAATTCATGTTACTTTTCCAGGAAAAATATTAACTGGAGGTAAAGTCAGAAAAGTAAGCAATTGAGTGTAGTGTTTGATCTTACAGAAGGCTTTACATGAATTTCCCAGCTCTCCGTGACAGATGGCAGCTCCCTCCCTGGTGCATGTGGCTCAGGTCAGGACATTGTCATTCCTTGAGGGTCTACAGTGGGCTAAGACTGCGAGCCAAAAATATCTGATTTTCTTTTTCAATGAAGCCATTCCGGACTTTTCTAAGTTCTCCCCTCTTTGGTGGTCAAAGGGTGCCCTGGGTTTATGACCAAGAAGCTTGGGCTTCTGGTTTTTTTTTTTTTTTTTGGTGAACTCTTCACAGACCTCCTGTTCACTGGGATAATGACAGGGTCACTGCTGGAAGGGGGAGGCCTGGCTGGTTTTAAATAATGTGCAAAATTGGCTGAGCTCTCAGTGTGGTTTGCTGTCTTTCCATGGGGGACTCCTTCCTGCTGGGACCCCCAGACAAGGAAGATGATTCAGCTGTGGTGGCTGTCCCTGGTGAGAAGTTGTTCACATCCCTTTACTCGATGATTCAGCCAGCAGAGCCCCATAACCATATTCCTCCCCCTTTTTCACCCCTCCCTTCCCTGGCCCTGGATATTTGTGCACCTGAAGCAATGAAGTCACACTTGCTTCTCTGGAGAGAACAGGGGAGAGGTGGAGGAAGGGGGATACCGCCCTCTCCTGGAGGAAAACGGAAGCCCAGATATATCCGAAAGATGCATCTTTTATTCAACATTTTCTACTTTTAGCCAAAAGCCAGGGATGAGGTTTTGTTTCAATGAGAAACATTGAGGTAATGAAATACCTGATGCTTCTGCCTTCCAATCATGTATGAATTTCAGTTTGGCCATTAGAGTATGTATTAATAGGAGAGGATGTGATTCTATTTTAAATTTTTTGAGTGAAAGCTAGGGCCTCCATCCTCAGATTGTTTCTTCATGCTACTTTTCACTTCAGTTTGCTTCTATTTCAATAAAGCAATTATGGTTCCCCCCCAAAAAGAAATGAATAAGTTCTGTCCCCTTTAAAAATAAGAAACTTAACCAGAATAGAAACTTGGGTTTACTGATGAGTTGTATGTAAAATGACATATAACCCACAGCAAGGTGATGCATATTGTCACAGCAACAATCCCTCTATCATACCACCAGGGCCATCAAAGAGATGCAAGTTATTTTCAGATAAGGAAGAAATCTTCAGCTTTATTTTGTTGGCTTGACTATTCATTTGTTTTGTTACACAAATGAACATGCAATCTTATTCACCAGAGTCTTCCTCATTCATTATATTGTATTGCTTCTTTTGAACGTTTGGAGCTGTTGGTTTTGGTTTTTCTTCTGTCCCATTCTGAAACTGCTCCATGCTCACTTTCTACAGTATTAGCAGTTTAAATACAAGATTATACTTCTGAGGGAGGACTTTCCTACCTTGTGGTCTGTTGTAAGATCAAGGTGGCATTTTAAAATACTTTTAAATTCAATACTGCTACCCTTCAAAAAGATCTTGACTATGTATCAGAATGGTCAAACAAATGGCAACTTCAAATCTCAACAAATAAATGCTCTGTCCTACATATTGGCAAAAAAAATCAGAAAATAAAATACAGGCTGAATAGTCAAGACCTTGTTGATAATCCAAACTCTGTCAAGGATCTTGGAGTACTCATCTCTAATGATCTAAGTGCTAGAGCCCACTGTAACTACATAGCCAAAAAGGCATTAAGAGTTGTTAACCTAGTCTTACGTAGCTTTTTCTCTGGTAATATCACACTACTAACTAGAGCATACAAAACATTTGCTAGACCAATACTCGAATACAGCTCATCAGTCTGGAATCCACATTATGTATCTGATATTAACACAGTTGAGAAAGTCCAGAAATATTTCACAAGAAGAGTTCTCCGCTCCTCTACTCGTTGCAGAATACCTTATGCCACCAGACTTGAAATTCTAGACCTAGAAAACCTAGAACTACGCTGCCTTCGGTCCGATCTAAGTATAGTATATTAAATCATACATTGTAATGTCCTACCTGTCAATGAATACTTCAGCTTCAACCATAATAACACAAGAGCAAACAATAGATAAAAACTCAAGGTCAATCGCACCAAACTTGATTGCAGGAAATACGACTTCAGCAACAGAGTGGTCAATGTCTGGAATACTCTACCTGACTCTTTGCTTTCTTCCCCAAACCCCAAAAACTTTAACCTTAGACTTTCTACTACTGACCTCACCCCTTTCCTAATAGGTCTGTAGGGGGTGTGCATAAGCGCACTAATGTGCCTACTGTCCCTGTCCTATTGTTTCTTTTATTTTTCTTATACGTATCCATGTATTCATAACTATGTTTTTACTTATACCTATTATCTTGTAAGCAATTGACAAACCAAATAAAATAAATAAATAAATAAAATTGTTCTCTTGGCAGTTCTTGGATCTCTTTGTTTCCCTCCTTTGTGTGGGTGTGGGTGTTTCCTGACCACAGCCCACAGAATACTATTTTCCTTGCCTTTCTATTATACACCTCTCAGAAAGACTGCCTGTGCTGCAGTTGCTAATTGAAGCAAGTTAGTGCCTTTGCTTCTAGAAAGGATATCTAGGAAAGCCTCAGATGGGATCCAGCAGATTTTTTTCTTTCATCCCAGTGCACCTAGATCAGTGTTTCCCAAACTAGGCAAGTTCGAGATATGGTGGATTTCAAGTGCCAGAGTTCCCCAGGGACTGTGGTCTTTACCAAGAATTCTGAGCCTTTACCAAGAATTCATCCCAAAGCTGCCCAGGTGGAGAAACATTCCTCTAAGACAGAAATGAGGAACTATGACCCTTTTATGACTTGTGGGCTTGAAGTCCACAAGTCATAAAAGGGTCATAAATTCCCCATGCCTCAGAGAAGCAGCATGCCAAGAAGGAGAGTAAGAGAATCCTCTCCAATTGTAGCTTATGATTGCGCCAGAATGATTATGATTGGAGGCCTATGATTGTGCCAGAATGTGTCTCATGTGCAAAAAACATGTTATACAAACTCCACCAAAATGAAGGAAAGTTGCACAATGTACTTTCCTAATACAGTAGCCAACGTATAGTAGAAGGAATTTCAACGTATAGTAGAAGGAATTTCAGTTTTCTTCTCTGGTATAAAACATTTCACAGTCACCTTGTGGTGCAATCCATGTTGATTAAGGGTTAGCAGAAGGGAAAGCTTTCGTTTCAATGGAACCCTTCTTGCCAGCGCTAACCACAGGTGTGGGGACTTGATCCAAATTGGGTTTATACCTGGAAATAAAGGATTAAAATCTTTCCTCCTATACAGAACCTGAATCCTGTCTACCCTAGCAATTTGTATCATATACAATCTCATATATGAGATTAACTAATTCAACTAATTCAAAGTGAATGATTTAAGACAACATAATCCTTTAGTTCACTTGCTACATAGTTTCCATTAATGGGCCTACTGTCCCTGTCCTATTGTTTCTTTTTATTTTTCTTATATGTATCCATTTCATGTATTCATAACTATGTTTATACTTATACCTGTTACCTTATAAATCGCTTGGCAAAATAAAATAAAATAAATTTAGTTGGCACCGGGAAGCATTTTCGCTCGCACAGTGCCATGCGCTTCCATCAGCCATCCTGTATAGCAAGAATAAAAGGATACCATTGTCGGAAAAACTCTGTTCCTGTGGCTCAGGAGAGGTGGAGACTGTGGGTCATATGCTCCTTAGATGTTTCTTTTACACAGAGATTAGGAAAAAACATATTCTGCCAATAACTGCTAGATATCCTGGCTGCTCTGAAACTATCTATCTTCAGTGGCTGCTTAAGGATGAGCAGTCCATAACTACAGCACAGATGGCCAGATTCTGCGCAGCAGAATTGGGGATTCGTCACAAACGTGTTTTCTTCACCATAGTTATGTTACATAACAAATGTGGCAAACCTTTGCACTGCTTAGTTTTTTCCCTTTTAATGTTGGACCTACAACGGGCCACACAGTTTATGGACTAGAATTTTAATATAGTTAGACCATGGATTTTATTATAGATTTTAGTTGGTATTTATTTTTTTTGTACTAGAATTTTTAATTGTATATCTACCAAGTGTTTTTATTTGTTCTAGTCTCTGGAAATTAAAAAAAAATTATTGGCAAAATCTGGCTTTTATTTGCTATTCAAATTTGTATGCCTTCCAATGATGGGAGATATAAAGTTTGTCCTCATTACTGCTATATGGGCGGAACAATAGTTAGATGACAATATAAGTTTCTTTAAATGATTAACTGGGAAATGACCATAGACTTGAGTAAGGTCCATTGCATTCAGATAAATACATTTTGATCCATATCGTTCTGCTGTCAAATGGGTAGTGATAAAATTTTTAGCATAACCTCTTCTCAGAAAGAAGAGTTTTATATGTGTGTGTGTGTGTATTCCAAATATAGTGGCAAATGTACCATTTTCTTCAATAAAAATGTTCTTATTAATATAGAGAGTATCGTCAATATAAACCTGGTAGGAATTTTAGGCCAGAATAGCTGGGAGACAAGAGTTTCAATACTGCTTTGTTGGATGTTTTGAAATGATGATGATGATGATGATGGAAGAAGGATAGGGATTGGATCTAGCCCCAAAAATAAAATTTTAGGAGCCCCAAAAATCAAATTGCCACATTTTCCAACCCTCCTTATACTCTCTCTATATTATATAGGTAGTCCTCGACTTACGACCACAACTGAGCCCAAAATTTCTATTCTTAAGTTGAGGCATTTGTTAAGTGAATTTCCCCCCATTTTATGACCTTTCTTGCCTCTGTTGTTAAATGAATCACTGCAGTTGATAAGTTAGTAACCCGATTGTTAAGGGAATTTGTATTCTGTCTTCTGCACAGTGGTGGATTTGTAGCTGTGCAGATGCAGATAGATAAATTCAACAAGACGCCCATAACAAAGTACTACATTTATTGGTTCATCAGGTATCCTCATAACTCACATTTGTGATGAAGTTCTTCTTTAATGACCAATCCTTTGTATATCTGCCTTGTAAGTAAAAGATGGTTATCTCCTAACCCATCTCATAGCGATAAAAAGCAGCTGAACGTGAGTTCAGGCAAAGTGAGGGAAACTCCCCCAACCCATTGAGGGTCAATTTAGTGACCAATCAGGATTACAGATGTGGCCATGTGACATGAACTACATTTCCTAGGATACCTTTAACTACATTTACCATTATGCATTCCCTTAAGGGGACAGCTCATAATTCCTAAGTAATTATCCACTTCCATAGACTGGCTGGGACAGCACAATTTGGCTTCCCTAAAGAGGATGACATGATTCTGGGAAATCCCAAACACCATAAATATGAGTCAGGTGCCAAGCATCTGAATTTTGGTCACATGATGAGGGGGATGCTGGAAAGGTTGTAACTGTAAAAACAAGATCGTAAGTTACCTTTTTCAGTGCTTTGAACTAAATACCTGAGTACTGAGTTAGCTGACATTAGAAGCTGATAGGATGAATTGGCACCAGGCTATTGTTTTTGTTTTGTCACTAAGTAAACCACCATCTTAGATAACTATTACAAGACTACTTCTTTGGTTTTTGAATCATTGCAGACTGACGATCCTCCATTCTGAATCTGTGCAGATTTACTATCACTTAAGCCAGGGGTGTCAATCTCACATTGTCACAGTGGCGTCACACGTGACATATCAGGACTTTTCCTCCCTTCGCTAAACTGGGTGAGGGCATGGCCAGCACGTGACGCATCCAGCCCACGGGCCGGGAGTTTGATAGCCCTGACTTAAGCAGAAAGATTGTAAGGCTATAATTCTGGTCATTCAAACCTAATGGGTGGGGGGAGTCTTTCCTTTCCATTTGGGATTCTCCTCATTCCTGGGGATTAATCTGAGAGAACATCAGAATATCCAGAGTGGTTTAGGTCATGTACCCAGATAAAAACTTTGGAAAATAATCACTTGTCTGAGATGGGGGGCTATAAAATTGAAAATAATAAAATGAAATAAAATAATTAAATTAAAATAATAACATAAGTAATAAAATATATTAAAATAAAATACAATACAATAAAAAATAACAATAAAATAAATAATGTAATGTAATAATACAATACAATATCTAATAAATAGCATAGCATAGTATAGCATAGCATAGCTTCCAGTAGTATTTGTGTGAACAAAAAGCTTTCGACATACACTTTTCACAGCCTTTTCTCATCTTCCCAAGCTACTATGCAGCACACACTTTCCCAAATTCACAGCAGGTACCAACTGTGAATTCTGGGAGTTGTAACCTGACAACTTATGAGGACATCAGCTTATCTTTTGATGTGGGTACCAATCCAAGTATTGCACTGCAGGCAGAAAAATAAACACTGAAGAAAGAGTGCCATCCAGTGGTTAACCTCCAAAAATGCAAATTACAGAATTTACTGCCTGTTACACATTGTGAGACCTTGCTATTGATTGCTATGGAAGGGAAAATGTAACATTTTTATGAAGGCAGGTATTCTATGTTCCATTCCATGCACAATATTTTTTATATTGTGAATATATATATTCACATTTTGGTAGAAATAGCAATAATATTAATAATATTTGTTGCATTAGTCAAACTTATGTAATCCTACATGTTTGTTTTAAAGTAGTTATTCAATATTTCAGTGTTCCATTTTAGTGCCAATTTGAGCATACATAGTAATACCATCTTTCAATCTCTAATCTTTCCATCTAGTTATTATTTTTATTCTATTATATAAAAATATGTATGCTAATATGCCCCCTATTTGTTATTTCTACCTCTATTCTAGCTTCTAGTCAAACCACCAGTACTAATATTAGTGTTAATACTAACACTAATGAAGATATAGTTCTTCATTAGTTATTCAATGTGCCATTCTACTGCCAATCATCATATTATTTAAACATACATAATAATACCACCTTTCAACCTCTAGTCTTTCCATCTAACTATTGCTTTATACAAAAGTATGTATTGTTATTTCTACCTCTATTCTAGTTTTTAATCAGGCATACACACACTCTCTCTCTCTCTCTCTCTCTCTCTCTCACACACACACACACACACATATAAATATCCTTTCTATCCATCATGTCTTGTTCATTTTAATACTTCAATTCTAATTCGTTTTTTAACTTGCCTCCCATATTCCTCTCTTGCATCTTTGTCTCTATCTATATCTGTGTCTTCACCATTCAGTAAATATTTCTCCCATCTCTATCCTCCTATGCTGCCAGGCCTCCAGAGTGTCTACCTAAGTCTTTTCCTCCATTCTTTCTGTTGTAGTCTCTCTTTCCTGGACTTTTTGATCTTCATTCATTATCAGTTGTAGGGTATTTTTTATTTTCCCATTTATGGCTTGCAATAGGTCCTTTATCTCCTTGTGATTCTTTGTCATAGTATCCTTAATGCTTTGGAACATCAATGGCATTTCTTTTGAAATTTCACTCATTTCCCCTTGGTGGAGTATCTTCTCTTATTTTAGTAAGTCCCACTCTTACTCAATAGTTCAAAAACATTATATTCAAGCCTAATGTTGCTCCTCAGAAAGTACAGTATTCATAGTTCTTTACATCCCAGGATTAGTTCCATTAGGTAATCCAGGAAGCTTTCAAAAAGTCAAAAGTCACTTTATTTTACTTAAGAGTCTTCCTTATTCTCACAATTGAGTCTCCAGTAATCATAAAGTAGATAATTATAGAATAGTAGGTATCACCTCAGTCCTCCAGATGAATGTTGTTTATTTCACTTATCAGAAATTTTCCCAGGCTTGTAAGGTTATGATATATTTTGCATTCATCAGTAGGTGGTGCCCTCAGCTTAAGCTTCAGCATTGTTTCAAATCTGATAAGTTATTTAATCCAATTTTAATTCAATTTATGGAAGCAGAGTCAGTTATTCAAGTAGATAAAATGCCTTTCCAAAACAATGCCTATCCAGTTTGAAAGTTCAATTTTCAATGTTTAAAAAGTTTTTAACTTTTCTCCCCTTGGTTCCTTTCTTTTGGGTCTAAGATTTTTCTCTGTATAATTATTTGCTGCTTTAACAAATAGTTCCAAGAGTCTCTTTTCCTGGATTTTCTTTTTGTTTCTCTTTTAGGGTTAGGTTCTAAATAAAAAAGGAATCTTCAATCACTGTTCATTTACACTGCTCCTACAATTTCTTTGTTGTCTTAGCTGTTGCAGCTTCATGGCAGCCATAATGCCTGCCTCTTCTCCTTGTCATGGATGAGAGGGAAGAAGCCCTGAGTTGAGTGGAAAAGTTGCAATTCTCCATGACCTATAGGGAATTCATGGAGACCTAACCCTACTGCTAGATCGATTTGCCCCCAATGGGATTTTACTTTACTTTACTTTACTTTATTTAGGTTTTATATACCGCCCTTCTCCCGAAGGACTCAGGGCGGTGAACAGCCAACTAAAATACATGTATACAAATATAAATAGTTAAAAAAGAATTAAACCCTAGGCTGTCCCTATAAAAATCTAAAAACCCCAATTAAAATAAATTAAAACTTTGTACACCCATCCCAACTAATCTAAAAACCCCATTTAAAATCCCATTTGAGTCAGCTCAGGCCGGCCTGCTCGAAGAGCCAGGTCTTCAGGTCACGTCTGAAGGCCCTCAGGTCACTGGTCGTTCGTAGTCCAGGGGGCATCCCGTTCCAAAGGGCGGGTGCCCCCACAGAGAAGGCCCTATTCCTCGGGGTCACCAGACGACACATAGAAGGCGTCGGGACCCGGAGGAGACCCTCTCTGTGGGAGCGCACCGGTCGGTGGGAGACTACTGGCAGAATGCGGTCTTGTAAGTATCCTGGTCCGATGCCATGGAGCGCTTTAAAGACCAAAACCAGTACTTTAAAGCGAACCCGGAAGGCCACTGGCAACCAATGCAGCTCGCGCAGGAGGGGCGTCACGTGGGAGTATCTCGACGCTCCCATAACCACCCGCGCGGCTGCATTCTGTACCAGTTGAAGCCTCCGAGTGCTCCCCGCAGGGAGCCCCATGTAGAGGGCATTACAGTAGTCCAGACGGGAGGTGACCAGGGCATGAGTGACTGTGCGTAAGGCGTCCCGATCAAGAAAGGGCCGCATCTGGCGTATCAGGCGAACCTGATAAAAAGCCCCCCTGGAGACGGCCGTAATATGCTCTTCCAAAGACAGCCGTACATCCAGGAGGACACCAAGATTGCGTGCCCCTTCTGTGGGGATCAAGATTTTACCATGTAATTTACCAGGAAATATAGATAAGGCAGGCTTAAAAAGTCAGTCCTCACCTAAGAATAACAATGAGTTCTGAATCCATTAGCGATGTCCATTTTGTTCCCTGAATTCATCGAAACCTAACCCTAATCCTAGGTGAATTTTCCCTAAGTGGCATTTTCCCGTGTAGTTTCCCAGAAAACATAAGCAGGTTTGAAAAGTCAGTACCCCTCTAAGCATAATCATATGCTCTGAATGTAACTGTGTTGCTTGTGTCCTCTGTTTCCTAGTATGATTTGATGTTGATTGTACCCTATGACTATCATTAAGTACGTTATGATTCTTGATTCTTAACGAATGTTCCTTCTTTATGTATACTAAGAGTATTTACACCAAGACAATATTCCTTGTGTGTCCAATCACACTTGGCCAATAAAGTATTCTATTCTATTCTATTCTATTCTATTCTATTCTATTCTATCAGTTGGTGATATCCATTTTGCTATATGGATTCACGGAAACATCACCTTAATCCTACATGGATTTGCCCCTCAATGGGATTTCCCCATGTATTTTACCAGGAAATGTAGATAGGGCAGGCTCGAAAAGTCAGTGCCCTCCTAAGGTTAACCATGCACTCAAAATCTGTTGATGTCCAGTTTGCTATATGGATTCATGGAGTCCTAACCCTAGGTGGATTTGCCCCCTAATGATATTTTCCTACGCATTTTACCAGGAAAGGTAGACAAAGCAGGCTTGAAAAGTCAGCGCCCTCCTAAGCATAACCGTGTGCTCTGAATCTGTGGGCAATTTCCATTTTACTCCATGAATTCATGGAAATCTAACCCTAATTCTAGCTTGATTTGCTTCAAATGGGATGCCCCCCCCCTTTTTTTTTTACTATGAAACGTATATAAGACAGGTTTGAAAATTCAATGCCCTCCTAAGCATAACCAATCACTCCGAATCCATTGGCAATGTCCATTTTGCTCTGTGAATTCATGGAAACCTATTCCTGGCCCTAAGTGTATTTGCCCTTAATGAGATTTTCTCGTGTAGTTTACTAGAAAAAGTAGATAACTCAGTTTCCAAAAGTCAGCATCTCCTAAGCATAACCATATGCTCCGTATGCTGTCCAGATAGTTTAGAGTTAATGGGATTTGGGATAGTTAGTTAGGAATTGAGAGCTATCCCCTTAAGGGAATGCATCATGGTAAATGTAGTCCATGTCTTGTGCTCACATCTGTAATCCTGATTGGTCACTAAATTGATCCTTGCTAGGTTGGGGGAGGCTCCCTCACTCTTGCCTGAATCCTTTACCATGCAGCCGTTTCAATCATCATGGGGATGAGAGTTTATTACCTTTCTATTGTTCTGCTTATTACACTCTGGATGGGTATGAAGCAGACAGAGTTGGTAGCCATTTTGCTCACCAAATTCACGGAGACCTAATTCTCACCCTAGATCTGTGATGGTGAACTTATGACACGTGTGCGGGAAGTGGCACACAGAGCCATTTCTTCCGGCACCTGAGAGGTTGTCTGGAACAGCCCCCCCTGCCAGCCAGCTGATCGTTGGGTATCTGCCATGCATGCAGGGGGGGACACACACGCTTGGGAGATGCACGCACATGCGCAGGAGGTGGTGCATACATGGGGGTCGCATGTGCAGAGGTGCATGGTGTGCACACAGGGGATCATGTGTGCATGCACAGGGGTGTCATGCACGCATTGAATTATGGGTGCAGATGTGTGCATGCACACACTTTTGGCACATGACGAGGAAAAGCTTAGCCATCACTGCCCTAGATGGATTTCTCCCCAATGGTTCTTTCCCATGTATTTTACCAGGAAATGTAGTTAAGACAGATTTAAAAAATCAGCGCCCTGCTTCAGCATAGCCACGTCCTCTGAATCCATTGGCGATGTCCATTTTGCTCTCCAAATTTATGAAAACTTATCCCTAACCCTATGTGAATTTGCTTTCATAGGGATTTTCCCTCTATTTTACGAGCAAAGGTAGATAAGACAGTTTTGACATCACAATTTTTCCTCTGCAGGCACCAAAAAGGCCCAATTTTTAAAAACAGCAAGAAATGCCATTTTTAATCATGAAATTTCACCCCGAATCTCATCCCAGCATCCATTTTTGCACTTGGGTTCAGTTCAAAAACACTTGATTTTTTAAAACAGCTAGCAATGCCCTTTTGAAGAATGAAACTCCACTCTTAAATAACAATCTATGAGGATTAAAAAATGGCAATCCAGCATCAGAGTTTACTAGGTACTGAGATCCTTAATTGCTCCAATAAGTTGGGAAGTGCTGCTAAGGGAGGAGGCTATATTTACAAGAAATTTGTAGTGAGCAATAGATTGGAGTAAGCGAAGGCTTGAATATAACTCTAGGTAGAAATTCATGCTTCCTTAGAAGACCCAGAGCATAGAATGGGACCATGTTCAAATGTCAACAGAACTGCTCTCTGCTATATACCTACAGTGCCAAAAGACAGTAATATTATGAGAAAGTAATGGTAATATCCTCAGGTGTAGTTTGCAATTTATCCCCTTTTATTTTTCAATTCAACTAAATATCAGGGAGAAATTATTTAAAGGAGGTTTTGAGCTCTATCAACAAATGAATTCCCTGAAGACTGGACAGAATAGTATAGGTTGGAGGGGAAGAGGCAAAGCCAGCAAAATAAAGACCATGTTTGAAATTGGACTTGATCTAGCTTGGGACTATGGAGAAAAAAAAATCCATTGAATCCATAGGGTAGTTGGGTAATGACTCGAATGCTGCTGACTGCTCCATTGTAAGCTATAGTGCTTTTGATCATGGGACTCATAATGGAATGAATGTAGCTTATCTCTTGTTTCCCAGCAAGAAGGGAAACAGAATCTCATACCCATAGAGTTCAAGCAGATACTTCATTACACAGCAGAAAATACTGGTGCTGCCTATGACTACTTCTGGTAAAGGGAATTGGAAAGAATTCCAGAAGCCACGCTTGTTCCAATTTTCTTGTTTTCTTCATAGGAAGTAGTTAATTTATTACAATCACAAAAATCTCCATATTTCTGGAAAGGTTTCCTTCCCATTCTAGCTGAGATTCTTTGGCCTGCAATCACCTACTTGGGAAGTTTTGAAAGAAAAAAAATATTTCTGCACAGAAAGAATAGAAAGTCTATGATAGGGGAATACTTTCCCTGTGGCTTTCATCACAACAGCCTGGAGTACACAGCCGAAAATCAGTGAGTCATCCTGCGATAAGATCTTGATTTCTAGGGAAGATTGCCAACTTTTCTCCTGGCTTCTATAACTTTGCCTTTAATAGCCTCTCAATTGCTGACAACAGCAGAGGAAGCTGCTTGAGCAGAAAAGCCTACGGCAGAGTAGATACAATTCCCAGCACGGGGCAGGGAAAAAAGAGATTTTTCTATGTGTGTAAGTAATATTTTTGTGCATGGCAGGGTTCAAATAATCTACAGGCAGTATGAGATGTAACAGTACTTTAAATTCAAAAGGGTATTCCTATTCTCATTTCAGATGTTATGCATCTGAGAAGAAAGAAAGAAAGAAAGAAAGAAAGAAAGAAAGAAAGAAAGAAAGAAAGAAAGAAAGAAAGAAAGAAAGAAAGAAAGGAAGGAAGGAAGGAAGGAAGGAAGAAAGAAAGAAAGAAAGAAAGAAAGAAAGAAAGAAAGAAAGAAAGAAAGAAAGAAAGAAAGAAAGAAAGAAAGAAAGAAAGAAAGAAAGAAAGAAAGAAAGAAAGAAAGAAAGCATGCTTGTTGGAACCTACTCTATGATTAAAGGCAGAACATCACAAGGACTGGTCAGTACCAGTACAGATTTTTTTTTTTTTTTTAAAAAGAGGGGAGGCTTCTAAATAGGTTTTAAGAGTAATAGTTTTATTAGTCTGATGTTGCAGGCTAATTTTTTTAAAATACAAGCATATAAACGTGAAAGCTCAGGACTAAGTTTAAGTTAGGATTGTCAACCTTTTAATAGATCGTGCTTTTCAATAAACTCTCAGTTTAACACAGTAAAGCAGAGGAAGGCATTTCCAAATGTATGATTATTGATGACTGAGTTTTTTCAGACTCCAAATCCTTTGTCTCATTTTAATGGTTGCCCTGACAGCCAGCCAAATTAAACATTGCCTTAAAATGAAGTTAGACCAATTGTCTATTTAACACAATCCTCCCCAACCTTGTGCCTTTGGATGAATAGTTCCTATCATTCCCAACTAACCACGTTGAGAGGAGATGGAAACATGGGGAGAAGAGTATTGTTGGAAATTTAGCCAAGAGTCCTTCCCATACCTAGCTGCTTTAAAGATGCAGGGAATTTAATATGTACTTTCTACATCAAGCTACATCAAAATTAGGCAGTGCTTCACTTTAACCTAAGAATCTTCTTATTTTCTCTATGGCAGGTTCTTTCTTATTTCAGTGAATGTCTCCCTTCTTCAAACTAATATTGAACAGTAAAATAAAATATTCTTTGCAATAAATACTAAATGGTATGCCAGAGATAGACAACCTTCATTGTTGGTTAGCTTAACTGAAGCTGTGGTTTAGCATTATGTGGCATGCTCACCTCTGTTGGTTAACATTAGAGGTTACAGATTTTGATTTCAAAAATACTGGCCTCTTCTTGAGGAATTCAGAAACATCACCAGAAAATCTAAGAACTAAAGACTAGACTCAGAAGTTGAGAAAAAATCTTTTTTAAAAAACTACGGTAATAGCAATAAACCTGTGCACTATTACCAAGATTTACAGTCTCCAAATGACTTTACTATTCATATTTAAAATGGTACTATTATTGTAATTCAAGAAGTTTATACGCAAGCACATTTTGTTCACCTAGGACCAAGAAATGAGGAGGCAGCAGAGCAGAAAACAAATTCACCTCACCCTACATCAGGTAAATAACCTCCAAAGATACTGGTTGGTCAATGATCCTGTATGAGTTGTAGTTTGCATTCCTATATGGCAAATGTTGGGTTCACTATGCAAGCAAAACTATGTTATCTTTTAATAGGAGATTTAGTGATCAGTAAATCTGTAACTCCAAAATCTGTAATTTTTTTCTGTACATTCGATCTGTGTCCTTAGGAAACGAACACAGCAATAAAAGTATGAAGAAATAAAAAATAATTTGAATTGGAGTAGAAAGAACTTAACTCTGCTTAAGCCTTTAAATGGCACAATTCATAGAGGGAAAAGTTAGTATATATTAATTTCATAAATCTCTAATTATAGGGGAGAGGTTTTCTTTTCACCAGGCAGATTTTGAAGTTCAAGAAAGAAAAAAAGGTAGAAACTACAAATCTACATCCTTCTCCTCCTTGGCTTCTTGCCAAATGTTAACTCAAGAAGACACTGTAGCTAACCAGTTTTTTCCTAATAAGTACATATTCCTAACTAGTGTTAATATGTGTCCATATCATCCTTTATTTTATAATATATTTTATTCAAATAAATATTATTCTGCCCTCCCAAGGTGTTCAAGTTACACATATATATTTCTTCTATGTTTATCTTAAAATAACTCTGCGGTCCAAGTAAGGATGACCTTCCCAATGTATGCTAATCAAATCTAAATGGGTGGGGAATTTAAACTATACATTTAGCTGCAGTCTAACGAAGAGCTGAGTATAATTAAGCCCATTAATCTCAACAAGTTCAAAGGCACTGCATTTAGTATTGGAATGCAGCAGATATTACAGCTATACCAAAGAATATAAAAGGTGTAATACGCAACATATATATACATATACATATATATATGTATATGTATATATATATCCAACATGGAAAAGAACATGGATAGATAAGAAAACTCCAGTAAAATGAGCTGACCAGTCCCTCTGTAATCATAAAACAAGCAGGGATTCTATAGGTAAAGGAAGACTTTCAAGATTTGTAAGAAGTTATGAGAATGGTATATAGCAAATGATAAGAAAAGTTCCCAACGTGGTATTTACCATTGGATCAGTTGAACCAGACATTTGATTATAGTGGCCAAAGGAAGGTAACAGTGAAATTAATGTATGTTTAGTCTTGCAGGATGTTCTGCTTTAGGAATCAAAATAAGAGCTAGTCTTGGCTACAATGCATGTTGGCTTACGGCCTGAAGGTGAGGGTAGGGTGGAGAGACAGATTCTGTCCATTTATGACCACCTCAGGAAATGAAATGTTGTGTGCTGGATTCTGTGCTTGAGATCCAGATTTAAAGCCTCTCTCTACCTTTAATGCAGCTTTTTCTGTCTCCGGGCAACAAAAAGGAAAATGAGAATAATGACAATTTTCACTCTGATGATAATTGTCCTTCACAATTAGTTGGCTTTGGTTTTTTTCTTCTGTATATTAAACTAAGTCAAGGAAAGCCTGCACAGCAAGACATCTGAAATTCTTTTCCTCTCTGTAAAAGAGCCTCCACTAAGGGTCACATGACTGGAAAGCAAGAGGGAGGGGGCTAGACTGGAACAGAGACAGGGGTGGCATTCAGCAGGTTCTGACTAGTTCTGGAGAACCAGTAGCAGAAATTTTGAGTAGTTCGGAGAACTGGCGAATACCACCTCTGACTGGCTCCGCCCCCCATCTATTCTCTGCCTCCCGAGTCCCAGCTGATCGGCTGGGTCTTCTTTTTTGCCCTGCACAGGAGAACAAAGCTGAAGAGCAGGTTAGAGGAAATGGGGATTTTGCAGTATCCTTCCTCTGCCATGCCTATCAAGCCACACCCACCAAGCCATGCCCACAGAACCGATAGTAAAGTTTTTTGAATCCCAACACTGAACAGACAGCAACATTCTGAGCCACTAGTCCAGTGGTCCCCAAACTTTTCAGCTTCATGAAGTTTTAGATTGTTCATGAAATCCTAAACATTATAATTTAATAAATATGACTTAATTGTACTATAAATAATAATAATAACAGAACATAATTGGCATTGACGAAATCACCAGCAGTCAATTGTAAAAGGCAACTTTACTTGGAACAGCTTATATCCTATGACAATACCTTTAACACAATCAAACAACAGCATATCTTTATCCCAGAGACTTGAGAAGGACTCGTTAGGTGGACAAAAATGCCAAATTCAGTTTAAGCATTTGGCTGAATGTGAAACCAACCTTAATAAGACAACTCAAGGCTGCTCTCATTTGCAGTTGTCCACCCAACACTGGCTAACATTTCTTGCTGCTAACCACACCTTCAGAACTAGAGACTGGCCTGGAACTCTACAGAGATCCAAAAGATTAGTTGACCCTAATCAACTTTCATCATTTACCAGCCACCCATCAACTGTCAGTCATTTACTAATCTCCTTTCGATCCCCAGACATTTGGATCATCTCATCAACTTTGGGGGTCAATATTGACCACTTTGGGGAACTCTGCAGTCACCAATTGCCTTTCCATTAGGCCCCTGCCCAGATGTCCCCATTTGCCAGCTTCTTCAATTCTGTCAAATGTTATTCTGTTCTGACCAATTTTTTTTTGAGATATATTTCTGTCAGACAGACAGAATCCTGAGTCTCTCAAGAAATATAATTTATTTCCAAAATTCAGTAGTGTTGAAATGAATGAACAAAATGAGGAAAATATCGTGAGTATGACTTTTAGGATACTTTCTAATCTCTTTACTAGTGAGGGCCATAGACAATGATTTGCTTTGGTGTAAAGAAATAGCATATTGGTCTGTTAGTGTATTCCTGTCATATACTGTACATGTGCACAGGGCGAGTTACATATATTTTCCTCTGGATCACATTACCAGGAGGGAAGGGGATTAGTGTGGGTCAAACCAGAGGTGGTATTCAGCAGGTTCTGACCAGTTCTGGAGAACCGGTAGTGGAAATTTTGAGTAGTTTGGAGAACCAGCAAATACCACCTCTGACTGGAGATTTTACAGTATCCTTCTCCTGCCAGGCCCACCAAGCCATGCCCACAGAACCGGTAGTAAAAAAATTGAATCCTACCACTGGGTCAGACAACAACATTCTGAGTTTCTACCAGTTGCTTTTTCCTTTAGGACACTTTGGGAGGTTTTCTGTTTAATAATTTTGGAATGTTTTTGTCTCTAGAAGTATTTATTTAATAAAATTTGATCTTTCTTTTGCTGGCTTTACCTCCAAATTCCTCACACACCAAACTGAGTCCCATTTTGTTGTTTCATAGAGTTAATCAGTTAAGGAATTAACAAATAGCATCCCAAGCTCTGTTATATCATTTTATATATATAGCAGGTCTTGGTGTGTTCGGGTCTTTTCCCATGTAAGATTGAGAGTATCTTGGCGATGTTTCAATGAGGTCCCACTCGCCATCTTCAGGCTGGTGCTTTCGGCTTCGTGCTTGTGCAAGCAAAGCGTGATCGGAGCTGCCGTCTCTCTATAAATACTGGTGGGGAGGCTGTGAAAGCCTGACACCACAGATGAACCCAATACACAAGCCTGATGATGGCAGATGAGATTCTGCCGAAACATCTCTACCAGAGGTGGGTATTCAGCAGGTTCTGATCAGTTCTGGAGAACCGGTAGCGGAACTTTTAAGTAGTTCGGAAAACTGGCAAATACCACCTCTGACTGGAGATTTTACAGTATCCCACTCCCACCAAGCCATGCCCACAGAACCAGTAGTAAAAATTTTTGAATCCCACCACTGGTTGCTACAACTTTAAAAGCACAACTATAATGATGTGGGAAAATACCCGAACAAAGCTGAATACCATACATATAAATACCCACAAAAACTTAAGAAAACTTATAGGTAGGTAGGTAGGTAGGTAGGTAGATAGATAGATAGATAGATAGATAGATAGATAGATAGATAGATAGATAGATAGATAGATAGATAGAATGGGCTCTTCTTCAAGGAAAAAGATTTGCACCACCTTGTGTTGATTAGAAGGTTTGCAACCAGATCTAATTCTTTTTCAGAGAATTCTTTTACTGTTATGCAGTAAAACAATATATATCTACAATGGATAAAACAATTTATTAGGGCAACTGAAATTGCGAAAAATATCTGCACTTTGCTTATATTATTTCATCAATACTTACAGTAGCCCTGCAAATGAGGCCAAATCTTATCAACTGACCATATAAATTGTGACTCAAGTGAGCTTTGAACCAGAGGTGTGTTTGAAACCGAAAGATGATGGTTAGCCAAGAACCTGTGACTTCTCATCAGCAGACATCTTTCCGAGATCTGATGCAGATTCACTAAAACTAATGTGTGTTGATTTTCTATTTTTGAAATCAAACTTAAAAAATACAGGCCCAAATGCATGTCCTGTTATGTCTCAAACAGTCTTCCAATCCTGTTTCTCCTTCAAGAGGCTTGAAAAACAAATCTCAGTTTGTTGCTTGCCTATGACTGGAAACAGGTTGTAAAATCTGAATTACATCTAGAAGGAACAAACGGAATGGGAAACTTTAGCAGTATCAACATAATTTATTCAGACCAACATATACCTAGGGCACACTCTTATTCACACTATTCTTAAAAATAAAGCAGCAGTAATCAAACAACTGCTTTGTTCTATTTTCAAGTGATTCATAAATAATCTGGCAGATTACAAAAGGCTAGTTAGCTAATTATATCACAAACTGTATAAGGGTTATCAAGATGGGGCCTTGGCTTGGATTTAGGATTACACCCTTGATCTTATAGGTTAGTCCTTTGCAACAGTCAGACACGTTAGTTTGGTTTCTCTACATTATTGACATATAGAAAAGGGAAATTCTGAAGCATCTGAAGAGACAAGTTTGAAATGTCACTGTTCTGCGTCAAACACCATTGCAACACAGAAACCTGTTTTGCTGAGTGCTCCAGAAAGCATTCAACCTAGAATAGAGTTGATAATATGGGAAGCTACTGAATGCCTATGTCTTTCAACAAGTGACAAAAAGCACTGCCTTTAGCTGTCAGATCCTCATGGCCTTTGGACTTTAACTGCAATAAATTCATGTGACGCTGATAGGGGAGAAAGTCCTAATTCCATTTTAATGGAAGTTAATGGAACAGTTATTTTAATTACTTAGAAAAATGAACAGTATATGTTTTAATTTTTCTTGTACGTTTAAAGTTGCCATTTTAAAAAATAATATTGAATTCTATGTATTGCCCCTAATTTCTGAACACCCTGATACTTTTCATATTCTGAATTTAAGATCTCTTCTTTGTCATAAAAGAACTTTTAAATGAGCAAAGGTCTGGAATAGTGACAGATAAGAGAAAAACTTTGTGGCTGGAAGATGACTGAAAACAGATTCCCTTTCAATCCACTGACATTTATCTTTCCATCATAGTTTAATGGAGGAAATTCCAGAGAGACTTTGTTAATAGAAGTACAACCAATAAAAAAAGAAGTTATTCTCACGCGAGGATGGGTGGAATTGCTGTCTTATCTGCTTGTAATGCAAACCTGTGAACATCTACCCAGCAATTATTCCACAGTGTTCAAAAATTCTTAATAAAACTAATTCTCTGTTAGGGAATAAATAATACAAAGGATTTCCACTATTATTCACCAAGAAACCAAAGTATGATATAATTATTCATATATATCACAAATTTCAAATAAAGCTTCTTTTTTATTTACTTTTCTGGTTTAAGAATAGATGAAGGGGTAATTTTATTTGAAACTTTAACTACTGGGGGAATACATATAGCACATCTCGAAGAATAATGTAAAAAGCACTGCCTTAGATGGTTGCAGTACTTTCTGCAATAAACCACAACAATAACACATACAATGATGTCACTGCACAAACGCCAGCACACATTCACCCTTGCCTATCAACGTCTGATGCAAGTATCTTACTTGTGGCATTTGTGTGATGAATCATCACGTATATACTCCCTTTTGCTCTCATTGAGGACGCTCATGTGTTGGGATACAGTAACAACTGGTTTGCTCCAGTGTCCTTCCTCCTGAGGTAGTTGAGGGATTGCATCTAGCTAGTTCAGCCGAATTCATGAAAAATTGTTTTGAAAAGATTTTCTAGGAAAGGGCACCTATACACTTGGGCTTCAGCAGGACATTTGGGCTGCATGCTTATAAGGATGATGGAGCAGCTACACAACTGTACTAAAGGTACCAGACGAAGTAAGTCCAAACATGTCATAGACTAAGCTAAGGGTCTTCAAACTTGGCAAATTTAAGACTTGTGGACTTCAACTCCCAGAATTCCAGGCTAACATGACTGGAGGAGGAATTCTGGGAGTTGAAGTCCACAAGTTTTAAAGCTGTCAAGTTTGAAGATCCCTGGACTAAGCACACAACGGGGTGGAGGAAATTGTTTGCCCTTACTACAGGAACCTTTATCTGATATATTATTTATCTTTTTTGATCTCAATCTGCTCAGCTGCTGCTTAATTTAAATAACATCCCAAAATCTTTTAGTTGGAAGCTCTGTGGTAAATATCTCCAATCTTTCCTGCCTAAGCCTTGGGACCACTGCTTAGATTTTCTAAGCAAACAAGCCAGAGGTGGGATTCAAATTTTTAACAACCGCTTCTTTGGGTGTGGCTTAGGTGGTGGGAGTGGCTTGGTGGTCATGTGACTGAGTGGAAATGGCTTGGTGGTCATATTATTGGCTGGGCATGGCCAATTCAATATCACTTGCATCTCCTCGCCTGGCCTCTCATGACTGTGGGGATGCTGCAACAGTTGTAAGTGTGAAAAATGGTCATAAGTCACTTTGTTCAGTGCTATTGTAACTTTGAATGCTCATTCCACACAAGCAAAGTACCAGCAAAGGAGGGGAAAAAACCTCCAGAGAAGTTCCTGAGACAGGAAGTCTAGTCCTGCCAAGAATGTAATAAGGGTTAACGGAGAGGCAGTTTCTGTAGGCAACACCAGAATGTTTCCTTCCTGCCTTCCTTACAGGACTAGGCCAGTAATTTCTTCTAACAACCAATTCTCCAAACTGCTTAGAATGTTAACAACTGGTTCTAACGAATAGGTGCGAACTGGTAGAATCCCACCCCTGAAACAAACCCAGGTAGCAATAGTGTGTCTGAAATAACCAACAATAGAAGCAAAAAAGACAATTTAGTCAATACTATACCCTTTTCCTCAACAAAATATGTCAAATCATGATGGTCAGACTTAGAACTCAGTGCCATGGGGCAATGCCATAATTTTCCTTTGTGTGACATGATTTCACTAAAAAATATGACAGAGGCAAAAACATATAAAGGATGCTGCAGCTTGAAAAGGGCTACTGATAAATATTGAAGCTATGTAACAAAAGCATAGTTCGTCTGGCAGCTGTCTGGCAGCAAGAGAGAGTGAATAGACAAATGTAGAAATTCGGTGATGACTCAGTCAATTAAGCAGCATATTTAAATAGCTTGGCCATTCTTGTTTTGCATGAATATTGGGAAAGTAAGACAAATACTTCTGAATTTTGCTTTTGGATTGTTGAATCTACTAGCAAACACAGTTTTAATATTTAAAATAAATATATCATTCAGTTCATGTACCAGCAATTAAGTATTGTGAGCAGAGTAATTTTGGAGACAATTTTATGACATAAATGATTAATTTCCTGCATACCAGAGCTGGTATTCAGCAGGTTCTGACCAGTTCTGTAGAACTGGTAGCGGAAATTTTGAGTAGTCCAGAGAAGCGGCAAATACCACCTCTGACTGGAGATTTTACAGTATCCCTCCCCTGCCATGCCCACCAAGCCATGCCCACAGAACCGGTAGTAAAAAAATTTGAATCCCACCACTGCTGCATACATTACTGAAGGAACTAACAATATATTTACCTTTAAATCTGGGGTAGGAGTCTACCGGTTCTGTCCACTTCTGTAGAACCAGTTGCTATGAAAAGCAGCAAACAGAGAGCAGACATAGAACCGGTTCTATGTCTGCTGCTGTTTTGGCCCACCCACCTGCCCGGACTCTTACCTGATCTTTATTTCCTGCGTTTTCAACTGCAGCTGCTTTGCGTGACACAGCTGCGGTTGAAAAAGCAGGGAAAAAAATGCTTTTTCAACCGCTGCGCATCCAGGCAGCTAGATGACGACGATATACATGTGCCCGCAGCACACGTCAGGCGCAAAATGTAAAATCACCGAACCGGTAGTTACACCGGTCAGATCCCATCCCTGCCTTAAATGACTCTGGGTGACTTACAGCTAAAACCCCCAACATTTAAAACGAGTATAACAGATCAGAAGGCCAAATTACAAATCCCAAAACAACAAATTAGACCAAAAGGAGAAAAAAGGCAAAACAAAAAGGCTTGGGAAAACAATCAAGATATCAATATTTTCCTGAAGGTTAAGATGGACTCAAATCTCTAGAGGAGAGATAATTCCAGATGATAAGAACAGTAGTAGACTAAGTTAACAAGAACCAGTTTGGTGAAGTGATTAACGTACTAAGCTAGAAATTTGTGGCAATATAAACCAATTTTTGGATTTTTGGGGTTTTGTTGTAATCTAAATGCTTTCAATTATATGTGGGAATGAATTCTTTGCAGAAATCAAATCATGATGTGGCTCAAACTTTTTTCTTTTTGACTGTTCAGCTACTTTCGAAGTCTGATCTCATTTGTCTTTGATGATAACCTTAAGGAATATTTTGCAAATGTGTTGGAAAACAGAAGTGGAGCTTTCAATCTGAAATATCAGTAGGGCCTTGATTCAGAAAAACTCAAATCTATTTGCATGACTTTATGGCAATAACATGGATGGATTTTATTGCAACAGTTATTTATTTATTTATTTATTTTTAATTACATTTATATGCCGCCCTTCTCTGGAGACTCAGGGCAGCATACAGTCTATGGAGCACCATGCTAGGTGCTCGGCAATAGCCTTCATTCCATTGTATATGCCTGCTTATTACTAGGGCTTTTTGGCCCACCCAAGCAGCATTTTTACAAAGTCAGCTTATTGCCCCCAAGAGTTATAACGAATTATGTAAAAAATAAAAATAAAAAAATCTTTTAAGTACGGGAATCCACCAAAGATTCTGTGATACTGCTGTCATTGTACTGTATATCAATCAAATAACTTTTTCATATCTGCATCTACATTACTTCAGGGATACAGCCAGTCAATCTCTAACATTAGCACACTGGCAATAGAAAGAAACTGCCTAAAGCCCAACACTTAAAACTTTTCTTCTCAAGTGTTCATGACTTTGGAACACCTCCATCATAATATTAGTACTGCCTTTGTAATCTTGTAATTTGGATTGTTGCACCTGAATTAAATTTTGTTTGGTTAATAATTATAAGAGATAAAACTTACCTTTCTTATATAAGAACATTGAATATTAAACCTGGAACCTATTAGTACTTCTAATTCTGGGCCCATGTCTATGGAGATTCTCAGTCATTCAGGTTACGTTATCCCAAAGGTGATTTTTTTTTTTCAAGAGGCAAGTGGTTTTTCTTTTGAAGATGTTTCACTTCTCATCCAAGAAGCTTCTTCAGCTCTGACTGAACGGTGGGGAATGGAAGTATTTATACTCCTTGCACACAGCTGGCCATTTGCATTCTTTTTAGAGAGTCATTGAGGCTACCTGAAGGTTTATCTGTGTCCTCAGGGTCACCTGAGTAGTGCAAATGGGTGTGGAACCTTTTTGGAATTGCTGAAAAGACTGTGTTGTAGACTGGAGATAGACCATGTCATATCCCTCCCTCTCTGGTGAGAGGGGGCTGTTCAATTTTGACATAGGTAGCCTCTTTGACCCCTCTTTCAAACCAGGAGCCCATTCAAATTAAAAAAAGAAATACTCTCTTTACACACACACACCTACACATGTATCTGTATGTGTATATATACGGGCGTGTATGTGTATGTATATGTGTGTTTCTGTATATGTGTACCAGCCTCTCAAAGCAAACTAGTATAGTTGCTTCCCACAACCTTTTCTAGCCCTCAGGTTGGTAGATTCCATCCTAGGCTGCCTGCATTTTTTCCTAGTGTGGTGGAAATATTTCCAGATAAAATATTGGATTGCAACCCCTTCCCTGTTTCTAGTTACTGAGTGTGCCACTGAAGTCAACATAGAGTACAGAGGCATTTGTAAAAAGAAAGATAACCCAAGAGGTTGATATTCTACTTTACAGGAGCCAATATCCTGTTTAGGCTATAAACTCAAATCAATCTAAAAATTAAAAAGATTAGCGGAGGCAGGAAGCTTGCTGGATGCCAAGGAAGGGGACTCTGTGTTAGGCTCTGCAGGATAATCACTTGCTCCCAATTTCAAATAATTAATAAGCAAAGAGCAAGTTGCAGTACTTCTGATTCAGTACTTAAAATCTCATCCAGCTTTAACATGCCATCAGAGACATGCAAGCATTAAAATGAATTTAGAAATTATTAATATTTCCTGTTATTATCTGACCCATGATGATCAGAAAGTAAGACAGAATCTTCAGATCATTTGAAGAATGGTTTAAGAAAATGATTTATTCCAAACTTTATTATCATTATGTCCTAGCTCTGAAACAATGGGAAACAATGGTTAGTTGATATCTTAGTTCAATCAAGGTATACAGAGAAGAGTGAGAGAAAAACCTGTATGGATCAGGAAAGGGGTCCATAGACTGAATTTATTATAAACTTAATGTCATTATCCAGTAATTATGGAAATACATCTTCAAAGGGCAACTCAGCAACTACCAAAAATAAGATCAGGAAATATTGTTCATATTTGTCTCTCAACAGCCTCAAATATGCTGAATGAGAACACACCTCGTTCCCTAGGGTTTATTTCCTTTATATTCCAAATTTAGAGTAGAACTTCCAGAAAGCTAATTAAAGAATAGCATCAGCTGGGAAGAAGCAACCAAAGACAAAGACAAAGAAATACTTTTAAGCTAATCCTTTTTTATAACTTGCCATTTTTTACGGTATACATTAAAACCATCTTATTTATAAATTATGTCATTGTTTATAAATTATGTCACGGAGCATTTCTATGCAGCCACCAGCCTTCTCCTTTAAATCTCTGGCACCAATTATGGGGCTGCCCTAAAAGCATCTCACTTCTGTGCTGTATCATCTCTTGGAGTGGGCTTTTGACCATAGAAGGAAGAGAGGAAATCCCACCAAAAAGGATGAGGTGAGTGCTCCCAGTGAAGAAAAATTGCCGGTCCCATCAGAAGAAACATTATACAACTGTCTGCATAGTTTTCCCTCTGAAAATAATCATTCCTCCCTCAGCATCTGGTTGCAAGCCAAGGGCTCTTTACTTACTCCCTTACAGAAATTAAGCCATCAGAGCATCGTGGTTGCTGAATCATTTTCACAGTCAATGATAATGGAGCAGAGGAATACTACCTGAGTGGTTTCGCTCTACCTCTCCTGTTTGGGGTTTTGAAGGAATGACTGGGCAAATGCAGAATTTGCAACATTCAGAATATGGAGGGGAGTATGGGATTCCCAATGAAATACCTCACTCCCATTGGCCAGTTGGAAGAAAGTACTGATTGGCTCAAACTGTTTTCAATAATTTAGTTTGACATAGAAATGGCCTTCCACTATTTCCTTTATCGTTCCACCTCGCTTTTGCCTATTTTTCTTCAAGTGACTCGGCTTGCATGCCATATCTTTGAATTAAACTGGGTTTTAAACATTATTTACTCATTGCTTTTCACTAGATGAATGTACTGGAGAAGGGCTTCTTGAGGGCAGATTCAGAGCATTTATAATTATACCCACGTAATATAGGAGAGATAGAAATGGTAGCCCATCTGCTGTTATCATTTTATGATAGAGGCTTCCAATAAGAATATAATTTCTTTCTTCCAAAAATTTTACTGACTTCCAAATTATTATCTAGAAAGATAACAACTGCTGGGTAATCTTATTTCCTACTAGGGCCTTGTTCAAATGCTTACAACACTGACTTAAGATAGGGAATATACTCTCAATGTACTTACTTACATTTTAAGTTAAGTAAACATGAATGTATTGTTTACATCTGACCATTTATTTTAAAAATGTATATGGCTGCCTATATTAAGCAATTCTGGGCAATGCATCACAACAAATGAATCTTTAAAGATGGACGCTGGAGGGAGAGAAATGGTTGAAATTTGCTACATTCCTAATCTGAAACGTGAGAAAGAAACCAATTTTTCACAGAACTGGGGCTAGCCTTGCAGTACCAAAAAACCAGAAGCCCTGAGGGGAAAGCTCCTCATGGGATTTTCCTGAGGAAAGTTACAATTATAACTTGAAACATGGTAGAGGTTACATATTACTGCAGATGGGGATACTTTGGGTTTTCCTTTTCTGTATACTAGGAGACATTGGAAGGGAGACATTTCCAGCAGTAACCAGAAATGTGTGCTTCCTGAGGAAGGCACTCCATATTCTCCCTTTGTAGAACACACCAAGAGCTATGACGGGCTTGACTAAGGCCTGCCTATGCCACTATGGTTCCATCTGGTCAGGTAAAAGCTCCTGGGATGCCAAAAACAAGATTGAAAAGCAACAGCATGGCTCCATTCTTTTCTTCAGTTGATCCAGAAAAAGCACCCTTGCTTATACTGAAACTATCTTAAATGTAATTTCCTCAAAAGGCTGTTGCAGTGACAGTCATTCCTTTCTCTTCCTCTTACTGCATCAACTCTTTACACAGACAATGGTGGACCTGCATTTAGAAAAGCGTTTGCTCTGATAGGAATAGAAAATCTGTAGCTGTGCAGCAATTAGTGTACACCAGATTAGTGTAGCGGTTAGGGTTAAAAACTGGGTGACCAGAGGTGGCATTCAGCTGGTTCTGACCAGTTCTGGAGAACCGGTAGCGGAAATTTTGAGTGGTTCGGAGAACCGGCAAATACCACCTCTGACTGGAGATTTTGCAGTATCCTTCCCCTGCCACGCCCACCAAACCACGCCCACAGAACTGGTAGTAAACAAAATTGAATCCCACCACTGTTGGGTGACCATGAGTGCTAGTCCCGCTTTAGGTATAAAAGCCGGCTAGATGACTTTGGGCTGGTTACTCTCTCACAGTCCAATTCACCTCACAGGGTTATTGTAAGAAAAACAGGAGGAGTATTAGGTATGTTTGTCTCCTTGAGTTACAGGTACTCCTTCACTTATAACCACAATTAAGACCAAAATTTCCACTCCTAAGCAAGGAAGTTAAGTGGGGTGTTTGCCCCATTTTCAAATCACTGCAGTTGTTAAGTGAATCGTAAGGTCATCACATGAAATATATGCCAGTTGCCAAGCGCCTGAGTTTCGATCACATGATCACGCAGATGCTGTGAGGGTTGTAAGTGTGAAAACCAGTCATAAGTCACTTGTTTAGTGCTATTGTAACTTCGACTGGTCATTAAATGAATGATTTTAACTTAAGGGACTACCTGTACTTATAAAGTAATAAAGGTGAAATAAAAATCTACCAAATAAATTCCTAGCAACCTTAGGCATTGGGAGCTGCAGATTCTGGAAACTGACCTCCACCTACTCTACAAGGCACTAATTATCTAAGGTTGTCTTGATAGGGGCATTGTATTATGATTTAAGTTGATGTGGTTTGTTGAATAAGCCAGACTAGGACGGAAAACCCTACTTCACAACTCCCTCATGCACTCACAACTCCCTCATTGCACTCCCACACTGCAGTGCATTTGGTGCAAGTGAGCATGTTGTGCAAATCTTTATTTGGTCTTTAAATCTTTATTTGGTCTTTAAAAGACCTCCATGTTTTCCTGACAGGCAGTAATTCAGCAGGTTACCGGAGAACCGATTTAAAACACTGTCTTCAAGTGTGCAGTTGCTCAGATGTTAATCTACAAGTTGAGTCATGAATACAACGGCAATTTGGAACCTCTGTAGCCGAACCGCATGAGATTATCTTCCGAGTAAAGTTTACGTCCTAAGAAATGTGTGCGCGCGAGCAAAAACTTTTGAGCATGTACTTTTGGTCCCAAACACAATGGCTTTTTGTGAACCAAGCCCTCACAACTGTGTAACTTCCTTTGGAGGCAGAAAAAAAAAAAAAAGCATGCGGTTGGGGTGGCTTTTAAAGCAAACCACCCTCAGCCTCCCGCCCTTCTTCTACCTCTTCCCCACCCCGCCGCTTGATCCGTCCGTTTTTTTCTTGAACGCTCAACTCGCACAACGGAGGCTGCGTGAGATTCCCGCGTCAAGATAAAGCGAGGTTTTAGGCTCCTCGTGGGTGACGTTAGGGCGCTAGGACCCAGCAAGCCGGAGCACGCTTACACCTGTGCCGAAGGCGGCGGAGTTCCCCACCGCCTCGTTTGAGGTCGGCTGCAGGTGAGAAGTCAGGCAGGCAGTGAAGCAGTTGCCCCTCCTTCCAGGACCTCGCCTGCTCCATCCCCCTCGTTGCCAGCTTTGCGCGTGAAGTGCCCGACCTCTTCTTTAACCTCTTTGCTGGGTGAGTCTCTTAACGCTCTTCTTTGTGTTGTTTCTCGGGGTCTGGCCGTGGCGTGACCTCTGCGAGTCTCGCCGGACTTCGGGACGAAGGCGTTTTGCTCTGGACTGGACGGCGCGCCGAGCCGGCAGGTTTAGCAGCGTTCCATTCTTGGAAGGAGCCGCGGTTATCTCGTGTCCCGGACGCGGGAAGGGCCGGTTGGGTGGGGGGAGAGACACAAAGTGTAACTTGCGAGCAAGGTCGAATGGCTCCGGCGTTTGGAGTGTTCGTATGAGGTGTGGGTTTCACTGGAAAGAGAACTATCCAGCCTACTCTGGATAATTGCATCTTTGCTTCCCCCCCCCTTTTTTTAGTTTTCTTTCGCTTCCACACAAACACATACACACACACACACACGGAATCTTAGGTTTAATCCTAGCCTGCCACTGGACGATTAGACTGAAATAACTGAGGAACCGAGTTTACTTAAGTTTGTTGGCCTGCGGAGGGGGAAATCGGGATGGCTTCCAGTTGAGGAAAAAGTAAACCGTTTTGAGTCTGCGTTACAGCTTAAGTGCCAACCCTTGTAGGTTGGGGTTTATTTTTGTTCCCTTATTACTTCCTATAGTACTTCAGCCTGTTTTCTCACTGCCATTTTGTTCTTTTAAGATAACTTTTCCCAATAGGGTGTTTTCCAGATATATTCAGATAGTTAAGTCCCAGGAACTATAATTTAGGGGAAGGTGGCTTGAAAATAACTCAAATACTGTGGTATGAGGGAAGATGGTACTGTTGAAATAATCCATTTCTGGTCACAGCCCATCAGAGGAGAGACTGGGGAAGTAGTTATCTAACAGTGCAGTTAGGTGTTAAACTTGAAAGCCTTAAGAAGATGATTGAAAGGAAGTAAAGGTATCTCCTGTGCTTGCTTGGTTGCTCAGCTCATTCTCTGAGGAAGACCCTGTTTGTCCCTAACTTTAACCCTGCTGTCACATCACAACACTACCTTACTGAGACCCCACCACTGTCTTTGGGTGACAGGCTTTTAAATGATACAAGGTGGTGCAAAAGAATGCTTAAGCTGAAGTAGAATTAATTCAAGGTGTGTATGCATGGTTTACCTTGATTTTGAAAGTGCTCAGTCAGATCTTGGATGGGAAGGCAGTTAGGAAACCTTAGGTCTGTAGATAAATCTGGGTCATTGAAAGCCGTCCTGGAAGAAGACATTGGCAGGCCAATTCTATATTATTGTGAAGAAAAACACTGTATATGCTATGTCTGTAATCAAGCGCAGCGTAACTGGTGGTCTCTCTACCATTATAGACTGTAAGTATCACTTTTAGCTCTTTCAGGGCTGTGTTATTTGCCTTGAAACAGAGTCCGTTCAGCCCCTCATTAATATCAACTGCCATGTGCATCTAAATAATACGTTGCAAGATCAAAAGTCCTTCAGAATTAAAAAAAAGTTACTGGACTATGTCAGTAAAGGTTGAAAATCATGTAATTCTTTAATCTACAAACAAGGAACTCTAGGATTTGTAGCAACTGGTTATAACTTCCCAGTGGCATTATGAAACAAAACAAATTCGGGAAAATCATGTTTCCGTAAAAGATTTCAGATTTCTAGCAATTTTTGGGGAGGAAACCCTTCTTGTATATAATATTATGGTAATTCTTACTTTAGGAAAACCATGAAGTGAAGGGAAGGTTGGTAATTATCACTACCTCTGTTAGAAAGGAACTGAGTTGAATGAAGCAAGATATAAAATGTAGACTTTAAGGTTCCGAGGGAGAGACTTTGGGATATCATGCAGCTATATCTTGACTTCTTTTAGATGAATCACAGGATTGGGTGGAATTATTGTTTTATTGACTCTTAGCCTTCAACTCTCCAGTCATGATAGGAATAGAAATAATGTGTCATCTGCCACACCCCCATTCTATGAGCAGAGGAAAGTTTCTCAGAGGCAGACATTCCTATATTCTACTATATTTACAATATAGGTCACTAGAGGGAGACAGTGAGTTAAAGGTTGGGCTGAGTCTGAGCTATGACTTGGCAGTGGAAACTTTTATAAGCAGGGGAAATAGTTTGGGACGCACAAAGTAAAAATAGTATTTCAGG
This sequence comes from Bungarus multicinctus, assembly GCA_023653725.1. Lineage (NCBI taxonomy): Eukaryota > Metazoa > Chordata > Lepidosauria > Squamata > Elapidae > Bungarus > Bungarus multicinctus. The sequence continues at coordinate 143,697,895 of CM042834.1, forward strand.
TCTAAATGTTGCTCACCAAAGGGGATGTTTGAACAGAAGCATCGAGAGAAGTTGTCTCACTTCCTCAAGGCTGCTTGCATAAAATGAAAGGAACCAGTTGGATCTCCAACAGTAAATTAAGTAAGGAACAGAATTGTCAACAACAAAACAATCCGTTTTGTCTCTGTTTAAAGATTTAGCAGCTTCATCTGAAGTGCTATCACAGTGTTCGGCCCAATTGCTGCAGTTGTAGAATACTATTTAGAAAATGTTGGGATCCCCCAATTCAACATACAAGTTTGTGTTTAAGAGCACAGAGGTAAAAATTGTTAGTGAATAAAATGCTGGTAGTAGGTGCAGTTGTATAAACTTTCACATCCCCATTAAAAACTTTTTTTAAAAAAATATCTTACCAAGAATGTAATGCAAATTTAAGGCTTTAATTACAGGTTGAGGCAGGGGCTGTGTTGGCAAGTGGATTCCAGTTCAAATGGGTCATTACTGACATTGAAGATCAGCTCTGGTTGGTGAATTTGGGATGCTGCTATGACTCATCCATGGCCCCACTTTGAGAATCTCTAAATCAACAGGTAATCCACATAGAGAAGGTAGCAGAAAGATGCATCACAGCAATGGAGAATCCTTCCTCTTAAAAGTTAAATGTATAACTAACATTAAAAAGTGAAAATAAAGACCTGGCACCCTAAGAATAACCTTTCTGTTTTGTGGGGTTTTGTTTCATTGTGAGCCCTTATAACTTCTCCTTTTTAAATCTGTTTTTGGCAGTATATGTGTTTTAGCAAAGTGCATAACAAAGATAAACAGACTCAAGTTTTGGTTCCTTCTAATTTTCTTGGTTGAACTCTCTAGATGGTTTGACATCTACATATTACAGGTACTCCTCGACTTACAACAGTTCATTTAATGACTATTCAAAGTTATAACAGCACTGAAAAATGTGACTTATGACTGTTTTTCACAGTTAGGTACAGCATTCCCATGACCATGTGATCAAAATTCAGATGCTTGGCAATTGGTCCATATTTATGATAGTTGTGTTGTTTTGGGTTCATGTGATCAGCTTTTATGAATTTTTGACTAGCAAAGTAAATGGGGAAGCCAGATTCACTTAACAACTGGGTTACTAACTTATCAAATGCAAATGATCCACTTAACAGTGGCAAGAAAGGTCATAAAAATGAGGCAAAATTCACTTAACAAATGTCTCACTTTACAAGTTTTGGCCTCAATTGTGGTCATAAGTCAAGGACTACCTATATTCCCTGAACATCATCTCTTGCCTACATAATTGATGTTAAAAAAATGATTCCACACTATTAATAATTTTTACAAAACAGTGGGGACTAATAATTGACCCTCATAGTTATAATCATAAAGCAGGTCACCATGGAACTGGATCCTTTTTATGATATTTTTTGGTGCTAGTCATAAAGCAAACGCACTGTTCACAATGGGGCAGGTTTAACCCAAAGTAAATGCTGGTTTCCAGTAAAAACAAATCATGGTCAGTTCCGGGCTTAGATAAATATGGTGAATAAAGCCCAACTGTTAAAAGATGGACTGCAGTCTCTGATTTTCATTTGTCCATATAGTCTTCATGGTAACAGTATGGAAATGAGGATGAGAATACAATCTTCAGTGGGGTTATTTCCAATTTGTTGATCAAATCTTGTTTCCTGAGGGATTTTCTCATGGTCTCCCATCCCTGTAGCTGAGTCAAAACCATCTCAGTGCTGCCACCTGCTGATCTAGTTGATTATTACACACTGCTAACTGGCCACTTCAAGCAGATGATGTTGGTTTGGTTTGTGACCATAAGTTTCTACCCCACTTTTTTTTATTCTGGCAAGTACTGATAGCTAAAACTTAAAGAACAACCATTTATTTAAAATATTTTTACTGGATGGTAAAAGGAATATTAAAATATCTAATAATAAAAGAGAGATATCTTTTGTCTTTCTAAATGCTGAAAACAAATGTCACCTTCTGAGGAGAACTAAGTTATGCTTTTCACATGATTTGCTATCTTTCCCAAAAATAACTCTTTTCTCTTGGCCACAGTCAAAGAGGATGCCTCATTATATCTTGAAATAATATGTAGTCATCCTATCAGTTGGCAGGAATGTCCAGAGTGAGGACAAAAAAACTTAAGATGGGCCCTGCAAAGGTGATGCTTTTTCAAAAGGCAACTGGATTTTCTTTGTTTTGCTTGAAGACATTTCATCTCTCATCCAAGAAGCTTCTTCAGTTCTGAACATTTTGGTTCAGAAGCGAACCGTTTTTGAACAAAAAAGTCCAGTTGCCTTTTGAAAAAGTACCTTTGCGACAGCCGTGACTTGGATGACTGAGAATCTCCATAGACATTAAGATGGGGTCCATTATGGTGCAATTAAGCTCTGCCTGTTTTTTAGATCTGTCATCTGTGCAATAAAAGAGTACATGGTGACCACTATGTTCTTTTTTTTAATTGAGTGGATACTCCTGTTAATTGTCTTCCATGTGGTATTTAGATGATATTTTGTCTTTCATCCTACTTGTCAAATTCTTTTGGGCCATTATTGATGTAGGTAGGAGTTTTAATATCAGCAGCTGTTGACCCAAAATTCAACAGAAATGAAACTCTACTTGAGAAGGAAGCTAGCTGTAGTCACAATAGGCAGAGGTTGTTGTCTTATGAGTATGTTTTGAACTATCTTGAACATCATTGTTGTGACTAAGTCTAAATTAAACGCTTACCTAAAAATGATTCACATTTTTTTACACAGATGATCGTTAACTTGACAGCATCATAATATATCCCTCCCAAGATAGTTACTTTAATATGAATGTGACCAAACCAGCTTTCTAATGTAATCTGAGAAATAAAGTCCAAGAAATTTGGAAGTGTTGTCCCAGATTGGGGAAATATTTTTGTTGGAGGGGGGAATATATTCAGTTATATGGATGCAAATTTATATACTGTATATTTGTGGGAAATGAGTGCCATATGTATACGACCCAGTCTAATCCATAATCCTGTATGCAACTATACCTGAGAATCACATTTAACAGAGTTTGTACGTGCCAAATTATGGTTTAAAACATGGTTTGCTGAAAAGGTCATAGTAACCTGGTTCATGCAAGAAACTAAGCTACAAACTGATTTACGAGTCTTGATGATTAATTTACTACCAGTACTAGCTGAAATGTTATTTCTTTTACATTTATAACCAATTCCCAAGGACTCTGAGCAGAGTATGAAAACTCCCCCCCCCAAAAAAAAAAATCAAATGCAAAATAAATAAGTAAATTAGAACAACGTCTGAAAGGAAAGGAAGGAAAACTGGAAGTCAGTTGTGCTGTCAGGATTCATATAAGGAATTAAAGCCCAGCTTAGCAAACTGAATAGGGGGACCTACCTTCCAAACTCAAACTTCCCCAATTCAGAATGACAAAATGCCATTATCTAAAGAGAATGAAGGAAATCCATTCTTGCTGGAATTGATAAGGAAAATTGGGTGGTGGCAACTTTTTAGACTCCCCAAAAGAGCAAACTTCTCTACCTATTTAAGCTTCTTTATGAGCAAGACTAGTTACGTACAATCAGTCACTTTTTTGATGTATATTTGGAGTTATAAATCCTCAGGCTAGTTCCCTTGATAATGAGATAATGGGGATTAAATTTAAATCCATCAAAATTAAACACTAATGTCAACCCTAGCAAGGCATCCTGCTTCCAAGACGTATCTCTTAGCAATCCAGAGATTATGATATCTTAAATAAGGCATCAGTTGATAAAATAACAACATTTGTTGGTTTGCTTCCCTTTTTGCTGTAGAGGGAATATCATGCAAGGAACAAATGGAGAATGGCACGGAAAATGGGGAAATCTTCACCAATACCTTGAGCTCTTGGTTTTCATCTCTTTCATAAACATGTATCAGATTGCCAAGTCATCATTTGTTCGGTTTTAAATAATCTTAGAATGCATTGTAAAGCTCTGTTTTTTTAAGTGTAACATAGACAGTTCTGAGTTGTTCAACAAACCGTGGCTTCATGCAATGTTTGAACCAAGTCTGAGTCTAATGAAAATAATTCCTGTTAGAATCATGAGGGAAACATTTAGAACAGTGTCCTAAGGCAGGACTCATCAAACAGATGCTACCTTTCAGGTATCAGAACTCCCACAATCCAAGGCCACATACTTGCTGTAGGACGTACAGTCCTTCCCCTCTAAGGAGCACCCTTACCCTAAACTATCTAAAATCTCAAATGCTGTTGCTTGTGTTTTTGATTGTACTAAATTACTTGCTAAAAGAATTCAAGGAAGGAACAATATTTTAACTGCATAGTTACCAAGTACTTTGCATTGCATATTGCATATTTCTTCCTGGTCACAATCATTCTTGCTGTAGGCAAGATGATAGCAAAATAGGGTAAAATTATGTGGAAGAACCTGCTCTTTTACCACCCACCCCAGCTCCTTTTCCAGTGTAGGAGCAAATTGACCTTTGAAATCGGGCAATTCACAGACAATGTTTTGCAAATTTGTTAATCTGCTAAACAAATGCCCAGAGTCTAGGTGTTTAATGCTTAAGTTCTTGGAAATGAAAGAAATTTGTATCAAAATAGACTAGCAATATGAAAATTTAATTTGCTTTCAGCCTTAGTGACAGTATGTGCTCACATGCACAATATATTAAAGAGAGCTGTTGCTTAAAAAGATAATCTTGGAAGGTAAAAGATATGAGCAGTTATCAGCTACTATATAACATTCCACCCTGAGTGGAAATTTTCCATATCATTTTTTTTTTTTTGCATTACATATATAAGGTTCTCTAATGGAGACCTCCCAGATGTGTGCAATCAAGCCCCATAATGAGTAAGTAATGACTTGTCCCAATTATGGAAACCCAGCACCTCAAAAAGGCAAAAAAACTGGTAAAGACAGTTTGGGGTTCATCCAAACTTGTAGAATTGGATTGCTTAATCTTCTTTTGCACATTTAGAAAGACTTTAAAGTATGTCTCTAATTGTTCATCACCTTAATTTGTCTTTAATATTCTTTGTGGGGGTTTTTTTCTCCAAATAACGTAAGTAATTGACAGTGTATAAAGTAGGCATAATTAAACATTCAGGTCCCTAAATAGTTACCGGTACAAAAAATGTAGGAGTTTTCCTGTGCTTTATAGCCTGTTTGTTTGTTTGCAGCCAAGATAGAAAGCCACATGGATGAATTAAACATATGTATGCTTGCATTTATACATTGTGCTAAGCCAAAATCATTATGTTAAAATAGGACATGAAAAATTAATAGACTTTCCAGAAGGCATTAGCTAGGAACCACCAAGTAATTCTACTAGCGCTAATAAACTCTATCCACATATGAATTTAGATTGAGACTGGCTCATTTTACCAATAAGAATTAAATGGGGTGAAGATGATCTTGCATGTTTCTTATGTGAAACATAAAATCTTTGAAGGACATATTTTAAGTTGAAGTTTATTGCAACAGACACACCAGATGCTACAACCTCATTTTCCCCACCTGATACCTTTTAGATGTGCTGGAGTACAATTTGTGCCATCTGCAGCAGTAGGGGCATGATGAAGACAGAAACTGGATGAAAGAAGCTGATGAGTTAGTTAACAGGGCTGGGAAAACCACAGATACTTTTAAGCACTACTGATATTACAGTAGTCCTCGGCTTACGGCCACAGTTGAGTCCAAAATTTCCACTGCTAAGCAAGGCAGCTGTTAAGTTTTGTTCTCATTTTACAATCTTTCTTGCCACAGTTAAGTGGATCATGTGGTCATTTAATGGATCTGGCTTTCCCCACTGACTTTGCTTGTCAGAAGCTGGCTGTGAAAATTACAAATGATGATCATGTGACCACAGGACGGTGCAACTGTCGTGAGTACACGTCAGTGGCCAAGCGTCAGAATTTTGATCATGTGGCCATGGGGATGCTGCATTGGTTGCAAGCGTGAAAATGGGTCATAAGTCACTTTTTTCAGTGTCTATTGGAACTTTGGTCACTAAATGAATGATTATAAGTCAAGGACTACTTATATTAGTATAGAGGATAACTTTACCTGATTTATTTTTCTTTGTAAGATTCTAGATTTCTAAGTTAGGTTCTCTCAAAGCCCAGGTGCCCTTAAAACGTTGGGCATCTCTGCATTGAAGGTACCTATAATGCTTGAGGTCAAAAAAATTGAAATTGTACTCTTAGAAGAAAAGTGCATCTCTGGGCAGGCGTGGGCTTCAAAAATTTTAGCAACGGGTTCTCTGCCTGGTTGCTGGGTGGGCGTGGCCATGGTGGGTGTGGCCTAGTCGGCTTCCCATACCAGGGTGGGGGAGGGGCATTTTTGCCTTCCCTGGGCTCCGGAGGCTTTCCTCAGGAGGGCAAAAACTGCCTCCCTGGGCTCCGGAGGCTCTGTGGAAGCTGGAAACAGGCCCATTTCCAGCCTTCCCAAAGTTCCGGGAGGCCTGTTTTTCACCCTCCCTGAGCCTCACGAGCACCCTGCACCTACCTGCATCTAAAACGGGCCGCGTGGGGACTGCTGGGAGGGCAGGGGTGGGCAGGGCCCTCCAGGAGTGGGATTTGGGGGACTCTCTGAACTGAACAGAATCTTAGCTAGAAGATCTCCTGAACCCCTGCAAACCTCCAGCAGCCCAGCCCTGTATCTGGGGACATTGTAGTTATTTTGCGCAGATGAGAATTGTATTGTAAAAAATATTGAGTAAGATGTAAAGCATTGGGAGCTTTTCCAATGTTTATATTTCACCTCTCAGGTAAATAAAACCTTCACTGTCATGTTTGGTAAAAATGTGATGTGGATATATCATTTTCGTTTCTGTGAAATTTCCCTATTTCACGTCATTATTTCTAGCTTAGTGCTTTGTAAAGGACAGAAAGATGCTTACTGCACAAAGCTCTTCAGAGTACTGAAGCCAATAAAAGAACATTTTAAGGGTCTCTGCCTACGCTGCTTTAATTAATGGATTACTGATGCCTTCTTCATGTGCAGTATTTCTCTAATTGTTCCTTTACCCACTGTTTGAATTTCAGACAAATTATGCATGTACAGGTAGTCCTTGTCTTACAACAGTTTGCTTAGTGACTGTTCAAAGTTACAACGGCACTGAAAAAAGTGGTTTATAACCATTTTTCGCACTTATGCAGCATCCCCATGCTCGTGTGATCAAAATTCAGATGCTAGGCAACTGACTCATATTTATGACGGCTGCAGTGTCCAGGGAGGGTCATATGATACCTTTTGTGACCTTCTGGTGAGCAAAGTCAATGGGGAAACCAGATTCACTTTATAACTAACTTTGCTAACTTTACAACTGCAGTTACTTTTAACAATTGTAGCAAGGCATGTCATAAAATGGGGCAAAACTCACTTAACAAATGTCTCGCTTAGCAACAAACATTTGGGGCTCAATTGTGGTCATAAGTCAAGGACTACCTGTATGTAAAATCAGATGTGAATGAGGAACCATCTGAGACTGTAAACTGGACTGGAAAATTATCCCAGAATAAGACAATTGCCAAATTACATTTGTTTATGGTTGCCAAGAAAAATGCATAGTTGTGTCCATGAATGTCACTCAAACTAGAGCTGAATGCTGATGTGACCATTACTTGCTTTTCCTGATATATAAATCTTGCTTCTTGTGCTCCAGCGTGACAGGTCCAAATTGTTAATCTCTGCATCAGGATGATGCTTTTGACTCACTCTATTCTTCTTAAAGATCATAAGCCCTAAACTTGTGCCCTTAAATCCTGCATGGGTGGTACCATTTTTTGAAGCCCTGTCATGGCCCTAGGTAGAGTGGATTACATCAGGCTGGAGGGATAAATTACCTCAGAATATTTTCATAGTCATGTACTTTCATGGCATGCTTTCAGATCCAACTATGTAGAGTTCCAAGAATTCTCACTCAAATTTTGTTGGTGATATCTACAGTATGTTTCCAGGATGCTATATGCTCTTATTTTACTTGCAAGAAATTTACTTCATCAGACATGCCTGAGAACTGAAGTTTTCCAGGTATATGGTTGAGAAGATGAGAAGCATCTCACTTGGAGGTGTAGAACAGTCACATCTGCAATATAGGTAGTCCTTGACTTACAACTGTTCGTTTAGTGATTTTTTGAAGTTACAGTGACACTGAAAAAAATGACTTATGACTATTTTCCACACTTATGATCTTTGCCCATGGTCACGTGATCAGAATTCAACCACTTGGCAACTGGCTCATATTTATGACGGTTGCAGTGTCTTGGAGTTATGGAATCACATTTTGCGATCTTCTGACAAGCAAAGTCAGTGTGGAAGCCAGATTAATTTAAAGAGCCTGTTAACGAGATTAACAACTGCAATGATTCACTTAATAACTGTAGCCAGAAAGTTAGTAAAATGGGGCAAATTCACTTAACAACTGTCTCATTAGCAACAGAAATTTTGGTCATACATCGAGGACTACCTGTACGTAGAAACATTGAACCAGTTAGAAGGAAGAGATTCTTCAGTTAAGAATTATTTTGTATTGTAAATACCTCCTGTAAGTTAAATGCTCTTAGATGTTCAACCTGCAAGGTGGTGGGGTTGGCCTGAATGGTGATGGTAGGCATGAACAGTATCCTCGGATGTTCCTCATCTTAGGAAGATGGAGTTCAAGGCATAAGATGTCCAAATATGTTATGATTGAAAGTTTAACAATTACATTTTAACTATAATGCAATTATGCAACTGATGCAGAAGTTTAGGGAACCTTTTATACTTTCCAGTTGTTCAGAATTGTGTCAGATGTACTGGACATTGCAATTCCCTGAATCCCCAGGGAGAAATGGCCGAAGTTTAAAGAAAAGGCATTTGAAATTATTTTGTGTTAACAGTTGTACAGACATAATAATTAACCAGTTCAGTATCAATATATATACCAGTATTCAGTTCACAATAGTTATATTTTCCATGGTCTCATAATGTGATAAGAGTGGTTGATTACTGATCTCACTATTAGAATACTTTATAAATTATGCCATAAAAATAGTTCTTCAGCTGGTTTAGATATATATGTTAGTTTTTCCATTAATACAATAGAAAATGTCAGTGAATGTAATCACTATATTAAAATAATAATTGTGGCTTATCTTTCAGGTTTATAATCTTAAGAGAAAAAGTGTTACAAAAGGATTAGCATGTTTATTCTTTCATTAGTAATAAATGCATTTATTATTTTTAAATATATGTATAATCATCTCAATCTGTATATACTGTAAACCAGTTCAGTTCCTAATTTCTCTTCTGTCTCTTTTAATGAAAATTTTAATTGAAAGTTTTATTAAAGTAAAATTTCAATTAAAAAATTTAAAAATAAGAACTAACATCTAAAATAGAATGAAAAGGGAGAAAAAAATCTAAAATTACAGAAAGGAAAAGGAAAAGACAATTAGATATAAAGAAAGTTGTAAACCAGTGGCTTCACAGCATATATCTACAATTAAATTTTAACCTTGTTTCTAAAATGACATCATGACTCTCTTCTTTATCTTATCACCAAATTTCTCTTCAATCTCAACTTTAAATAGTGACAGTAGAATTTACCTAAGGGATGGTGGGACTAGAAATCCAGCCACATGGAAGATTCTAAACTAGGGAAGACTACTCTTGAGAGAAGATTGATCAATTAGTTATATTTTCTAATAACATTAACCCCAAGGACCATTGAGTAATTATTGACATATAGTTTATGTTTCCAACCCTGAAAAAGGCTAAAAGCAGGACATGGTCGCAAAGACCTTAAAAGCCAGGAAAATAATTAAACCTAACATGAATGAACGCATTTGCTAGAACTTGGGTAGTAATTCAAAGACTTTGGGGAAAGGATTTGTTGAGAAGCTGTCAGGCTTGGAAGGAGGAGTCAAGTGGGGAATTAGCCTTGATTCCTTGTGCAGCTGCAAAAGGCAGATCGTTGTAATATAGGTGGAAGTCAATAAAGTTGCTTGCATGTGCTGTTGTTAATGGCTCTGGTTGCTTGTGCCTGACAAGTTGCTTATTCTGACTTTCACATTGTAAGAGATTTTATTCTGACAAAGGCTAACAAATGAGACCAAGTGACTCTACTGAGCTACTAATGTTTGTCTCACTTGCATTCTGCCTTTTATCCTTCCCCTTATTTGTTTTTTTTTTATTATCTATTTAGTTTTGAATAGCTTTTAAGATGCCTCATGATCCAGTTTAATAAAGTTATAAAGCCAAATCAATGAAAGGAGAACAACCAATTCCATAAAATGGCGAACAATGAAAAGTTAACATTCATATACTGGTTAGAAATGCTTTCAAAAGTCATAGCATAATTATGTATGGAGGGCATTTGTAACTTTCATAGCTATGATTGGTTTTCACAGTCTATAGAGTTTTTTTCATCACCTGTGATTATTTAGATCCTTTGTCAGCTGTATTTAGTCACTCAGCACTGAATTTCATGCACTGTATCTCTGCTGATTCATTCTCTAATTAATTGCAGAATTTGGAAGGCATGATGGATCCTTTAATATAGTTGCCTTCACTTGGGGCGGCGTCCCTTGGCAGCTCCTCTTTTCAAGAGCAGAAGGGACATGTTGAGTCTTGCCAGGAAAGACAGTTCTGAAAGTTCTGGAGCTGATTCTTTAAAGTTTAGAAGTTAATAACCAGTACTTTGAACCGGACCTGTAAAGAAATCGACAATCTGTGTAATGGCTGTAGCATGGATATTACCTAAATTGGCTACCTCAGTTAAAATAATGACTGGTGCACTCTAGAGGAATGGGAACTTCTGAGGCATTTTTTAAATGGAGCCCCAGGTAAAATGCACTGCAGCGGTCTGCTCATGAGGTCACAAGTCATTATGGTCGGGGACTCTGGTTCAAAAAGGGTCCAATTGGTAGACAGGCCAAAAATGAGCAAAGGTCCTCTGGCTATACTCTCCATTTGGAGTTGAAAACTCTAGAGCACTCCAAATCACAAACCTGTTCCTTTACAGAGAATGCAGTCCCATCCAAAGCAAACATTGGAACCAGGATAAAGCTAGATATGTCCCCAGTGAACAGGCGTCCTGTTCTGCAAAGATTCAGTCGGCCTATCCAGCAGGGCCATTTTAACACATGGGCCTCATGGATACTTGCTCATGGGCCCCACGAGCTTAGGGCCCCCATACTAATCTGTGTATGTTAATCTTTCAATGTACCTTGTATCATATAAATACAGCAACTGTATGGCTTACTGAATATTATTGTGTTTTTCAAGCCTTGTGTATTGTTCAAATGTTTATCATGTTGATTAGTTGTTGCTGCATAGCATGTTTTTAATGTTTCAACACCGATTTTGTTGGAAGTGCCAATAAAATAAATATATGTTTAATTTTATTGACCATTTACATTTTTATTCCTGTGAGTAGTTGTCGTAGGGGCCCCAATACACTGCTTTGCCTAAAGCCCATAATGCTGTTAAGATGGCCCTGTTATCCAGATATTCACAGCCTCCAGGAACTGGTCAGACCTGGATGGTGATACACAAATATAGGTACTCCTTGACTGACAAACCATTCATTCAGTGACCTTTCAAAGTTACAATAGCACAAAGAAATTGACTTATGATCAGTCCTCACACTTATGACTGGTCATTGGATCAAAATTTGGGGTTTTGGCAATCAGGATGAAATTACGATAGTTGTAGCATCCCAGGGTTATGTGACTGCCATTCGTGACCTTCCCAGCTGGCTTCTGACAAGCAAAATCAATAGGGAAAGCCAGATTCGCTTAACAACCGCAGTGATTCACTTAACATGGCCTAAAAGGTCATAAAATTGGGTGCGACTCATCCATCTTTCTTAGCAACAGAAATTCTGGTCCCAATTGTGGTCATAAGTTGAAGACTATAAGTATCACCAGCATATTGATGATATCATACCTCAGACTAACAGTTGGTGATCCCGGCACTGCCACACAGATACTAAATGGCACAGGAAGACAGCCAAGCCCCACAGCATTTCATATTGGAGCAATCAGTAATCATTTTTTAAAATCAAAGGTTATGCAAAGCATTTGGCATAAGGCTCTTGCAGGGTCATTTTTGTGTGTGTGTGTGTGTTTAATAACGAACTGTCCACTTCCTTTCTTTCTGGCCTCAAAGCCTGAAGATCAGAGGAGTGAATCAGCCATTGTTCCATTGCATCCTCTCAATAGAGGAATAGCCATGGCTAAAAAAAAAAAGAAAGAAAATAGTTGTAGCAGTGAGCTTTTATCTTACTGTGGGTCTGCCAGGTGCCTGACAGTGCTGGCTCCCGTCGTTAAGGCTGAGTCACACTAATAAATAATAAGGCTTATCCTCCTTGTAAAACACAGAACTTGATAGTTTTCCAAAGAGTCTGGGATGCAGATTGTGATTCATCCAGACAGTGTGTGGACATGCCTATTCTTAAAAAAGGAGATCAGCTAGGGTTTTTTTTTTATTCTGTTCCATTTGCAATCCAAAACAACTTAGTATAATTAATGCTTTAAAAACAGCAAAGCCATTAATAAGAATAAAGCGTGAACTTAAAAAGATAAAATCATTTATCATTGTGTTAAGTTGACATCTTATGTGGCAGAACATTAACTTTCGTCTCTCATTCATGTTACTATTAACTCCTTCCTTTTTTCCAAAGAAAAATCTCATCTGTTTTGACTTGCCTGATGCTTAGTGCCCAGATAGATTTGGCAGACTAGCATTTTCTTTTCTCTTGAGTTGTTGTGATCCTCCCTAGGCCTAACATTTGTTTATCCTACCAGTTCTTGTGGACTGGCTGCAGCTGGGATGGAATTAGCTCATCACCTGGTGCCTTACCTAGTTTGCAGGTTAAAATTGTTTTATTTAATTATTTTAGAACATCACTCACAGCTACTCTAGGCGGCTTAGAAATAGTAAAAACACAAAAGAGAAATAAAAATAAAACAAAAACAATAATCCTCACCCACCTACCTCCAGCGACAGCACACAATTAAATAAACCATTTGATGGACTCCATCACGCTCTGGGATCCCCAAGCCCATTGACAAAACCCATGTCTTCAGGGCCCTCCGAAGGACTCTGAAAGTGGGGTCTAATTTCCACAATGATGACATTCCTAAGGGAGGGAGCCACCACAGAGAAGGCCCTTCTTCCTGCCAAGTGTACTTCCTGCCTCTCCACTCTAGTGGATTGGGTGGATGTGACCGGCAAGAGACAATCCCTCAGATAAACTGGTCCGTTCATCCTCTGAATTGATATGCTCCAAGCATATGGCAAAACCAAATATTCCTGCAGGTATACAAGAACAAAATAGAATTAAAAGGTGGAGGAAGGAAACCATCGAGCAAGAAATAACATTAAAAGATATGGCTAAAGGATCTGACCTCCCTTATACTACTTCGAGGACGTTGAATAGGTTGAGGATTGGAGTGCCTAAATGTAAAACCAAGATGCTCAACTCGAGATTTCTTAGAGGATAACAACACTCTCTGTATCCATCAGCTGGTATGTAGCTATTACAGAAACATGTACCAATAATGACTTATTTTTGGCCAAAAATAAGAAGGTGGCTTCATTCTGGCAATTCAAAGTTTGATCTAGGGAGGAAAAGAAGGTAAAAATTGGTGCTTTTCTGAGTTGATATGCTGGTTATTTGCCACAGGGTTACAGAAGAATATGGCCTTGCCAAGAGATGTAGAAGCTGGAGCTGTGAAAGTTATCTTAGTCCAGCCTTTCCATTCTAACTCCCAGAATTCTTAGCAATGGCCTTGGTGTGTGGGGGTGAGTACAAGTCCATATACAGGTAATCCTCACTTATCAACCACAGTTGGGACCAGCAACTCCATTGCTATGTAGTATGATTGTTAAGGGAAACATCAGGTTACTTAGCATCAGTTCGGGCTCTGGTCGTTAAGCGAATCACCTCGAATCATGACTGCAACTTGCAACTTCCTGCCAGCATCCCCGTATACTTTGCTTGTCCAAAGATGGCTGTGGAGGCTGTAAATTGGTTTGCACAGTGGCCCAGTTTACAGCCACATGACGTTGCAACGGCCACAACTTTTCAGGTCAAACATAAATCTCCTTTCCCATCATAACTTTGAATCGTTGCTGAACAAGCAGTCTATAAGCGAGGACTATTGGCATTGTGGTTAGAGTGAAGTATTGCAAGCTAACTTACTGCTCACTTCCATAAATTTGATTCTGATTGGCTGAAAGTTGACTCAGCTTCCAAGGTCGGAAAATAAAGACCAGATTATTGGGGGCAATATGCTGACTTGTAAACAACTTGGAAAGGGCTATAAAGCACTATGAAGCAGAGTATAAGTCTAAGTGCTATTGCTATTGGCATCTAGGAATTACCCAGTTGAAGGAGGATGTTTTGGTTCTCCTGATAAGTCAGCTTTCTGTAATGAAGTGTTTTCCCAATGTGTTGAAGTTTAGTCCACATAATCCCCTCCGCTGTTCTCAAAGCCTCTATGTATTATTGGGCTATTAGATCAATTATACTCTTCAGGCTCTGGTTTCTCATAAAAAGAGAGGAAGTGCAAGCACAGTGATCATGTCAAAAGTTTCCTATAAATGAAGAATTAGTTTAGTTAATTCACCTAATTAATTTAATTATTTGCCCAAAGAAATAAACTGAGAAAGCAAGGGTATTTAAAAAAAATGAGAAGTTTGAACAAGTTTGGTAACTGTTGGCTGCTGGTGGTAAGGTTTTGATGGTACACTTTGCCTACCTGATTCATTGGGTCCAAGCCCTGTTGAAATAAATAGGTGGATTTCGGTTTCAGTTTCTTTTTATTGCTTTCGTGAATCCAAGATGTCATTTGTATTTGAAAAATAGTCTTCACCTTTCTGAAATGAGATGCAGAGAGGCTTTTGTTTCCACCCCTCTCATTAAAAATCATCTGCAAAGGAAGGCAAATGATTACCTATCCAAGATGATGCCATCACTTATGTTGGTTAGCATTAACGTGATGACTTCATGCACGTGTTGCCTTCTTTGGCCTCATTAAAGTTTGTTAGGAATGCTGCCAGTCACCTATCTACAGAAAAAAAAGTTTCCCATCAGCTGTTTTAGTAAAATATGTGTTGGAACATATCTTTGACCAACAAAGGCCACTGTAACACCTCTGACTTACATTATTCCTCGGTGTTTATTTTACAAGTAACATGTTTTTCTAAGCGGTGACATGATCAGTAAGCTTAAGTAAATTGCTTCATGCTTCACTGTTCTCAGTTGCAGAAAGGAAAGATCAAGGAAAGGTGCAAAATGGTGGAAGCAACTAATAGGTATCTTCTTGTCCGATCAAATGTATTTTACCTTGTATACGCAGAATAAAATTTGGGCCTGATGGGGATTCCAAAACAAAGCCAAAATACTGTTAGTAGATCTCATAACAAAATGGTTGGTGAAGGCTTTTTGTTCTTTTGTTTTTGAGGGTCTTTGTAATGCTTCTAGTACAGTGATTTTCAAACTTGGCAAGTTCTAGAATTCCCCGGCCAGCAAGATTGAAAAATGTTGTTCTAGAGCAGGGGTGTCAAACTGGTGGCCCACGGCCTGGATGCGTCACACATAGGCCACGCTCACCCCAGCTCCGCAAATGGGCAAAAGTCGTAAAATGTCACGTGATGTGGCAAGTTTGACACCCGTGTTCTAAAGTATTAACCTTCACGGCCTAATTCCTTTAGGTCTGCTGATAGCATTGCCCTTAGAATTCCCAGCTCCTTAAGCCTCCCCACCCCAAATTGGGAAACTATAGTCATAACATAACTGGGGGTGCCAAGTTGGATATAAAGCCACTTTACATTATTTTTTATTAATTCCATTTATATACCGCCCTTCTCCCGAGGGACTCAGGGCGGTGAACAGCTCATCTAAAAACCCCACAGAGAATACAAAAGTTAAAAAATATTAAATTTAAATCGGCTGCATAATAAGACTAAGAAAACCCCCCCCCCCTTAAAACCCAATTTAGAATTAAAAATGGAGACCAAATTTAAAATCATTTTCTCAGCCCAGGCCGGCCTGCTCAAAGAGCCAGGTCTTCAATGCGCGCCTGAAGGCCCTCAGGTCCGTGCCGGTACGAAGCTCCGGTGGCAGAATATTCCAGAGGGCGGGGGCGCCCACAGAGAAGGCCCTACTCCTTGGCGCCGCCAGACGACACATAGCAGCCGACGGCACCCGGAGCAGACCCTCTCTGTGGGAACGCACCGGCCTGTTGGAGAACGCTGGCAGAATGCGGTCCTGAAGGTAACCTGGTCCCATGCCATGGGTCGCCCTAAAGGTCAAAACTAGAACCTTGAAGCGAACCCGGAGAGCCACCGGCAACCAATGCAGCTCGCGCAGGAGAGGCGTCACATGGGCGCTACGTGACGCCCCCATGATCACCCGCGCGGCTGCATTTTGCACCAGCTGGAGTCTCCGGATGCTCCCCGCAGGGAGCCCCATATAGAGGGCATTACAATAGTCTAGGCGAGAGGTGACAAGGGCCTGAGTGACCGTGCACAAGGCGTCCCGATCCAGGAAGGGCCGCAACCGGTAGATCCGACGGATCTGATGAAACGCCCCCCTGGAGACGGCCGCGATGTGATGTTCAAGTGACAGCCGTACATCCAGGAGGACACCCAGGTTGCGAGCCCTCTCTGTGGGGGGCAGAACTTCCCCCCCAATAGCCAGCGAAGGTGTCAGCTGGCTATATCGGGGCGCCGGAAACCACAGCCACTCGGTCTTGGATGGGTTGAGCCGAAGCCTGTTCCCGCCCATCCAGTCCCGCACGGCCTCCAGGCACCTAGACATAGCCCCCACAGCATCGTTGGGGTGGTCCGGAGTGGAGATGTACAGCTGGGTGTCATCTGCATACAGATGACACCCCACTCCAAGACCACGGATGATCTCACCCAGCGGCTTCATGTAAATGTTGAACAGGAGGGGAGAGAGGACCGACCCCTGAGGCACCCCACAAACCAGGGGCCTAGAGGTGGACCTCTCCCCCCCCGCCAACACGAATTGCGAACGGTCAGAGAGGAAGGAGGAGAACCATCGAAGGACGGTTCCACCAATCCCCAACCCCCCCAACCGTCGCAATAAGATACTATGGTCGATAGTATCAAAAGCCGCCGAGAGATCTAATAGGACCAGGACAGAGGAGAACCCTCTGTCACGAGCCCTCCAGAGATCATCAACCAACGCGACCAATGCCGTCTCAGTGCTATGTCCAGGCCTGAAGCCCGATTGGAACGGATCGAGGTAAGTAGCTTCCTCCAGGTACCGGGGGAGCTGACGTGCCACCACACTCTCAACAACCTTCGCCACGAAGGGAAGGTTGGAGACTGGACGATAGTTGTTTAAAATAGCTGGGTCCAGGGAAGGCTTCTTACTAGCAATGTTTGAAATCAATGTAATAAATGAGACTGTCTCTTTTTATTAATTTTACAAAAACTTATTACATTAATCAAGCAATATATACTTTAGTCAGAAGTTTTATTTTTAAAAACTGCAGGTAACGTTCTCTGGAGATGCATTCCACCTTTTCATTTCGTAGACAGCCTTCATTATGCAAGAGTATAGAACAAAAATTAGCATTGGTGTTTGCTGGATTTATATCTCACTTTTTTTTTTGGGCAAGAACTCAGGGCAACGTATTTAGAGATCTCTCTTCATTTCCACCCCAGAAACTCTTAGCCAAGTATGACTGACCCAATGTAACTAGTTAATTGCTGTAGCATATTTTAAATAATAGTACACCCCTTTTTTAACTTTTCTGAGCAACACCGTGCATTTGTATTGGTCAGGAGATGCATTGAACATAACAGAAAAGTCATGTGAGGATTGTGCTACATACCTTCTCTAATCCAAATTGGCTGTTTTCATATACGGGTAGTCTTTGATTGACAACAATTTGCTTATTGACTGTTGGAAATTACAGTGGCACTGAAAAAAGTAACTTATGATTGGTTTTCACACGGATGGCTGCTGCAGCATCCCCATGGTCACATGATCAAAATTTGGCATGCATTTATGACAGTTGCACTGTACTGAGGTCATGCGATCACCATTTGTAACCTTCCCAGCCAGCTTCCATCAAGCAAATGGAGAAAGCTAGATTCACTTAACAAGTAAATGATTCATTTAACAACTGCAGCTCAATGGTGGCAAAAGTCATAAAATGAGGCACTTAACAACTGCCCTGCTTAGCAACAGGAATTTTGGGCCCAATTGTGGTTGTAAGTCAAGGACTACCTATATTGTACCTTTTGGAAGATCTGTCAAAACATCCAAATTCCCATTAGAATCATCTTGCAGTTCAACCACATAGCAATCTGGGATGGAGAAAAGCAACTAGGTACAAATTATCAATATATCAAGCTATAGGATAGAATAGAATAGAATAGAATAAATTCTTTATTGGCCAAGTGTGATTGGACACACAAGGAATTTGTCTTGATGTATATGCTCTCAGTGTACATAAAAGAAAAGATATATTCATCAAGAATCATATGGTTCAACACTTAATAATAATCATAGGGTACAATAAGCAATCAAATCATACTAGGAAACAGTCAATAAAAATTGTAAGGATACAAACAGTAAAGTTACAGTCATACAGTCATAAGTGGGAGGAGATGGGTGAAAGGAAGGATGGGAAGATTAATAGTAATAGTAATGCGGCCTTATAAATAGTTTGACAGTGTTTAGGGAAATATTTGTTTAGCAGAGTGATGGCATTCGGGAAAAAACTGTTCTTATGTCTACTTATTCTGGTGTGCCGTGTTCTATAGCATTGTTTTGAGGATAGGAGTTGAAACAGTTTATGTCCAGGATGTGAGGAGTCTGTAAATATTTTCAATATAATCTTGGACACAATTCTTTCTGCTTTGAAACAAGCCATAAACCAGGCCATACAGTTGAGTGTGAAAACAAATAAGAATTGAGTAATAACCCATTATGTTTATATATGCATAAGTTGGCAAGTGCTGGATGCTTCTGTGACTTTTATACATTTAAAAAGTTCGTAGTTAGCTAATTCTTAAATAAGAATGATTAAAATTGCCAGATTTTAAAAGTATGTAAAACACAATTCTTCAAGTGTCTGAGCAAAAGCATTGCATACCGTCACATAGTTTATGTGTATGTGTGCACATACATACCTATATGCATATATGTAAATAAAATATAAAAGTAATATATTAGGTTTGTTGGACTTAAATCTGTGAGAAATAATATGTGATAGCCTGAAAAGTTATAGCTGCCTGCAAGAAATTTAGCAAGTTCTTCTTAAGAAATATTGCCTTCCAAATATTCACAATTGATAAAAGCATTGTGCATGCATATCAGTTTCTTTGGATACCTGTTAACCTAATTTTAGCATTTTATGTTATTTATATTGTACTATGGGTAAAGTCTAGATTTAATTTTAGTAGAGTTTATACTCATGGATATCTACGATATAAAGATAATCATGGTGCACTTCATTCTGATTTATTTCAGGGTTTATTAGTAAGATAAAATTTAGATTTGAACACAAACTGGCGCAATTCAAAAAGACTGCAGAAATATTAAAAATTCCCATAAAGCATTCATGTCTATGAAATCTGAATACGCAAGATCATCCTTTTGCATCTCTACCCTCAGGATAAAATTAAATTCTTGAAAGTGTGTCTAAGATAGGATTGTATTTGAAAGAAGAAGAAAAATGTATGCAGCGGCTCTTTTTTCTAGCAGAAGCTGGAATTTTATTTTCTTAGCTACTAGTCTTTGAATATATTGTACAGTTCTTTTTTTTTTTTTTTTTCAAAATGCAATGTAGAAATCTCGGCAACAAGTTGATCTTCTGAATAGGGTGTCGTTTGGCTCTTGTCAAACTAAGAAAAGGACATCCTGTTTGAACTAGGTGGAGTAGGTAATTTCAGCTTAACCAAACGTTGACACTGCCAGGGATTTGGCATTGCTTTGATAAGGAAAGTTCTCTTCCAAGGGAAAGGAGAACAGCTGTTGCTTTCTGCATGTACCTTGCCATGTCCATTGTGACCCTCTGTTAACAAATCATATTTTCCTCTCCTGGAAGGGAGTCACGATTCTTCTTTGCCAAGCCTGCATGATGCCTCATCTCCATAACTAAAGCTGTAATGGTGAGAGGATCCTATAAGAAGCCCTCACAAAGAAGTATTTGATAGTAACTAGAAGAACCAAGCTAAAATCTTACATAATATTGCTACTGTGGGAGAATAGTTTCTATGAAAATAATCGGATTAGGATGGGCAGTCAGTTTTTTTTTTTTGTAGCATAATTATGTGCCCCACAGTGGTGGGATTCAAATATTTTTACTATCGGTTCTGTGGGCATGGCTTGGTGGGTGTGGCTTGGCTTTATTGGTGTAGCTTGGTGGGCGTGGCAGAGGAAGAATACTGAAAAAACTCCATTCTCTCCCCACTCCAGGGGGAAGGTTACTGTAAAATCCTCCCTCCCCACCCCAATAACCTGCTTTCCAGCTCCATTCTTCTGTGCAGGGCAACAAAAGAAGACCCAGCTGATCAGCTGGGACTCGAGAGGCAGAGAAGAGATTGGGGTGGGGCAGTCAGAGGTGGTATTCCAAACGACTCGAAATTTCCACTACCGGTTCTCTGAACTACTCAAAATTTCCGCTACCAGTTCTCCAGAACTGGTCAAAACCTTCTGAATACCACCTCTGGTGTCCCATAAATCCACTGCACCAACTACTAAATTTTCAAGCAGGAAATGAAAGTTTGAAGACTTCTTTTAACTTCCCATTTCCTTTTTTCCCCTCTTTGGCTTTGCATTTGCAGTTAGTGATTTGTCACCAAATTTTGTTTGATTCTGATCCTGAATTCTTCCTAAACTGAGATTGTTAACATAATTGGGTTTTAAATCAGCTAATCCATTTCTTTCAGTCTTAAGCAAATGTTGCTATGTTTTCATGTCAGGCTGATCCCAGAACACCTCTGAAGCTGCAGCTGGTTTGATTCTCTAGCTCTTCTGAACATTCTGAATTATTCCAAAATAATGAATACAGTATTTAACAATGTTTTAATTACCATGTTTTTAGCTTTTACAACATATGAAATTATGGTAAATGAATTTTCAGTTGACAGTAATTGACAGTCAATGGAAAATGTTATATAGTAGTTAATTAAGTGTAGTTCTTTTGATTTGATCGATGGTTTAGAGTAGATGGAGTAAATTAGAGGCATCATGACTCTAACCACCCATATACAGGGAGTCCTCAACTTACAACCATTCATTTAGCAACCGTTCAAAGTTGCAATGGCACTGAAAAAGCCTTCCTCATGCTTACGACTTACAATCTCCCCATGGTCTTGTGATCAATGTTTGGGCACTTGGCAACCAGTGTGTATCTACGATGGTTGTAATGTAGAGTGTCCCAAGGCCATTGCAACCTTCTCAGACAACCTCTGAAAAGCAAGGTCAATGAGGAAGTCAAATTGGCTTAACAATGATGTGATTCATTTAACCACCATGGCAAAAAAAGATCATAAAATCAGGTGCAAATCACTTAACAACCAACTTCTGGTATTACCAATGGGGGTCAATAACTTGAGGACTATTTACATTAGCTAGATGACATTCTTGAGGTTCCAACTCTTGGCTTATTTCTCAATTTCTGAATAAAGTACAGGTAGTCCTTGGGTTACGATCATAACTGAGCCCAAAATATCTGTTGTTAAATAAGTTTTGTCTCATTTTATGATCTTTCTTGCCACAGTTGTTGTGAATCACTGCAGTTGATGAGTTCCTAACGTTGTTAAGTGAATCTGGCTTCCCCATTGACTTTGCTTACAAAAAGTTGCAAAAGGGGATCACATGACTCAGGGACACAGCAGCAGTCATAATTATGAACCAATTGCCAAGCACCTGAATTTTAATCACATGATCACAGGGATGCTGCCAAGGTCATAACTATGAAAAATTGTTATGTCTCATTTTTCAATGCTGTTGTAACTTTGAACGGTCACTAAATGAAACTGTTGGTAAATCGAAATCTGTATATGATTATATATAGACTTACCTTCTATGCATGGGTGGTATGAATTACTTTTCATCCGTTTTCCTTTCAAGTTTACTAGTTCTGCCTTAAATGCAGATTTGCAGATAAAGAGAAATGCTTGATCTTAGTTTTTTCTTAACAGTTAAATCTGCAATTGGGGAATACTGAAAAGGATAGCAGGATTTGATCTACCAGTCTTACGAACAGCTTGGAATTTCTATTCGATATACATTTGAATACAGTATGAATTCGTATTCAATTTTCAATAAGAGAGTAGAAGTTTGTCTAGAATGGTATAGGATCTCTTGTCATGGGCAGAAGGTTGGATTAGAAGACCTCTAAGGTCCCTTCCAGCCCTAAAATTCTATGTTCTCTGAAGCTTTGGTTCAGCAGGGAAAACATGACTTGAGGTTCTTTCTACACAGTGAATTAGTATGGAGCTGCAATTAAGAGGGCCTTGAAGCGAGCTCTATTCCACAGAAGGATCCGTAGCATAGTGGCAGGCAGATAGGCAGACACAATTTCCCTGTACAGTAGGTACTTCAGGAGGTGGAATTACAGTACTGACTCTAGTATTCCAAACTATTTTTCAAGCAGGCTGCAACAATCATGGGTAGCAAGCTGGGTAACGAAAACCAGCTTGGAGTTAGACCCATCAGCCAAGGCCTAGATATACATGGCAGAGAGGCAATTTACATACTTCGTTGCCTGCAACTACTGTCTGTATAAATTCAGTGTTTAATCATCAGCAAAAAATCATCATGCAGTTTTGGGCTAAAATATCACGATTGCTTTGGTGAGGGGCAGTGTGTTGTGGCCCGCTGGCGGCTAGCGGAGCTGGCAGCACAGTTGGACAGTGAGGAGGTTGGGGAGGAACATGGGCCAGTCCTGGAGGCTGAGGAAGGCTCAGACGAGGGCTCTGTGTCAGAGGCAGAGATGGGGCCAGGGCAGTCTGGCAGCTATCGGCTGTCTTTGTAGTCGGACGGCAGTGAGGCGGGGGAGCAGCTGGAGCAGGTTCCCAGCCTGCGCATGCGCAGAGCTGCCAAAAGAAAAGAACAATTATGAACTAAGGGTCAACGTGGGAGTAAATCCACAGGTGGATGGTGAATGGCCCCTCCCATAGGGATTAAAAGAGCAGCAAAAGGAGAGGGGGCTTGTGCAGGAAACAATTCGTTCGTTGCAGCCGTATGAAGATCCATCTGTGCATCTCAGAGACTCTGTGCAAGTCCTTCCTTGTCAGCACTGCGTTTGAAAATATTTACTTGGCAGCTTTCTAAGCTAGATAAGGTCTGTGCTAGTTTTGCCGGGACAAAGAGTCTGCTTAGTGCTTTTTGGGGAAGTCTAGGTCAGAACACTGTGTCAGATACTCACATGGAGTCTTTTTTTTAAAATCCCTCAATCAACATTCCTGATCAAAAATGAGGTCTTTTGAAATGATGCTGTGTGCCTGCTTGTATCTCTTGATTGAAGTCATAAACCGTACTCTGTGGTTCTTTAAGGATAATTGTTTATGTTCGTACAATATACATTTTGAAAGAAGCAGCTTTCTCAATTGTATGTTAGCTTTTGCCATTGGGAAGATAAAGTAGGAAATAAATTCATTATAAGACTGCTGTATTTAGGCAGACAGACTACACTTCTTTTGGTTGCTCTGTGTATGATTGGGAAGAGCAATTTGCAGAGGCCGACACAGCAGCCTCGTGCATTTACAAGTAAATGTGTGATCAACTCAGATATATTGGGTTTTTCCCATGTAGAGGCAGAGGCAGAGTCTAAAATTATGCATTTTGTTCTTGCAAACTAATACAGTGTTCATACAAAATGGTTAAAGTGGCTTTTCAGCTTTGTGCCAATGTGATGGCATGTAGAAATAAACTTTTTCTTTTAAACTGCAGAAGTTCTCTTCCTTGTTCCCTTTGGAAGTTTTAGGTTCCATTTGCAAATTTACCTGTGTAGAAATCAACGCAATAAACTATTTTTTATTGACTCAAAGACAAGATTGTCAAAAAGCTAACCATTTCCTAAGAACCACACACCCCGGTTTCAAGTGGGCACACCTCTATGATTTTAGTCTTCCTGTAGCCTGGCTCTGTTGTGAGACTAACTTGTTTGGTTCTAAACAAGATTAATTGTGCAATTAGGGCTAATTAAAACCTCATTTTTCTTATAACTGCTATGATGTCCTTTTGAAGGCTGGCATCGCTTCCAGAATCTGCTGTAGTTTATTGCACTTCCGTGTCTTTATGAGCTTGGTTTCCTTATCTTTAAATTTACAGTTTTAATATATACAGTTTTAAAGGTGTGGCAATGCACAAATCTGGATCTCATACCCAGATTATAAGGCTCATTACTGGAATAAATGGGGGAGCAGTCTTTCTGATCCTGGTGAGAAGGATGTTGCTGTTATTTATGAATTATTTTCTTTACAACGGGTCAAAGAAAGGTGTTATACTTTCTAGCCTCACCCTGGTGAGAATACAAGTAGGTCTCAGACAGTGCAATTAACAAACCCTACAGAATGATCGATTATTCAAATTTCCACTATTCAAAGTGGTATTTCTATGAAAAATATGATAATGGATTTCAGCCTTGATAGAAATAGGTAATAACAATTTTAGATACGATTTCTATGTGTGTATTAATGAAATATTACCATAAAGAATAAAAAATATACTTCAATTTATGTTAACCAAAATTGCAATGTATTCCTAGAAAGCAAAATATAATTCCTATAAATAAGCTGACAATGATGAAAATATCTCTCAATCTTGTTTACAAACCACAAAAGGCAGATGCAATTTTAACTTTTTCTTTAATTCTCCCTGCTTTTTTTATTGTACTGTGCATGGTAGATTTAGACATTCCAAAATCTCAACCTATTTTAGCATTGCTATAATCATGTTCCTATCATTCAATTAAATGAAAATGTTACTCTACTGTAATAATAAGCCTCTTCTTTTTTGAGCTTGTACTGTTTTCCTTTGACAGAATCTTCCTTTTCTCTATTTTACACACAGATGAAGATGAACAGTGTCTAAAACTGCAATTGCACATGTGCTATCTCAATTGCATACAAACTAGCCTCTGACTTAACTGAATTTTGGGTTGTCTTAAATGGGACCTGGTATCGATTTTCAATCTGCACTAAATCAAATATCTTGTTATTTGAATGTGTACTAATCACAACTTATCAGTGTGCATAAATATTTAAAATATCATAACCTTCCAAGTCTTTCTTTTTCTCTCTTTTTTTCTTTCTCGCTCTGTATAGCTGTCTCTGTCTATCTGTCTGTATAGTGTTTACTAAGAAAAGATTTTACACTGAATTAAAAAGCTACAAAAACATAAAAAGTAGAAAAAATATATGAAAGAATAAAAGAAAAGTGGAAGTGAAAATGTAAGAAAATGAAAAAAAAATCAAAAGGTACTTGGATTTCCTTTGTAACAGTTACAAGCATAGTATTACCATTTCCATTCTCCCAAATTATATATCAAGGTCCCCTTCTTCCATAAACAGTCCTTTGTAACCAATGAATACTGAAATCACCAATTCATTTTTGTTTGTTTGTTTTTAGCAAAAACTCCCTAAAGAGTTTACAAAATTATTGTTCTTTCCTTAATCAAAAGCTCTGGGTGCTCTTCCGGTATTGGCCGTAGAGCCAGTAACTAAATCCTGCCATGTCCATAGGACATACAATAGAACAAAATTAGAATTTCCAGTGCCTGTTGAAAAGTGTTTCCTTAGAATTTAGTGGCATTTATATAGCTAGGATCTACGATGGCTATTTTTGTACATTGAATGAATCAGGACTGAGATAGTGTTTTTCCCAATAACCACAGCTGAAGAGTTTGTTTGTTTGTTTTACCCCATACATTACTAAGTGGATGGCTTAGCACTGTAAAAAGGTGGTGCCATAGAACATGATGATGATGTTATCCATCAGTCGTGTCCAACTGTTGGCGATTCTATAGGCCAAGTCTCTCTGCAAAGATCTTTCCATCTTGCACTGCTTCTTTGAGTCTGTCTATGCTCAGGCTGTGTCAAGCTTTGATAGCTTTGATAGTTTCCCGTCACTGTGTTCTTTGACAGCCTGGTTTCCTTTTAGGGCTTCCATAGAACGTACCACTTCAAAATATAGTAAGAAGGCTCTCTGTTTGGAAAGAGTTTGGTGGCATTCATAATCATCCTTCTGATTTTTTTCTGGCTTTTGTCTCCCTGTATGCTTCTCAGGTTTGGAAGAAGATGGTAAGATCCCACAGATCAACTGAAGCTTTAAAAAGAGTGCAACTTTGATGAAGGAGTAATTGCTGGACATCAGCCGTGATGAGGCTACTCCGAAGGCATTATGGCCCACTAAAGCTAGCTTTGGTGGGCATTGTCTTTGTAATATTCCTTTTCATAATGCAAAGAGATGTGGGCAGTGGGGAACAAAAGGAGGAGCCATGGCTGAAAAATATTGTGGAGAGAAAAGACCAGATGATAGATATAATGATGGGAGCTGTCAACAATATCCGTGACTCTATGCCAAAGCTGCAGATCCGGGCACCTGCTCAACAAGAGGCCCTTGAGCAGGACAGCAAGTCTTGCTTGCCAGGCTATTATACACCAGCAGAACTGAAGTCTTTCATGGAGCGTCCACCACAGGACCCCAATAGCCCTGGTGCTGATGGAAAACCTTTTAAGAAGGACCAATGGACACAAGAAGAGACAAAGGAGAAAGACCGTGGCTATGAGAAGCACTGTTTTAATGCCTATGCCAGTGACCGCATTTCTCTTCAGAGGGCCCTTGGACCTGACAGCAGGCCTCCAGAGTAAGTTTTTTTTCCCCCTCCTCTCTCCTTCCTGTAGAAATACTGCTTCAAAGCAACCCAGGATAACTGTAAGCAGCCATTTGCTTTATCACATTGGGCATGCAATCATATGGGAAATGGGCTATTTGCTAGGTGGAGACCATCACCACCCAGGTATTATTTGGGTTTTTTTTTATTTAGGTAGCAAGATATAATAAAATTATGGTATGTCCATGTTAAAGGACATGGTGGCTCAGTGGCTAAGCTTGTCAATCAGAAAGGTTGGCAGCTTGGCAGTTTGAATCCCTAGCGCCACATAATGGAGTGAGCTCCTGTTACTTGTCCCAGCTTCTGCCAACCTAGCAGTTCGAAAGCACGTAAAAAATGCAAGTAGAAAAATAGGGACCCCTTTGGTGAGAAGGTAACAGCGTTCCGTGCACCTTCAGTGTTTAGTCATGCCGGCCACATGACCACGGAGACGTCTTTGGACAGCGCTGGCTCTTCGGCTTTGTAACGAAGATGAGCACTGCCCGCTAGAGCCAGAAACAACTAGCACATACTATATGTATGAGGGGAATCTTTATCTTTACCTATGTCCATGTTAATCAGTAATTGCTGCCCATATGTTTGCATGCCCGGTGGAATAAGCTTTCAGCTTTATATTTGTGGAATGAATTTTTATGGGAATATTGATTAAGATGGTGTTCCTGGACATTCTGGTTAACTCTCTTTGAGTGAAGAACAGCTTTTAGGTGTTAATTAAAGCCCCTCTCTATCTGAATCCTCACAACCATTCACCATTTCTTAAATACAGAGAGTTTGCTTTTATGTGTACATACTACATTTAGTTAAGGTGAGTGGATAGGCAGTTTTACAGAGAAAAATGATCTGGTTAATTCCTTTTAAAGCATCTATATTTCTGGTATTGATGTGCATAAAGAGAATGCTTCCTGTTTTACAGAACATCTTGTTCCCTTGGAAGAGTAAGAGAGTTACTCCTGTGGATACTAACTCAGACTATTGGAAATTTGCAGCCTTCCAGATGCTATTCAAATACAACTCCCAGCAGCCTCAATCAGCATGAGCAATAGTGAAGGATGCTGAGGGTTGTAATTGAGCAACATCTACAGGATCTGAAGTATTTCACCTGATTTATAGATAAAACACCACAGTTTCTTATCTCAAGTTAAATGATCTTATAGATAATATTTCAGATTTAATCAGGAGAATGTCATGTTTTTCAGGCCATGTTTTAGATCAAATCATGACTTCATTACCAAAAAGGCATTTATTTGCTTATTTATTTGCAGGAAGTTCTAGCTCATAAGTCAGGATAGAAACATTTAACACATCAACAACCTCTGCCTATCTCAGATACTTGGGAAGGATGTGACATTCAGTCTAAACCTCTAGCTGACTCTGCAGTGTACCATAATAATAACATAATATAATAATAACATAATAACAGTATGAAATATCTGGACTTGCAGATAGATCAAAGTTAGCTTATGTAAAATGAATCTGTTATAACAATTGTGATTAGAGCCCTTGCCGTGATATTTAAAGAACTACTTCAGTATCTGGAAATACTGAATTTATCAGACATGAACTCCCTAATTTTACAATAAATAAATAA
Source organism: Bungarus multicinctus (assembly GCA_023653725.1). Classification (NCBI taxonomy): domain Eukaryota; kingdom Metazoa; phylum Chordata; class Lepidosauria; order Squamata; family Elapidae; genus Bungarus; species Bungarus multicinctus. The sequence goes on from CM042834.1 coordinate 143,726,375, forward strand.
ATCACCCTGCTTGGATCTTCAGCACTAGCTTAATAATTCTTAGGTCCTTGGTTAGGATTTGAATTATCAGATTTCCACCAGTCTTACATTGAATGTAACTATAGATTGCCCACATATAATTTTGTTATGGCCATAATGCAGCCGGCACTTTATGGTTGTAATCGTGATTGTTGTTAAACAGATCATCACACGATTTTACAGCCTATTTTTGCTGCAGTCATTCAATAAACTCATTTTTAGCTATGGGGCACTTTTGCCAAAACCTGGAAATGAACGCCAGTTGTCTGTAAAAGCAGTACAGCTATCAAGCCGCTCTATATGTCTCTTGCTTGAAAAAAAGGAAATACCACAGCTCCGTTGGAAATACAAATGAAGAAAGGATTTATTATCCTTCTGCCGCAAGGACTATATGAAAAACGGTTGTAAACAATACGGTTAAAGTCAGCTCTAAGCTGCCGGATACAGCGTTCAGTATTTATAATCAAATACATTTATCCATGATTAACCACTACCCACGATTATCCATTAATTAACTCCCCATATGCAAGTTACATAAATCATAATGAATTAAACGAAAGAAAACTACGTCCGTAATAACATTGCTAGTTTCTTGATGTAGCTGACGTGATGTCGCGATTCCTCTCTTGCACTTCGGCACCAATCCGTCACTTTCAGTGTGGTCGCGACAACAGCAAATTACAATCATGTGACTATGGGACACAGCAAATGGCTGCGAATGCAGTCATGTGACTGGGGGGGAGGGAGGCATCAGAAGTTCAGAACAAGTGCCTTTTCATGGGTCCTTTGTAACTTTGAATGGTTATTAAATGCTGAGTCATAAATCAAGCACTACCTCTAATAATAAGATTGCAATCATTCATCCCCTCTTCCCTCCCATTTCTTCCCTCTCCCAGCCAATTTAAATACTTGGTTCTTAACAGACTTCTCAAATGCTAAAAGGAGTTCAATGACTATAGCAGCGAGCTGTTTAAAGAAGCTCTTCTTTAAAGAGTTTTATTCTCCATCCTCTCCACTTGAAAATAAAGAGGATTTATGGCTTTCATGCACTTAGCTAGTCACACAGGGTCTGCTACAGTAGATTTAGACTTCTCAGCAGCTCTGCGGTGATTGAAAAAGCTGTAACATGGAATACAATTGGAATTTGATTTTGCTATATAGGCAACTGGAACATTGGCAACGCATCTACATCAGTGGTACGTTTCAAAAAGGTTTACCACTGGTTCGGTGGGCATGGTTTGGTGGGCACGCTTTGTGCGTGCATACACACTTTGCATGTGTGCACTAAACGCACACTTTGCGCATGTGCAGAGGCTTTCCCTGTCGCTTCAGCATCTGACGGGGGCAATCTGCTCTGCTGCGCAAAGCAGCTGTGCTTCAAAATCGGGGAATAAAGGTCAGTATGGGAGCATGGGGGGGGGGGGGGGGCAACAGCAGAGTGTCGGTTCAGTCTTCGCTGCTCTTTGGTGCTACCGGTACAGCAGAACCGGGCTGAACCGGTAGAAGACCACCATTGATCTACATGCATTGCATATGGGCAAAAATGTGTTGGCTTTTTTAAAATTTTCAACCTTCCAATCATATTAATTTAAGCTACTAGTGTAGCATTCTGTACTGTAGTACCTTAATGGATTCTGTCTCCTGTCTCCTTGGATATCCATACTGAATGCCTCCTTCCTTGCTCTTCTCCTTTGATCTAGAAAAATCCTGTTGCTGCATTGAGACTCTTGCTAGGGATCTATACAGTTGAGTTACCAACACCTACATATGGCTGGAATGAGAGTCTGTGTAGATTTACGCATACTTTTTTTGTTAAAGCATTCTTGGCTAGCTGTCCCAAGAAACTGAGATTCTTAGAAGACTGAAAATAACTAGCACAATATATATGGCTGATGACATCCAATTTGTCAGTACAAGTAGCCCTCAACTCACAACAGTTCATTTTGTGACCGTTCAAAGTTACAGCATCACTGAAAAAAGTCACTTATGACCATTTTTCACACTTATGACCATTGTAGCATTCCCATGGTCACATGATTAAAATGCAGATGCTTGGCAACTGGCATATATATATATATATATATATATATGACTGTTGCAGTGTCCCAGGTCACATGATCACTTAGCAACTGTGCGAGAAAGGTTGCAAAACGGGGTAAAACTCCCTTAAGAAATGTCTCACTTTGCAACATAAATTTTGGGCACAGTTGTGGTCTTCTGTTGTAAGACTACCCTGTATTTAGAAATCGATGGCTGTGAAAGACTGTCCATCTGCCAAAACTGCCAGAGTACAACAACTCAGGATTTTCCTGGCTTCTTTGTGTGCAAGTGTAAAAAAGAAAAGAAAAGGAGCCCAGAGCATCTGATTCTAACTATATCCATACATTAGTGGGCAGCGACAAGTGCATCGGAAGGGAGAAAAGATCACAAAGGTGAACTCTTAACTGGTTTCCTTTCATCTCTTTTTTTTTTTTTTAAACAGAGAAGCCCAGGGTTCCGTTCTACTTTTTAATTATTCGATGTGACCCCCCACCCGCCTTTCCTACTGCCCTTCACTCTCCTACCTTGCAGTGCCACCGTTTCCCCATTTACAGAGCGGTGAACATGGACAATTGCAGCCTTTTTTTCAATACATAAATAAGAAAAGGAGTTGCTCAAGTTCAAAACCTTTTCTTGATTACATCTGTCTCCTGCCCTTGGTTTTGCTCCGTTTCCTCAAGCCCCGAGAAGCTCCGCTGCCTCCATAATTTTTCACTTTGCTCGGCCAGTGGAACAGACAGGAGGCTCTTACAGTACAGCAGGAGGGTGTGGAAGGAGGTAAACGTGATGTTTGTCACCCCTTCCCCTTCCCCTGTGGTCTCCCCCGAAGCTTTTTCTAAGGCCGCTGCTGCAGCTTTTCATAAGGGGGATAAGTCAGTCAAAGGAGCCAACAAAAGGCAGCTTGAATAAGGGCTTAAAAACTAGGCTGGGTTGGCAAGACGGTTTTCTCCCTTCAACTTACCTCCTACCCTTCTGACAGCTGATTATTTCTGCCTAGCAGGTGTAGATATCCACAATGGAAGAATGCTGTGTTCAAGGCAGAGGGCAAGAATGTTATTCAGTCAACCCAAAAAAGCATAAACCAATTTCAATTAAAGGGTGTAAAGCCCTCCCAGAACCAAACCATAAATCGGGGAAATTGGCTCAGATGGAGGGAGCCTGTGAATGAAACTTTTTTTTTTATTGTTGAGTGCTTTAGAGAGGGAGCGAGGGAAGGGAGGGCCTGATCTGCCATGTGGAACATTTCTTTCTTCCCCCCTCCCCACTTTTGATGTGCCCCTAGAGGTATGCAGCATGTAAGGGACCCCTCTCTCTTCCTGCTGAAAGATTCAGAGGGTGGGATGGGTAGTGGAATCAAAAGAGATTGCTGTAAAGTGGGAGCCTCTTTTAACGAAATGATTTGAATTCTCTGACTCTCTGCCAAGCATCCCTGCACAGGATTCATCTTATATATCCTAGAACGTACCACATAGGTACTAAAAAAAAAAGAGCTTATTGCTTATTGGTTCTCCCCTGCAACGATCGTGAGAAAAGGAAGAACATGCTGCAGCAAGATATTTTAAAGAGCTTCCTAAGTTTGCATATGTGCGTTTATTGTACATACATTACAGTGCACTAAATTACAGATAGTCCTCAACTTAGAACAGTTCATTTAGTGACTGTTCAAAGTTCCAAAAAGTGACTTATGACCATTTTTCACCACTTCCAACCACTGAGGCATCCTCTTGGTCTAGGGGTGGGATTCAAATTTTTTAACAACCGGTTCTGTCGGTGTGTCTTAGTTGGTCGGTATGGCTTAGTGGTCATGTTATTGGCTGGGCGTGGCCAACTCAATATCATTCACATCGAGGCACACTTCTCCTTGCCTGGCCTCTCATGACTGTGGGGATGCTGCAACAGTCGTAAGTGTGAAAAATGGTCATAAATCACTTTTTTCAGTACCATTGTAACTTTGAATGGTGACTCCACACAAGCAAAGTACCAGCAGAGGAGGGGAAAAAAACTCCAGAGAAGTTCCTGAGACAGGAAGTCTAGTCCTGCCAAGAATGTAATAAGGGTTAACGGAGAGGCAGTTTCTGTAAGCAACATCAGAATGTTTCCTTCCTTACAGGATTAGGCCAGTAATTTCTTCTTGCAACCGGTTCTCCGAACTGCTTAGAATGTTAACAACCGGTTCTAGCGAATAGGTGCAAACTGGTAGAATCCTACCCCTGCCTTAGTCACATGATCAAAATTCTGACATTTGGCAACTGAGTCATATTTATGACAGTTGCAGTGCCCGGGGGTCACGTGTTCCCCTTTTGCAACCTTCTGACAAGCAAAATCAATGGGGAAGCCAGATTCATTTAACAACGGTGTTGCCAACTTAACAGCTGCAGTGATTCCCTTAACAAATTTGGCAAGAAAGGTTGTCAAATGGGGCAAAATTCACTTAACAAATGTCTCATTTAGCAACAGAAATTTTGGTCTCAATTATAGTTGTAAGTCGAGGATTACCTGTATACATTAAATAACATAGATTAACCGACTATGAAAAGAAAAATCCAATTATCATGTAAATTTCAAATCCCATTATCATATAAATATCACTTTCTCTCCACTGTCTTCCCTCAAAGGGGGGGAAAATATTGACAATGCCTCCCAAATCATTTAAAGATATTTGCCTCCAACATTACAACTTCACTCATCCTCAAAGATTGCCCAACCCTTGTTAGAGAGTTTAAGGTAGCCAGATTTTCTCATTATGGCTGAACTGAATGTTATTAGGGGAGCTCCCAGATTAAAAAAAATAGTTCTTGGAATGAAGTAGGGTCTGACTTTGTTTCAAGAGACCTTAGTTTTATTGTGCCAAGTTTTCTTGATGTTATAATATACTGTAACTAGTCAAACAACAGGAAACAGAAGTTTCTGATCATTTATCATGCAGTGAAGGATGGTTTCTTTTTGAATGGCCAACCTTGGCAAAGGATCCTAACTACATGAGCTATGAGAAGTAGAAAGCTTTCCTCCTTTCTAAAGGAATGCATGCTCTCTGTGAACAAAAGAGATCTCCGTTGTAACTTTGTATTTTACAACTGAGCTTGCAAACAATGGCAGAAGGCAATGCCATTAGTCTCTAAATCTTAAAGAGAATAAATGATTTCTCTCTCTCTCTCTCTCTCCCACCCCTCCCCTTAATACTGTGCCAGGCAGAGCTTCCATTCAGAAGCCCATAGGAGGGAACCCATTGAGACCCTTCATTGTTGTGGCCTTTTTTCAGGGATGCAATTCATGACCTCATCCTGTGACCTACAGGCACTTAAGGGCAAGGTAAAGGAGGGGTGAAGCAGCCTGGACTGGTAACCAAAAGCAATAGAGCTCTTGTCCCTTTTAAACATTAGGAAGAAGGGGGGATTTTAGCAGGCTTTTACTCTCTTCCGGTACTAAAATGCTAAGCTGCACCTGCTAAACTCCCCTTTATTAATGGGCCAGCTCAGAACTAGTATAGTCAAGTGATTAAGAGACTGAGCCCTGAAGCAACAGGGACTCGTTTTCAAAGGTTAACTTTGCCATAAATTTACTAAGTAGCCTGGTTTGAATGGTGCCTCTCTCAACCCCCATTTTCTGCAGTATGAAACTCAAAGTAGCATCAAAAGTATTGATTGGGGTGATGTTTAAATAGCCAGAGATACTGCGTTGACTCTGAGAGAGTCCATATACCTTAATTAAAACAACTGAAGATTTATAAAATAGTTACAAGCTTAGTGTCAAACATGGGTCTAGAAGCAGAGAGAGGGGAAATACGTATGCTCTAGTTCATTCCCACAGCACTAAGCAGTAATTTAGTATTATATCTGAATGTCTAGTTTTGGTGGTTTGTGGTATGGCAATGGGAGGTCTTCAGATCAAGAACTCACAAGCTTTTGACAGATTATAGATTTTATACCCAGTATTTTAGACATATATGTTAGCTCATATGGCCATCTTAAGCTATATGGGCAGCCAAGCATAATAGTCAGGACAGATATGTCCCAGAACTCTGAAGAGTCCAAGCCAATTTGGAAAATTCTGGTGTTGGAAGGACATAATGTTTAAATTCCACATACTAAGAACACGTAGTAAAGCACATTTTGTCCTATAGACAAGTTTGTTCTTGGGATGTAGTCATTTTCTCAAGACTCTGAATTAAGGGATTACAGAGTCATAAAAAGGGAGTTTATTGTTGTATATGTCTGCATGTTAAAACTGAGATAATATCTACTTATAAGAAGGCTTTTCTTGAATAACCCCCAAATGCTAAAAAAAAATGTATTAAACTAAACACCATATAACTCTATAACTCTTGGATGCAGACCCTATCTAACCGAAATGAAAAAGTGTTCATTATCTAATTACTGTAACACTCCTATCTAATCTTAGTTGTAATTTAGATTTAATGTTCTCTTTGCAGGTGCATCGATCAAAAGTTCAAACGCTGCCCACCCCTTCCGACCACCAGTGTCATTATTGTCTTCCATAATGAAGCTTGGTCCACGTTGCTTCGCACTGTCTATAGTGTGCTGTACTCTTCTCCAGCTATATTGTTAAAGGAAATCATTCTTGTAGATGATGCCAGTACAGATGGCAAGTATAATCCCTTTGAAAGTGTGTGTGCCTATGTATTGTTCCTGAAACACAAACTATTCTGTATGTAAGAAATACTTTTAAGACTTTTGGATCATAATATCCTATTTGCCTTAAGAACTAAATTAACCAATACCCGCATTTATATCTAGGGATAGGACAGCTAGTGCTCCTTTCTCTGTTGAAGGGATTCAGTCTAACTACTTTAAAGTTAAGGACTATATAAAGCCAAAGCCAGGAAGGTTGAAATTTCCTGTATACAATGAGTACCTGAACATCAGATTATAGGCATTCATTCTCTTTTCCTCCCATGTTACAATGCATGACATGAAGAGAAACACATTCATTGTTTTGGAATAACAAGTAAAAATTCAGATCTGTTGCCAGTCCCAATTCAAGGTGTTTATATTAGAATACATTGAATTAATTTTCTCTTACCTAAGGAATGAGCCATAATTCCTACCCCTGATATAGGAGAAATTGATCACCAGTTAGCTTTTGGTTGCAGTTGCTGAGCTAAAGTTAGTGCAGCTCAATCTAAGGAAGCAATTATGATTTTTTTTCACGCTGCCATGTCACGTGTTGTTTGACTTTCTTTATACAATAAATGAAGCAAGTGCCACATTTTGATATTACTCATTAATTCAGTTTCTAGAACTCGTGTGAATATAATATCCTGCAGCAAAGATATAAAAAAATTTAGAATACTCAAATACCTTTTCACAGAACTGTATTTAACTTCTGTCCAAACTACTCTGCTGGGCAAGTTTAGAAACCGCAAGCTGTATTTAGCGATCTAAATTGGTTATACTTCAAATTAAGATAATGACATAGTTCAACATCACGGCTTGTATACTGTGCCTCAGCCTGCTTTCCTGGCTCTCTGCTACTCAAGGTTTTCAAAGGGCCAGTAAAGGTACCACAGTGAATGGTTTCCTGAAGTTCTTTTTTTTAACAGCCCAATTAATTGCAAGTGTTAATAACAGTTTGTGCATACTATCTTACATGTTGACCCATTATTTCTGCTTTCGTCTTAGATTTAAATCTTTCTCTTCTACTCCATTCTGCATCCATTCTTTGGTTTCTCTCTAAATCCCAGCTTTTCCCCCTTCACGTGGAACAATACCATTTTCCAGGAGGGGAAGGAAGATTATTTTGGATGTTCTTCCCATGTATCTTTTCCTGTGTCCTTAGCTCCACATTTTTATAATGTAATGTTTTATTCTAGCAGTTAGACAAATAACAGCACAACTAGCCAATATGAAATCTTTTAATGGAAAAAAACAACAACTGGAGTGTATTTTTCCTTCTAGTTAGATTAGTATTTTAACCACTTATAGAGCCAATCAAATGGTTACAGGTAGCCCTCAGCTGATGATCACAATTGAGCCCAAAATTTGTGTTGCTAAAGCAAGACAGTTTTTAAGGAAGTTTTTAGTCCCATTTTACAATCTTTCTTGCTGCAATTATTAAGTTAGTAACGCAGTTGATAAATGAATCTGGCTTTCCCCATTGGCTTTGCCCGTCCGAAGGTAACCCCGTGACACTGCAACCGGCACAAACACATGCCAGTTGCCCAATGTCTGAATTTTGATCACATGACCATGGGGACGCTACAACAATCGTACATGTGAAAAAAAGATCATAAGTCACTTGTTTCGTTGCTGTTATAACTTTGAACGGTCATTAAACAAATGACCATAAATCGAGGACTACTTTTATTACCCCCAAACTGTGAACAGAGATGAGTACAGAAAGTAGTCAGTGCAATCTTGTTCAGGTTCTTTGGTTTCAGAGGTATTGCAAGCATAGGATAAGATGTGGAGGCTGACCTGCCTGGTTTTGAAGAATCCATGCTTGCGTCCAAGAGGCTCTGCATCTTTTCCAGTATTGCATGCTGGCTGGGTCCTGCTTTTTTACCAAATCAGATTATTGATCCTTGTAGCCAAAGTTATCTCCCATGGCAGAGTGTCAGAGAAATGCAGAAGGCATCTACCTCCTTACAGTGTTTTTCTGTAGCGCATAAATTAGGTTAGAAATGACAGCAGATAAAATTGAAAAGAAGTGATTTCATCCAAAACTCCTGAGCTTCATATAAGTGATGCTATCCTTCTCCTAACTTGATATTGTTCCACCACAGCATGCACTTTTCTCTAACCCTTTCCCTTGTCCCAGTCATGCTCCCACCTACCCTACTCCCCGGTCAAAGAAATCTTAAATCATCATTAATTTAACAATGGGAGTGAGTTTTAAGAGATGTTCCACAACTGGAAATAATGCGGTTGAGAAAGCCACTTGTGAGCAAACTGTTTATAAAGTTTCTTGCTTCTTTTATCAGATCTTATTTCTACTTATTAAGTAGATCTTATTTCCAGAAATAATAAGCAGCTTGTTCAAAGCGGTGTGGTTTTAGAAGCACTGTATTTTGAAAAGTTTAATGTCCTCTTTGACTGCTTTGCTGTAGTTGCAACATTTAACTATGCAGCTATTTTAGAGATTCTGGCACATGATACTATGTCAACATACAACGCTGATACTGTATTATTTCTATGTTTTTCACTAAACCTGCCCTGCAGGAAAAGTGAGAAAGCTACTGCCTTCTGTGAAAAGCTTGCCGATTATTGGCTGGCAGCCTGCCCTTTAAAAGAGTTACTTTAAAATTGAAGGCTAAAATACAAATAAATTGATTGATTCTGAAGACAGATGAATTGCTAGAGTTGTCCTAAGGTACTTTGTTGCTGGAGGTAGAACAGCAAATGTTTTCTTCATATAGTTGCATTAAAAAAAAAACGAGCCAGAAAAGATCACACATTATTCTCTCTGGGAGGCAAAAAGAAAAGAAAGAGAAATTGAATATCTAGCAATTTTCCGTGATACATCTTGAAGTAATGTTTCATTTTATCTAATGATAGGATCATTGCCACACAGTTCTAAGGATTTTCTTTAGTCTTCTGCCTTCTTATAGTGGATGAGATGTTGCAGTTGTCTCTTTTCACATGCCCCAAATGGATGCTTATGCAGAACATAGAATAATAGGGATAGAAGTGGCCTTGGAGGTCTTCTAGTGCAACATCTGCTCAGGCAGGATGTCAGGTACTCCAATTAAATCATGAGCCTCGAGCCACACTCCCAAAACTAAAAAGGATTTATTTAAAGTTAACATTCTATGTCCGGCAGTAACCTGGGCGTAGCCAACTCTGAGATACGGTAATTCACTGTCACCCTTGATCCTGCTTTCCCCCACACCCCTCTGGGTGTATCATCCAATGAAAAATGTCCATAGCCAAGAGTCATCAATCATGCTGTCCAGTTAGATTTTTGCACGACAGAAGGTTCAGTCATCTAATCAGTCTTTGAAGAAAATATGAATGGAATGTACTTTCGATTCCACACTGCTGCCTGCTCATTGAAACTCCACCCCCTTCTTTCTGTTGTCAACTATAAAACATGTATACAAAATCTTTTATGAGTTGACACAGGAGACCCTATACCGTGCTGGACAAATGGCTGTCCAGTCTGTTCTTGAAAATCTCCATTGATGAAGTATCCACAACTTCTGGAAGCAGGTCATTCCACTGATCAATTGGTCTCACTGTCAGGAAATTTCTTCTTAGTTCTAGGTAGGCTCTCTCTTTAATATTTTTCAACCTATTATTTCTTATCCTGCCCACAGGTGCTTTGGAGAATAGGTCAACCCCTTCTCTGTGACAGCCCTTCAAGTACAGGAAGACTACTATCATATCATTACTAGTCTTTCTCTTCCTTAGACTAGACATACACAATTACTGAAATCGTTCATCCTATGTTTTAGCCTCCAGTCTCCTAATCACTTTTGTTGCTCTTCTTTGCCCTCTTTCTAGCATCTCAACATCCATTTTGTATCACGGTGATCAGAACTGGTTGCAGTATTCCAAGTATGGTCTCACCAATGCAGTATAAAGTAGTACTATCACTTCACATGGTCTTGAAACTATCCCTCTGTTAATGCAGCCTAGGAGTGCATTGGTTTTTATTTATTTTTTGGCCAGCTTTTTGTACCAGATTAGTTCTCTAGCTGAGTCTTGGGCTTGGTGCACGTATATAGTGTTTACTGTTCCCCATCACATTCTCAACATCAGAATTGTGGGAGGAAGAGTAGCATTTTCTTTGAGCAGTAGTGTAAAGGATACATAAATTAGGACTTCCAGACATCTTGGAATGCCTGACACAGCATTCTGAGCAGGAAAGTACCTATTTGATATGAAATCTCTACAGTTGTTGATACTTGTAGACAAAGGTCTATTAAATTCTCCAAACATAAAAGACTTGTGTTTCTCTTTGAATCTTGTAGTGTTGTAATATAGAGATGCCTAGATGAATTATAAATTGCTTTGCAAGCATTAACTCACTTCATATGAATAAGCAGTTGCCTATCATTTTCTTCCTTGGCTGGAAATTTTCTTAACAAAAGGCCTTGCTTGCTTTGAATTGCTTTGAGCAAATATTCAGGATCATTAACCCTTTCCTGTTCTCATCTTAAGCTAACACCAGAACAGAAGGCAGGGCCAATGCTTAAGAAAACAGTGCTTATTAGTTAAGTAAAAGAGAGAGGATTGCTATCTTTTTTGTTGTCTGTTATTTAGGCTGTATATATACACATACACACACACACACACACAGATATATATATATATATATATGTTTGTGTGTGTGTGTGTGTGTGTGTGTGTGTAAGGTTTTTAAGCTGATAATTTAAATGTTGTAACACAAAGTATATATATATATATATATACTTTGTGTTACAACATAAATTATCAGCTTAAAAACCTTACACACACACACACATATATATGGAAACACACACACACACACACACACACACACACACATATATATGGAAAATTCCAAGGTCAGTTTGGACCTAATTGCTCAGGAAATATTAAAATCAATTACAATTTAACTAGAGTTTTAATTAATATAAAGAACAAGTAAACTACCATTACTAATAATTCTTTTTAATATATATTTTAATACAGATAACTTACACTTATTGGGCTATTTTATTTAGATTTTTGATTGCTATTAGGCTCTGAAAACACACGTGCATTCACACACAGACAGAAAACATCCCTATCTATCTGATTTTAGGCTTCCTCACTATAAATATTATGTTCTCCTGATAATTATATTTTTATCCTGATTTTCCTGCAAAGTGTAAAACACAGTTTTGCTCTCACTCAGTCACTGCCTTTATGCTAACAGTCCAGGTAAAGTACAGATCTAAGGCCTTTATTGCTGTTCCTTCCTATCATTTGTTATCTTAAAACCAGATTTATATTGGGTAATCTTCAAATAGAGGGCTTGTCAAGAACAAGACACCACCATACCATTCTATCCACACTGAAGAATGAAATAAAAGTATTAGCCCATTACCCTGCACATAATCTGTGAATTTTAAAGAGAATGATCTTCGTTAAAAAAAACCTCTGGCCTAATGTAGGGAGACAATAATTTGCTTGGCTGCCTAGTTAACCAAGTAACAATTTTTATTGTTGAGGCTGTAGTAAGCTATTATTTCTAGTATCTCCAAAAACTTCAGAGTTAGTGGAAGAGAGTGTTTGTTTGTATATATGTGACTGTAAGAAGACAACTCCTCAGCTACTTTGAATGAAAGTTGCTTGTATTTTATAGTGGGCATTTTCCAATTCCATGCTGTCATTTCCTGCCCTCTTCCTCTTCTGTACCACTATTATACCATTCAAATTCACAGCAGAGTCCTTCAGGGTGGCTGCAATTTAGAAAGCTAACAATCTCTCTCCACAGAGACTTGAACTGCTTCCTGCCACAAGTTGCACCTGCAACCAAAAGTTTGGTCAGAGTAATTCTAAATAAGGACTTAGCTTTGATGCTAAGAGAGGCTGGGTTAAAAGGGGGCGGTTGAGAAAAACACAGAGAGTTCCCTTTTTTTGTTCCCTGATAAATAAATAGGGTTCTGCAATTAATGCAAGTAATTGGATACTGACAGCCAAGATATTCAACATTGTTCCTCCCCACCCACCCCACCCCAATCTTGATCCCTCCAAATATGTTAGACTCCAACTCCCATTACTGGATGTACTCTGGGGGCACCTAGTGAAGGAAAGGAGCCTGTAACTCTCAAATATTAGCATAAGAAAGGACATCATTGAGAATTAAGCATTGAATAACAAACTGCACAAAAGTGAATTAAAATTAAACATTGAATAACAAACTGCACCAAGGGTAATAACAATTCTGGGCGATGATTTATCTCCCTGGCTGTTCTGGGTTTAAGCATTTCATGCAATGTTGACATGGGAAAGTGTACTGATTAAAAAAGCAGAATGCACTGAGTAAGAAAGCAGGTATTAATCAGATAGGGGTGGGGTGGGAAAATAGGTGACTTTGTACAAATGCCTAAAAGTTTATCTAAGTACTTCTGTTGCTCTGTTGCTTAGCACTAATTTCAGGAGTGTATACAAGGCAATTCTTATCGCTACCCACCCATTCTTCAAACAAAAGATAATACTTTTAATTCACTTTTGAGTTCTTAAAAAAATGTATAGTGGCCTTGCTGCACTTGTAGACTATAGTGAATAAAGTTGCAAAACAATTCCAATATATTCTGAGCTGCTAGCTGAAGACCAGTGATTTGAAAACATTTTCCAAATAATGGATAAGAAATTTGGGCAATAGGCAGGTATAAAATTTAATATTTAATCAATTGCTACCAGTGGTGGGTTCCCCATTCTTGGATAGCAAGAATCAAAGCATGTGTGGAATACAGCAAACTCTTCTACAGCGTAATCTTGGCTGTGTTTGTTTGAAGGTACGACAACCTGCTTTGAGGTATAAATGTAAATAAGTATGTGTGTATTTGTGTGGTTGAGAACGATTTTCAATGATCATAGTATGCTTTTATTTTCCTGCCTGAACGAGTATAAAATCACACTCTTTGACTGGTAAATACTGTATTTTTCTTCTTCTTCTTCACTATCTTTTCCTGGTCCCAACTTCTCCTTTTTTTCCCCTGAGCCTTTCATTTTTCTAATCACCATATTTGGTTTCATAAGCATTTTTTTTAGTTCTTAAGCTTGTTTTTAAGTAAAAAGTAAACTTGTGAATTAAAAACCAGAGTTTAAATTGACCCCCCAGAGTAATGAGAATCTGACTCATATTGTAACCAGACTCTTGAGCATCATTTCCCACTGACTAACTGTCTGCCCATCTCCCTCATAAAGGGACTCTGTGTAGTGTACAATAAAATATTAAAAGATAGAAACAAAAGTTCAAAAGAGGCAAAGATTATTAAAAACAGTGTTAAAAATTAATTAAAAGGCAAAGAAAGAGCTTTCAGGGCAACCACCACCCCATGGCTGCATGCTCCTATGTGAACCGGAAGCAAGGCCACACTGCCATGTTTTCATATTTTTCTGAAAGGCCAAGAGATTGGAGCCATGTCTCACCTCAGAGGGAGAGTGTAGCACACAAAGTGGGAGACAAAGGCAGAGAAGGCTCTCTTCCTGGACCCTGTCAATCAAAATTCTTTAACTGACAAGGTCTGCCTGACCGAGTGGGATAGGAAAGTGTAATGGTACAAAGACAATTCCTTAGGTAACCTGTCCTCATGTTTGATGAATTCTCTTTCAGACTACTTGAAAGACGAGTTGGACAACTATGTGAAGCAATTGCAGATAGTCAGAGTTGTTCGGCAGTTGGAGAGAAAGGGCTTAATAACTGCCCGATTACTTGGTGCCAGTGTTGCCAAGGGTGATGTCCTCACTTTCTTGGATGCTCATTGTAAGTAATAAATCTCTTTATTGATAAAGTTTGCCTTTTTTCCCTTTGGCATGCTGTGCCAGTTCATAAATGTGTATGCGTTAATTCAGTGTTTCTCAACATGTCTTAGAGTTGCTAAGGTTGAGAAACACTCCATTAATTGATTGCTCTACATCTTGGGTTGGTTCACAGAACCATATTTGCCCCTTGATCAATCTCCATTCATTAATAAGCAGCCCAGGCATTGAATAGATATGGCAGACTTAATGCTACCAATTCTTATTGTTGTGTCAAACATAATAACTTCAGTGAAGTCAAACAATTGGATGCCGCTTGAATGACCTAATCAACAGACTGTACTAAAAATGCTATTTTTTTTCAAGATGCTAAGGCAATAAAACTGCATCCAACACGATATAGGTTGGGTGCATCATCATTCAATATTTAATCACAAAGAAAATGAAGTAGAGTTGCTAGGAGTTGGGCATCTATGCATTCAATGTTTATTTATTTAATGTACATACAAGTGTGTCTGTCCTGGAGGCATGTTCTGATTCTCTTGTATAGAGTATGTGGTATAAAAAAATCCTTAGATAAATTTGATTCCCAGAATGTTCAGTAAATTTACTTCAGCCATTTGTGCCTCCATTTTTAGACCTTATATGATCGTTTCCCTCCATGGTTCTATTTTTGTTCATTTTGTCAAATTTTGCAAATTACTTTATGGCTCAATTTCTTTGGAAGATAGACTCAAGATTCAGAAGGATATTGACAGACTTTAGCATTGAGCCCTATCTAATAAGATGCACTTCAGTGCTGACAAAGTAAGGTCCCATACTTAGGCAGGGAAAACCAGATGCATAGGTACAGAACAGGCAATACCTAGCTCAACAGTAGTGCCTGTGAGAGGGATCTTGATGTCCTGGTGGACTACTGCTTAAGTATGAATCAGCAGTGTGCTACAGCTGCCAAAAAAACCCAACAGAGTCCTTGGCTGCATCAACAGAGGGATAGCATCAAGATCACAGGAAGTGATAATACCACTCTATACCTCACTAGTCAGACCGAATTTGAAATACTACACCCGGTTCTGGTTACTGCCATTCAAAAAGGATGCTAAGGCCCTAGCAAGAGTGCAGAGAAGAGCAAGAGAGATGATAATGGGTCTGGAGGCTAAATCATACAATTAACAGCTAAGGGAACTAAGTATGTTTAGTCTAATGAGGAGAAGGTTTAGGGGAGACCTGATAGTAGTCTTCCAATACTAGAAGGGCTGTCATAGGGAAGAGGGCATCAATTTATTCTCCAAAGCACCTAAGGGCAGGACAAGAAGCAATGGATGGAAATTCATCAGAGGGAGATCCAATCTGGAAATAAGGAGGAATTTCCTGACAGAAAAATTAATCAGTGAAACAGCTTGCTTCCTCGAGTTATTGATGCTCTATCGCTGGAGGTTTTCAAGAAATGATTGAACAACTATGGTATTTGTCCAGGATAGTATAAGGACGCTTGCCTTGGATTAGGGGCAGAATAGGGATAGGGATAGACGGCTCCACAGTCCCTTCCAGTCCTATAATTCTATGTATTGAGATTGACATCTGGACACATTAATACAAGTTTTCTTGACAGCAATATGGAAGTGCTTTGACATTGTGATTTTCTGGAAAGGCATTTTTTATTTGTCGGTCTAGCCTATGGCCCAGGTAATTCCCAAACTGTCTATAATAATCCAAATACCAGCCAGATTTGATCCTGGGTGGGTTCTGAGCTCAGAAAAGATCAGGTTTCCTCATCTTGCAAATAAATGTTAAGGCATAAATATTGAAGTTTTTGAAAGAAA
This sequence comes from Bungarus multicinctus, assembly GCA_023653725.1. NCBI lineage: Eukaryota > Metazoa > Chordata > Lepidosauria > Squamata > Elapidae > Bungarus > Bungarus multicinctus. Next base: position 143,742,651 of record CM042834.1, read on the forward strand.
ATTGGGGGTCCGTATAACTTTCCATGGGTAAGAAAGTGAACATTATGAGAGAAATATTTTCAGAGAAGCAGTTCCTGAGCATCAGGTACCTCTGAAAACCCTGAAAGGTAGAAGTGACCGCAGCAATTGTCAGGTGCAAAGAAAGTACCAGGAACAGTTTAGTCCAAAGCACTTCAAGTTTGTTCCATGCTACCTATACACAAGAATCTGATCTACTAACGGTCAAGGTAAATTGGTGCTAGATAAAAGTAAATGGAATTCAAGAGGGGCTGGACTTAGGTCTCTTGTGGGAGCATAGGGACTCCAAACTGGTGATGCATTTGACTCCTCCTTAGGCTCAGTCTGGTCATCTCCTACAACAGCAGCGTTTGAAAATAGGCATTCATTTTTTCAGAGACTCTTATCAAATGGTATAGCAATTCCTGTTTCTTTTTCCTCAGGTGAATGTTTCCATGGATGGTTAGAGCCTCTCCTATCACGCATTGCTGAAGAGCCCACCGCTGTGGTCAGTCCAGATATCACCACCATTGACTTGAACACCTTTGAATTTTCCAAGCCCATCCAATATGGGAAGCAGCACAGTCGGGGAAACTTTGATTGGAGTCTCACTTTTGGCTGGGAGGCTATCCCTCAACACGAGAAGCAGAGAAGAAAAGATGAGACTTACCCAATCAAGTAGGTTCAAGCTGAAAATTTGATACCATTGTTAATGTGTCTGGAGAAGTGATGGACGGGAAGAGATTGCGTTAAAAAAGCAGAATTTCCCAAAGCATAGGTTTCAGTTTTGGAAATCCTGAAATTTATTTATTTATTAGATTTTTATACCGCTCCCTCTCCCAAAAAAGGGACTCGGGGCGGTGTACAGCCAGATAAAAATAGAAACAAGATATAAAAATTGTACACTTAAAAGCAATTTAAAATGATTAAATTAATGGCCGAGTTATAAAATTATCAAAATGTATAGAAACAGATAAAAATTTAAAATACCAAATTTAAAACCCCACAATTATTACTGGGCCAGGCCGGCCTGTTGAAAAAAGTGGGTCTTTACTGTGCACCAGAAGGTCTGAATGTCGGTGATGGCCCGTATCTCCGGGAGCAAGTCGTTCCAAAGGGAGGGAGCCCCCGCAGAGAAGGCCCGCACCCTCGGGGCCACCAACCGGCATCGCCCAGCCGGCGGAACCCCGAGGAGGCCAACCCTGTGGGAGTGCACTGGGCGGCGGGAGGCCGTTGGTGGCAGCAGGCGGTCCCGTAAGTACACAGGTCTTGAGCCATGGAGCGCTTTAAAGATGATCACTACCACCTTGAATCGGATCCGGAAGGCCACAGGGAGCCAATGCAGCACGTGCAGGAGCGGTGTAACATGGGAGCTCCGAGGAGCTCCCAAGATCACCCGCACGGCCACATTCTGGACCAACTGTAGCCTCCGGATACTCTTCAAGGGGAGCCCCATGTAGAGAGCATTGCAGTAATCCAAGTGGGAGATGACGAGGGCGGAAGTGACCGTGCGAAGTGGCCCAGATCCAGAAAGGGCCGCAACTAGTAGATCAGACGAATCTGACAGAAGGCCCCCTGGCAACAACCGTAATGTGATCTTCTAAAAACAGTCGTACATCCAGGAGGACACTCAGATTGCGGGCCCTTTCCATGGGGGGCAAAATTTCTCCCCCCACGGCCAGCGATGGAATAAGCTGGCTGTATCTGGGCACAGGAAACCACAGTCACTCAGTTTTGGTGGGGTTGAGACGAAGCCTGTTAAGACCCATCCAATTCCACACGACCTCCAGGCACCGGGTCATCACTTTGACGGCTTCGTTGGGGTGGCCCAGGGTAGAGATGTATAGCTGAGTATCATCAGCGTACTGATGGAACTCTACCCTGAACCCATGGATGATCTCACCCAGCGGCTTCACATTAATGTTGAACGGCAAAGGTGAGAGCACAGACCCCTGGGGCACCCCGCAAAATAGGGGCGTCGGGGTTGACCTCTGTCCCCCTGTCAACACAAATTGCGAGCGGTCGGAGAGGAAAGAGGAGAACCACCATGACACGGTGCCTCCCATTCCTAACCCCCCAACCGCTGCAATAAGATACTGTGGTCGACAGTATCAAAAGCCGCTGAGAGATCTAACAGGACCAAGACAGAGGAACAACCCCTTCTCGGGCCTGGAGATCATCCACCAACGCGACCAACGCCGTCTCCGTGCTGTGCCCGGGCCTGAAACCCGATTGGAGGGGGTCTAGATATACCGCTTCATCCAGGTACTGAGGGAGCTGACATGTCACCACACTCTCAACAACCTTCGCCGCAAAGCGGAGGTTGGAGACCGGACGATAGTTCGACAATAATGCTGGATCCAGGGACGGTTTCTTGAGGAGGGGCCGCACCACCGCCTCTTTCAAGGCAGCGGGTAAAAGCCCCTCTCTCAAGGAAGCGTTAATGATCCCTTGGAACCAGCCTTGTGTCACCTCCCAAGTGGCCAGGACCAGCTAGGTGGGGCACGGGTCCAATAAACAAGTGGTGGCATTAAGCCCCCCCCAGTATCCTGTCTACGTCCTCCAGGGTAAACGGGATTGAACTCATCCCAAATGACCTCACCGAAATCCGGCCCCGCCCCCCTGCCCGGAGATGCCCAGTCGGAGTCCAGCCTGTCCCGGATCTGAATGATTTTGTCCTGCAGAAATCTGGAAAAATCCTCGGCCCGTCCCTGCAATTGTATCCAAATTTTTTCTCTTTACATCCCATTGTAGAATTTTAGTCATGAAATAAAAATCACAGTATTTCTATTTTTGACAGAAATTGGGAGTTTGGGGTTTTGCCTGGACTAAGATTGCTTCAAGATTATCTTGGATCTCTTAGGCCAGTCTTCTCTAAACTGGTTGCCATCCAAATGGGTGGGCTTCAATTCCTAAAATTCTCACCATGGTGACTGGAATTGTGTCAGCCTGAACATCTGGAGATAGGCGAGATGGACAGCAAAACAAATTCAATAATTAAATAAAATATTCTAAAATGGTTACTTAAGGCACATTCCTGAAGAGTTAGCCAAGGAAGTGTATCTAGATGACTCAGCATTTCCTGTTTAAGTAGCATCTGTATGGAACCAAATGGAAGAGATGTTCTCATCTTCGAATCAAAGTGGAAGGGATTGCTTTCGCTCCATTGTGCCCGAACTGGTGACCTTAGACCAGTGGTTCCCAAAGTGGGTGGTACCGCCCCCTGGGGGGCATTAAGAGGCGGCAGGGGGGCGTTTGAAGTGCCAGCCCTGCAGGCTCACCCATTGACTGTTGCACCGCTCCGGAGCAGGCGCCTCAAACGCCCCCCTGCCACCTCTTAGCGCCCCTCTGCCAGCCCCCTTGGGAACGCTAAAAGGCGGCAGGTGGGTGTTCGAGGCGCCGGCTCCAGAGCAGTGCAATAGTCAATGGGTGAGCCTGCAGGGCCGGTGCCTCGAACGCCGGCCTGAGCACCATTTGAGGCGCCAGCCCTGCAGGCTCACCCATTAACTGTTGGACCGCTCCGGAGCCAGTGCCTCAAACGCCCCCCTGCCCCCAAGGGGCCCGGTAGAAGGGCGCTAAGAGGCGGCAGGGGGGTGTTCGAGGTGCCAGCCCTGCAGGCTCACCCATTGACTATTGCACCGCTCTGGAGCAGGCGCCTCGAACGCCCCCCTGCTGCCTCTTAGTGCCCCTCTGCCAGCCCCCTTAGGGATGCTAAGAGGTGGCAGGGGGACATTCAAGGCATTGTCTCCGGAGCAGTGCAACAGTCAATGGGCCTGCAGGGCCGGTACCTCAAACGCCCCCCTTGCCAACTCTTAGCGTCCCCAAGGAGCCTGGCAGAGGGGCGCTAAGAGGCAGCAGGGGGGCGTTCGAGGCGCCTGCTCCGGAGCGGTGCAATAGTCAATGGGTGAGCCTGCAGGGCTGGCACCTCGAACGCCCCCCTGCCGCCTCTTAGCGCCCCTCTGCCGGGCTCCTTGGGGACGCTAAGAGTTGGCAGGGGGGCGTTTGAGGCACTGGCCCTGCAGGCCCATTGACTGTTGTACTGAACTGGATCTGGCGCCTTGATTGCAGCAGCACGTTAGGAAAAACTGCCATCACCACTTTCCCAAAGTGCCGCTGCTGTCGCATTCTGTCTGTCCGTCCATCCATCCATCCATCCATCTATCCATCCATCAGGTCTGTCTGTCTGCCTTCCTGCCTACCTACCTACCTGCCTGTCTGTCTTTCTGTCTACCTACCTATCCATCCATCCATCCAAAAGATCTGTCTGCCTGCCTGCCTGCCTTCCTACCTACCTACCTACCTACCTACCTATCTACCTATTTATCTACCAATATCTGTCTATCTACCTACCTACCTATCTACTTACCTGTCCATCCATCCACCCACCCATCCATCCATATTTGAAGCGCCGGCCCCGCAGGCACATCGGGAAAATAGAGCAAAGCCAGTCTGGGAGGGAGGGAGAGAGGGATTGAAGGGAGGGAGGGAGAGAGAGACAAACAGACAGACAGACAGACAGACCTGATGCATCAGATTGAAATGAGGCCTAGTTTAGAGTGAGGCCCTTTTCCGCATTGAAACATCTTTGGCTTCTATGAAAGGTTTTGTGGACGAAATATGGTCAAGACTATCAGGAAGCTCTCACATTTTGTTGAGGCTTTAAACAGGATCCATTGGACCAGATCTCCACACTAAAAAAATACTTTTCCCCAATATATTACAGTGCCAATTCTGAAGAAGACAAAACCAAAATGTACTGGTAAATTACAAGGAGAACACACACACACATATACTCCCTTCTGACCCTGCTGGAGCAGGTGATTGGACTAGAATAGCTATCTCATTATCTTTCTCCTCCCTCCCTCTCTCCTTCTTTATATCTTTTTCTTTCTGTCCCTTCCTTCCATCTCCCCCTTTCTTTGTCTGTCCCTTTTTTTCTTTCCCTTTTCTCTTTCTTTTTTTCCTTCTCTCTCTCTCTTTCTTTTCTCTTTCTTTCCCTCTCTCAGGCTCACCCCATTGACTTGGTGCACTGCTTCGCTCGGACTTACTTTGGCAGGTCCCTCCGATGCAGCAGGCTCAATGGGGTGGACCTGTGGGGCCGGCACCTAGAACGTGGCAGTGGCAACACGTTTGAAAAGTAGAGCAAAGCCAGAGTAATTTTTGCTGCAAAGAATCACAAAAGCTTCTGGGCTGTGCACAAGAAGGGACACACATGTCAATGCAATTCAGCAACATAAAATAAAGAAATACAAATAAAAATAAACAAAAATCGGCAAATCATCTCTGATTAGATTTTATTCACTACTAGAATCTAATCAGAGATGCTTTGCCGATTCTAGTCCAATCACCTGCTCCAGCAGGGTTGGAAGGGAGTGTGTGTGTATGTGTGTGCGTGGTTGTCAAAACGCCAAAAACAGGTCAAGTAGCTCTGGGGAGGCCAGTCATAAATTAGAACACTTGCTAAACAACTGGCCATTAAGTGAGGACCACTTGTATTTGGTTTGCCAATCACCTGGCCACACCCACCTAGTCACATGACTACCAAACCATACCTACCCGGTAATGTGACCAGCAAGCCACGCCCATCCAGTCACATGACCAGCAAACCATGCCCACCCAGTCACATGACCAGCAAGCCACACCCTCAAATTAGGCCACGCCCACAGAAATTTGAATCCCAACCCTGGGTGGGGGCACTGAGGACGAGTTTTGTAGCACCAAGGGAGCGGTGGACTGAAACCGTTTGGGAACCACTGCCTTAGACTGTTGTCTTTCCCAAAGTTAAGAGTAGCGATGTGAGGAAACCATTATATGCCTGAAGCCTGTAGGTTTAGCCTCCGTTATTAGGTAACTGGTTCCGTGCTGATGTTTAATACTTTACAAAACATGGATATAGTATTATAAATTACAGTGATAGCTTGTACTTACAGGTAATGTATTTACTGCTCCCATTTAAAAACCAGAAAGGGCCTCCTCTGGCATCCCATGAGCCAAGCCTAATTAGGCAGAATAATCATTTTTCTTCTCCAGTTGAAAGGAAACAAGAACAATGCCACAGGCAAGGATGAATCATTAGGCTACCTCTCAAAAGACAGATAAGGAATATCAAAGAAAGAAAGTTTTTCTAACTTTTACCACCTTTGCCCTGCACTTCTAAGGAGTAGTTAAAGCCCTTGATGTGGCAGAAAAATCAGAAATAATTCAAGAAACCACAATTTAACCATGTTTCAAACCACAGTTCCAATAAATAAACTAGTAGCAAATAATGATTTACTGCTCTAAAAACAATGGCTTATTCCTTGTTCCTGTTTGCACATTGCACTAAACTGCAAAGAAAACACGTACTTTCTGCTATGTATAAAGCCAGTTAGGAAGCTTTGATGAATAATCCAGAGGTGTATCTTGCAGCATTTTCCTCTACTAAAGCTCCTGAAGCCCAAACTTTTCCAAGCGTCTTTCTTACTGATCTTTGATCTGTCATGGCTGAACTCTGCCTATAGAAATGCTTGTTTAATAGTTTAAGCAGGTTGCCAAGGTGGGGATAGGGGTGGGTGGGAGGCACTCTTGAGCGAAGGGAGGTCATGATGAGCTTCATTCCCACAAACGAAAGAAGTTATTGAATCTCTTCAGGCTCCAGTCACGTCTTGCTGCTCAGTGAAAGTTCTTAGTAAGAAGGCAGTTTTCCTTTAACCTTTCACAGTTTATCTTAAATTCAGTCATTCCAATACCTTACAAAGGCCTGCTTGCATTTTTAAATTCTGGCCATACATTTAGTCTTAACAAAACATAACAAAGGAGTCTGCCACTTGCATTGTAACAATAGATTTGGGTTGAGCAGGAGCAGGACAGATGCATTCCGCTGGGACCCTTTTTAGCAGCAGCACTAAAGTTTAACATTGTCACACTGGCAAGTCCTTTCCGTTCCCCATGCCTCCCCTCCCACCCCTAGCTTTCTTCTGTTGAAGCCCAGAGAAGGAAACTAGAATTATCCATGTCTACTTGTAAAGTAACTTGAATCCCTTGATATATTCCAAATTTAGGGTAACCCCAATGTAGCCAGAGCTCCCCCAAGTTCAGATATGATGAAGAATTCAGATTAGTATAAGAAGGAAATAGGTGCTTCTAGTGCCTTCATGGCTATCTCAGGGGAGAAGGTAATGCAGTGCCAAAAAGTCTTTGCATTCCTGAACTGTACCTTGTCATGGAAGGACTATACTGTATATCTTTTCAAAAAGAAGAAGGCATATTATAAATCAAAGGCACAGACAGCTCAGTACAGAGTACAAAAAGTCAATGGTTGCAGATAGTCCTCAACTTACAATTCATTTAATGACTGTTCAAAGTTACAATGGTACTGAAAAAAGTGACTTATTTTTCACACTTATGACTGTTGCAGCATCTCCCTGGTCACATCATGATTTACATTCGGATACTTGACAACTGATTCATATTTACGATGGCTGCAGTGTCCCAAAATCATGTGATCCCCTTTGGCAAACTTTTGACAAGCAAAGTCCATGGGGAAGCCAGATTCACTTAACAAGCGTGTTACTAACTTAAGAACTGCAACTATTCACTTAACCAATGTGGTGAGAAAAGTCGTAAAATGGGGCAAAGCTCACTTAACAAATTTCTCACTTAGCAACATACGTTTTGGGCTCAAATTGTGGTTGTAAGTTGAGGACTACCTATATTATTAGTCTCCTTAGCTCATTGAGCTGATCAAATTCACTCTAGCCTTATTTCCAGAACTTTTATAAAAAGTCACATGCCTGTGTTTGGTTCGATTCCATGAACCGACCGAAGTTCCGTCTGTCAAGTAATGGATCCTCTCTTGCTCTCCAGTGCCTGGACAATATATATCCATATTTGAGCAGCAGGAGCTATTTGAGAACTTTGCTTTTAAGTTTGGTTTACTTTAAATATTTTATGTGAAAACACTTATCTCTGCAAGCATACCAAACATAGTTTGTTATCTTTCATTTTTCATCTGTAGGCTGTAGTTAAACAGCCCTTATTTCACATGCTTGAAAAAATCACTTTATGGAACTGAAACTGGAGTTAAATCCTTTAAATTGTAATTTAAAATCTAGATGTATTCTCAAAGCCATTTTAGCATCCTCTCAATGTAATGCAAAAAATATATATACACAGTTTTAAGGCTTGTTTAGAACCTTTATAGTTCATATAGTTAATATTAATGATACAAATATTACTGCTAAACAGTTAAAAGATATATCTGCTAAGTATCACAGCTCCTCTTGCAAAGGAATTTTAAGAGCTATAGCCTTGTAAGATGCTAGAAATTTCTCCTTTCATTTTTAGAATCTCTTGTAGCTAATTAAATTAGGATTTTAGAAAAAGGTTTGCAGTATTAATAACCACCTTTTAAGACTGCTTCTGCACTCTTCCCCCATACCACAACATCAGAAAAAAAATAAGAACTGGAGTGATTTATCTCCCAAGTGTCATTGGGTACAGTACAAGGTTTGTAAACTGCCTGTGAGACCCACACTTTCTTGAGAGACAATGACAGGTCCTTTCCCCCCTGCTGTATCAAAGCAGGATAATAAGGGCTGTGACATGAAAGAACCAAGGTTTATTCTTCCCTCTTTCAAACTCTGCCAGCCCCTTGTCTCTCTTGGCAGTGGACAACTGAAAAGTCATTAAGGTAACTAGCCTCTCCACTTCTTAAAGCTTGAAATGACCTTGAAATTCATGGTGCCAGCCATTCGATACCGGCTTGGCCCTCCTCCCTTCCAAGGGGGAGACAAACTCCTGTTCCTTTGGCCTCAAGTACAGCTCTTCTTTGTGCAGAGGTCAAACAGGAGGCTGTTCTGTCTCAATGAAAGAGGCACAGAGATTCCTTTTTGTTATTGCTTTATGGAGAGAGAGAGAAAGAAAGACATTGGCAACTTGGCTTTTCAGCAGCTCCTAATCTCCTCTACAACAGAAGCTGCAATAGAGAGCTGGTTTCAGAGAAAACTTTGCTGAAGCTAGTTTCTGGTGCCAGTCTCAGCTTTTCTTTTCCTTAAGACAAATGAACATGCAAGCAAGGACAAAGAGTTCTGCGTTATCTAATAATGAAAGTAATGCAATTGGCAAAACTATCCCCAAATACTCTTATTTGTGCCCAGCCTGTGCAGTAATGGTACCCAAGGATAAATAGAGGCCCTATCCTCTGAAAAGGCTATCCTTGAAGCTTTTAAGGAATGTGATCCATCCCAAACACTGTGGTTATTTCTTGTTTTTGGATGCAGTTAATCAAGAACATGCCTCAAATTATCAGGTTTGAGTCCCGAGTCGTTCCCTCCCCCCGAATCAGTCTCATCTAATTCTGGAATTAGCAGCTGCTGTCTTACCAGCAAGTGTTTGAACTACCAGACAAAATGTTTTGGGCAAAAAGTGGCAGGAGGGATGAGGGGAGAACATGTTTGTGTGAACATTTACAACACACATGCACAGTCACGCATATTGACTTCATTGCATTTGTTTAGATTTTATACGTACAACTCTGATTTTTGAACAATACAGTGATTTATATTAAATAAAAATTGGTGTACAAGCATCAATTTGGTTTGGATTTTTTTTGTTTTGTTTTTAAAAGGTTGTAGATGATACTGCTGTCTAAAAACTTTTCAGAGAATGGGAGCAAAAGTGTTGCCTCTCCCCCCCGCAGTACACAAAGTTTATTTGTTCTTTTAAGTGAAGCTTTACCATTCAGATAGGTGTGATTTGTGATTCTTGACTCTTTTGGTAACTGGATCAGAAAATTGTGGGTACTGTTTGGGGAGAGGGGTGCTAATTTAATGCTTTTATTTTGTTTCTTAAAATTCCATTTTGATGCTTCCTTTTATATCAGAGATGCTTTCTGCATAATTTAGAAAACTAAGATTTTTAGGATACTTGGTAGAGGACTAGAAAATACATGGAGGTTCAGCTTTTTGGATAATCAGTGGAAAAATATTAAAATGGAAAATATTTACATATTTTGAATATTCAAATATTCCAGCCATCTTCACATCTTTTGCCATATTTTTTTCCTTAAAAAAACATGAAACGGAGTACTGTAGTAAAAGCCTGAGATCACTTCTCAAAGGCTCCTTCAGTACATGGGTGTTTGAAAGTTGCCTTTGATATAGTGCAGAAAAAGCCTTGCCTTCTGATTTACGTGATCTGCTTTGATCATGGCTTGAGAAGTTCTCCAGAAGTCATTGCCAACATCTCCCAGCTTCCTTCTGCATTGCCTATGCTAAGCAGAGACACTAGAAATTCAACAATATCTAGAGTGCCATACAATACTTTCCCCTGCTGTAGCCGTTGTAACCTAGTTTGAACGTTCCTTGACATTTCACTCAGAAATGTCAAAAAGAGTGAAGACTTCAGAGAGAAGATTTCAGTTTTCTATAATTTCTTTTCATAATATTTCTATGCTTCTTTTGCAGGACTCCTACATTTGCCGGTGGTCTCTTTGCCATTTCCAAGTCCTATTTTCAACATATTGGCTCCTATGATGATCAGATGGAAATTTGGGGAGGGGAAAATGTAGAGATGTCTTTTCGGGTAAGAAGGAAAGCTACAAAATATTCCTTGGAAGTAGAGCTTTCTTTAAATATAACTTTTTTTTAAAAGGTGGGGGAGTTAGCCAATTCTCTGAAAAAAACTATCTTTAAAGAGTAGATGAGATTATCATAATAGATTATCATTGCCCAATATTAATCCTAGTGAAAATTTTGGGCTCCACGTGTCAAAATTTTGGAAAATGCCTGATTCTACAGGCATATCACACGCCTTGCATCCCCTGAACAAAAGAAACGTTTCTTTACATATTCATTTATTTTTTAAAAATGCACTCCAATCTTAGTAGTGATGCTAAGTATTGTATATGTATAGCATAGACATTATGTATTATAATGTCAAATAATTGCAAAAATGAAATATGGGTAAAACTCACTTTCAGAAAGTCTGGAGGCTGTGGGAAAGGACATCCCATTCTTGCATAGCCCTGAACATTGCTTGAGAACAGAGCTTACTTTTAAGACATTTTTAGGTGTTGATGAACACTAGCGTGTCACCCAAAACTTCATGGCGTGTCAACATTTGAACACATATCATAAGTTTGCCAACACTGCCTGATAATGCTGGTTCAGGATTTGGGGGTTATGTTTGTCAGTTTACTTTCCCCATGAGAGAATTAGGTTGCATATATCTTGAAATATATGAAAATTTCAGAACGAAAATCTATAAAATAATTAAAGGGCCAATATACAGCACCACATAATATGTGGATTGCTTCTAAGAGGTTTGTATTGAATCTTATTATTTTTACTCCCTAACTTGTTTTAGGGTAAAGGTTCAAGTAAAGACTATTAATCATATTTTTTTTCCTGCCTAGTTTGTCCTAACAATAGTCTCGTGGGGGCACATTATGCTCAATGATGCCTGGTTGTAAAATTACTCAGTGAAGTTTTTTTGGTAAACTTAAGTCTGAATTTACACTGAAGTCCACCAAGACTTCCTTAACTGTAGGTTTTATTCCTTGAACTGCATATACTTTAAATCAGGGGTTCTCAACCCCCAGGCCATAGCTCACTACCGGGCTATGACCTATTCAAAAATGGGCTGCGCAAGCAATGGGCAAGTGCCCATGAAGCTCCACTCACACAAGTGGTAGGCCCTTGTGCTCACACGTGAACTCCACTTGTGCAAGCGGAGTGCAAATGGAGATTCATAAGCGAGTGGAGGGCGCTTGTGCTCGTGCATGAAGCTCCCCTCATGCGAGCAGAGGGCGCTCGTGTGTGAAGCTCCATTCACGCCTAGCTTGATTGGAACTGTGCAGACGTGCATGTGCCTGCCACTCACACACCTCTCCCCCTCTGTGTCGCCCCAGACCGCCAAGGGAGAAAAGGAACCACTGCTTCAAATGGGCCTACAAAGTTATTGCCATGTTTCTTCACATAAGTGTTATTTCTGCTCTGTTATGATTTAGGTTGTGTTTACAACCTAATGCTTAAAACGTGTGAACGTGGTGTCAAGTAATAACAGTATCATGTAACCTAACAGTGCATAGAATTTGTTGCAATAAATTTAAAAGTCATGATAGATCAACCTGGGATTGATTACATAGATCTGGTGCACATTATCCTAGCTCTGTGCTTTCAAAATGGAATGGAGTTATGTGATAGTAGTCGCAATCGTAGCAGAAGAAAGTCATAATAAAGAAAGCAGTAAAAAGAAAGTAAAGAGGAGAAAATAGAAGTAGTAAAGGAAGAAAGTCTTAAAAAGGAAGTAAAGAAAGTTAGAAGTAGTAAACAAAGTAGAAAAATTTAAGAAATAGCTCTGTTGCTATGGAAACAAAACATGACATGGTTTTGAGGCTGACTAACTACTTCTTTGTATTTGGATTCTCAGTTCCGACTGTCCATCTGGGAGTAAAACTTTCATTTGCTGTCCAATCCCGGGACAGCGATCACAGTGCAGGTGCAAAGATGCCACAGCATTGGTTCTTAAACTGTTTGGCCCAATTACCCCTTTTCCTCCTTTCAAATCACCCCCCCCCCCAAAAAAAACAGAACCCACATCCTGCTGTTTTACACAAGCACCTTGACAGCAGCAGTCCCAAATTGGATCCTCAGCTTAGAAACAAGCAATTAGAAATGGTTCTCTTACCCCCAGGATACTCCACAATTACTCCCGGTTTAAGGGATCAACTGATTCCAAGATACAATGACTTATAATTTGTTTCCTCTAAGTATGCATACCAAATTTGATCATAATGTATGAATCAACTGCAATTTTTTAAAAAAATCCTAGTATTATTAGAAAATTATAAGAGTATCTGGGAAAATTCAAGCGTCATCTATTTTACTATTGATATTGTGAAGAAGAAATGAACTAAGGATCTACAGAAGTTTTTTTTTCAATAATTTGCAGTGCAGATGCTTTGTTGATAACTTTTCACATAAAGATTTTTTAAAATGTTAAAAGCAAAGTCTTAAATGCTATGTAGAATGCCACCCTGTGGCAAAAAGTATGAGAAACAGGAATACTGTTTTTTTTTTTAAATGTGAGGCTAAGAACCTCTGGTCTGAGTTGCAATTTCCTGTAACTACCTGAAACAAATACAAGTTTTTCTGCCTTCAATAGGTACCTTTAAAATGGGACAGTTGTCTAAGATTAAACAAAAATACAGAAGCCTTTTGTTTTGCTTTTGTCTAACTAAAGTCGGGCATAATGTTAAATTCAAGGTCACATTCCATCCAGGTTAATGCATGTGTTTATGTATTTTTTCTGGCAGAGATGGCAGAGAACTAGAGTCCTTAAACATGAGTGTAATCTCAAGGCACAGACATGTACTTGCCTCCCAAGCCTTGCTTGTGGCTTGTTCAAAATTGATACCAAGTTTTTTTTTAATGTGTCAGAGGTGAAATTATTTATTACACATTTAGCCTTAATTCATAAATGTATTATTAATTAAATTATGTAAGTTAGATTTTTGTCCTGTTCCTCAGTGGCTAAGAATGGCTCCCAGATGGAAAAGATTGTTTTGTTTATCAACTTAGTATTATCAGTATTTATCCAATCCAGTTGCAGGTTGAGTAAATCTTTAACTTAAGCCACCTCTCTGAGATCAGGGGTGGTATTCTACAGGTTCGCACCTATTCGCTGGAACCGGTTGTTAACATTCTAAGCAGTTTGGAGAACCGGTTGTTAGAAGAAATTATTGGCCTAGTCCTGTAAGGAAGGCAGGAAGGAAACATTCTGGTGTTGCTTACAGAAACTGCCTCTCCGTTAACCCTTATTACATTCTTGGCAGGACTAGACTTCCTGTGTCAAGAACTTCTCTAGAGTTTCTTTTCCCCTCCTTTGCTGGTACTTTGCTTGTGTGGAGTGACCCTTCAAGGTACAATGGCACTGAAAAAAGTGACTTATGACCATTTTTCACACTTACGACTGTTGCAGCATCCCCACAGTCTTGAGAGGCCAGGCGAGGAGATGCATGCCTCGATGTGAGTGATATTGAGTTGGCCACGCCCAACCAGTCACATGACCACTAAGCCACACCCACCAACTAAGCCACGCCCATAGAATCGGTTGTTAAAAATTTGAATCCCACCCCTGCTCTGAGATGCAGATTCTTTGGAGAGTGGTCCATTCTCGGTTGAACCAGTCCAAGATTTTGGTCAGAGGAAATTTGAGTATTGCACTACCTCAGACTTGAATACTATTGATCTTGGGAGCTCCTTTGTTTTCTGGGGTAGGACTCCAGTTTACCTTTTGAAAGGACCGCTCTCTTTTAAAGCAGGGGAAAAACTGGAATCAGATGTGAAAGATATAGATCTTTTCTCCTTAAGATATTGCCTACAAACACAAAACTGCCACCTCATCTTCCTAAGATGCTCTTTCATGGTGGTGTGGTGGATAGAATGCAGTATTGCAGCCTAATTCTGCCCCCTGCCAGGAGTTTGATCCTGACCGGCTCAAGGTTGATTCAGCCTTCCATCCTTCCAAGGTCGGTAAAACGAGGACCCAGTTTGTTGGGGGCAATATGCTGATTTTGTAAACTACTTAGAGAGGGCTGTAAAGCACAGTGAAGTGGCATATAAATGCTATTGCTACTTGATGGCTGCTTCTATCCTGAAGGAGCCTGATTTTAGGTAGCTGGAATCTGATCCTGATTCCTGTTTTAAAAAGAAAAGATGTGCAAATTTCACATCTTATTTCCTTCGCCTGGTTCCGACATTCAGTGTATGAGTTTGTTGTTTTCTTGTGGTTTGAATGGTATTCTTCCCCTCTGCCTTGCATCCTCAGGTTTGGCAGTGTGGAGGCCAGCTGGAGATAATCCCCTGCTCCGTAGTTGGCCATGTGTTCCGTTCCAAGAGTCCACACACCTTCCCCAAAGGGACTCAAGTCATTTCTAGGAATCAGGTGCGCTTGGCAGAAGTCTGGATGGATGACTATAAGGAAATCTTCTACAGAAGGAACCAGCAGGCTTCCCAGATGGCCAGAGAGGTATGAAATACTTTCCTTGAGAACTACTTCCCTTAATGTACAAAATCTGTAGGTCTTGTCTTTACATTCTGATTGAATGGATTCTGTTTCCTCTAAATAAAGGTATGATTCTCCAGCATAATTGCTGGGAACCTTACTAAAGGAAGAGAAATTTTAGAGCATTTTCCAATTATTATTTCAATGACTTAGACCACCCTGAGGTAACCTCATTTCTAGAACTGGTGTGATTGGGAAGAGATATAAAAACAGATCCATTGATAGATTATAAAATTGAGTTTTGGCTTTATTCTCAAGGACCTGCAGGACCTAACGAAGGAGAGAAACTTGGAGGATCTCAAGTTTAGAGTGTTCCATATCTGAAAGTAATCCTAGAAATCAAATTCTATCTGGAACTGTCTCAGATTTAATCTACGGATTAAATAAATTAAAGAATAAAGACAGTGAATACCTTTAGTTATTCTAGTAAACAAACTGAAAATGGCCCGGTTGTTTGCTTTATGTGATTCTTTTTAAACATGCACGTGTTATGGCTTTATTAGAAAACATACGGAGACCTCAGTGAGCGACTGCAGCTGAAGGAACAGTTACATTGCAAAAATTTCACTTGGTATCTACAAACTGTTTATCCTGAGATCTTCATTCCAGACCTCTCTCCAGCTTTCTATGGAGCGGTAAGTGAAAATACAACTTGTTAAGATAAC
Organism: Bungarus multicinctus; assembly: GCA_023653725.1. Classification (NCBI taxonomy): domain Eukaryota; kingdom Metazoa; phylum Chordata; class Lepidosauria; order Squamata; family Elapidae; genus Bungarus; species Bungarus multicinctus. The sequence goes on from CM042834.1 coordinate 143,758,361, forward strand.
CTATAGAAATAACAAGGTGTCTGGATGAATAAAATCACTACAATTATGTGGGCATCTAGTAACATCAAGCACAGTGAAGTCAAAAAGAACGTTAGAAGTGAATACATCAAAGAATGAAGAAGATCTCTAAAGTTGTTGGAGAATTGCAATCCCAATCTCTGGGAACTAAATCTGATATATTCATTGGGGTGGGTGTATTATAAATGCACTCTCAAACTGGCTTACAGTTGATTGAAAGACCTAAGGAAACAAATCTATCTTTATTTGGCTCTGCATTTCCCATTCAAGCTGTCTTTCCACTGACCAATTACTTGAATGTTCACAAATATTGTAATTCCTAAAAGGATTTATTAATTGACTCTTGTTAGTATGAGGTACTTAGAGGCCAATTGAGCTGAGAAGGGAGATAAAAGTGTACATATGTTTAGAAAAAGAATGCAACATTTAAAAAAACACTTTTGTTTAAGCTGTTTAGCTAAAACCCAAAGCTTTGTATGGGTGTTCTGTTAATATGCTCCTAATTTTATTAAATCTATTCCATTACAGATTAGAAATGAAGGTACCCAGCAGTGCCTGGATGTTGGAGAAAACAACCATGGTGGAAAACCTTTAATTATGTATCCCTGTCATGGGATGGGAGGCAACCAGGTACGGGCTTCATAAAAATGTTCCTATCCTTATCTCTCCTCCTGCAAACATTGAATCCAGGTTATACCTTTCAAAAAGAGGAAAGAAGTAAAGAATCTTTGCTGAAATTAGAATGATTGCAGAAAGCAAAAGTATTCCATACTATTATGGAGAAAGCATTAGATAAATACTAGAACTTGAACATAGAATAATGAAAAATAGATGTAAAGAAGCATAAAATGGATTGGGTGGCGGTTTGGCTGTGTTCTGATTGGTTGGGGGGTTGGCTGTATTCTGATTGGCTGGGGGTGTGTTCTGTTCCGATGGGGATTTGGTTGTACTCAAGTTAGTCTTAGTTGCTGGGGGATTTGAGCTGGTGAGCTGTGATCCTGTTGTTTGGCTTCACATTCGTGGTCGTGCCACATCTTCATGGTGCATCTAGATATATATATCGCTGATCTGGATGAGAACCTGTGGCCTAATGGCAATTGCAACTGCCTCACGTGTAATACTTCCCAGGTTCGAATCCCAGTAAGGGTATGGCTAGCTGAAGAGAGCTAAGTGGCTCGAAATTTATTTATTTATTTATTTAATCAAACTTTTATACCGCTCCCTCTCCCAAAAAGGGACTCGGGGCGGTGTACAGCCTACTAAAAAACATACAATAAATATATAATAAATACGATTAAAAATAGATTAAATAATTAGATCCGGCTGTCTATTCAAGATTCAATTAAAAATTAAAAGCTAATAAAACCCCAATTAAAATTAATTAAAAACCAAAAACACAGTTACTGGGCCAGGCCAGCCTGTTTAAAAAATAGGGTTTTCACTGCGCGCCGGAAGGTCAGAATATCCGTCATAGCCCGTATCTCCGTATCATTCCATAGGGAGGGAGCTCCCACAGAGAAAGCCCGAACTCTCGGTGCCGTCAGCCGACAGCGGCCAGGTGGCGGTACCCCAAGTAGGGCAACCCTGTGGGAGCGTACTGGGCGGCGGGAGGTTGACGATGGCAGTAGGCGGTCCCGTAAGTACCCAGGTCCCGAGCCAATAGATCTATACTAGTCTCCCTTGTTTAATTATTTATCAGCTCAAAAACCTAACACACACACACATATATATAAATAGAATAATAAAAGATGATATAAACCAGGGGTCACCAACCTTTTGGACCTCAGGGACCACCAAACTCATAATTTTAGATCCCAGGGACCACTAACTGGTTCTGTGGGTGTGGCCCAATTTGTGGGTGTGGCTTGGTGGTCATGTGACTGGCTGGACATGGCTTGTATGTAAATATTATAAATATTTATATCAATATTGATTTTTTATAAAAAAGAGCAACTTTTACCCAAAATCAGACAAAACAGGCAGGCAGATTGAGTTGCTCACAGATTCATTCAGAAATCTGTCTGCCATTGGTAAGCAAACTCATAAAATTTGCTAGCAAGCAAACTCACAAAATTAACTCACAACACACCATTTATGTAAATATTGATTTTTTTATAAAAAAAAGAGCAACTTTTACCCAAAATCAGGTAAATTGAGTTGCTCACAGAATCATTCAGTGATCTACCTATCTGCCATTGGCTAGCTCAGTCTCTTAAATTTGCTTGCCGTGAGTCTGCACTGAATTTGCTTGCAAGCAGACCTTCAGTCCTAAGGGAGGTTTGGCTGTGTTTAGCTAGAAAGTAAGAAATCCAACCATTTCCTGCTTCCTAGCTAATCTAAATCTCCCGGCACAGCAGAACAGATGATGGTCGAAAAAAGGAAAAATAGCAATTTATCAGGCAAGTTTGCCAGGTAAGGAGTGAGTGGGCAGGGAGGGTTCCCGCGGGCCATGTGGGCTGAGCAGTCTTGTGTTTCTGCGCAGCCTGGATTAATTGCTTTGCAGGGGGGGTGCTCTGGGGGTGAGATTTCTCTGCAGCCCACCAAAATTTTCTCACGGCCCACCAATGGGCTGTGGCCCACCAGTTGGCAACCACTGATATAAACTATTATCTTTAGAAAGACAGAGAGACAGAGAGAAAAGAAAGTGTGAAAAAACTCTCCTACCCCCAAGAAGGTGAGTTCTCACCATCATCATGGCAAGTATAAACAATTCCATGATGTCTTCACCTCCTTTTAGCTAACAAATATAAAATTCTTCATCCTATAATAACCCATCTCTTAACAATAGGCAAATCAGTCTTTTTCAAACAATTGCCAGTAAAAGATCTAAACAAATCTCTGGGATTTTAATATTAATATATTTAAAACTCCAGATTCTATATCTCAATCATAACAAAATCCCATTCAAAGGGTATAAAATGGTCCCAATATCATAATGTAAACAAAATTTAAAAACCCAAATTTAACATGACAAAAAGAAACCACTTCTCCTTTATAAAAGACAAGCTCCCATACATACTTTAACAACTTATCCTGTTCAAATATACATGACATATCTCCATTTTAAACTATAAACACATCCACATTTCAAAATAAAAACTAATCCCATTATCCTAATATAAACAAAAGACTGAAATATAATGTAAGAGTGAGGAATAATTTCTCTTTTAAAAAGACAAGTTCTTCAAACTTTCTTTGTTTAAATTTTTTAAAAAACCAGTTAAATGCAAGGCCAGTTTATGTAGTATAAAGTTAGTATTTTGTAAAGTAACTGTGGGGAAAAAACTTTTACATTATAATAAATGTAACTAAATCCAGCATAACATATTTTTCCAATTAAATTATCAGTAAATCCAGAAAGAGCCACCCAAAATAACAACGTATCCCATTTTATCCCTGGTTGAATAAATCAATTTAGTAATCCTTTTTCTTTTATACAGGGCAGTCTTTCTGTGTAATCCATTCAGATGGTTGTTGATCCATGTTATAAATTTCTTTACCTCTTTAACTGTAAATCCAACAAAAGGACATTAGTCCAACCGTTCTCTGGAATTACCATTTTCATATCCTTCATTTTTAAATCCTCATCTAGATTTTCCTTTATATCTGAAGACAAATTTTATTCAGTGTTTCATTCATATTTTCCTCAAATTTTGCTGCATATTTTATTCTGTAACATCTTTATTTAGGAGCAAAGCATTCCCAAGAAGGCACAACATAGACGACATGATTAATCAAATTCATGAGGCAGGTTCAGGGGTGGGATTCTACTGATTCCTTCCGGTTCTACAGAACCGGATGTTATGATTCTGCTCAGTTTGGAAAACCGGCAAATCATGCCCCTGACTGGCCTCGCCCCTTCCCCTCCTGGTCACTTGCCTCTGATGAGGCTGGAGATATGTTGCTGGAGCTGCCGGGCTTTAAGCCTGGAGCAAAAAATCCTTTCTCTCCCCCGCCTCCCCCTATCCTATTTGGAAGATATTGAGTTTTGCTGTTGCTGACGATGTCCTCCATGCTTCCTAAATGAAATAGATCGAGTGGGAAGTGGCTGGTGTATATGTGTGTGTGAATTTAAACCTCCTTCCTATAAAATCCATTCAGAAAACAAAGGAGCAGATATTGTTTAATTCTGCTTCAGCCCAGATTGCTGGGAGAGAAAGTAGTTTAAAAGTATTATTTAATTGACTAATTCATTGGCTTCCTGGAAATTCTTGTAGCACAGAGTAGCTGCTTGCCTTTTAAAATCCAGCACTGAAGCCCAAGAGTGCTGGATTTCAAAATAGAAGTCAAGGAGCTTAGTGCTACAAGGAGAAGTTCCAGGAAGCATTGTTGGAGCTGAAGCGGGCTTTAAAGCAGCGGTCGCCAACCGGTGGGCCGCGGCCCACTGGTGGGCCGCAGAAAAATCTCACCCCCAGAGCACCGTCCCCAAGGTAATTAATCCAGGCTGCGCAGAAACACAACGCTGCGCCACCCACATGGCCCGCGGGAACCCTCCCTGCCCACTCACTCCTTACCCAGCAAACTTGCCTGCTAAATTTCTATTTTTCCTTTTTCCAACCATCATCTGTTCTGCTGGGCCGGGAGATTTAGATTAGCTAGGAAGCAGGAAATGGTTGGATTTCTTGCTTTCTAGCTAGTCTTTAAATCTTCGGCTCTGCTTGTAAGTACAGCCGAACCTCCCTTAGGACTAAAGTTTTGCTTGCAAGCAAATTCAGTGCAGACTCAGGGCAAGCAAATTTGAGAGGCTGAGCTAGCCGATGGCAGATAGATAGATCACTGAATGATTCTGTGAGCAACTCAATCTGCCTGCTTTGCCTGATTTTGGGTAAACTTTGCTCTTTTTTAAAATAAAAAAAATTAGATATTTACATGCATGGTGTGTTGTGAGTTAATTTCGTGAGTTTGCTTGCAAGCAAATTTTAAGTGACAGACTGAGCTAGCCAATGGCAGATAGATAGATTTCTGAATGAATCTGTGATTCTGTAAGCAACTCAATCTGCCTGCCCGCTTTGCCTGATTTTGGGTAAAGTTGCTCTTTTTTAATAAAAAAATCAATATTTATATAAATACTTATAATATTTACATACAAGCCATGCCCAGCCAGTCACATGACCACCAAGCCACACCCACAAATTAGGCCATGCCCACAGAACCAGTTAGTGGTCCCTGAGATCTAAAATTATGAGTTTGGTGGTCCCTGAGGTCCAAAAGGTTGGTGACCCCTGCTTTAAAGTATTTTAAAGTAGCCTGGAGCAAGTATCCCTTGGGGGGGGGACTTTAATATCTTTAAAGCTGTGTCCTTGTGATGAAGGGGCAGTTTATATTACATTTTATAGATTAATCCACCAGTAGAAAATAGATAACATAATCCATTTGAGGTCAATCCATGCATTTAGTGAGGAGGAGGAGGAGGCAATATTTAATCAGCCTTAGTACAAGGGGCAATCCAGTAGAAGTGCCTTGATGGTTCTATCCAAGCAGAGACAGGAGCATGGTAAGTATGGGATCTTACTAAATCAATTCATACAGAGATACAATGCTCAGTCTCTTTAAAGTTGGTAATTCTTTCATGCTACTGATTTGGGAGTAATCAAATGATCAGGTCTCATGCTGCTTGGGGAATTCTGGGAATTGAAGTTCACATGTCTTAAAAGTTGCTAAGCTTGAAAAACATCAGAAGTACAACTTCTTGTGAGCCTGGGTTATTTTCTTGCATTTTGGGAATAAGGAAATTATCCTATGTGCTTAGTGCAGAGATGCAGCTGAAATTTAGTTAGATGCTAATTGAAGGTTAAAGCAGCAGATACAGATATTCTTTGACTTACAACTATTTGTTTAGCCTCCATTTAAAGTTACAACAGCACTGAAAAAAATGACTTATATTCCCTCCCCCCCAGGGACGGACAGAGAGAGAAAGAGACAGAGGGTGGGAGGGAAAGAGAGAGAGACCAAGAGAGATGCACAGAGAGAGAGGGAGGGAGGGAAACAGAGAGACAAGAGACACAGATAGAGAGAAAGAAAGAAAAGGGAGAAAGAAAAAGATGAGAAAGAGGGAGAAAGAGAGAGAGAGTTTAAAAGAAAATAGAAAAATGGCTCTTTGAGTATTTAAGGTTGCAGACCCTGGGTTAGGCAAACACCATGGTCATTAAGTGAACACTTGTGGTCATTAAGCAAACACTGTGATTGTTAAATAAGTCCATTTTCCTCAATGGGCATTTTTAACCAGAAACCAGAAGGAATTGTTGGAAACTGGCTAAAACATGGAAAACTTCAGTCACAAGACCGTGTGGGATGTTGTAACTGATATAAGTGTGTGTGTGTGTGTTTGTTTGTGTGCACGCGCATGTGCACATGGCTATCAAAACACCAAAAACAGGGAGGTCAGTCGTAAATTAGAACACTTGCTAAGCAACTGGCCATTAAGCAAGGACCACTAATATTTGATTTGCTAGCCATCTAACCATGCCCACCCAGTCACATGACCACCTAGCCACGCCCGCCCAGTCACATGACCACCTAGCCACGCCCACCCAGTCACATGACCACCTAGCCACACCCACAAATTAGACCACGCCCACAGAACCGGTTGTTAAGAAATTTGAATCCCATCCCTGGGCAGGTTCCTCTGTACTTCCTTAAAGATGTGTCCCTAAACACCATTATAAATTTCTTGTCTTATTATATCCACAATGTCAAAAACATTTTTTCTACAAGCATACATTATTTAAAAAATAATTTAAAGATCTTAATATTCAAAGTACAATAACTCCAATATTTCTCCAACTGTTCTGATTCATTTTCATATAGTCTCCCATCTCCTCATTCGAAGGAAATGGTTGCAGGTCCAGAGAATCCTGGATGAGATAAATTATCTGGATCCCTTCCAGTCAGAATTCAGACCCAGATATAGGGTAGAAATTGCATTGGTCACACTTTTGGATGATTTCTGGCAGAGCGGGATGGCTATCCTGCTTAGGGAGATTCTCAGTCATCCAGGTCATGGTTGTCCCAAAGGTGGACAATGTTGTAACTGAGGCAACTGGACTTTCTTTTTTTTTCTTTTTTTTCAAAATTTTTGTTTTATTTATATAACATGTAAAAATTCAATTTCAATCAAATAGTGTCTTGTTTGGGTACAATTATTTTTAGGAAATAATAATCAAAATGTTTGCAATAATGCTCATCACAATGATATTAATTCTATACTAATGCTATTTTAAAATAAATATTTTAAAACAAATAAAAAGTTAGGGGGGGGAAATACTCAGTTCCTTCTTTTTCCTTAATTGTAAGTGTTAATCTGTCCATTTCTGCACATTCTAATATTTTTTAATTCTACTCTCATCTGTCGGGATCTCTTCGCTTTTCCATTGTTGTGCAAATACAAGATGAAGCTTCTTGGATGAGAAGCAAAACATCTTCAAAGGATAACAAGAAAGTCCAGTTGCCTCTTGAAAAACCACTTTTGAGATATCCGTCCTGATTCTTTTTAACTTCTGGGCAGTCTTTGATATAATTGATCGTGGTTTCCATTTGGATCAGTTTTGGGAGCTGAGGATGGAGGGGGGCACAGTTTTGTGCTGGTTCATCTCCTTCCTCTAAGACTTGTCCCAATCAATGTTGATCAGGAGCGGGAAGTCCAGCCTGCAGCTCACGGTAGTCAAGGCTGGGTATCAGGGCATGAGTGATTGACCAAAGGGCCTTCCAATCCAAGAAGAGGTGCAGCTGGTGCAACACATGGAGCTGTGCAAAGGGTCCCTTGGTCAAAGCTGCCACTTGCCCCTTACTCTTTAAAAAGAAGCTTAGTTCAAGAGAAGCTCAGACAGTGCACCATTCCTGAATAGAGAAGTCTTATCCAACAATTTAGATGAAATTCCCTGGGTCCATGAGACCCTAATATCCACAACCGTTCAATCTTGGTAGGATTGATTTGGAATCGGTTCCATTCCACCCAGGGGTGAGTTTCTACCGGTTCTGTCCACCTCTGTAGAACCGGTAGCTCTGAAGAGCAACAGACATAGAACCGATTCTATGTCTGCTAATGTTTTTGCCCACCTGCCCACCCGGGCTCTTACCTGACCTTTATTTCTTGCTTTTTCAACTTCAGCTGTCAAGCGAGGCACAGCTGCAGTTAAAAAAGCAGGAAAAAAGTACTTTTTCAAAGGCTGCTTATCTGCACGCAGCGCTGCTCAGCTGTCCAGGCACCCAGGCTGATGACGATTTACAGGCGTGCGCACAGCATGCAGGGGAGCACATCGTAAATCACCGAACCAGTAGTTAATCCTGTCAGATCCCACCCCCGATTCCATCCAGCCCTGCCCAGCCTCTAAGTGTTGGGATAAGAACTCAACAACCACCTTGCTGTTGTTTATAAGACTAAGCTTCTGTCCGTTTGTTTATTAGTGAGAATTTGAAATGTCAGAGAGACATAAAAGTAAGCTGAATGGGTTACTTAAGAAGCTTGTTTGTCCAACAAGAGTTAGGCTCAAAGATGGATGAATGTGGCCTGAACACAATAGGAAGTCATTAGTTCAGGTACTGCTCGACTTATGACCACAATTGAGCCCAACATTTCTATTGCTAAGTGAGACAGTTGTTAAGTGAATTTTACCCTAATTTGTGACTTTTTTTGCCCCAGTTGTTAAATGAATCACTGCAGTTGTTAAGTTAGTAACATAGTTGTTAAGTGAATCTGGCTTCCCTGTTGACTTTGCTTGTCAGAAAGTCACAAAAGGTGATGACATGACCCTGGGACACTGCAAACATCATAAATATGAGTCAATTGCCAAGTGTCTGAATTTTGGTCAGATAACTATGAGGGATGCTACAGTGATCATAAGTTTTTCAGTTCCATTGTAACTTTGAAGAGTCACTAAATTAAGTGCTGTGACTCAAGAACTACCTGTATAAAAGAAGTATGTGGGGAAGTTTGGTCATATATAGACAAGGGATAAGTAGCTATCTGAAGGAAAAGCAAATGAGTTGAGAGAAAATAGAGAGCTGAAAAAGTGGTAATTGGATGGAGTTTATGAGAGGGAGATAGAGAAGGGAGTGGAGTCTAAAGAATTGATGGGTTTCAAAGACCAGTCATTGTACAGGGTACCAAGATGTCTGACTGCCTGGGCAGCATTTATTCTTTTATGCCATTTTTACAAGCAAGGAAGAGTAGCGTAGATACAGCATTTGGATTGGAGAATGGATCCCACATGGGTGAAACCTCCCATCCACATTGGTACAACCTCCCAACCAATCCTTAAGAATAGTGGTGATGTTAGTAAAATGAGATCATCTATAAGTCCAGGACTTTCCGCCTTCACCAAGATAAGTAATGAGATCATGCAAGTAGCAAAAGAGGCCCATATAGGCATCAGACACAGCAGTTTGCTGCTAGCATCTAGCGCCATCTATAGGATCTCAGTAGCTACTACAAAGAATGAAAAGCAACATAAGAAATATATGGAGATGAGATGATTTGTGAAGACAGAAAATGTAATGAATAAAGTTGGTGTACTGAAGTACGATATTAAAATCTCCTTTAGAAAAAATACTAATATTTTTGGCTTTGTTTCTAATAGTGAAAGCTTCTTATCCCTGTTTTACTTTTAGTATTTTGAATACACTTCCCAGCGAGATCTGCGACACAACATTGGCAAGCAGCTCTGCCTCCGAGCCAAGAAAGCGGCCGTTGAGTTGGGAGACTGTCACTATACAGGGAAACACTCCCGAGTGCCAGAAAATGAAGAATGGGAACGGACACATGTGAGTTTAATCTGTGAATTTACAGACAAATATGCTGTTCTTTAAGCCATCTCTTTCCAGATCAATTATTTCTACCTGCAGCCAGCCTCACTTTACATGTCAGCCAAATATCTCTTACTGTACACACGCGCACACACACACACACACACACACACACACATGCGCACGCGCGTGTGTGTGTGGGGGGCAGGTATATGCAAAGGAAGGAAGGAAAGAAGGGAGGGAGAGAGGGAGGAAGGAAGGAAGGAAGGAAGGAAGGAAGGAAGGAAAAAATTAGATTCTTGGCAGTTTTCTTTGAGAGGAAAAGAAGCTGGATAAAAGGAAAAGTGAAATGTATTTAATTTATAAACTGCCTGTCGCACTGTCAGGAAGCATTGTGTAAAATGGCAAAAATCATTTGAACAAAAGGAATCTATTTGCCAAATTTTGATTATGTTAGGTATGCAGTTAAGCCAGGTTAAAATTTTGAAAAATGTTTTAAAGAGATCCTTTGTCCCAACTTGGGGTTAATGGCCAATCGACTGTACTCTTACCTCTGCATGACATCATTCTGGAGGGAGAGAGACACATCAGTCATCACCTAGCAATCAACCAGAAGAGCTGCTCAGTTCTCATTTTGTAGCTGTCAGAGTTAAATGAAGTTTCAAAACTATTCAAGGAAATAGTTCATATGTACTTGAATGTTTCTGAAATCTTATGACTCTCTTCTTTCTTTATCCAAAGTCAATGGAAAGATTTTCAGAGAAAGATAAATTTTCACAAAAGAGGCTGTTAGGCTTAGACCTCCAGATGTGACCCAGCATTGGCAGTTCAGATAAAGTAATGAAGCAGAAGTCTAATTCTATCTTCAGATATCATGATTTTATCAGTGCAGAAGCTGGGAGGGATATATTTCCACCTATATCTGCACATAAAAAATTGCCTTTTCCCCTGCACCTACAGATAGAAAAGTTGTCCTTCTTTTGCTACCTACTATACAGGAAGTGGTTTGAGCATGCTCCAGGTGATGATGTTACATCAGCAAATGGGGCTGTTTCTAGCTTCGACTGCACCACTTTTTTTACAGGGTAGGGCATAGGTTGACTAAATGGGAGCCATACTGGAAGGTCCTCCAGGTGGAAGCATGGCCAGCATGCCCTATCCTTTTGTGCAGGGCTGTCAAACTCTTGGCCTGCGGTCCAGATGCGTCACACACTGACCACACCCACGCCTGTTTTAGCAAAGGGGGAAAAAGTCCCGATACATCACATGATGCCGCTGTGACTATGTGAGTTTGACACTCCTGGTGTAGAGCATCTTCTTGGCTTAACAGAACCTTTAGCTGTAAAGTTAAAAAGAAAGAAACAAAAAAAGATATTAAAGTTCTACTCCCAGAATTCCTACCCACCTTAGCCAGTGGAGTCTTTGATTATGTTCTATCTCAACAGTGTGCCTTTTTTCTTTTAGGATCACCAGCTTAAGAATGTAGCAATTAACTGGTGTTTGTCTGCAAGAGGTGAGCATCCATCCATGGCTCCCTGCAACACTGCAGATGCTCATCAGATCTGGCACTTCAGCTAAAGCAGTCCAAGAAAAAGTCCAAAGCAGCTCTGGAATGCATCTCCTGTCAAAGCTCCCATTCTTCTGAACTTGCTTTCTAGCAACAGAGGCTACATTTCAGGAAATGAGAGGGGGAACCAATTTGCTGCATTAACCCAAAATTTGCCTGTAACACTCTTGTGCCTTTTGCAATCAGGTCAAAACAACCAACATTGGTATATCAGTTTATCTGGGCTTTCTTGATTAAAAAATAATCATTACAAGCTGATATATTTGCTCTTTAGAATACTAGATACATTATCAAAGTTCCACACTCTCAGGCAAACTATACTGGTGATGTTCATATGGCTGTAGAGAAAAAATGGCCATCGGCCAGCTGTGAATTCAAACATTTCCCTTATTTGTATGTTGTGAATATTATAGGAAATAGTGCTTTGAGGCTCTGACCTAAGGAATAAATTGTCTGTGTATAGTTTAGAAAATAATTGGATGCCAAAGATAATGACTTTAATCTGTTACATAGGAAACACTGCTTCTGACAATACTGAGCATTGGGAGGAGAAATCTTTGTAATTCTGATGCTTTCTCAACTGTCTTAAAGGTCTTTGCACTGACATGCAGGTGAGCGGCAGGCAAACCTCTGTTTCCAAAGGCTCAGTGCAGCTACCTGCAATTAAAATAGTAAATGCTGGCCTGCAGTATGGTTGTGTGACTGAAATCCTAGCTCTTTTGCACAGGCTGAGGCCCGTGTTTTACCTCAAGCTTTGGAGCTCTTGCCAGCATGCTGCAGGTTGCAACTGATGATTCTGTGGAAGAATTAAAACTGTGTCTACTAGCTATTCAGTTCTCTCCAGCAAATGGAAGAGAAGGAATGCAGTAAGGTTGTGGCACTTCCTTAGCCCTTCCCCATGTCTGAGCTTAATGTGCCTTTTAGTTCTCCTAACCTCTGCAGTCTAGGCCTTCAGAAGGCTGCAACTCGCTTCCATTCCTCATGACTAAACAGGGCCCATCCTGGCTTTTCTATACTTCACTGGTGTTAATATCCTGCAGTGGGAGATGGTATGTGGCTTGATTTCAGACACCTCCATAGCCTTTGTGATACATTGCAATGCCAGGAATAAAGAAAGCTTGCTAATGTGCCTTTAAAAAAATAAATAAAACAAAATACTAGCAGAGCAGGAAGCTATCTCTCATGAGAAACCAGCTGCCAAACGAATGGCTTACTCATATCAGTGGATGGGAGTTAAAGCAACGCAAAAACCAAAATTTGTGTGTGTGTGTTTATCTGTATATTTGTGTTTGCATTTCATTGACGAGAAATACCCACTAGGAAAGCAACTAGAATAAAGTGATCATGGTTACTGCTAATCATAGTGATATGCCAGACCAAAAAAATTGCTCTTATTTGTTTGTAATGTTTCTAAGAAAACATCCAGATGTACATTTCTTGAATTTCCTCAGATAAGAGGCAGGAAGGAGAGGGTCCTCTCTGTAACAAGGTTGTCAGCTCCCAAACATCAACTTTTTTATAACTGACAATGCTGGTAATACTTGTAACTTATAAATAATTAGCATTTTCTCCTTCCATAGAAGGTATAAGTCCAAAGGGAAAAATAGGTTTTGGATTTTTGTAAGTACTGGGTATTTTATGAGTACACCACACTTTTAATTGCCGATTGGTTGACATTACAGATCAAAATCTATCTGTGCATGAGTCCATCTTTCCATTTTAAAAGGACAAGGCTGGTTTCTATACAATACTTTTAGCATTTTTGAAAAACGGAGACAGGGTGAAAGGACTTTTTTGAATGCAGGAGCTAGCATTAGAAGTTTTGGTTCATTTGCTGGAAAATTTTTCAGATGAAACAAAGTCTTGCTCTGGTAATCTTGACTAGAAATAATAAAGCTGATAACTATTTTATGAGGAAATTCTGTCTTGGGTTCATTTTCTTTTTACTAATTCTCCATTTCTTTATAATTAATGTTGGAGCACAGATCCTAACCCAGCCCTATTCTTCAGTGATACTATTTTATTTAAAGGAAGTTGGTAGTCATATAAGCTATACCTCAACTTACACCCCAAATTTCTGTTGCTTAAGCAAGGCAGTGAATTTTACCCCATTTTATATTTATAGCCACAGTTGTTAAGCAAATCACTGCAATAATTAGGTGAATCATGCCGTTGTCTTTGTTTGATGGAAGCCGGATGGGAAGGTTACAAATGGTGATCGCATGACCCAGGGATGGTACATTTGTCATGTTGCCAAGTTGACAATTGCCAAGCACCCAAATTTTGATTATGTGACCATGGGGATACTGCAATGGTCGTAAGTGTGAAAAACAGTTGTAGTCACTTTTTTTCACTGTCATTGTAACTTCAAATGATCACTAAATGAATGGCTGTAAATGAAACTGGGCTGGAAGAGCATGTGACATTTTTGTCATTGCTTCTTCCAATAGAATAGAATATGAATATGGAATGGATTGGAATGGAATGGAATAGAATACGTTTCATCCTTTCAGACTGTTCACAAACATGGTTCACAAGTGGATTATTTATATCCCTACATCCCACATAGAGTCAACAGTTCCCATTTTGTGGAATCAACATATTTTGGTTACTTTTACTATGGATCAGATTAAACTTTGTATTGACTAGTTCTCCCTGAAAAGTTCTACTCAAACATCTCTTACTTTGTTCACTTTCACTAATGTTTTTCAAGTGTTTTTTTCATAGAAAGGAAATTAAATCCTATCAAACGTATGACATTATGCAAACATGACTTCTGTGATTGGTTGATTTTATTCAACTGCTTGAGTTCTCCAGGTCACCAATGCAAAATATTAATAAAACAAGTATGCCTTGAATCCTTCTGGGAAAATAAAATGGTATGTGGAAATGACCTTGGGAGACAGAATGAAGAACTAAGTAATGGTGTGATAAGAGGCAGTTTAATCTGCAGATGGGGGAAAACCATGGGAAGCATTTCAGAAGGGACCCTCCCTAGTTTCCCAAAGAGTAAAAGGAGGGGAGAAATATTTTCAGTCTTGCAAACTTCTGTTAATATAACCTTGCAATAAAGATAGAGCTAATACCCCTAGTTGTGCTTCTTGCCTGGACTACCTTGCAAGGGTGAGAGAAACGGATTGGCTGCAAAATATTTTTTTAGCTATCTTTATAAGTAACATGTTTTAGTTAAGTGTCACTTTGAAAGCACTGCAGCCAAAATGATACTGTGCAAAGCATCGTTTAGTGGGGCATATCCATGAGCCACCAAGAGCTATGAAAGTAGGAAGTGACTCCTATTTGTCCTAAACCTATTTGCCTCAAGCACTTCATTACTTCTGTTCCTTATTGGACAATATTTCTAAATGGCGTTTTTGAAATTTATGGAAAGATTCCAAATTCATGACACAACTCTTATTTTCTTGCCCTCTTATCTATAGAAGGGTGCATTTCCGTCTGTTGTGGCTGGTGACCAAGACATTTATAAGAATGAAGGAACTGAGCAGACCCTAAGTATGGAACGGATCTTTGTGCATCCGAAGTAGAACAGCAATAATGTTGCTGAAGGTTAAGTGGAGTTGTCCTGAAAACTGCTAGGTCCTACCCATGCATTTTTTAAGTTGGGGATTCGTGGGGTTGTTGTTGTTTTTTTTACTTTGTTTTTTAGGTCAATAGGTGTGTTGAGACATTGAGACTTTCTTGGAGGTTGTTCTCAAAAAATACTCCTGTTGACTAGGACCAGTCAATCTGAACCTAAACCGATGAGGAGGTTCCAATTTGTGATAAAGGTTGCAATTATGCCAAACTATTGGATAGTTGGGTTCTGAATGTGCTGAACTATTGCCTAGGTTGTCCTTGTATGTTCTGCAGCACATGGCTTACCACCTTGCCCAAATTTTGGATACAAGTCATTTCTAGTCATTCCAAACCACTGAGTCTGTCCATGGTTTGCATCAAGTAAATGGAAGAAGTGTCTCTAGTATTGAGAGAGATCTAATCAATGCCAGGGGGATCTGTTTGGTGTAGTGGTTAAAGGAGCAGGATAGAACCAAAGAGACCATTTGCTGTAGCCAGCTGTGTGATCTTGGATCAGTCATACTCTGTCAGCTTGAGCAAACAGGCAAGGGCAAACCACTTGCAATATCTTGCCAAGAAAATTGCATGAACCTGCCAATATTGCCACTAGGAGTCAAGACTGACTTGAAGGCACACAAAAAACCCACTCGATTGCCAAATCATGAATGCTGGTTTTGGAAACTGTAGGTCTCCATCTGATTGCTGATGACAGTGGGCAATGAAAGAGCTAGTGTAGTATATTTGCCACATTGCTATTTAATATAAAACAGACCTATATTCTTGTTTCTGGTGAATCTTCATTTCACCTTTTCTCTTCCAATTCCAGTTTCTCTGCTCCTTGGCAGCTTTGACATCGTATTACTCTATATTTCAAGAAGCGCAGCTCTGAACATATTCATGCAACCTAGTGTTTTATGTCCCTCTGGCCAGATCCTGCCCAGAAATGTATCACCAGAAGCAAATATTATTAGAATTCACACAGTATATAAAGAAATAATAAAAGCAGTATCCCTTGATGATTCAGAGACATAGGTGCTTAAGTTGTTAGTCTTATTAATCCCAATCAATCATCAATCAGTCAATCAAATAAGATCATTAATATTGAAATGAACAGATTGTGAATAAATATCCTCATGATTAGATGAGCATTTGCAATGATGGTGAATATTTGTGTGGAATTCTAACATATCTTAAGAACCAGACTGTCAAGAACCCTATTCAAGTAAGCATTCTGCAAGCTAATATAGATGTCCCAAAGATGCTTTTTTTCAAAAGGCAACTGGACTTTCTTTGTTTTCCCTTGAGCAGATTTCACTTCTCATCCAAGAAGCGTCATCAGTTCTGGCAGAATGGTGGGGGGATGGAAGAATTAGTTCTGATAGGATGGGGAAAGTCAGAACTAATTCTTCCATTCGCTCCCACACCATCCTGCCAGAACCAATGAAGCTTCTTGGATGAGAAGCAAAATATCTTCAAGGAAAAACAAAGCCCAGTTGCCTTTTGAAAAAGAACCTTCTGGACAGTCATGACCTGGCTGACTGAAAATCTCCATAAAGTCAATATTGGTGTATTTTTTACTGCATCAATGCTTGCCTTTCTTCTAAGAGTTTTACATAATTTATCTTTGCAATAATTTCTCTGACAGAATGATTTGGCTAAAAAAAGAGAAGCTGCTGTTGAGAGCCAGAGAAGTGGCATTGAAGCAAATGTTCAGAAACTTACATAAGCAAAGAAAGGACAAAAGCATTGCTTAGGTCCTGGGAACAGAGACAATATTAGGAAGATTCTAAGGCTGGCTTCTCTCTACTTTGAAGGATATAATAGAGAGAATAGTACAATCAGACTTAAAAGACTTTACCGTATTATTACAGCCTACTGCTATGGTATCATTCTAGTCCTGTAGATTTTGTTTTTGGTTCTCTATCTCATAGGAATGACACTAACCAAAATCACCCAGTCAACTCCATGTCCAGTGGAGACTTGAATCTGAACCGTGTTCCAATTCTGACACCTTCACCTCTACGCTATGCTAGCTATATAGATCTGCCATTTTGCTCTGCCCTAGTTTGATCTGGATGCCTAATGAAGCTAGACAGGCAGTCTACTTATCCTTTGCATGAAATATGAGGGATATGTGGCTTTTCAGATGCTGTTGAACTTCAGTTCCCAGTCATCCCCATGGGTATGGCCAATGGTGAGGCGGTTCAGCAGTAAGTGAAGAACTGAAGATTTTCCACACCTACATTATGCTCTTCATCACTAGGAGATCCTCCTTCCATTTTATAAGGCGTGAAGTCAAAATGAAGCTTAGGCTTATAGTTCTTCTTAAGCATACTGACACCATCACTCTGGTACAGCAAATGGACAACTGGTGTCAACGCTGCAGAGCAAGCCTATCTCCCACTCCTGGATCATGTTATCTGCTGCAATCCATCCTATTGGGGCTTGACAGTTAAGGATACCATGGTGTGTCCTGGATGCCTGGTAATCTCGTGCTATAAAAACATGGTCTAAAAAGCAAAAACTTGTTAACAACAGAAGGGAGTTTCAGGAAGGTCATTGCCTGCCACAGTTGCCTTTATCTAGCTCAGCCTTCTGCTCTGCCTTGGACCACTTCAATTTGGCAGAAAGTGTGCAAATTTAGCAATGCTAAGCTGCGCTTCTCTAAACTACACGACAGGAGAAATTTCCTGTCAATGTGAACAGTTAATTAGTGGAATGATTTCCCTCCAGAAATTGGGGGATATTCCAACACTGAAGGTTTTTAAGGGATTGGATAGCCAGAGTGGTTTAGGATCTCCTGCTTGAGCAAGGCATTGAAGACCTCCAAGGTTTCTTCCAGCTCTGTTATCCTGTATTCTCATTGCTTTGCACCCATTCCAGGTTCTATGAATCTTCTTGAGATGGAGCATCCAGTATTGGATGCAAAACCTCCAGTGGGGTCTTTCCCATGCAGAGCCAAGGGAAAGGATGTTGGTTGGGAAATTAAGAGAGTTGAAATCCATACATCTTAAAAGTTCTCAAGGCTTGGAAATGGCACTTTGGATCCAAAACTCTCTTGAAATGTTTAATTGCAAAGCCAAGAATCCACCATCCAATATCTGTTTCCTAAGGAAGAATTTCTTGTTACCTGAGAAAACTCTGGCAAATTTACCTTGGGGATCAAACTTTAGTGATAGGATTTGGTTATTTATCCACTTTTTAATTGCAATATCTCTAGAATCCAAATTTCTTCAAAATAACCATACTCAAAAAGCTAAGCCTCAATGGTCTGCTTGGTGGATCATTTGCAGGCTGCACATTGTCCTACCTTGGTTTATTTCAGCAGCTATTTCATGTTTGTGGCAAAACCAGAGAGCACCAGAGTAGTTCTCCCATCTTTGCTGTGCGTTCTATGGGGATTCAGGAGGGCCTTTAAACAGCAGATATGTTATCCGTGTAATCACTAGCTTTGTTTCCAGAAGTGGACACAATATTTACTCAAAGCTGTGTTTACTCTTGTTTCAGCTTATATATCCTGGATGAATAATGTAAGTTTGTCATAGAATCAAAGAATCATCACATGTAAGGGATCATTTTATTCGTCCCCTGGCTTAGAAATGCTTTTATGGGAACTAGATAAGGGAAAAGGGCAGACAAACTCTGGGAGTTTTCACAGCTGATTCTGTTCAGCTTCATTTGCTTGTATTGTTTCTTTAATGATACACCCATCCAGCTCAAACACTGCGTACAAGATTTGATGAAATGGACCAAAGCAGGATAAAGATTTTCATTTCAAATCCAAACAGATGTAAGTCAGCAGCCAGAATCTCACATTTATATCCTCTCCAATTTGGAGTTCCAATAATCTTGGCTTAATGCCCAAGGAAAACCTAAGAGGTTTTTTTTTGGAAGGCAAAAGAGTTGGGACCAACGGTGTCGTGGGAGGGGATCATTCCAGAAGGAAAGTGTTCACAACTGAAGAATTGTGAAACAATGCAGATGGATTGACAGTTTAGACCACCATGGGTGTCAAACTTGATCGCGTCATGTGATGTATTGGGATGTATCGCAAACGTTTTTTACCCTTGCAGAGTCAGGGTGGGTGTGGCCTACATGTGACACATCCAGCCCACTGACCGCCAGTTTGACAGCCTAGTTTAGGCCAAATTTACAATACCCATTTAACCATAAATAAGATTGGTAAAAGAGGGCCAGTTTGATATACTGGGCGGGGAGGATGGTGTATGTTAGTGAAAGTTTGACACATTTATTTCCACCAAGTCTTTTCGTTAAATGATTTGGAGTACCAGCAAAAAGAAGCAGTAATTAATGTGGGTGGGAAAACAATTGTAATGATTTATTTCCTTATTTGTTCATTTAATTGCATACTCTGGAACCTGGTGTTTACCTCATTACAGACATATAAAACACCCATGATAAAAAATCAAATTAACATAAATCATTAATAAAATATGATATTCAAAATGTAACAAAAAGTCACAAGACCTCAGTAATGATTTTAGGCCCATAAATAAAAGTTTGATTCATGGGCATCAACCACAAATTGAGGGTTGGAAGAAAATAAGAATATAGTTTGCACATTAAGTCATGTCAGTACAGCAAGGGTTGAAAGTTGCTATTTGCTTTCATAGCACCTGTATGTCCACAAATGGCCCAACCCATTTCCAAAACAAGAGATGGTCTACAAAATAGGAATGGAAGCTTGTTCTAGAGTTAGGCCACTATCACAGGCTGAGGGCCTTCACTGGGTTGGGCTCGAGGGAATAAATCTAGTCATTATCCTTTTAAGCTATAATAGATTTTTTTTAATGTTATTTTTTTATTTCTACAGATGTTGTTTTGGCTTGAAATACTGACTATGGATATTTAAAACATTTGTATGTCTCCTAAAGATCATAAATGTATAATGTAAAATAAGTATGTAAAATAAGTATGTAAAATTCAAATATTCTCCTTTCATGTTTGTGGTCCTGAAATATTTTATGTCATTTTTATAAGCCTAAGTATTAACTGACATCAAGAACATTCTTATATTTTTTTTCCTTTGCTTACAATTGTTAGTTTCCTCTAATGTCCAATTTCTAAAATCATTGCTTATCTTGGTTATGACAAAGATCTTAGTTATAGCCAGAATAGCCAAAATAAGTTTGTTTCCCATAAGAAGCTATTTATGTTTTATAGGTAATTCCCAAATCTTCTAATAAAAGTCAACATTCCAAATTTATCTGCACCCTTAATCCATTTATAACTTTCTTAGATCAAAATCTTATTTCATTTTTTGTTGTTTATTTCAAATCCTTAAAATTCTTTATTTTCTTTTGTTCAGAGTTGATACTTAGCCTTCCATCCTTCCAAGGTCAGTAAAATGAGGGCCCAGCTTATTGGGGGGACAATATGCTGACTTTGTAAACTGCTGAGAGGGTTTTAAAGCACTGTGAAGCAGTATATAAGTCTAAGTGCTAAGTGCTATTGCTATTTTGAGCCATGAAGCAGTGGTGGTATTCAGCTGGTTCGCACCCGCATTGGGCAAACCGGTAGCAAGAATTTGGCATGGGTAGTAAATTCTGGCTGGCCATGCTCCTGATCCGGTCGCCCTCCCACCCGATGCTCGCTTACCCGCCCACCTAACATTCGCCTAAGGTATTCCTTTTTTTCCCCTCCTGACAATCAGCTGTAGATAAAATCAGCTGTGCCGGGATTCCCCTTCCTGAGGCCCAGGAAGGCAAAAAATGGAGGGAGGAGCTCAGCCTTCCCCCTTCCATTTTTTGCCTTCCAAAGTGCCAGAGGAGCCTTAGGAGAGCAAAAACACCCCCCTAGAGGCTTCCCTGAGGCTAGGAAGCTCCCAAAACGGAGCTCGGAGGGGTGCTGCCTGCCCCTCCCATGCTCTGTTCCTTTTCTTCCAGAGCCCCAGAGGAGCCTTAGGGGAGCAAAAATGCACACACACCCCAGAGGCTCTTCTGTGGCTAAGAAGCTCCCAAAAATCAGTGGGGGCTGCAAAAAATAACCCACACCCACCCAGTCACATGGCTATGCCCACCAAGCCACGCCTACAGAACCGGTAGTAAAAGTTTATGAATCCCACCATTGCCATGAAGGATTATTGTGAATGTTCTCATAGAGTGACTGCCAAGAGCATGTTTTACACATCTGTGAGGCAACTTCTAGGCAAGTGCAAAAGTTGTGTTTGTCAGAACAGAACAATTTGCAATGTTGTTTCTCCCCAGCCCATGCCAATCTGGTTGAGCCTGAGGTTGTCTAGTTGTTTTTTTGGAAGATAATTTTTCCAAAATGGATACAGTTAATTGTGAACATCCCATCTGTAGACCATCAGGTATACTTCTTTTGGAACACCACATCCCAAACCCCACCAACTGTTTGGAAAATAGCCCTCTAGAACAGTGTTTTTCAACCTTGGTGGTTTGAAGATGTGTGGACTTCAACTCCCAGAATTCCTCAGCCAGCAGCTGGCTGAGGAATTCTGGGAGTTGAAGTCCACACATCTTCAAACCACCAAGGTTGAAAAACACTGCTCTAGAAGACCACCTTATCTTCACCACCACTGCTATTACCATCATCTTCTTCAACCACCAGATTACCTGTTGCAGAGCAGAAATGCAGGGCTTGGGCTTCAGACCTCTCTTGGCTGTGAAGGTGGACATGAAAAGTTATAGATACCTACAAGTCATTCGTGACCCCTAGGACTCTATAGAAGCACCTATGTAGGCTTTCTGGTAATTTAAGAAATCTCAAACCATCCCTTTGCAAAAGGCAAATGGACAATTTTATTCGTGAGCCCCAGAGATCACTTCATCACCCTGGTTTCCTTTTGTTTCTCTTGTTTCCTGAGAAAATGGCATTTTTTCTAAAGAAAGCACTGGACTGCAGTTGTTCCCATTTTCACTTTTCGCAAAAGCCATCAGGGCCTGTCTGTGCTTCAAACGCATTCTTGAAAATGAAGATAAAGGTAGACGGCACTTTTTAAAACTGAAATAATAGAAAACCAATGGAAAATAGAAACAAAATGGTAAAATCAGATGGAAAAAGAAGCTTGGTGGTGGGAAAGCTGTATCTGCGGGCCACTGATAAGCTACTTCTTTCTGTTGTGCCTCCTCTGATGCCTTCTTTGGCTTTTAGCTTTAATTTGGCAGGATATAAATTTTATTAATTCAGTGCGAATTAATAACGTCTGATCATGCACAAGACAGATGTTTACGCAAGACTGGCTGTGCTATAATAAAGAGAGGAGACCCAATTAAATTCCCATCCTATTCAATGTAATGATTAGGTGGCATCCCTTGAAAACATTTTTGAGCGTTATGATTTCTATTTATAGGTATAGTTTCTCTTGGGTTTATTTTATAATTAAGGCAAATTTAACTGTTAAAGTTCATTACAAAGGGGCTGGTTTTATTCGGCCTGTATTCTGTACCATTTCCCCACCCAGTGCTCTTTAAGATGATGTTGCTTTGAACTTTTAATTCCCATTTTATCCATGCTGGTTTGGGATCTTAAACATAGATAAAGAAAGCAAAAGGAGCCTCTGTGGCGCAGTGGTTAGAGTGCAGTACTGCAGGCTACTTCTGCTGATCACCGGCTGCCAGCAGTTTGGCAGTTCGGGTCTCAGTGGCTAAGGTTGACTCAGCCTTCCCTCCTTCCCAGGTGTGTAAAATGAGGGCCCAGATTGTTGGGGGCAACAGGCTGACTCTGGAAACTGCTTAAAGAAGGCTGTGAAGCAGTATATAAATGTAAGTGCTATTGCTATTGCTTAAATGTGTTTTTAAAATCTGTTATTAACATACAATATGCATAGTTTGATTTTCAACATCTTGCAAAATTTCAAAGTGGCAATATTAATGCCTGTTTGTAATATACAATGATTCTTCATTTCATGTTTACAATATTTCTTTAAGACTAGACATAATTCTTCTTTTTCTATTCTCAAATACATTCAAAATCACATTGGATATACTGTATGCTGATGATAAAACTGTTTTGCTCATCCTTGCTTTGATAACTCAAATTCTTGAGTGGCTTTAAGCCAATCAGACTCTGTCAGCCCAATCCACCTCACAGGGTTGTTGTTCTGGGGAAAATAGGAGAAGGAAGGTGTGTTGTATATGCTCACTGCCTTGAGCTATTTGTAAAAATATTAAAGGTGGGATATAAACAAAAGATAAATGATAAAAAAATATTTGAATAGTCTTGGGGGCCTTTGAGGACTAAACAGTGAATACAATTGTTTTTTAAAAAAATAATATTAATAACAACGAACTGATATCTGCAAATTTTTAAAGCAAAATCCTATATTTTGCTTTATTGATGATGAATCTAGGGCTGTTATATTATTTTGCACCACTTATTCCATTTCATACTGATGGAAAGGAACATGGAAAGATATTAATTTTTGGGGAAACTGAATCATGGTTTATATATATTTTGAACAGTTGATTTAGAATCAGCAGTTCTGCAAGCATTTTCTCTCATTGTCGTGGATTACAGAACTTGTTCATTTTATCCAAGTTTCTCAAGGAGAAACACCATGAGTTGGAGAAACACACACACACATGCAAACACACACACATATTGGTTGCTGATTGTATTTAAAAATGTTTTTGGTTGCCATTTGTAAGTTTCTTTACAGGTAGCCCTCATTTTATGACCACTATGTAATGACCATTATAAGTTACAATAAATGTCCCAGAGCTACTTATGACCCATTTTAAAAGTTACGACGGCTGTACACATCCCCCTGCAGTCACATGACCACGTTTTTGATGCTTGGCAACCGGCTCTCTTTTACAGCTATTTTCAGTGTCCCGTGATTGTGTGATCACAATTTGTGGCATTTTTTCGCTGGCTTCTGACATTTACTTCTTGTTTCCAGCAAAAATATATCCATTGGAGAAAATGTATTTCTTTAAAGACCACGGCATTCACTTAAGACTGCTGCAAATAATGTTAAATAAAATCAGGTCTAGTCATGTGATGCGTCCACTTTCAACAGCAGCACCTTAAAACAGTCTCAATTACAGGATCATAAATCAAGGACTATCTCTATTTTATAGCATTAAAAGCCCCAGTATTGAAGACCCAGCACTAGGTTGTCTTCTTTTATGGATAGAGTCCATAAAAATTCAGAATAAACATCAAACAACAAAATACATTATGTGGCATAAATAAACTAAACCAGGACCAATGTATCTCAGGAGACAGTATTCTCCATAGCGTACAGAAGTCTACAGAAAAGAATTGCTTCCTTTTTTAAAAAAATAAATTTTATTAATTTTCTATTAATAACATTGCTTCGTGCTTAATAAACACCATGTCAGCTGGGTATTTAATTTGCTTAATGATACAAATGCCATTCTTTCTTTTCACTCCTTTTGTCCAACCAATGGTAAAATAAATTCTAAGTCTGATAATATTCCATGTCTTCTTTCTGTTTGGTTTTCAGTATAAATCTGTCCATTTCTGCACAGTCTAATATCTTCTTAATTATGTCTTCATCTTGAGGTCTTTCCTCATTTTGCCAATATTGTGCAAAGATAATCCTCGCTGCTGTTAAAACATGTAATACTAAATACGTACTAGAGAAGAATTGCTTTGTAAATCATGATTCCCTTCCCCTCTTCCCCACTCTGGAATACACTCTCTCCAAGACAGGCAAAATCATATATACTGGGATCATGTTCCCTAAGGAACAATCAGGATTAATATTGCCAGAACTTCCTGGTCTAGATAGTAATAAGAATATTGTTATTAAATTATTAAATTGTATCCTGCACTGTATGTAGCGCTTCAAGTAGTTTACATAAATACTAGTTGTTTCCTTGCTTCTTTAGGGAGTCACAAGCTGCTTTCAGGGCTGAAAGGCAGGATATAAATCAAATGAGAAATTCATCATTTACACGTAGTTCTATTCTACGCACCCCATGGTCCTTACTCAGCTTTCTCTTTATTGGGTAGGTGAATGTAGATAAGGATATTCTTATACATCAAATGCAGTTATGGGATTTGATGAGTTAAACAAGCTAACCCAAAGGCATTAACTGCACTTACTGTTTTAAGTTGTTCCTGCTCATGCCTGGCTTGACACTGAGCCTCTCTTTAAAAAATGCTGTCTAGACTCAAACACTTTAGCAACAGCTTACAAAGGTTTTAGTGGAAACTATAGGCTTCCACAATCCTCTTGCTGGACAATTCCCCTGCTGCTCTGCTCTTCTACTTTTCTGTTTCAAAAAAGAAATAGCCAATTGTTTTCCTTCTTGTGGGTAGATCTTCTTGAACATATCTGCCTGCCTGCCTGCCTGCCTGCCTGCCTTTCTATCTGTCTATTCTGGTGTCTTCAAGTCAGTCTTGACTGATGGTAACTGCCTGGACAAGTCCTTACAGTTGTCTTTGCAAGATTTCAGAAATGGTTTGCTCTTGACTGCTTCCTAGGATTAAGAGAGAGTGACTGGCCCAAGATCATTCATGCTTAAGGTGGAACCAGAACTCACTATCTCCCAGTTTCCATCCTGGTGCTTTCACCAATACGCCAAACTTTTCTCATTATCTATATACAGAAAGTTAAAGCATTCACATGCAGCTACATGAAGATACCACAAGCTATCTGACTTACTTTGTTCTAATGTCTTTTAAACCCATCTTTACTGTAAATGCTGTAGTAGCAGAATGGTTATATGACAACTTTTGCCTTGCAAATAGAAGGTTGCAGTTCAAAACATGGCAGAAAGTATTCAAATTATTAGGGTTTTTTTTTTCTACAACCTTCCTTTTAAAAACAGATAAACTTCCCAGGGATGCATAGTTTTTCTGTTCCCTAAAGTTGAAGGATTTCATTCCTAACTTCCTATAACCCATTGGTCTGGTTGTTTTGCTCTGTTTTTTTCTTTTTTTCTTTTTCCTCTTTTTATTAAAAAAACTTTTAACAAAGTTATATGTATGTGTATATATATATATGTGTGTGTGTGTGTGTGCGCACGCACATACGCACACACCATATATATACTGAATATACATACATACATACACACTCACACACACACACATATATATAGTCAGCATGCTATATATTTTGCATCTGTAAATCTAGCAGCTGAAGAGGTTCTGTTAGAACAGAATAGTTACTGGATATTTTAAGATCTGTCTAGCACTGATGTTCTAAGGCTACCAGGTATCCAAAAAACAAAAGCCAATCATGACTTAATGGTAGTGTTTGCAATAAGGATGATTTAGATGGAAAGCAGTGGCCTCCTGTGGTAAGGTTAGCTAGAACAGTAGCTCTTTATATTAATTGAATGTTCCCCAAAGAGGAAGTAATATAAAATATCAAACCTCATCATCTGCAGAACAATTTAAAATAATACTGAAACTCCCTTATCTTCAGTATAGGCTAGAAAATGAATGTCACCTCTGACAATTATTTTCCATTTATACACTTCCCTCTATAGATCACATAGTAAGAATTGTGCATGCTTCAAAAATAATTTAAGATAAGGGTTTGGGGCTTCTTGTGAATGCAGCATTTCTCTGCAATTTATTAAGGCAGCCAGATTTTTGTAGGCTTCCAAGTGAGATGGGAAAACAAATGGTGCTGTTGAGCTTAGAGCTTAGGTTAGAATAACTTTATTGTTACTTTAAATATACACTAATTGGCATACATTAAAAAGAAATTTCGTTGCATGCAGTTCTCAAAGGGTCATTACCTCCAATATACACTACATAAATACGACCCCAAAAATGTATATACCCACATACATTCTATGACACAGAGGAACAAACAATCTAGTTTGGATGTATACATGTACATGGTGAGAAAAACGAATCTTGTGAGTTTACCAGACGGATAGCATAGGGAACAAAGCTGTTACAGAATCTGGTAATCCTGCTGGAAGTACTTCGAAACCTCCTCCTAGTGGGAAGCAACAAAAACAGACCGTAGAGAAGGTGTGCGGGGTCTCTAACAATGCTTTGAGCTCCAAGCACACAGTGTTTATAAGCAGTATCTTGAATAACGGAAGGGAGCCTCCTATAATCTTCTCTGCTGTCTTTACCACTCTCTGAATGGACTTTCTATCTGAGGCACTGCTGCCACCAAACCAAATCGTGATGCAGTTTGTTAAAACGCTTTCAATCATGTAAAAAGTGGCTGGGACAGAAGGAGGAAGTTTTAAGCAACTTTCACCAAAGTTAATTCAATGCTCTAATCAAGCCCCACCCCCTTAAATCTGTCTCTGACCAAAAAAATTTCCCTCCCTCCTACCCAAATTTGCCTGAATGAATAGTAGAAGCTGTGCTTGCAAAGAGCTAAAGCTTTCTTTCCAATTATTTTCAAAACACACAGAGTCCTATTATGAGTCAAAATATTGAAGGAAGTAGCCCACTAGTGACCAAAATTGTAGGACTCTCTAGAGTTAACCAAGATGGAAATATTTTTTAAAAACCAGCAAACAATGGCAACATTTTTGAAAGGAAGACATCATGGCTGAGTTTCACACTGCACAAAAAAGAGTGGCAGGATGGGAAATTACAAAATCTGTTCAGGAAGAAGATTTGTAAGATCTATGTTTGCTCTTACATAAACAAATGCGGATGGACTGACTTTGACCTAAGACCATTCTTAGAAGGAATACAATACATTAAATGAGAAAACAAAAGTGTGCATGAGTTTAGCTGTAACTATTGAAGAGAAGATCAACCACCCGAGAGCTCTAACCGTTGCCTGGCTTATAACCAATTCTGAGCTGCTCTCAATCAAAGTGACTACAATTGACTATATCCATGGAGTCAGTGGCTTCCCATCCAAGGACTACCATAAAAATAAAAATTTCCAGGCCACTAGAAAATGAGAAAGCATACTACTTAAATAGGCAGGCAGCAGTTTTTTCCTACAACATACAACAATAGATTAAGGCCCAAGATAAGGCAACCGTCAGCGTTTAGTGTCTATGGAGATTTTCAGTCATCCAGGTCATGGTTGTCCAAAAGATGCTTTTTCAAGAGGCAATTGGACTTTCTGTTTTTATTTTGAAGACGTTTCATTTCTCATCCAAGAAGCTTCTTCAGCTCTGACTGGATGGTGGGAAATGGAAGCATTTATACTCCTTGGGCTAAAAGAATGCAAATGACCAGCTGTCTGCAAGGAGTAGACGTCCTTCCATTCCCCACCGGCCAGTCAGAGCTGAAGAAGCTTCTTGGATGAGAAGTGAAACATCTTCAAAGAAAAAACAGAAAGTCCAATTGCTTCTTGAAAAAAAAGCATCTTTGGGACAGTCAGCATTTAGTTTTTTACAATAATCTCATGAGATCCATGCACTTTTTTTTGCACACTATAGCTATTGCACCTTTTGTTTTCTATTTACCTGGTGCTGGGTTTTGACCTTAATTAAAGTTTTGTTCACTAAGGTTTTTCTGGCCTGACACATACAAGAACAACTTTCCACCCTACATTGTCTGTGAGGGAAACTTCATTTACCCAGAACCTAGCAGAGGAAGCACATTTGCCTCAAACCAATAGTAAGGCAGAGCCCAGCCTAGTGATCACTAACACGTCTTGACTTCCTTCCTTAAAGAAAAAAAAAAATTAAACCACAAATAAAGCTGATGCTGAAAACAGAAGTTGCACAGCAAGACACAGCCATGGCAGAAGGCAAAACAGGAGGTGCCGGCCTGTTTGCTAAGCGGGTTCAAAAGCAGCTCAGCCGAGCCCAAGAAAAGGTATTTATCTTGAAATGTTCTTTTATGTTGCTAGTTTTATTACGACCTGAAAATGATATTATTGTCTTTTTAGTTTCTCCTAAACTCTCGCACCAAAATGAGGGGTTAGATAAAGTTGAAAGGGAAGTTGGGTTGTCGTTCATTTCTGCTTTCTGGACATTTTTCATATTGTTCTAAATATTTGTCACGTACTGGAACAAGCTGGTATACATATCGTACCAGTATACTCCAATTTTATTCCAACAATAATCTTGTAAATCTTGTAGGCTGGGCTGAGAAGCAATGACTGGGTCAAAAACATTCAATAAAAGTCCAGGGCTGAATAAGATACAGAAGAAAATGGATTTTCTACATCCACCCCATCCTAAGATCCTAATCATCACAACTTATCAGTTATCCCTAAGACACCCTAAAGCTTTTGCTCTCTTTCTTTCAATAACATCCCAATTAAAGAATAGATTTTTCTCTATATATCTGGAACAAACCATCTGAACCACCTCTGTAGTTATGACTGTATCATGGCTGGATGGCAGGGAGGGGAAGGTAATTTTAATATACTAATTAATCCACAGAAGGATTAGCACAGTTATGCTAATCAAATCAATACAGGCAGTCCTCGATTTAGACCACAGCTGAGCCCAGCATTTCTGTTGCTAAACAAGGCACTTGTTAAATGAGTTTTGCCCCATGTTCCAAACTTCCTTGCCATTGTTGTTAGGGGAATCATTGCAGTTGTTACGTTAATAACACGGATGTTAAGTGAATCTGGCTTCTCCATTGGCTTTTCTTGCCAGAAGGTCAACAAAAGGAGATTATATAACCCTGGGACTCTCTGCAACTGTCATAAATAGATGCCAGTTGGCAAGCATCCACATTTGATCCTATGACCACAGGGATGCTGCAGAGGTCATAAGTGTGAAAAATATTCATAATCCCTTTTTTTCAGGGTGACTTTGAATGGTCATTATTCAAAGGGTTGTAAATGGATTCCCAGAGATTCAGCAGGCATCATTCTATCAAGCAGGATAATGATCTTTTTCTGGAAAATCTTGGCCCAAAGCAGGCTAAGCGTTCCCATGAACAGGCCCGCCCCCGGCAGAGGTTCTTATCTAGGGCAGGGATGACAAGTTGTCAAACTTGATTTCCTCGAAGGACACATCGGGGTTCTGTTTGACCTCAGGGTGGGTGGGGTGGGTATGACCAGGGTAGATGTGGCCAGCTTGACATCACTCCAGAGGTGGGTATTCAGCCGGTTCTGACCAGTTCTGGAGAACCGGTAGCGGAAATTTTGAGTAGTTCAGAGAACCGGCAAATGCCACCCAGATCTGGCCCGCAAGCCTTGAATTTGAAACTCCTGATCTAGGGTGAAGGGGTGAACTTTGAAAGAAGAAAAGAAACACATGTAGCCTAAAGCATTGATATCTTGCAGGCAACAGCTGAGAATTCACACATATCCCCATATAAAGTCAATTTGCCCACAGTTCAATGTGTCGGTGCATTTTGAAAATAATTTCATCTTGTAAAAAAGAAGAGGCATTACGGTGTCAGGGAGATTTTCATGTGAAATGTTTAGAAATAGATCGTCATGCATATATTTCTCTGACAATGGGTAGCATATCTGTGCTATCCTGACTGGATGCCTTTTAGGAACAGAATACAAATGTCATTGTTGTCAAAACCGCTTGCAATGGGGCAGTTAAACAGAGAATGTGATATCCAGGTTGGAGGCACTTCTGTGATTTTTAGCTCTTTTCCTCTAGGACAGAGGTCTCCAAACTTGGCAACTTTAAGACTTGTGGACTTCAACTCCCAGAATTCTCCAGACAGCATAGGAGCTCATAGCAGTTTGCAAGAGTTTGTCTCTGTTTTCACCTTATCCTTACCACAAAGCCCAGCTGTGGAAGGTTGGATGGAAAGGCAGGGACTATCCAAAGTCTCATGGGGATTTCTATTCCCAATGACTCTGGAGGAACTTGTGGATTGATTTGTGTTTTTATCTGATTTCTAAATACCCCTTTCATCTTATAAACTGCTTTGTTGTTGGAATGAGAACATGTTCAGGCAATGAGAACATACAGCTTTTGTTGTCGCTGATGTTGTGGTGGATTTTTATAGGGAACGTGTTTGGGTGGCTCATCCATCACTCTTCCTAATAGCATGCTTGCCATGTTTCTGTGTTCTACTACAATGGATGTACCTAGACACCATAATCACTTGATGGAAATAGTTGAGAAGAGCCTCCTCATTCATCTACTGAGGATAATTGCTATGTACCACCCAAACATGGAAGGACAGCTTAGTTAGCACAATGTTTGGTTACCATATTTATACAATAAAGATTCCCTCCCTTGAGACTGGATTTAGATGACATGCTAGCTTAGTTAATCACGAGTTACTACTCCATTATGCAAACTAAATATTCCTCAGAGCTACTTCAGTGCAGCAACAGATGAGAGATGATTCTGACTGGACAAGTCTTTACAGGTGCCATATTTATTGCTTTGCCTTAATGGAACTAGTAGCTCTACAAAACATTTTGAACTACAGCTCCCACAGTCCTTTGCTATGGGCTTTGATGGCTGAGAGAAACCGAAGCCTAAGAAGCCTGTGGTCACCAGTTTAACCATCCATTATTGGCTAGGTTAGCACCATGAAACCTCAATCATGTTCAGAAACAATATACTACTGAAAACCAGATGTTCAGAACAATGAACAGAGGAAGCCACATTTTTCTTAGCTTTGCTTCTGAGCTCTTGGCTGTTGTACAGCTTTCACTTAAGGGCTTCAAAAATCCAGATAACCCCTAAGTACAGCAAAAAGATGCAGCAGGTCTTCTACTGTGAACTATTGGCTTTCCGTGTGTGTCCAGATACAATAATTATGTAATTATTCAATAGATCTTCATTTGTCTGCTGAGCCTGAGACCAAATTCAGAAAGCACCATACGCTTAAAACAAGTTCTGATAACTAATGCTTGGATTGACTTTAATTCCCTCCGAAACATTCTGCTAGTCCTGATAGACACTGAAGGAAGTCCTTTTATAGTAGTAAAATACATTTTTGTTGCTTTCTGTGTAACTGTATTAATAGTATCAGATGGCAATGGGAGAGAAGGAAACCACAAGAAGCATGTTCCAGAACGCAGGGCGTGTCATCAGCTTAGGATGCAGGCCCTACTGTGCTCAAGCTAAAAAAAGCATACCTTTCCTTCCCCCCCCCCCCCATTACTACAAAAAGTAACTATTCCATCCAAGCCCTCAGTAGACACAAACAAGAAAATGATACTTGTACACATAGGAAGCTGTAGAAATGTTCTGTTATTTGGCAAGGGGTGTCCAATCTCTACCTCTCACCTTATTAACTTGCAAGACAGAGAAATCATCAGAGAAATAAAAGGGATGTGGTGGCTCAGTGGTTAAGACGCTGAGCTGTCAATCAGAAAAGTCGGCAGTTTGGCTTTCGAATCCCTAGCGCCGCGTAACGGAGTGAGCTCCTGTTACTTGTCTCAGCTTCTGCCAACCTAACAGTTCGAAAGCATGTAAAAAATACAAGTAGAAAAATAGGGACCACTTTGGTGGGAAGGGAACAGCATTCTGTGCGCCTTCGGCATTTAGTCATGCCGGCCACATGATCATGGAGACGTTTTCGGACAGCGCTGGCACTTTGGTTTTGTAATGGAGATGAGCACCGCCCCCTAGAGTCAGAAACAACCAGCACATATGTGCGAGGGCAACCTTTACCTTTACCTTTTATCAGAGGTGGGATTCAATTTTTTTAACAACCAGTTCTGTGGGCATGGCTTAGTTGGTGGACATGGCTTGGTGGTCATGTGACTGGCTGGGTGTGGCCAACTCAACATCACTCATATCGAGGCATGCATCTCCTCGCCTGGCCTCTCATGACTGTGGGGATGCTGCAACAGTCGTAACTGTGAAAAATGGTTATAAGTCACTTTTTTCAGTGCCATTGTAACTTTGAATGGTCACTCCACACAAACAAAGGAGGAAAAAAACCTCCAGAGATGTTCCTGAGACAGGAAGTCTAGTCCTGCCAAGAATGTAATAAGAGTTAATGGAGAGGCAGTTTCTGTAAGCAACACCAGAATGTTTCCTTCCTGCCTTCCTTACAGGATTAGGCCAGTAATTTCTTCTAACAACTGGTTCTCTGTACTGCTTAGAATGTTAACAACCGGTTCTAGCAAATAGGTGCGAACATGTAGAATCCACCCCTGCCTTTTATCCAACACTGCCGTCTTTTAATTAGAGAAATGGGGTGGAATTGGTTGGCAAAAAAATGCAGGTAGTGTTCAACTTGCGACCACAACTGAGCCCAGAATTTCTGTTGCTAAGCAAGGATGTTCTTGAGTGACCTTTCCCCTATTTTATGACCTTTCTTGCCATGGTCATTAAGTGAATCGCTGAAGCAGTTAAGTTAGTAATACAATTGTTAAATGAACCTGGCTTCCGCATTGACTTTGCTTGTCAGAAAGTTGCAAAAGGGGATCACGTGACCCTGGAACATTGCAACCAGTCATAAATATGAATCAGTTGCCAAGCGTCTGAATTTTGATCACGTGACCATGGGAATGTTGCCGTACTCTTGTAACTTTGAACGATCCCTAAATGAACTGTTATAAGTCAAGAATTACCTGTATGAGGCAGAATGTAGTAATGAGATGGATTCCCAGGAAGGAAGGGATGCATTCCAGAGGAGTAAGATATCATGTGTGAGAGAACAAGGGTGAAGACAGCCCCTCCCTAATAGTTCACAGATATATCGTAGAGGCAGGCAGTAGAGGCAGGCAGTGTCGTTTGGCAAGATTTTGTCTATTGATGCAAAATAATAATAAATCATAATAATAAACAGGTCAATAAGAAAGACAAAAAAGTCTGGATAGTGGATGTGGCAGTGTCTGGAGACAGGCGAGAGAAAGGAAGAACTGGAAAAGATAACAAAATGCAAAGACCTGCAAACAGAAATAGAAGGCAAGCAAGAGCAGTATCAATAGTCATAGGCGCCTTGGGTGCAGTCCCAAAACAACCGGAGCACCACTTGAACACCATAAGCATTGACAAATTTGCCATCGGTCAATTGCAGAAGGTGGATTTACTTGGAACAGCTTCCATCCTGCAGCGATATCTGTAACACCATCAAACATCCAGATCTGCCTATCCCAAAAATGCCAAACCCAGTCTGAATGTCTGGCTGACTGTGCGAATCCTCCTCCTCCTCCTCAGTTTGGAAGAATTTCCAAGTGTCATTTTTATTTGGGGCCTGTTAAATCAGCTCTCTTTGCCTGGTGTGCTGTCCAAGTTCTCAGTGTAATCGTGAGCTATATTTGCATCTAAAAGTGTCTGCCTTGAAGTAGGTCATGAATACAGTTTATTTGTATATTTAAGTGAAATGTTGTGCATAGCATGATATAGCATATGTCATGGAGTATATTTTTCTGGATATGTGACTATATTATAGGCAGCAGGCCAAAACTTGTCAGAGTGGGACACATAAAACCATTTAGCCATTAAATGATAATGATGTTCTGCAAAATAAAAGCTCTGATTGCAGAGAATGTTTTCTGTTTACTGTTCTGATACTGTTTCTCCACTGGATGGACCAAACCTTGTTTTGGAGAACAGAGTCCTATCACTCTGAAATGTCTCATGAAGTTTACTCACTGAACTCTTCTTGTGCAACAAGAAATGGGAACTGGAAACCACTTTCAACATTACCTCTAAATGCTAGTTGCTTCGGAGCTGCATGGCTTTTCCAAACCGAACCACTTCTCCTGATGTCTTTCGCTTTGTCAATGACTACAGTTTTACCAAAGGACCATTTATCTCTTGCATTAAAAACAAAAGTGGCCTGAAGAAGTCCATCAAGGCAGAACAGTAAAACCTCAAGGAGGATATAGAGATTTGTCTTAGTCTTCTGTTTCAGAGTGGTTTATGCTGAGTAGGACTGGATGAGTGGTTGCATGAAGTTTCAGCCCAGGATTGAATTTAGCCAAAATACTAGAGTTACTTAAAATGATGGAATGCTGAATTATGCCAATAAAGCTTATATTTCTTTGTGTGCTCCAGAGGTGCCAGATATTAAAACTAGAATCTTCTGTAAGTAAATCTTATGCTCACTCATGTTTCCTCTACCTCTCAGCTTGGTCCTTTTTGAAAGATTCTGGAAGAATGTATGGTCCAACCAAAGGACCCCAATCAGTGGTGGGATTCCAAATTTTTTACTACCGGTTCTGTGGATGTGGCTTGGTGGGCATGGCAGGGGAAGGATAACTGTAAAATCTCCAGTCAGAGGGGGTCTTTGCAGGTTCTCCAAACTACTCAAAATTTCCGCTGCTGGTTCTCCAGAACTGGTCAGAACCTGCTGAATACCTCTTCTGACCCCAATGTCTCAGAAGAGCCTAATTTCAGGAACTGCAATCATACAAACAACTTCCCCCAGGCTGGTGCCTTTTGTCACTCCTGGAAATTGTGGGTAATTATAATCCCCAAACTTCTAGAGGGAAATCTTTTTGTAAACAATAGTACAGCTGTTGCCTCTGAAGTCTGCAACTGCATGTAGAAACCGCAATGGTATGGAATCATTTGATACAGAGAGACACTTGTAGTTTCTTATTCATACGTCAAGATAGTGTCTATTTTAAGGTTATCAGACCCGGCCTGCAAAATCCAGATGACTAAAAGATAGCCACGTAAAGTTACAGAAATTCTTTGTATTGTCATCCAGTGATTATCTGCTAATGCTCTCCTTCTATGTAAACAAACGTTATGCTTTAAAAAAAAACCTAAGATTTTATATTATTGCTAAATGATAATATCCCAGTTAAATATACCTGGGATTACATGCATTGGATTTTATAGGCCTATCCATATATTTGACATCAAGGATCAGTTCATTTTACTTTTTTTTTTTTAAAAAAAGTGCTTGTCTCATTTTTGGTTAGTACTTTGAATACAATATAAGGAAAGTTGCATGGACCAACCAAGAAAAGGCAAGGCTGTGCCTACTCATTCCATGCTTCTTATCATATCCTCCATGTGGTACCAATATCTAAAAAGGGAAGAGTGCTGAAGTCATCTAGGCTATTCATGGGAACTGACAGATGGGCATCGTGTGGTTATTCTAGCAAGCTTCATCACACATCTGTAATGGGGGAGGGATTTCGGTTCGCGTGGAAAATAAATGCATGCAAAAGAGTAGATGATTTCTAAAAGAATCTAGATCAGTGGTAGCTAACCTTTTTGGGCTCCTGTGCCAAAAACTGTGCGCCCACTTGTATGCTCACGCTCACATGCCAGCACCCAGAAGGCAATGTGCACCCCCCACACCTCCTACGCATGTGCGCGTAATCCCCACTGTTAGGAATCTGTCCACCAATTAGTTGGGTTGGCAATATATAAACCAACAATGTATGTTTGTAGCTTTAAGACAGGATCACTGCAATATTCCGATTGGTTGGTTGTGTTGCGAATTGCCATAAGAGGGAGTTAGAAATCATGGCTTGCTCTCTCTGAAATTCTGTATCTTTGACATTCTGTTGCTGTTGTGCTTATACTTTGGTTTATCTTTGTTTACTGTAAATGACAAAGGCAACCGGTAAGAAGATTTTGTAATTGGATATTCTTTGGACTGTTAAATGTATATGACCTGGACTGTTTATTGGACTGTGCTATTTCTTAAAGTGAACTTTAACTCAATTCAGTGTAGCTGTGTGTGGCTGAATAATTATTCATAACTACTCTCATAAACATTTCCATGTGCATATCCTTGTTACTCAAGGGTTATTCTGTACATATCATAACACACACATATTCCACCGCCCCCTTACCTGCACTGCGCCTCACAGCTGATTTTCGCCTGGTTTGAGGCCTTTTTTGGCCTCCCAAAGGCTGGAGGAAGGCTTCTGCAGGCTTCTGGATGCTTTGCAGGCCAAAAACTAGCCCTGTTTCATCACTTCCAGCATTTTCAGAAAAACAGGAAGTGACAAAACAGGGCTAGTTTTCGGCCTGCAAAGCCTGCAGAAGCCTTCCTCAAGCCTTTGGGAGGCCAAAAAAGGCCTCAAACCCACTGAAAATCAGCTGTAAGGCACACACATGGGCAGTGAGGTAAGTTTGCCTGCAGCTCACATGCTGGCACAAATGGCTCTGTGTGCCACCTATGGCACGCGTGCCATAGATTCACCATCACGAGTCTAGATGTACCATAGAAGCTGCCAACTCTGGTGATAAAGAGTTGGCAGCTTCTTTATCTCTTTGCTGCCCTCTCTCGTCAGCTGGAGTTTCTCAGGTCAAATTTAGCACCCTTAAAAAGAGACTCTGCCATCTCCCACATATGACATGGAAAATCTGGAGGACCTATGTAGGATTCCTATTGGGTTTCAAGTTACTGGAGAATCCATGTATGTTTATCTGCCTGAATACAGAGACGTGTGGGACAGCAAATAATACTCCACCCTTTCTCATGGAAAGGCTAATGATTGAGGGCTCTTTGCTAGAAGCAGAATTTGGCACAATTCTTTCAATGCAATGCCATTAATGGAAACAAAGGCACCACTCATTCCATAGATGTACATCTCTAAAATAAGTCTGTGGTGGGGAACTCACTGGACAGGTGAAGGACAAGATGGACAATAACTGCTGCAGTTCTCTTTTCTTTCTCTGTCTCTTTCATAGGTTCTACAGAAACTGGGGAAAACCGTGGAAACAAAAGATGAACAATTTGAACAAAGTGCCTATAATTTCCAGCAGCAGCAGGTTGTATGACGGAACTGTGGGAGCAACTTCCTTTCTGGAAATTTGGGGGTGGTAGATATACAAGCTTAGGTGAGGTTTAGCTAGCATTTTTGGCATGCCAGAATCCAAAATATCTCTACACCAGGTTTTGTTTCAGACTCTCAAAATGTTTTTATACAAGCTCAACCTGAAACTAAGCTGCTATGAAAGATTCTGATGATGCTTTATCTATAAATATGTGGGATGCTAAGTTAATGGTAATACAGTAAAACATACCTTACATATGCACAGACCTCGTCTCTGTAAGTTCCTGGATTGTAAGAACACCGGGGGCAGCTTCCTAGAATTTTCAACGTTGTCCATGCTGAATGGGTAATTTTAGGAGTTGAAGTTTACAGACTTAGCAATGACCAAAGTCCAGGAACAGTATTCTGATAGGAATGACATGCAGAAATATACTAGAAGTACAATTTCCCTTTCTTTCCTCTCAGATTGAAGGGCAAAAACTCTACAAAGAACTGAAGGCTTTCCTCATTGCTGTGAAAGGTACATAAAGCCCCAATTCTAGAATGGCATGTTTTCCAAGTTAAGTCAGCAGGTATCGGATGAGACACTATCTGTAAAGAAAACAGATAAAAGGTTGCCTCTAATCTCTGAGCCCTTGTTAAGACCATTAAAAATCCCGGCCTTCCATCAAGGGGCTTTTTGGCAGCATATATGTCACTTTGACCCTTAATTCTTACACAAAATCCCTGTAAAGAAATGACCCAGGAAGGTTCATTACTGATATGATTTCATGTGGTCTGCCACTAATGAGGTTGAGAAAACCCTTTTAATTCCAATTTATGTACAATTTATCTGCCTATTAGCTCTCTTCAC
The DNA here is from genome assembly GCA_023653725.1 of Bungarus multicinctus. Taxonomy (NCBI): domain Eukaryota; kingdom Metazoa; phylum Chordata; class Lepidosauria; order Squamata; family Elapidae; genus Bungarus; species Bungarus multicinctus. The sequence continues at coordinate 143,796,605 of CM042834.1, forward strand.
AAATACAGGATGGGAAGTTTAGGAAGTTAGGAAGCCGTACCTGTTGCCTCAGAATGCAGTTTTCACATTTTAATCGCATCTAATAGGGAGATTAAATTCATCATGTGATCACAAATTTCACCAGTTGAAATTCCAGCAACTTGATTTTAAACCAGGCTCATTAATGAGTAAACATTTGTCCTCATTTTCCCAGTTCACATATCATGTTATACCATAAGAAAGCTTTTTTAAAATTTAGTTAGCATCTTATGTGAACCCAAACAGTCCAATTTGTAAACTGTTGTTTGTAATTTAACATAGTGGCTGAAGTGAACCTATTCAGTTGTGGGTATTTAGCAAACCTTGGTTAAAACGTGGCTTACTGTAATATGCAAATACAGCCACTGATCAGTCGAACATGCTGACTTAGATTAATAGTGATTTTTGTTATCATTTATTTTGACTTTTCTAGGAATGCATGAAAGTTCCAAGAAAGTGTCCGAAACATTGCAAGAAATTTACTGTGATGAATGGAATGGATATGAAGAATTGAAAGCCATAGTTCAGGTAATTATGATATATTCCAGGTATCAGGGCTGACTTTTTAAATTGAAACATTAGACTTCCCACTAATTCCTAGCTGTAACTATTACAAGAAACCAGCTCTCAGAATTTGGACCTTCATTCTTAATTTTCCAATATGCTAGAATATCCTTGCAAATATATAGGGCATATATCCCATATTTCAGTTCTAAATGACTCTAACTATTTTTTTTCTCTTCCTTTTAATACCATTTGTCCTGCTGCTCAATACAAAAAAACCCCAATGGAATAAAATGATGTACAGGAGGAAACCAAACCAATTCCTCTTGTTTATTCCCAGTTTATTCTGTATAAAAGATTTATGCTTTTATTTTTAGAGTGACCCTGTAAACATCTAAGTCTTCCTGAGAGAAAAGAATAGCTGCACAGGGGTTATTTCAACAGCATTTTGAAAAGTGTCTCTCTTTCCTTACAGAGCAATGATCTCCTATGGGAAGATTATGAGGAAAAACTGGCAGACCAAGCAATCAGGACCATGGACAACTACTTGAGTCAGTTCAATGAAATTAAAGTATGTATTGTGCTTCTGGATTTGTGTGCAGATACGGTATCTACCGTCTAGAACAGGGGTGTCAAACTCGAGTCGTCACGGCCTTGTCATGTGACATATCACAACTTTTTCCCCCTTCGCTAAACTGGGCATGGGCGTGGCCACACCTGACACTGACCCATGGACCGCGAATTTGACACCCCTCATCTAGAACAAAATACAATGCCAAGAAGTTCAGTTTTTCCTGTTAAAGTATTTATAGTTTACATATAAAATTAAATATTTTTTTTGCAAAGAATTCATTCTTCATCTAATTTTTTGGGGGGTAAATATGTCACCAATCTCATAAGAAGGATCAGCTCATTCTTGAATCTTGCCTTTGTCTTTCTTTCTTTTTTTAAAAATGTATGCATGTGTGTTCAGACACTTTTTATTTCCATGTGCACATGCACATCCACACTCACACACTTCTTTTTCTTTTATTAAAAAATACTTTTTTAAAAAAGAAGGGAAAGTTTCTTCCCATCCTGACAGCATTTTTCTTATATATCCTGCTAATTATTTTCTGCCTCTTTATTTCTGCTATGGTGTTTATATCTAAAGAGCTTAGAAGTCAAGTAGCTGAAGAACTATAATTTTTTTGCTAATCTGATGCTGCCCAGATGTGTTGGTCCACATAAATTCCAACATGGCTAGCGGAATAAGTCAGGAAAGAGTCAGATTAGAAGAAAAGAAAGAGCATGAAGGAAAGTGATCTTTGATGCCAATAGGAGAACAACAATCTTAATCCTGTCCCAAAGATGCTTTTTCAAGAGGCAACTGGACTTTCCTTGTTTTTCATTGAAGATGTGTCGCTGCTCATGGATGAGAATGGATGACCTAGATGACAGAATCTCCATAGACAATCTTAATCCTTAATTCTGATATCTCTAGTTTATGACCAAAATGCTGGCCACCATTGACATCAATATTTATAAAATACATTGTAACCAAACTTTTAATTGCTTTATGTAAATTGTATAATATCTTATTGTATTAATTTTTATGTTAATAATCCTTTACAATTTTTACTCATGTTGTTATATTGTTGTATAGATTGCCTTACTTTAGCCTTTTTGTACTGCATAGGTTATATTAATATTCAATGAATTAAATCTCATTTACTTTTGCTGGTCAATGACTGAAATAAAATAACTAACTATAAAAATAGGTGGAATGCCTACATTTTTGCTAGGTCAATACACCACCAACATAAATTCTGAATTATAATGACCAGCATTCTGGAATCCAATGATGACATGAATTCCAAGGAAAAATCTATCAGAAAATGTAGAAGCTCAAACTGAGCAGGCAACAAGGAACTAACTTAGAGTTTTAGTTTTTTACATATTACTTGAATGGGATTTGTAATACTGAAGACACAGCCAAAAATGTTCTCTCCCAAATTTTATCCCAGACACTGAATAAACTTTCTGCAGGGATTCTCTCAATAATCCTACAAGACCTTGTGCAAAAAAAATCCTTACCAATACCTTGCTTCTCTCCTACATAATGAATGGTGGCTTGAAGATTGATTATTTTGCAGACCAGATTCAGAAGAGCTATTCAGATATTCTTTTAAAATACTACACAAAGAAGACTACTGTCTCTAGATGACCCTCAATGTGTTCTCTTTCTTTACAGGAGCGAATTGCCAAGAGAGGGCGGAAACTGGTGGATTATGATATCAGCAGACATCATTTGGAAACCCTTCAGAATGCCAAAAAGAAAGATGAAGTTAAAATTGCTAAGGTAAAAATATTTCCTGAGGAATCCAATTAGATTCAGATCAAAGGGTTTCTACTCAGACATTTCAGCTTCCATCTTTGGTCGCCATCCTTAGGATTAATACGTTGGAGGAATCTGGTTGGTGGAGGAGTTCTTGGTTCTAAGGCAAAAAGTTTGGCATTGACCTTCCCCCTAATTCCTCCAGTGGGCCAAACGAAACATTTTAGACTTTTTTTTTTGCTTTTGAGCTAGAGAAATTTCATGGAGGGGCTAAGGCAGGGGTGTCAAACTCAAGGCCCAGGAGCCAGTCCCAGCCCGTGGGGTGCTTAGATTTGGCCCATGGGGCTACACTGGAGAGAATGAAGGACTGGCCTGTGGTGCCTGCCACTGAAAACGAAGTTTGGGAGGGCCTCAGGAGGGCTGCAGGAGGCTGTCGCAGCCAGAAACAGCATTCAGAAGAGCCCATTTTCATTGGCAGAGTGCTCGGGCCCCCACAGGCGCCCCCGACATGAGTGATGTTGAGATGGCCATGCCTACCCTGGCCACGCCCACCCCCGTTTCCCAAGGTCAAACACAACTCTGATGCAGCCCTCAATAAAATTGAGTTCTACACCCCTGGGCTAAGGGGACAAATGGACTAAGACAACTAGTTTACTCCTGAACCTCCTTCAGAAAGATGTTGTCCTGATCCATTTGGGGATTTCAGCTCTGCAGGTGGCCAATGTGCATTCCTATCCTGCAAACATTTACATCAATGGAGACTTTGCCAGTTCCAGAAGAGACATAGATAGATGAGGCCAGAGGAATAGCAGCTAAACATACAGAGAAAAGGGAACAATCAGCTGCTATCCTCTACTTTTTAAAAACAAATTCTGTAGGACTTATTGTTTCATTGGTCAGGAATTATCCCTTCAAATTTCAAAGAGGAAACAAGGGTTAAAGGAACAATATATAAGCAGAAGTAAACAACAGAAAGAAAAAAAAACTGCTCTGTGTAGCCTCTGGAGAGAGAAAAAAAGCAACATGTAAGCAGCTTGAGAAAATCCAGAAGGCTGCTTCTGGTAGCAAGCAATGGGGAATAAAGAGCTTCTTCTTACTTCTTCTCTAGAACATTCTTTCTCAACTTCAGCAACTTTAAGATGCATGGACTGGGGAATTCTGGGAGTTGGTCCATGCATCTTGAAGTTGCTGAAGTTGAAAAACACTGCTCCAAGTGATTTGTTTTTCCTTATATTTTGGGGGAAGGAAAAACAGAAAGAACTAAGTGCTGAAGGAAAGTTGAATAGAGATCAATCTTTCTCCAGCTGATCTCTTCCATGTGTGATGCCATGGCTCTGTTCAGAACTCCCAGCTCATGTGGTGAAAGTGAGTTCCAGTTCCAGTATACCTGGAAAACATCAATTTATGGACAATAGAATGAAAAAAATAGCAAGATGGAGAAAGGCAGCTTGGGGGCTCTACAAATCCCTCTTGTTTTCTGTGCTTGTAGAATGTCAACAAGCCATAGATAGGCTTACATGCAGTTAACTTTTGTATAAAGAGCACAGCACAAAGAGACAGCATGAAGCCACAGTCAGTCCTACATCTTAGAAGTGGGAGGCTCTCAAAAGTTACAATGATTGCATTTTTCCCCCATCAAAGAAGAGAAAACTTAAAAAGTAAACCAATTGTACAACTATAATTCTATTTAATTGTTTAAATTTAATTTTAATTACCATTTAAAGAAATTGTAAAATTAAATTTAATTGTTTTTTAACCTGGCCCACACACATACTTTTCCTGGCTTGGCGCATTTCTTGGAGAATAGCCTCCAGTCTCAAAAAAAAGTTAGGCATCTCGGCAGAAGACGGTGTAACTGGAATCTGGATTTTTTAATGCTTGGCAGCCTTACAAATCTGCCGTTTCTGTTCTTCTAATTAATATTTGGATTCCATAGGCTGAAGAGGAGTTTTATAAAGCCCAAACTATCTTTGAGGAACTCAATAAAGAACTACGAGAAGAACTACCGGTCCTTTACAACAGGTAATACATTCTAAAGATCCAGTTGCAACTGCAGAGGGAGTGCAGTTTATAGTTTATAGTGCAGTTTTATAGGGTTTTAAGATTAGGTTGCAACCCTACAAGTCTTGACTTTACATAGCTTATCTAGATCGCTAGATAAGACTTGGGAGGCGTCTACTGGATATTTAACCAGCACAGGAGATAAGAATCTCTATTACACACTTGACTGAAACTATATTAAGATGCTGATTGCTCTCTGTCAACATAAGAATACAACCTATTGCTGCTGCTTCTGTCTTTTCTCACATTCAAAGGATTCTTTGCTCTGTGCTTCATCTTCCTGAAGCCAAGTTATTTGGGGTTGTTGACATAGCTGACATTTCTACTCTGAAAACTTTAGCTCCATCTCCCCCATGCCTCTCCTAGGAAGAATTGGGGTTGTGATTCAAAGGTCAAAGGACCGTGGCAACAAAAAAAGAGTTTCATTACTCATTCATGTTAGGGTGTTCAACCCTGGGAATCTATTTACTGACTATGCAAGAGGCAGCTGAGAAAGGAAAGATGGAGATGTAAAAACATTGCAGGTAGTTCTCGGCTTATGAGCCCCAAATTTCTTTTGCTAAGCAAGACAGTTTTGAAATGAGTTTTGCCCCATTTTATGACCTTTCTTGCTGCAGTTGTTAAATGAATCTCTACAGTTGTTAAGTAAGAACCACTATTGTTAAGTGAATCTGGCTTCCCCATTGACTTTGCTTGTCAGAAGGTCACAAAAGGTGATCGTTGATCCCAGGACACTGCAATTGTCTTAAATATGAGTCAATTGTCAAACATCTGAATATTGATCACATGACCATGGGGATACTGCAATGGTCGTAAATGTGAAAAATGGTCATAAATCACTTTTTTCAGTATCATTGTAACATTGAACGATCACTTAATGAGTTGTTGTAAGCCAAGGACTACCTGTACAACATAACTACGGTAAGATGCCACGTAGTAAAAAGACCAACTCTCAACGTATGGAAGACATTTTTTCAGAGTCAAAGTTGACCTGAAAACAACAGTAGAAACATGTACAGAATTTGACTCCATGATTAAACTCAGCTCCCCAACAACTTATTTTAAAACCATGTTGTAATTATGGGAGCATGTACAGTCTTATACATGCTCATATTATTATCTTGTCTTTAAGAATCCTTTTCTCCACCAATTTCTCACATGGAATATATTTAGCCATAGAATGTAGAAACAGCTCCAAACTATAAAATAGCAATGAGAGTGAGAAAGAAAAATAAGACTTGGGTGCTTTCCCAGCTGAAGTAATGAAGATGACCTTCTAATGGGAATCATAGGAGACCAATCAGACCACAGTCAAAAGACTTTAGTTGCACCACTTCTGCCTGACCATCCTGGTCTATTCTTTTTTTCAAGTTCTTCTCTGGTATTTGTCTGGCTGTTACTCCTTAACCCTTCAGACAGTCCCAAAGATTGTTTAAACAGAAAATCACATGTGGCAGAATAAAAGCAGAGAATAAGTTGAATTACTCCGGACTCTGCTGTGAAAGCACATTATGGACTATGCGTGAGTAGGGGCTGTATTTGGTGCTGGGAATGTACTGAGGCCTAGTGGCCATAGGATGGCAGCATAATCGAAGTAAAGTGAATATTAGTTCTCTGTAAAGGGTTATTTAGAAGGAAACTATTAATGGCTCGTAGAAGAAAAAAGAAGACAACACAACAAACCCAAATTCTTAGGCTGTTCATCTCAACCCAAATTCTCCCATTTATTCCTCTTTTCTCTAACACCAAGTTCCTGAAATGCCTGATGTCACCTTACTGGACACTCTGTCGCCTCTTTCCACCTGCAATCAATATTGGGGCTCCACAAGTTAAAATCTCACATTCTGACAGCCAGTAGGAGTGCATTGGTTGGGGTGTCAAATCTAAAACAAATTTAGGTGCCAGATACAAGATCAAATTTTCATTCAGACTCAAAGTTGGATAGGCAAGTCTAATTTAACCTCACCAAACTGTCGTAAAATATTATAGTTTCCAGATATTTTTTAAGGGAAAACACAACAGTGATATTTACGAAGTGCTCAGCCTGCATTCTAAATTAACCTACGGTATTATGTTCAATATATGTTGTGTATTTTATATTTTGCCACCAAGAGTCTTTGCAGAAGAGTCTTACTGAATGAATAAATGAATGACTGAACAGATGAATGAATGAATGAATGAATGAACGAACAGATGAATGAATGAAAACTAACTAATGGATTGGGACCACACAAAACATTCGTCTGCACATAAAACAAATGCAACCAGTAGGCCTTCTCTTGGCCCAGTTAAGTGTGGGGTCCGTGCTGCTCTTTGAGCTTGCTTGTTTTCTTGCAGACGTTTCATTACCCAAACTAGGTAACATCATCAATGCACTGGTGATGTTACCTAGTTTGGGTAATGAAGCGTCTGCAAGAAAGCAGTCAAGCTCAGACAGCACTAAGGACCCCTCATATCAATCCAAAGCTACAAATATTCTCCTTTATTAGCAACAGTTAAGTGTGTTATCATTCCAGCCACTAGTTTAATTTTTTTTAAATCTCTTTTAAATTTTTTACTATTTATGTCGTTTTTATCTTGGCTGAGTCCCTTTTTTGGGAGAGAGGGCGGTATAAAAGTGAAATAAAATGAAATGAAATGTTGTGCGAACACAGCCATAGAAACTGTTATGCCATCCCTAGAACAGGCTTAACAAATGAAGAATGAAAGAACTTCTCCCAAATCAGGAAGGGATGTAAAAAAATCATGGGAGTGATGCTGTTCTGGCCATATTGCTTCATTGCCTTGCTGACACAATATGCTAACCCTTCAAATAGACCAGACTTGAAAATCAAAGTTAGGAATACTAAAACTACCTTTTATTATAGGGTTACAGTAATAGAATCTTGCAAGTCTGAAAGCACCTCTCTCCTCCCTGCTTTTATCCTAAAGAGAATTAGGGAGGGTCAAGTCTGAGACATTTTCTCAAATTACATTTTTGCTTTGGTCTCGTGTTTTTTTTTTAATCAGACTGTGACCTTGGAAGCGGTACTTTTTCCTCAGGTTATTCTTACAGCTCATCCCATGTCATCATTCCATCCGTGGAATCCTCAGTCCCCTCAAAATTCTTAAGACTAGGCCCCAGTCCTCAAACGTCACAGACTTTAAAGTTAAACGTATCGATATTTTTCTGGCCTGGATGATTGAGTCTAGGTACATTTACATATAGATCTGGGTATGCCCAATTAGTATGATTTCAATTTTTCCAAATGCCCTCACAAAAGTGGGATTCATAGAAACACAAAGGGGAATGGTCATCTTTTGTGTCAAATCCTCTTCGCATCTGATAAGAACAGATGCAAACCCAGGCTTTGTATCTTGTGATAAACCATCCTTTCCCTGACCATGATTTATTAAATATACTACATTTTAATATAGGATTTAGGTAGTCCTGAACTTACAACCATTCATTTAGTGACTGAAGTTACAGCACTGAAAAATGTGACTTATAACTGGCCCTTGCACTTACAACCATTGCAGGATCCCCACAGTCATGTGATCAAAATTTGGGTGCATGTATGTTCTGACCAAGGCTTCCTGAGACAGTAACAATCACATGCTGTTCTCAAAAACCATTTTTTAAATTTCAACGGCTGTGAATTATATGCATTCACAGCCCGTAATGAGTCCCAACGGTTTATGAGTAGTCCAATAGAAGTCTGTCACAGTCTTTCGGGATAAGGCTGATAAGTACCCACCTTTATCTCCCTTGAAATGCTGCCAATGACTAAATTGCCAATTAGCTGTACTCTAGGCCAAATGGAGCACAAAGTCAACACAGAGCTTCAGAATTTAAACCAACCAGAACAAATAAAGTTGCTTCCTGCAAAGGCTCCTGTCCCTTTGCTCCTCCTTTATGTCTTATGGGAGGGACCAATCACCTCCAAGCTTTACTCCCGAGTTGCCCCTTTTGTCTTAACTGTTCTTGCCTTCTGGCAGCTCTGCGCAAGTGCGCACTGGGAACAGGCTCCCCCTGTTCCTCTGCCTCACTGATTTCAGATTCTGGAGGCTCCAGAGTCAGCACATAGTTCTTAGATGGCCCTGGGCCCATCTCTGTGTTGGATGCAGATCCCTCATCCGAGCCTTCCCCAGACTCCAGGACTTGCCCATGTTCCTCCCCACTGTCAGACTCTGCTGCCAGCTTTGCCAGCCACCGGTGGACCACAACAATGTATTTGCCACAGCATATATTTGCATCAGGTTGCAGCATCTCCAGATCATGTGATCTCCATTTAGGACTTTCCCAATTAACCCACTTAACAATCATGTGATTCACTTAACAACTGCAGTGATTCACCACAGTTGGCCATGACTCATTTAACAACTATCTTGCTTAGCAAAAGAAATTCTGCTTCCAATTGTAATCGTAAGTTGAAGACTACTTGTATACTACCTGTATCTCCCATAACAATGAAAAATCCCATTCACCCATTGGTGAAAACTAGCACATTGGGTAAAATATCTAGCCTAATAGCCATTGAAATACATTAGTTTGCTAGTTGAGAGATGGGGAGGGAGTGTGAACTGCTAAGTGGCTTATCTGTACTCTGAAGCAGTGTAATTCATGTTTTCTTGCTGTAATAAGTTGTTTGGCTCACCAATAGTTTTTTTTCCCTCCTCATTGAGTTCCTCAGCTAACTTAACATTGATTTGCTCATTTTGTCTTCGTTCTTTCCTAGTCGAATTGCATGCTATGTAACAATATTCCAGAATATTTCCAATTTGAGAGATATCTTCTACAAGGAAATGAGTAAGGTAAATATGCCGGGGTGGAAAACATGCAAATTATTTAGAAAAGATTCCTAATGACTTTTTCCCCACCCGTGCTTGTTTAGAATTCTCCAGAGAATTCTGGGAATTGAAATCCACACGTCTTCCAGCTGCCAAGTTTGAGAAATGCTACCTTAGATGATGCAGGTGCAAACCCAGCCAAAGTGAAAGCAATTATTGCTACTTAAGTGGCTAGAAGCCAGGACAGAGCCAGCTGTAGACCAAATAGTATCCTTATCAATTTGTGAGAGGTTTGATTACCTTGACTTTTTAAATTTCACCACTAAGGCATCATTTATCCTGTGCCAAAAACATGAGATATGAGAGCTAATAAATGAGATCTGATAAATGAACCTTTCCACATTTATAAGCAGACATTTATCAAAACCAGGAAGCCACCACTGGCACTTGCACAACATCTGCCCAACAACTTTAACATCAATTCACAATGGAAAGCCAAATGGGTTGCTGAACATCCAGTTATAGAAAGATAAATGATCCTGCCAAAAAAAGTGCCAGGCTTTGAACTACACATCAGCAATGGACAATCCTGAATAGGATTCACACCAGAGATGGTATTCAGCAGGTTCTGACCAGTTCTGCAGAACTGGTAGCGGAAATTTTGAGTAGTTCGGAGAACTGGCATATCCCACCTCTGACTGGCCCCGCCCGCATCTATTCTCTGCGTCCCGAGTCCCAGCTGATCGGCTAGGTCTTCTTTGGTTGCCCTGCACAGAAGAACAGAGCTGGAAAGCAGGTTAGTGGGGTGGGGAGAGAATGGGGATTTTACAGAATCCTTCCCCTGCCACGCCCACCAAGCCATGCCTACAGAACCGGTAGTAAAAAAAATTGAATCTCACCACTGATTCACACCTCACACGGTATCTGCTAGGACTCTCTGTATAAATGGGGCATAATATAATCCCCTCAGTGTGACCATGGGATTCTATGTCAAACTGTAGATCCCATCATGACTGGCTATAAGCCAAGGGCATAAACTGGTCCAATATCTGATTTTTAAAAAATATAAACAATGCTGTGCTTCAATGGCTAGACGGCCTAGAGCCATTGGTATTTGAACATTGATATTTTTAAGAGTTACATTTTATTGTGTTCTACTAATCAAGATGAAATGTTAATATATATTGCTAGTCCATGTATGACACATCATATCCTAAATAAAATAAATAAATAACGAGATCTGATCAGAATTATCCCCCCAATTCTATATACACAAACAGCATTTATAAAGTTTTGTAAATTTCCGGCAAATAACAAATACTGAATCAACTATTCAAGCTGCCTCCTGCTGCCCAGGTAAAGGCAAGTTCCTTCTACTATTATTCTTCCCTAAACAGCTTCAGCTGTTGAATGGATAGGGGACTGGCCAGTTTCTACAGGCAGTTCTGTTGATCACACCAATTAAAAGTAAAGGCCTCCTTGAGTGAAGCTCAACTCTTAGTGTGTTCTGGAATGTAGAATAGCAATAGCAATAGCACTTAGACTTATATACTTTATAGTGCTTTATAGCCTTCTCTAAGCGGTTTATAGAGTCAGCCTATTGTCCCCAACAATTTGGGTCCTCATTTTACCCACCTCGGAAGGATGGAAGGCTGAGTCAACCTTGAGCCTGGTGGTATTTGAACTGCCAAACTGTAGGCAGCTGGCTGCAGAAGTAGCTTGCAGTACTGCACTCTAACCATTGTGCCACGGAGGATCCATGTAGGAAAAATATGAAATTGATTTGTTGATCTGGGATGTTTTAATCTATAACTCAGTGATTTTTTTTTTATAGTCTCCCATCTACGTATCCATTTGATCATACCCTGCCCAACTTTTTTAGACCAGGCAAAATTAGCTAAGAACTGCCATGATGTGCAGTAGCCACAGACACTTAGATAAAACCCATTTTCTCTCTCTGTGTCAGCCTTTCCATGCAGACCAGACAGGAAACACAACTGCATACGCTACTCCATTTTTACTGTAAAGCTATATTAATAGATACATTAATAATAGAATCTTGCAAGTCTTAAAGCACTGTTTTCCTGCCATCTGCTTTACAGCCAGAGGGTCTGTTCTGAGCTGCTTGCCTCGCCCACTATCCAGTGGGTTATGCTGTCTCTTATCTCTTAAAGAAGAGATTGTATAACCATTTGTCTGAAGTGGTGTTGGGTTTCCTGCCTAAGCAGGGGATTGGACTAGAAGACCTCCAAGGTCCCTCCCAACTCTGTTATTCTATTCTTATCTGACTTTCCCTAGGCAGCATCTCTTTGCCCTGTCTCCCAAGGTCTTTCTCACACACCATTACACACTAACTGAGGATGATTCTCAAAGCAGAGATGCTAGATCTCCCAATCAAAAGATACTAGGCAACTCTTCCACATTTCAAACAGATTCAGACAACAGTGTGAAAGCACATGGATGATAATGTCCGAGGGTTCACCACCACTAGAACTCTGTAAAATACCGTGCATGGGGTCCAGGAAAACCATGGATTCTTCTATAGCAATATTGCCCAAGTCTTTCCTTCATATTATTGTGGTTTTCTTCTGTGTGGAAATGTCTGTAGGTTAACTATGTCCTGCTAAGCCCTGCGAAAGTGGAAGGATGTTATTTTTATGTATTTATTCAGAAAATGATATTTCAATTGTTGAGCCACATGTTCCATTTTCACTGAGGGAAGGAAGAATTATTATTCAGCCAATGACACTTTGAAATCCTCATCAAGAATAAATTCAGGAAACAGAGTTAATAAGCTGAATGAGTGACAACAGTGATAATAATAGTGATAATAAAGTTGAAGATTATGATTATGGTGATGTGTCCTTGTGATTATTGGGTATAAATGTTTTTTTCCCCCTAATTCTTCCTGCTTCTAGCTTAACCATGACTTGTATGATGTAATGAGCAAGCTGGAGAATCAACATTCCAACAAAGTCTTCATCATTAAGGGAGTCTCCAGGTAAGTAATTTCCTTTTTGCTATAGATATGTTAGGAGTCTGAGTAGCATCCCAGGAATGCTGAGGGGGAAAAAAATCTGTTTCCAAGTAGCTATCAAATGATCTAGATTATTTGCTTTTGTTATGGATTAGAAGATTTAAAACACATCTTCACTAAAAGAATGTTAAGTTTATTTAGAAGAAAATATCCATAAAATCAGGATGTGGTTTTTTAAAATGCAAGTAGGAACCTAGAGTAACCAGACAAAAAGCAAACAAACACAGTAGCCTTTTGGAGAGGCAACTCATCTTTAGTAAACTTGAAGAAGGAAGGAAGGAAGGAAGGAAGGAAGGAAGGAAGGAAGGAAGGAAGGAAGGAAGGAAGGAAGGAAGGAAGAGGGAGGAGGAGGAGAGGCAGGGAGGGAGGAAAGTTGGAGGGGGAGGGAGGAGGAGAAGGAGGGAGGAGGAGGGAGGGAGAAATGAAAGGAAGGAAGGAAAGGAAAGAAAGGAAGGAAGGAAGGAAGGAAGCTTTTGCAATAATTTCAACATACAGGTAGTTGATTCTATTCCTTCTGAACCATTACTGCTAAAGGTAAAGCTATTATGAAGTTCAGTGACCACTGAAATATTGAGATGGTTTTAGATAGCTTGAAACTAAAAGTAATTAGTAATTCCCCAGGCTCTTCTTGCATATTACAGCATTTATTCTATATAATTACCTTCAAAGGAGTCTTTTAATTAGAGCAAGTACTGAATTTTACCTATTGGCAAATTTAAAAACTGTCTTGCTGTATCACTCTATGTTTGCCATACAGGTGAAAAGGAATCATGCAGTTAAAGGGGCTTTGGGACCAGACAGCTGGCCCCCTTGCAAAATTCATGCTCTTTTCCTTAGGCTCTATTGCATTCTTATACAACTTGTATGAGAATGAAGAGAGAGGTGGTTCCTTCCAGCAGTTTTGGTGTGTGTGTTGCAGTTGAAGCTCAATTATAGTGACAGCTGCTCGGTTGCGATATCTGGAACCCCATATCCATTTTTGTTCACAATAAGGAACCATTTTCACTGCACTATAGAAAATACTTACAATGTCTATGTAAAGCACGTGTGTAGTAAGAGACAGACAATGTGCAACACGTTTTTAACACCTAGTAGGTAATACAACCTGGAAAGGGGAAAGCTGAAAAATTTCTGATGATTAGAATTTTACCTAAACGAATTTCAGTACTGTAAAGAATGCAGCATGTCCCAAGTAGCTGCTTTTCTGAGTTTGCTCGTACCGATGGTCCCCCAAAGTCACCTTTAACTTCCATACTGACTTAGGATGTTGCAAGTGGTAGTCTAATACAATCTGAAGGGCATCGTGAGGTGAGCTTTAATGAGGAATAGCCTTCAAACCACATGTTCTCCCAGCTGTTTCCAACTGAGTCACAAAAAATTAATTAAGTCATAATAGTCATTCAGAACTGACTGCGTAGTTTTTTTGCTGTTTTAAAGTATGTTAATGCTTTTACACTTCTTTTATTTGGTATTTGAAATACCTACATATGGCCTTCATTTGGGTATAAATGTCTAAATAAGGTTTTGATTCTCAAATGGCTTGAGGCTGCAATTCCCCTAATTCATAATCGGAAGTGCAAAGTGAATTCCAGATGAAGATTCTTGGACTTGTAATCTCAGCATATATGAAGGCTGCCCGGCTGGGGAAAGCTGAACTAATTAAATGCTAGATTGTTGGAGATTGCATATTCAAATATTCTAAGTCTAGCTAATGTTTTTTTTCCCTCCCAATGCAGCAACAGAGGCTCTTTGGTGATTTCATCCCCAGTAAGCCCAACCAGCAACTCTTTTCTGCCAGCTGGAAATAGCATAAATGAGCTCCCCACATCTCTCATTGCTCCAAATCAAGAAACAGAAACTATTTCAGCTACCAAGGTGGCATCCACAACTGTATATGATGAAGCAAAAGAAGAGGTGAAAGAATTGCAAAGTCAGGCTGGCCAGGGTGCTGAGTCAGACTCTCAGGCTGGTAGTGAAACAGAAGGCAAAAGCCACGATACCCAACTGGAAGAGTTTGAGGTTGGTTCCGGCAGGACCCTTGAGGTAGTGGCCAAGAACCTTGCGGCCGAGATTTTATCACAAGCAATGGTTGAAGCTGCTGGCAAGAGGCAAAGCATTTCTAAAGATTCAGAAGATCCTGCACAACAGCCCTTCTTGGAAGAAACCATTGAAGCCAATGATACACCTGGAAAAGAGGATGGTTCTCCACCCCAGGCAAAGGATGAAAGCCCAACTCTACTGAAACACGATCTTGAGCATGCCAAAGAGATTCAGGATGAGATGCAGATTGAGAAAGCTAATAGTCAGGATCACAAAGGATCACCTGAGGAGAGCTCCTCTTGCCCTGAAGATGATCCCCAAGGTCTTCCCCCTTCAACCAAAGATGAAGGAGACTCAGAAGAGGTCCTATCTGCAACCGATGAATCTGCTCCACCCAAGGCGGAGACAGATGAGAGTAGCCAAGGCTGCAGAGATGTAGAAGATGATAACAGTAGCAGTGAAGGAAGCATGGAAGAAATTGAGATTTCCCCCAAGGGTACCAATGCTCAGGTAAGAGATGAGAAGAAACCTCAGAGACCCCTTTTTGAATTGTTAATTAGACATCAAAAAACAACTAAAGCTAAAATATTCCAATAGAGCACCTAAAATGTGTTGCAACAATGCAAAGATGCTTTTGCTCTGTAAGTAATTCAAATGAATAACAATATGATATTTTGCATATTAGACACATCAGTTGGCAGGGGATGGACATGTTTGCTGATCAAATATATATGTGTGTGTGTGTGTGTGTGTGTGTGTGTGTGTTTGTAGATTTTCACGGGTACAGGTATGCAGGTCTTGGCGTGTCTGGGTCTTTTCCCATGTAAGATTGAGAGTATCTTGGCGACGTTTTGACGAGGTCCCACTCGCCATCTTCAGGCTGGTGCTTTTGGCTTCATGCTTGTGCAAGTAAAGCAACATTTTGCTCACATAAGTACGAAGCTGAAAGCACCATCCTGAAGATGGCGAGTGGGACCTCGTCAAAACGTCGCCAAGATACTGTCAATCTTACATGGGAAAAGACCCAAACACTCCCAAGACCTGCATACCTGTACCCACGAAAATCTACAAATATATATATATATATATATATATATATATATATATATATATATATATATATATATATATATATATTTCTGTTTATATATATATATTTCTGTTTCTGTGAAAGCCTGATACACAGATGAACCCAATACACAAGCCTGATGATGGCAGATGAGATTCTGCCGAAACATCGCTACAACTTTAAAAGCACAACTATAATGACCTGGGAAAATACCCGAACAAAGCTGAATACCATACATGCATGCGTTTGTGTGTGTGTGTGTGTGTGTGTGTGTGGATAGATAGATAGATAGATAGATAGATAGATAGATAGATAGATAGATAGATAGATAGATAGATAGATAGATAGATAGATATAGATATATATATATAAAGAGAGAGAGAGAGAGAAAGATTGAATACCACTGGCTATCCAGCTCTTTGTTTAGCTACAAAGAATAAGTAGGCTCCATGTCAGAGCAGGAAAACTGAGACACAATTATTTTTGTTATATATATATATATTATAAACTGGCATACAAAACACTTTCTCACAATTCTTTTGGTCACCAGCTAATATCCTACCTTCTCTAAGCAGTAGGCCCATCTTTTTTCTTCCTCTTAGTAGTGCATAGCCCAAAAACTGTCCTTGCGTTTCTGTGTCTGCAGACACTAACTATTTGTCGGTTCAGCTCCCTCAATCATTAAACAATCAACCATTTCCTATGCATACCCTCTTAGCTTGATCAAAAGCTTCCTAAACATCCATAATAGTTTCCATAGCTTCCTCCGTTTTTTCTCATTAAGATTGGTACAGTAAATAACTGTATTGCCAGCAACATATTATTTGAGAAGTACCCAACTTCCTCACTCTCCCTTTGATCTGAGGATTTTGATATGTGAGATACCACCTAGTACCTCTCTATACTGGTTTGAAGTTGTCTCCTATGAAATTTAGTTTATATGTACAACTATGCTGGCCAAAAATAGGGGGGGCTAGGACAACCCCTTGTGGCCTGATTTGGCCTCCATGGTCTCCTCCAGCACTCTGCCGGCTGAAAATGGGCCGTGGGGAGGGTCATGTGAGGCCCCCCCAGGCACTGCTATTTCTAGGCTAGCCTCGCGGCCCAGACCTAAGCACCCCATGGACCGGATCCGGCCCGTGGCCCTTGAATTTTGACACGCCTGCTTTACGTAGAATCGACTCTTTAAATACAAGATGACATGGTCATTTCCTCCCAAAGCTCCAAATGCTTTGCTTTATTTTATTTTATTATTTTATTTTCCTTTTGGTTAGGAAAGATGTAAGGGATTAAATTCCCTTGGGTCTTCTCCAGCTGTCTAGGAAATGAGATAGTCAACAGGTCCTTTGAAGGACTTTGAGGTTTGGGTTGAATTGCTTTTCCAGCAGAAATCCAGCAAATTGAAATCTCCCATTCTTTGTATATAGCTCTCCTCCCTGGAAGTTCTGTCCTCATTCCAGGGAGGAAGATTATGAAAATCTTCTGCCTGGCTTGCTGCTTGGTTATTTGTTTCTTCCTCCTGGTATTCTTACTCAAATGTTCTTAAATGGACCCAAGTTTAAATTTCTGAATCTCTATATCTATGTGTACTTCCTCCACATACAATGCTGCTCTACCGTGTGCCCGAATCCTTCATTTAAGTTACATCATTTAGTCCCTGCATTCTATTCATGAGTTTACTTCTACATTTGAGGAATGGATACAAAATAATCTTTGTCCTCCCACATTAAGATGTCTTATTGTTTGTTCCTTATATTCCATGCATTGGCATGGAGGCAGTGAAAACCTTATGTCCTATAGTATAATTTATTTCTTCCTATATTTATCTACTCATTACAGTACTGGACGTCGCCATCTCTGGTGTATCATTCCTAGTTTCATTCCCAATCCTTAGAGTTGCACTCTTTTTCTGGGGCTTCTTTTGCTGCAGGATTCATTTTAAAACCCATTCAACCTTTTCATTCAAGTTTTTCAAGCCAAGCACATTCTTGCCAACACATTCTTGCCAACACTCATGAAGACAGCTCATCGCTCACCAGGAGAATCTCACTGCAGAAATACATTCCATGGGATTGTTGTTGTTCGGACACCAAATTGTACCTGCTATTTTGTGACCCCTATGGACCATAGTACACCAGATCCCTCTGTCCTCCGTTTTCCTTTGCCTATTGCCCATTCCATGGGATATAAATATAATAATAAAATAAGAACACAAGTATGCATGTACACACACACACACACACACACACACTTTTAGATCACACCAAAGGCTAATCTAATCTAGTTCAACTATTATTTTTCCTGGGTTTGTTAATAGGCCTTACAAGAGATAGCTCAGCTTCTTACAGTGCTCTGCTTTTCCTACTCATCTGATTGTGCTCAATTCTTTCTTTAAAGTGAGATTTCTCATGGCTATCTTTGCCTGTCAAACCTCCATGTTTAGCAGCACGTGTTTTTCAAAGCTGTTGGAAGGCATGACCAACATTTTTTTAAAAAGGGACCATCACATGCAATGAGAAAAACCAACTATTTTCATAAAAGCTTTAGGGTACCAAATCTGTTGCTTCAAACAATCATGTCAATCTTTCAAATTCACATTGCGCTTTTGATATCTTCAAAGAATGTGATATCTTCAAAGAACATGTCAAAAGCCTTCCATTCTTCCACATGGGACTGGTATTTGACCTCTTGGCTGCTGAAGCTCAGAGCTGTGTCAGACCCAAGGCATAAATGAATGGACAGAAAGAAGTGGAGACTAACAAATAGAGATGGCTTCTGGCCATCGGAAAAACAATGTGCAGCTTTTCTTTCTTCTCTTAATGAGGTTTCTGTGGTCAGAACATGACAAAAGAATATTCTGGAAATGTGGGCAATACGAAGTCACTTTATTATGCCTGGTGGGCTCATTAAAACCCAGGAAATTTTGAGTTCAGATATACACAGTGATTAAAAATCAAATAAAATCAACTTTCAAATGAAATCACAACTTTCCTTGCTGGGATTAATAGATAGACAATTAGAAATGAGTCATAGACCATTGGTTTTTTATGTGTTAACTGCTGCAAGGCTATTATTCACATAAAACTGGAAAGTCTCTGAAATATATACAATGGAGGAATAGTTAGTGAAGATGACAGAACTAGCAGATATGACAACATTATCTTGTCTGATTTGGGGAAAGACAATAACCACATTTATTAGTGACTGGAACTTTTTGCTGAAGAGAAAAAAAATGAGCTTATAATTTTGACGATTAAAAAGGTTAAACTACGGCAATAAGGAAATTAGGATTAATTTTACAGAGAAGGGGTAAAATGTAAGTGGATTTACAGTATAACTGCTGTTAAGAAGGTTGGAAGACACTTCCTTATAACTTCCTTCTTGTTTTTTTTCTTTTTCTTTGTTTTACTTTTTATTTCTTCTCTAAAATTTTCTTTCTTTTTAAATTTGTTAAATTTGTTAAATTTTTTATATATCTATAATCTAGATCTATCTATCGTTATATCTGATGAAAGAAGTAGAAAAAATGCCCCCCAAAGATCCAGTTTGAACCCTGGTATAAGACATTTTGCCCAGAAGTATTTCCTTGAGCGGGAAATGTATGCATATTGGTAATCCCTGTACATTTATCACTGAAATAAACACTCCTCTGAACTTCCATTAAGCTGGTAGTTAAGGCTCCACAGCCATTTGCATTACTCAGGTGGCCCTGATGATACAGATAAACCTCCAGGTCATCTTAACGACTCACTAAAAGAATGTAAATGAGCAGCTGTCTGCAAGGAGTATAAATCCTTCCATTCCCCACCATCCAGTCAGAGCTGAAGAAGCTTTTTGGATGACAAGCGAAACGTCTTCAAAGAAAAGCCAGAAGTCCAGTTGCCTCTTGAAAAAAACACCTTTGGGACTAAAAAGTTTATAAACCTAATATAAACCAAGAAAACTAAAAGAATAAGTAAAAAAGGAAGTGCATAAAACAAATAAACAAAAATAGAAATGAAAGAAAAAAGGAGAACACAGTAAAAAAAAGAAAAAAAAAAGAAAAAGAAATGACTTCCCATTCATCATAAGAAATACTGTTTTAGTAACATTTGTTTATCAGATTTAGAAAGCATCCATCCCACTTAGAGAGTGACGTATCAACTTAAATTAAAACAAATGATCTCTTCTCATATCCTCTTTTTATAAGACATCCTTTAAGCCTCATCATTCAATCCTGATCAACAAAAGTCCACTAAGGCTTACAAGATATTTTAAAAAACGTATCTATTTTAATTTTAATAAATAAAATAAACTTTATATTTCTTGCTTTTATTTTTAACTATCTTGAATTTTAGGTCCTTCCAATAAAGCCCTAAAATTTTATTTCTTTTCATTTCTTTGTCCCTTCTTAAAAGGTTTTCACAAGTCTCTTTTGTGGATGGAACCAACATTGGAAAATTATCCAGGTCACTCTCTGGTTATCTGTTATCTTATTAAGATATTAGCTAATTTCTTTTGTATGTCCAGTGTAGCATCTTTGTTCATATCATTATTGTAGCCTGTCATTTTAAATCCAGTTTCAGAACAATCTTGTCTAGTAAAACTGTGCCTCTTTCATAACATTTTTTAAACATAGTCTATCTATAGAGCTAGACACTCTTAAAATTAACTTCTGGGTCCATTGTTTAAAAATATCCTCCATTATGCCCAATGTTTAAATATTTTGTTTCATATTGTATTAGTAAGTCAAATACAAGAGTGCTCCTTTAATTGAAATCTTTAGTCCCTTCTGGTTCCTTCTAGTGTCTCCCTTTCAAGTTTCATCCTGTTTTATTTTTAAAAGAGGATTCAGAACAAAAGCATTTTCCAATGCCAATGATTCTACATAATCTCAAATTCTTATTTCAAAGGCACGTGGTTCTTCAGTCTGTAGCTTTCCAAAATCAAAGTTCTAATTGATTCTTCCAAAATCAAAGTTCTTTTTGCTGTATGTATGTATGTATGTATATTTATAGATTTCTAATAACTGAAAAGCAGTTAACACACAATTTTCAAAAAGTAATTAGAAAAAAAGCAAGTGTATTTTTGAAGATGCCAACTGCAGTGTTTTCCACCGAAATATGACTTTGAGTAGTGTGAATTCAAATAGCGCAATCATTTCATGAGATACATTAACTGTACTAATTGAGACTTACTTGATGAGAAATTATACTGAATCCTTTGATTTTGATGGAATCATGACAATCTCAACATCTCTCATAAACTGGAGATAAAAGTATCCGCAGAAGGGATCTTTGAATATACAAGTAAGTTTTCCACTGCAAAAGTTGGCCTTCCAACATAGGAAATGCAATAGCTGGGAGATGTATCAATGGCCGAAACAAAGTGAGCTGAGTTAGCTAATTCATGCCATTCTCACTCTGTGAGGGAGTAGGTCTATGTCTGCATGCTGATGATGACTAAATTATCAATGCAATTAATATACACACTGCAGAGTCTGACTCTAACAAGAAATTAAACAGCCAGAATCATAAGGGGCTGAAATAAAGGGATTCTAAAGAATTTGGGCTATCCTGTTGGTTTCATTTCAGGCATTAGAGTCTTTATTTAGTGAGAAACTTCTATTGTAATAATTTTTTCACCTCACCTCTAACTGAATGTAAAAACTATAATCTGTTGGGTTTACTGGTCTGGTTTATAATAGTAATCCATAACGGATAGCTCCCTGCCTGTAATACTAGGTGAGAATGACCTTAAGGCATGAGGAGAAGAGATGCTAAAAATTATCAGACAAAAGAAGAGGAGCACCAGTGGCTTAGTGGTCAGAGAAAGAAACTTAGAAAGGATCCACCATAATTGATCAGAATGTTAAAAGTGACGTTGTCAAAATGTTAAAAGTGACAGCGGGAGATTTGTACTTCAAGACTTACAAGAGTCTGTTAATATAACTTTACAATAAAGAATTATCTCATTTCATTGTGTTTCCTGACTGGTCTACTTGGGAGGCTGACAAAACACCATAGGAAGCCAAAAGCAACCAGGCTACATGGATTAATAGTAGGGGAGACCCTCGTATGAATCCTGTCTATGGAGATTCTCAGTCATCCAGGTCATGGTTGTCCCAAAGGTGCTTTTTCAAAAGGCAACTGGATTTTCTTCTGGGCTGAAGAAACTTCTTGGATGAGAAGAGAAATGTCTTCAAAGAAAAACCAGAAAGTCCAGTTGCCTCTTGAAAAAGCACCTTTGGGTCACCTGAATTTTGTTTATCTGTAAAATATTGAAAGCTTTTAATTGTAGAAAACTGTTACCTCATCATTCCTCAAGGATCTGAATATCAGGGATCTGATTCCAGATCTCCTTATACCTAGGCAATATCTTTTTTCCTGTCCCTTAAATAAACATATGCTATTTTTTGCTTCAGATCATTCCTAGTTTTTTCCCAGAAGCTAAAGAAGAGAACGAGAACAAGCTACCCTTGGGGTTCCTTTTCAAGGTAAGATGCAGAAATCAAAGAGCTGGCTTTTAGGCTTTCCTAGCTAATCAAAAGCCAGATATGAATTAAGGGAGGGTGTTAATTCCAAGACTTACCCCCTGAGACCATTGTGAGACTTTTTAATTTTATTCTAAAATTATTTTTTCAGCCTTTTTTGTAGTATTCAATTTAGAAGTGGGATGGATGGATGAAGAGCTGAGATGCCCATTTTATGCTGCCCTGTTTCATTATTTTCACATTTTATGTTCCAGGCTCAAGCAACTCAAGCTCATGCTTCAGAAGATGACAGTCATCTTCAGTTTGGAGAAGGAGATATCATACTTGTGATATCAGATACGCACGCGGAGGTAACATCTGAGGACTTGCTTGGCATGACAATTTGAAATACATTGGGCAAAGGAAGCTATAATTTAGAGATGGGCATCCCTTAGTTCACCCATGTCGTACTGAACTATGACTCCCAGAAGATCCAACTAGCATGACCAAATCCCTCTGCAACCTCCTACGTGGGATTGATAGACATATTTATGATATTTATCTGCTATAATGTTTCCCATTCCTTCTCAACCCTTTTGAGATTGGGTATGCTGAGAATGAGTGCCTGGCCCAAAAACATCCAGTGACCTTCCAGGCCAAATGAAGATTTGGATTTAGGATTTGGCAGACCTCACATAGCATTCATAACCATCTTTTTTTCTGCCAGTTTGGTGAAACTAAATTCTGAATAATAAACACTATTATAGTCTGTAAAGGTAGTAAACATATTATCAGCTCTTCCACCAGGTTCTGCTCAAGATGCATCATAATCTATTAATAATCCACTGATTTATCACATTCTGCCTGGACATAACTTCCTATCTAATAGATTCTGACAGCGTCCTGCCTAATCCACCAGCTATACCCTCTTGAGTCTGGAAGTTTTATGTTTTTTTCATCAAATACTGGCAGCCTTGACCCCATAACTCTTGAAAGCAATGAGTAGTGACTTGAAATTCCTGGTCCTTGGGTCACATGCAACCCTCCAAGGAATTTTCTGCAGGTTATAATAATGCTTTCTAGGCACTGACGGACAGGTGATGCCCATAGGCTTTATATACAAAACAGCTCTATCCTCTCGGAATTCTCAACTGTAGGGGGCACAAGTGATAACCTCAAAGGACAGGAGGAAGAGTGCTACCAAGGCAACAGTCAGATAAGAGGGGCTTGAGCCCAAGCCAAAACAATTACTTGAGAAAAACGTCTCAAAAGGAGATGCACGTCTAGACTTACAAGACTCTTATTATTATATCTGTTACAATAAAAGTAGCCCTGACCTGTGGGACATTGGTTTCTTCATCCACCTGATTGGGCTGATGATACCACCTGCTGATAGTTTTTGTGGCAAGCATTACTTCTGAGTTGATGCCTGAGCTTCTGAGCAGTGGCAACAGGGAGGCAACTCTTGGTCCAGAAAGATGGGCCATCGAGTTGGGTTGCTAGAGGGAGGGAAAGAAGTGGAGTTGAAGAGGAACACCAATGTGTTCATCCTATATGAGGGTCTTTCTCTGCCTAGCAAGGAGCAGGGAGAAGCGTGCACACAAGCTAGCTTTTTCTGCTGTGAAAGAAGGTCTCTGTCCTAGAGAGAAAAGAGAAGGGAAAATCAGTGGGGGAAACAGCAAAGCCAGATCTCTCTACTCAGAAACAAGAAAGAAGGAAAAGAAAAGCACAATTTGTGCAGTTCTTGGAAGGACCGATTCCTAGATGATATCACCCAACATGTTGAAAAATATGTAGGATAACATCTGTAATAATATCCTAGTGGAAAATAGGATAATGCAACGTGTATCAACCCAGTAACAAAAGCAAATTAAAAACTGGGGCCAGCTATAAAATAACAGTCTTGGTAAATAATAATAATAATAAAGAAATGTTTAATATGTTTAACAGTAATACCATTTGCCAGTAACTCATCAGGGACTTTTATATCAAGGTACAAAAAGGATTCAGAGTCATGGCCCTTGGCTAATTAACTAGGCCTCAGGCACACTCATGGTAGTTTTGAGTCTGAAATCCCTGATCTGGAACAATTCGGAAGGGGCAGCCACTACACTAAACTGCCAGAGTGATTAAAGGAAGAGCATTTTTGGGAGTTGACTTCTTGGTCCAGTGTTGGACTCTGCATAGTATGGTGTGATGTATACCTTGCCTTCTTCAAGTCTTGAACCTTGGGCCTTCTCCTCCTTGTAAAGCAGGACCTTCATTTGACAAAAAATAAGGTATAATTTGGAGTCACCTGTTCTGCAAATGTTCTTGCTGAAAATGCCATGCTGTTTTGAGAGAGTACATAACTGCTACTGCTGTTGCCATTAGGTTTCAAGTCTACTTACTTCTCTCTCTGTATATTTGGGTCTGATATGACTACAGCCCTCCATTAATCATTAGCTCTCCCTTTAGCAGAAACAATGCTGAGCAACACTTTCCCCCCTATAAAAGTAGATAGAGGTAGTCTTCAACTTACAGCTCGCTTAGTGACCATTGAAGTTACAATGGCACTGAAAAAAAGTGACTTATGACTATTTTTCACACTTATCTCTATTGCAACATCCCTATGGTCACATGATTTACATTAGGATGCTTGACAACTGATTCAGATTTATGATGGTTTGCAGTGTCCTGGGGATACGTGATCACCTTTTACGACCTTCTGAGAAGCAAAGTCCATGGAGAAACCAGATTCACTTAACAACGATGTTACTAATTTAACAACTGTAGTGATTCATTTAACAAATGTGGCAAGAAAAGTCATAAAAAGGGGCAGAGCTCAATTAACAAATGTCTCACTTAGCAACATAAACATTGGGCTCATTTGTGGTTGTAAGTTGAGGACTACCTCTATTGTGTGCATGCATGTGTGTATATGTATCTATAGGTTAAGGCACCAGGCTAGAAAATGGGAGACCGTGAATTATAGTCCCACCATAGACCCAAAGACAGATAGCTGATTTTGGGCTGGTCCCTCTCTCTCAGCCCTTGGAAGGAGGCAAGGGTAAGCCGCTTCCAACTGTTGCCAAGAAAACTGCAGGGACTAGTCAACCCTTATAAACATTGCTCTGTTAGCAGAAAGATGACTATCACTTGTAATGCCCTACACTAAGCATCTTTGAAGACTTATTTTCTATGCATAAGGATTCAAGTCACCTTTCCAAATTTCTAAATTATAGCGAACAGGAGTGTGCTTAAGGAAAAGCTCTGACTGAAGTTTGTTTGCTTGTTTTCCTTTCTAGGAAAAAGGATTTTGGATGGGAATAAAAGAAAGTGATTGGAAGGAAAACCAAGATATGCTACAGAGAGGCATTTTCCCCCAAGTCCTCATCAAATCGGTCCCTCTGAAATAAGCTCAAAAGCAACAGAATGAAGAAAGAAAGAGAAAGCCACATTTTCCAAAATCTAGTTTTCTATCATTATTAAATCTTTTTTTCCCTTCAGGCCAATTGCCTCACATCAATATAATACCGTGCAGGTGGTAATATTTATGATACATGAACCTTTGAATAATATGAGTTCCATCTATTATGTCAGAAACTGGCAATCTTTGAAAGAAATTTGTCCTTCTGAGGCCTTTGCCTCAGAACTACTTTTCTAAAATGGAACACCACCATAGAGCCCTATTATAGAATAGCTAGTAGCCTACTTTACAGGTTATGATTGGGGTTTCCATTTACCCACCCTGACTCCTCAGACAAGTCCTCCATTTCAGCTAGTTGAAAATTCATTGCATTCATGATTCATCTACTAGAAAATAATACAATTAATAATTGCAGTTCAATCATGCTTTTCCGGAATATGTTAAATGATTATTCGGAGAATGGGAAAAGTAAGAAAGATTATTAACTTCTATTCTGTAAGGATGAGAAGGAGGAGAAACTTAAGGAAACTTTTACATCATGAGATTATCACTTCAGATAGGGAAATCACACATTAAAGTTCATATATAAACATATTGAACAAAGACAATATATACTGTACATGAGGAAAAAAGACACCTTCCCCAACATGTGTGTGCTGGGACTTTTCTCCCATTTATGGGGAATCACTTAATTATACCATTTATCTGTTTGTAGTTTGAAGCAGTTTGTTAAAGAAAAATCTTACTGCTATATTTTGTTTTTTGTATATATGAATCTCTAATCAGGAGCTGGCATTATGGAATAAAATAGAGGATATTTATACAATCCTTTTGAATCCTGGAACTGCCTTCCATGCTCAACTGCTTCTGAACTCTTCCCTGTTTTTCCAAGATTATCCATTTTATCATGTTGTCAAGCACATTATAGTCTGTGTTCTCTTATTTTAGACCAGTGGCCCCCAACCTTTTGGGTACCAGGGACTGGTTCCAGGGAGAGAGGTTTTTCTGTGGACTGGATGGGGCATTGCCTGCTTTCATGGTCCTGGTGCCAGTCCACGAACTAGGGGTTATGGGCTACTGTTTTAGACCATTGTTTTAACTAGAAATGTCTGGTTCTGGACACCTACAAATAAGGCATTAGGATTACAGCTCTCATCTGTTGCTTGCTTGAAGCATTTTATTATGATCATGGATGGTAATCATTGATCGACCTATCTCCTCCAGCTCAATCACTTGGATAGCTTTTGAGAGGTATTGTAAATATATCTGTACCTATAGTAGTTAATACAAACATAATTCGTTTCTGCCTAACACATAATAAAATATGTCTACATTTCAAATTCAAAAACGTGCATCTGATTCCTTCGACCCGGTGCTCTGTTATATTTTTGGAGGTGTTAATTCCTTGCTGACTTGAAGAGAAGCTAATTTGGGGAAGATTGATCTCATCTACCAAACATTCAGAAGCAATTTTTTTTGTGCACAGCTGCTGAATGGTCCCCAAAACATTAGCAGCTCACTACTTCATATATTCTGCTGACTATAAATTACATAACTTCAGGTGGAAAAGGGTCATTTGGGGCTACATAAGCTATATTGGCATGCTGGAATCTTCCATCCTCCAACCCCATCTTTAATTTTGGCAACCTCAGCAGCTTTGAATAAAGTGCCTCCTGCTGAACCAAACTGTCCTGCCTTATTAGTAAGTGACACAAGAACATTATGGGCCTTTTCTCTCCCTCCCTCCCTCCCTCCCTCCCTCCCTCTCTATCTCTCTCTCTCTCTCTCTCGTTGGCATTACAAAGAGTTAAGAAATAAGTATCCTGATGACTCAGCTGTTTATTATCAATGTAGTGAAACTGGAAAGGTGAGATGGGCAGGGGAACGCCTTAGCCTACTCACTAGAAAGCTAGGAAGCAGCTCCAGGAAGAAACTAGAGAAGAAATATCCATGCTAGTGGAGCTGGGGCAGAAATTCAACAAATTTGTCAAGCCAAAATTATTTTCCCACCAACCAGGATTGCTCCAATCAGGTAAGAATTGGTTAGGGAACCAGTTTAACCTCAGGATTAATTAAAAATAAAATAGAAAATAAAATTATTTCTACATCTGGGGTAGTGTAAATGCTCTGAACTATGTTTACACATGAACGGAGCTAGTGCTGCTCCCGAACATGCTCTCCAGGCACACTAAGAGAATTGTAAAATACATGCACCACTAATTTCATACAGTGTGCTGGTTATCCATTTTCCCCAATCTTTTTCTTGTCTGCAGGTGGTTTCTTTTTAAAAAATTTTTTTCCTGAGATTCCCATAAGGACCAACCACTTATGTTTCTTGAACATTGGCATATACTTTTGATGAAAAGGGGATGAACAAAAAGCTTTGAAACCTGTAGAGATAAAGCATTAAGTGAGGGATCTGATGCAAAACTTTTTTTTCTTTTCTTCTAATTGCTTTTTGATATGGTAGGATAGTGATAGGGGAATATAAAAACAAATCACGTGATTGAGTCCTTTGTTATCAAATTCAATATTTGTAACTGCGCGCTTTTCAAATCTGGCATCCATCAATGTGGATCATTTTTATTTCATGAATTAATGAGAAATATAAATAGGAAGTCGGAAGTTTGGAAGAACCCCTAAGAATGTTTCATTCTATGGAACTGATTTTACTTTTGCTTAAAAATAACCTAGGTGTGTGAGGATACTTTTAATGTGCAGCATACTTAATTTACATCGGTCATTTTAGATCAATCCTTTCATTTCCAGTTGAGTGATAAAAGAGTGCTGATCAATTATGCAAGCAGATGATATCATGTATGCAGGAAAAACTTGCATTTTTGTTCTCTAGCTTATAGCATTGTAGCTGCAGAACTGAATTCCTGCACCTCCATGGTGCTACTATTTGTGTACAATTTTCTAAGATGCAATTGCAGCATTGTCTTCCTATCCACCCCAACGTATTTTTTTTTTTTAAATCAGTTTCTTGAAAAACTACTTTTTGAAAGAACAATTGGAAACAAAGGAAGAGGAATAAGAAGAAACAAGCACTTTGGAGAGGAAAGGAGACACACAATAAATTTATTAGTTATTTATAATTAATTGCTATAGCCATGATACACTGTGGTAAAGGGTGCAATGTTCCTAGCTCTATTCACAAAATTAACAAGGAGCCAATGAGCAAATCTACTGATCTACATACACAACAGGCCCCTTGATAAGATGTTGAGCTGAAATATTTGCTACTACTTTGCACATCTGTCTAGAAAGCAATAGATAAGGAGCAATTTCTACACTGCAGATAATGCTTGCTTTCCTTGACTAATTAGTTTCCTGTCCTTTTGTAATTACTAGTATCTTTCATATTGCACTCCTGGACAACTTCAGCAGAAAAACCAAATGCTGCAACGAACATACCGGTATATTTGATTAATTTCCATTTTTTCCAAAACTGTGTTAAAGCAACCAGAATTGCTAAAAATAAATTGAAAACATTCAGATGAATACATGTGGTTTACGTATATCAATGATTTACTGAACCAATCAAATAATGCTGCTCATATTTTTCTGAGTGAATTGTTCTATTTGTCTATGTAGAATCTGGGTTCAAAACAACATTTGGAAACAAGCATATAACAAAATCATCCTCATCATTGGAACTGAATAAGTCAAACCAGGCTTGAAGAAAGAGATACACATGAGGGGAAGGTCAGCTTTTAAAAATCTGTTTTATAAAACTTTCTTGAAGGTCTTGGACCAAAGTTATAAAAACAAGACCATACAAACCGATTCCTATAACTCAGAAAACTTGGTTGCTTTTCCTCCCAACCAGCACTACCACATACCATGACAGTGACCTATAGGTCTTAAAATATGGGAGTATTTTTCTGAATAAAAGGTGGAATATAAATTTTACAAGTAATAATTGAAATGTTTAGATGGATAAAGATTATTCTTTTGTTAACCTATGGTGCTTCAGAGAAGGCTTTTATTCTAAAATGACTCTACTTGGACAATGAAATTCTACACTCACAAAAAATGATCATCTTCCATGTATAATGTTTCATATTTCCACACTGCTTCTTCTTTTCCCCTCTGAACACAGGCTCTCACACACACAATGTGTGAAAGAACAAAAGATGGAATACACTAGTTGTGAAATGTGGTAATGTAGGAGCCATTTGTCTGGAAGGATCTCAGAGAAAATTAAGTCTATAGACCATAGTACTGTTGACACAAAGAAATGCTATGTATTCTTATTTTCTGTTCCTGTTAGCATTTGGGAAGTTACTTGGTGGATCAGTTAGTATTTCTAATTAACAGTAGACACTTCATGTTAATGTAGTATATAGATAACAAAGCAGGGTTAACTCAAAATTTATTGAAAAAAATGAGCTTTTTAAGAGGTAGACTGGGATGTGGCATTAAATTAAGGCCAAGTGACCATTCCTTGCATTTTAATTTACAAATGAAGCAGCATGCTTGTTGTCTCTAAAACACAAAGCTCTCCAGATTGCCTAGTTTTTTGAGTATGTGTGTATGTCTGTGCCTTCCAGTCATGTTGTCTCCTGGCAACTACCTAGATAAGTCCCTGCAGTTTTCTTGGCAAGATTTCAGAAGTGACT
Source organism: Bungarus multicinctus (assembly GCA_023653725.1). Classification (NCBI taxonomy): domain Eukaryota; kingdom Metazoa; phylum Chordata; class Lepidosauria; order Squamata; family Elapidae; genus Bungarus; species Bungarus multicinctus. The sequence goes on from CM042834.1 coordinate 143,826,906, forward strand.
TGCCATTGCCTCCTTCCTAGAGCAGAGAGAGAGAGAGAGGGAGAGAGGGAGGGAGGGAGGGATAGAAGGGCGGGGGAGAGAGATGGGTGTCTAAAGTAGAGTTAGAATTCATGACCACTTGGTTTCCAGCCTAGTGCCTTAACCATTATATCAAAATGTCTCTCTCTTATTTTCTTACCAATTGCCTATGCAGGATATCCCACGAATGATACTCAGAAGGTGACTGGTCCAGAAGCTTAGCAGGAGGGGACAATGGTAGGACTGGCAACATTTATGGGGAATAAAGTCTCAACTATCTTGAGTAGCAGATCATCCTCCTACCTCAGAGAGTGGTAGATTGCTCTGCTTCTAGATGAGATTATAATTTCACAATCTCAATCACAAAGAATAGGGTGGGAGGGTTAGGGTTAGGGTTAATTACCTTCCATGTTTTTCAATTCTTAATACAGAACTGTGATAAAAACACTTAGTAGCACCAACCTTTGATTAATAGCAGATGACTCTGACTCCAGATGTCTGTAATCCAGCAGCCCAAAGAGATTGGCAGCTGTCATATTGTTCTTCAGTGATGAAATATGCAACATTTTTACCAGACAGTCTGAAATCCAATAGCATGTACAAAAGTACAGTCAAAAGACACGCAACTCTACCTAGGAATGGCTTGACGTCACACATTTGTTTCCCAAGCTATATGTCAAAATTAAATATGTATAAATATACATACCCATCATGCTACGGTATTACTTTTGGGGGATAAACAGCATTATGCAGAAAAGAATAAAGAAACAATATGCCAAAGTTACAAGAAATGTAACAATATCTACTTCTGACTTTTCTTATTTTTCTTTCCCTAAAATCACCCCTACTTTCATTATCCCTAATTTTGCATTTTGTTCTTTATTCAATTTCCATTTTATTGGCATCACCCAACAACTCATCCAGATGATCCATAATCCAGCATTTTATTTCAGTCACAACTGCGTGTTAGCTTGCTTTTCAAAACATATTATTGTTATGCATTTCCATATTGTCCAGTTGCATGATTCTACAGCTTAAAACTACACCAATAAGAATTGTTTTGAGGAATACTGAGGGCATTGCTGGTCAAATATTAGGATAAGAATAAAGGGAAATTAATATATAGTATAATCAAAAATGAATAATCAGTTTAAATTTGCATTGCGTTTTTTTTTCAGATTGGAATGTAATTTCTTATTAGGTGATGGGGGTTGTACTTGCGATAGTATAATTTAAATACATCATGCATCAGTTATGCATGTAAAAAGCAACTAGTAGCATCCTGATTTTGTAAGGGAGGGCTTGTAGATTGAATGAGCATAATATATACTGGTAAGTTCAGATACCTTGATGGCCTCAGAGGTTAATCCAAGAGTAACTCATTTCCTTTCATTCATCATTGCTGCATTTTCAGAAGTTAAAAGAATTCCAAGATGTCCTTACACTCAAAATTTGGGATTTGCCATAATTTTGTGATCATAATGTGGGGGTAGCATCAGTTCTAAAATTGGGAAGGGTATTTTCCCTGTGAATGAGATTTCTATACCTAAGAATAAATTTTCTCTGCACAACATGAAACAACTTGATTATATGCCTTACATATAACTTGTAAAATACAGTATTATAGACCAATTTGCTTTGGTTTTCTTTTATTAATACTTAAACCTTCATTCTATTTTAAGATTCTTTTAGATTTAATTGTTCACTGGACTTTAAAGCATTGTTTATTTCTTAAAGTTTCATGTCCACTATCTCTCTATGTCATTCACTTCATAAGACACAATCTTAGAGGTGATGAAGTACGTCAGTGTCATCTTCTAGAATCTAGCTAAAAAGGGATGACAAATCTTACCACTCTGGAGAGTAAGCAGAGCAGTGGTGTTAATAGCAAACAAGGGAGCCGCACAAATTCCTGATCCAATTCACAGAACCAGTGGCTGCCTTCTTCAGGAAGATAAAAAGATCATTTGGGGCTTTCTTTAGCTACAATCAGCAATAGCATAATTAAACTGGCATGCATTTTTAAAGTTTATGGATACGATTTTGTCTCTTGGCGCTACAGAAATTCTTAGAATGTCTTCATGTATTATTTTGAACCTTTCTTCTCATCAAAGTAACTTGTGGATGTTGTGTTAATTTACTACTGTATTAGTGCATTTAAATCATTCCTTGATCGTATTCTCATGGTGCTTCACAAAATGAATAAAACAACTAAAATGTAAGCAAAACAAAGCATTTTAAGTAATTGTATTAAGTAATGCTTAAATGAAGTATTAAAGGCATATGGCTATTTATTTCTTACAATATAGCATTGTTTAAACTGCACTTAAAACATCTCCAGAAATAAAAATGCTCTTCGATGCCAAAATGACCATTAAGTAGATGCATTACAAACTATTCTGGGTTCACTGTGGTTATTGGTGCTGGATAAAATGTCCAACAGGAAGAAATGTGACTCGTGTGTACACACTCACCCTTTCTAATATAGCATTTTAAAAAGTGATGAGTGTTAAGACTCACACTTGGGAATGCCTTTCGAACCTTTGAAATATGGAAATAATAATTAACATGGAGAAATGATTAATGGAGGATAGCTAATCTTGCCTTTCCAGATTCCATTTCACATACAATTTCTTTTGAAAGGTTGGCATTTCAAACTAGTTCCCCTTTCAAGCTTCCCTGTGATGTATTATGAGATCGGTACTTCCAATGGAGTCTTGTGGTCTTGTTATTTTCATAACATACCAAGCACAGTTTGTTTCTTACGGCTTTGCAGCAGCGGCCTGAAGATCTATTTTTCCAACCTTCCTGTTCCTAAGCTTCCTGCCTTCCTGTCTCCTAGGCCCGGACCAGAAGGTGTGGCTTCTGGTGTGCATTTGTCTGGCTAATCTAGGCCTTGGATGAGGCTTGACAGGATCTCTCTGCAGTTCTGAGTTTTGGGGGACTAGAGGAAACAAGACCAGGAGGTAAGTGAGGCTTCCTCCTCCTACAGTCCCTCCTGCTCTTCTCTATGTCCATTTCCCACCAAACTGGATCCTGCCACCATTGAACCAAAATAGCCCTGCAGAGGCCTACATATAGGGTTAGGACTAGGCAGTGTCTTACATGCCTCTGCCCTCCCATGTCATTTATTATAGGCTGAGGTCGCATAGCATGCTTAACTAGGGCAGTGGTTGCATTTATTCAACAGGCTAAAAGTGAATGGCTTAACCTGTAAAGCCAATCTAGCCCATGAAGTTTATTGTATAGGCTGCGAGTGAGCTTAAACAGTGGACTAAATGGGTTAACCCAGTTAAATGTTTGGGATGAATCCAGACATAGTCGATCCACATGCTCCTAGATCCTTTTTATTAACTATCTCCAGAACTGAGGTTTCCACACCCCCTAAATATTCAGTGAGCCCTTTGTTGGGTTGGGAACTAGGTCCTTTATTTTTTCCAAGAAAATATGCCCACTGGCTGAGCAGTTAGGATGTGGGGCTTGTCAATCAGAAGGTTGGCAGTTTGAGACTAAGTACGCATGAAAGCGTGAGCTCCCTTTCCTGCCCCAGCTGCTAACCTAGCTGTTTGAAAGCATGTAAATGCAAGTAGATAAATGGATATCACTTCAGTCAGGGAAGGTAACAGAATTCCCTGTGCTTTCAGCGTATAGTCATGCTGGCCACATGACCGCAGAAATGTCTTCGGACAATGGTGGCTTCCTCAGCTAGGAAACAGATGAGCACTGACCCCTAGAGTTGGACACAACTGGCAGGGGGAACTTTCACCTTTACCTTTTTACTATACCTTAAAAAAGCACTTACCTTTGAAAGGGTGACAATCCTTGCTTGTAGTTAGTTCCTATTTCCCTGTTGAATATATGGGTGACCTAACCCAGTAACCCACTCTGAATGTTAAATCTGGAAATAGATCTGGCCCTTATTTCCTCCTATTGCAGAATTCTTTTTTTTCTGTAGTCATCCTTATCACTCTATAATTTTTGCCATCTATCCTGATCTTCATCTCTTAGCTTTCACCTTTTAGCCTTTACCTCAATGAATGATTTCTTGCTGTGGTGTTCCTGGTCTTATCTCAGAACTATCCTGTCTCTTAATTTTTTTACTGGGCAGTTCTCTAATCGGATCCCATTTTTATTTCTTTTTGTACCACTCATTTCTCACAGAATTCTTCTTTGTGATCTGTGAGTCTGTACATGTTGAGACATTTGATTTTCATTTTTGCTTTAGAAATACTCCTTCCTCCACTCTTTATTAACTCTTTATGATAATCAGCCTCTTGGGTTCTTTGTTCTATTATCCCTGTTCTAAATGTATTACATGCCAGACTACTTCTGAAAATAATTTAAAAGCCTCAACCAGAGCAAGAGGCAGCAGTCAGAGAAGTGATTACTTCTGGCTGCTCTGATAACTTGCCAGTTTTAAAAGAACTTCACAGACTGTTTATTTGCTTATAGTCCCTATTCAGAACTGCTGGTGCATGCTTTTAACCGGTACTCTCCTTCCTCCCTTTTTGTCTGTGACCTGTCAAAGTCACAGAAAAAACTGCACAGCTAATAATTGTTTAAAATTTTAATGAGTAATAAGCTCCTTGGGGTGTGCTCCTTAGTAAGCCTGTTTAGAAATTCAGTTGCTATTACTTAACAGTTCTAGTCCTGCCTTAGGCATAGAAGCCAGCTGGGTGACTTTGAGACAGTCAGCTTCTCTCCAACATAAGAAAGGAACTGGCAAGAAAAATGTTGCCAAGAAAACTGCAGGGTTGACCTGATGGAGCTAATAAAGTCCATGGGGTGTACTTTTTTAGTAAGCTTGTTTAAAAATGCAAGCAGCATTACTGAAGTTATCAGTCTGTAATTGAGAAGAGGAGGAGGAGGAGAAAAAGAAGAAGAAGAAGAAGAAGAAGAGAAGGGAAGGAAGGAAGGGGGGGGAGGGAGGGAGGGAAAGGAAAGGAGAAAGAAAGAAAGAAAGAAAGAAAGAAAGAAAGAAAGAAAGAAAGAAAGAAAGAAAGAAAGAAAGAAAGAAAGAAAGAAAGAAAGAAAGAAGCTATTCATAATAGCAACTTGCAGACTGTGATCAGCAGTAATGATGAACCGATCAATTTCTGTTCATAGCATTATCTGGATAACAGCATTATCTTTTGGTTTTCTTTTGACTTTCTCAGGTTCAATTTTTTTTTTACAATTTTAAAAATCAAAACAACTTAACGAAGAAGGGTGATGCCATGGCAGCTACTCCAACAACGTCACCAGCCACAGGTAAGTGTACTTAGTAATAAGGGGATGACAAAATAGAAAGCTTTTTAGAGAAAAGAAAACCTGCTATTTTAATCTTTATAGGGTGTAGGGTGGAGAATAAGCTTACTCACAAAATGATGAATGTGGGAAATTATTTTTCCTCTGGCCCCTCATGTCAGCAGCTCAGAGTATTTTATTGTTGAGAACTCGTGGATACAGTAAGTATATGTACAATATCTAACATATTTAGCCACTTTATAATGAATTATAGTAGTAGGAGAGAAGGTAGTTATCTTATTTCACTGTTAAATTAAGAGGTGGAGGTGGCTACAGAGAAACAAAGGAGAACATACTCATCTTCCTTCTAGTTGGGCCCACATAAACCCATAGTTGAGTTTAAACATGGTTTGTTGAATACAGCATATAAACCATACTGTAATACATAACTTTAAGCTATAAATCATGGTTTAATTCCATTAGATTTTGTATGTGATGAGAGAGTTTTATAATAAGATAAAATATAACTTGCAAATCCAAAACAGTTGACTTCACCATCTGCAAGTTAAGTAAAATAGTCCTCTGATTTTTTTTAAATTTGCAACTGCAAATAAAGTTATGCAATTTACTAATATCAATATTGCAGAGTGCAAGAGAACAAGATACAGATTTTCTCAGTTGGGGGTCCTGACCAACATTCTTTTAACCAATGGATAAACAAACATTTCCCTGGAGTTGGAATTCAATTCCCTAAGGCTTCTGAAGATATGCAGATTAAAAAACTGATTAAATATTGGAAGGTTAGCGTACATCACATTATGATAATCAGAGGCCACAATCAGAAAGTATAAGTCTGCCTGTCCAGAACCAAAGAAACCCAATTCTAATGGCACGCCTTAGAATTTGAACTCAGTTAACCCTACTGAGCAATGAATACCAAAGTTTGGAATGGAAATCCTTTTTTCAGTAATGACAACTGCTGTTGCGTAGGCAGAGAGTGCTAAGATTTATCCTATAAATATATGCTGAACTTTTTTTCAATTCACCTAAATTTGCTTAAGTCCTAAATCTTTGCTCCACAAGGAAGGCATGCCACTGTTTTCCCCACAAACATTCTCAATGCAGTCTCGACCAAAAGTCCCAGCTATGTTGGCTTACTGGTTCGCTTCTGGCATTCTCAGAATCTGAATTCAGAAAAGTGAATGCTGAAGTATTTAGAGAGAATGGCATATTCGGCTCTACAGTAATCCTCAAATTTATCAATTATAGATGACAAGATAACAGACCACCTATGGCGTACAAGCTATATGACCTTGATATATGTATTCGCGGACATACATGCTGGGGGAAGACAACAATATTGCATCAGGATATCAGCACCTAAACGTCACAAATTACATTCTCTGGACATTTTGCAGCATACAAAATGATGCCAGTATGCAATTCACAACATTTGCACAATGGCTTAATTCACAGGTTTGTTAGCACTGTGGCTTCTACTAGAAGCCCAGATCAAGGAAGCTACATTATTGTTTGGTGTAAATTGTGAGCCCAGCCTCTGGCCTAAATGATAAGAATGTAGATGTTTTTATGTGTAGAAATATTTATAGAAATGTTTGGTTTTGATCAATTTCCTTCCTCTTTTATCTTTGAAAACATAAGGAAGCAGAGTTTCTTTGCTGCTGAAACAGCCATGGGAAAGGAGGACTCATCATACTCTATATTGACTGTTGCCCATTTAGTTGGTATTTCCTCTGTTCCCACTACTTGATTCACACATAAATTAATTGTTAGATATCATCACCCCTGTACTGAGCCATTATTTTTAATCATGGTTTTCTGACTGAGCCAAAATAGGCTATGTTCATAAAAAGTCTGGTTTGCAAATCACTACTCCTGTTAGAACAACATGCCAAAATGGAAACCAAGTAAATCAGATAAGGGCTTAGTGCAGGGTTTCTCAATCTGATCAATTTAAAGATGTCTGCATTTCAATTCATTCAGTTCTGGGAGTTGAAATCCATATGTGTTAAAGTTGAGAAACATTTACTTACTGCAATGTGCGAATCTTGTCACTGGTTCAGTGCTGATTTATATAAGACAATTATTCCATCGGAAGAATCTATAGCTATCCAGCACATCGGTTTTTCATTTCTTTGTGCACTGCAACCACACAAATCTCAAAACTCTGTCATAGTATTCCTGAAACATTACTAGAATGTCATTCTCTGTTCAATTCTGGCACCATCCATGTTGAAAGTAGCACATGATCTTAACATAGTAACCATCCCACTGTTCCTTCTTTGGCGAGTAGCTATAACAATTTGCAATAAATGCTTCAGCAACCAAAAGTTATTTGGAAGGCAGACAAAAGTTATAATTTCTACTATTTCTAGTATAATTTTTTTCTTTGCTAATAAGAAGTCCTCTTTTTGAGAGAATTGGGCAGTTCAATAATCTGACTGACAAAGGGAGAGAAAGAGAGGAAGGGAGAGAGAGGGGGAGAGGGAGAGAGAAATGTAATAAAGATTGTCAGGTTTGCATGCATAGGAACACATCTATTAATTCTGCTTTTCTTTTCCTTTTTGCTTCTTCTCTGACCTCATTTAACTTGCTCCAAATAATTAGTGGATGAATTGGCTGTAATGCCATAGCATATTTGCAATTGTTCTAATGTCTCAGGAAAAACTCAAAGTTCTTCAGAGAGAGCAGCCTATTTATTTGGAAATAAATGTCTTAAACAACCTACGTTTTCACATCATGCTGAACCATTGTTGGCATGATCATTGTTTACTGAATAAATGACCAATAAACAAATCCAATTAAATAGATTCACCCGACATACTAAACTGAAAACAAACTACATTATTGCTGAATATAAGGCTGCTTCCAAGACAGACTTCAAGTCAAAACGAGATTTGCTTGTTTGTACTGTTTTAAAGCTGATCAGTGTGATTTATAGACTATGGGTTACAGTTTAAATTGGATATAGATTTCACCATTTAAAGTTCTGGTGAAAAAAAATCAAGGTTAAATAAATGTCATCTTAGAATGTTGTACATACATAGTCTAAACATTATATATTGTTAAACAGATGCTCATTTCTGCCCAAGCGAAAAGCTGGATAACCTGGCTTTGTTAGGGACAGGTTCAAAAGGCATAATTCCCACACATCAATTTTAGCTAACCGGATATTAGATAGGTTGCTGTCATGCATAATGTTTTCATTTGTGCCTACTAATGATTTTGATAGGATGGAGAGGGTATAAATTAATGCTCCACAAATATAATTCAATTTTGCAATGGGAAAGGCAGAAAAAAGGGTGAGATGTGTATATGGTTGGATGCCTTGGACATGGCCACAGTTTGGAGGGAATAGGTTGTTATCTGAAACCCGGAAAACATTGGTCTGGTTCAGAGGCCCTTATGATAAGATCCCTCGATGTCATACATTAAAGTAAAGAATTTGGCTCCCAAATAGCTGGCAAGTCTCAGAAATCTTTAGAAATGAGCTGCTGGCAGAACATTTGTTCCGGCTGGCACTTCCACTGTTGTACATTATTAGATATTCACTGACTAAGCCCGATTACCTAAGCCCTGAAACACTACAGAACAGACCTGTTTCTGCTTTGTAACTGGAGCCAAAGGTTAAAGGCTTTTATTGAGCAACTCTTCCAGCAGTTTCAATGGTACTTTTCTTCCCCTTGCCGTTTGGCCAGTTATTTCACCAAAAGTACTTGCCCCTAATCATTTTAAGCTCTCGTTTTGCAGTTGTTGCTGCATATTGTGCCTCAACATTTCATCTTATTTAGCATACACTTTTTTCCCTGTAGAAAATAGGTGCGTGCGTGCGTGCGTGTAAGCAGGATGTATGTATATGTATCAGCATACTGTATGTGTTCTCATTCCTTCACCAAGGATATCATTGCGCCTTCCAGTTCTTCTTGTCAGTATACTATAACTCTGGGAAATGGGTTAGCCTGAAAGGCAGGGGGGAGTGGGGAAAACCTATTGTGAGGTCATCCTTCCCCTCTTCCATTTTCGTGATAGAAAAGAGTTTGAATCTGGACTTCCTGGTTCAAATCAAGCGCACCGTCCGCTGCTATATTGATGTCTCCCTCTTTTCTCTTCCATGAAGGGATGCTGACCAGTCCGTTCATGAAGAAGATGAACACGCCTACGTCCCAAGAGGATGCCAATATGGCTGTTATAGGAGGTATTAGCCATTATCTTACCAGAGCTAACTATGGGGTGCATTCCAACATAGCCCCAAAGCACTAACGGCAAAGCTAACAGCGTAGATGGCAGGTAGTACAAGTGCCAGCATATCCTATGTATTAGGAGGTACTCCCAGATCATACCTACGTATCTTTGACACAAGGGCAGGTATTTTTTTTCAGCCAATGGCTGCCCTTTATTAGTATTGTATATGAATACATACACGCATGTACTTATTCCTGACCAGCGTGTACACTTTTGGGCATCCAAGAGTGTGATGCTGGTCTTGTTTACCCCTTGACATTAGCTAGGACTACCTAACCACTTACCACATTTTAATTCCTGATATGCATGTTTTTGGTAGTGCTTTTGGAGGTAATGATCCCAGGAGCAATGGCCATTTCCATCCTTGCTGTATGCTTTCTTTTTTTTTTTTAAATCATCCAACTTCCCTCTTCAAAGGCAGGCTTCTGCCTCTTGTGCATGGGTTGCCTATTTTGACTCAACGGAAATGGTCAAGCAGTTCTAGTGGGGAACAAAATCGCTCATGTAGTACAGGGAGCTATTATGCAAAAGTCCTCTCTTCTTTACCCCAGTGCTGAAACCTCGACTAATACTGTTTTCAAGCCGTATTATTGTATATTTAACGTATCTATACTGCCTGTTTGTAGAGGACCAGGCATACAGCTCTGGGCAGAGAATTCATTCAGGGGACGGTCACATTAGAAGTCTATTCTGCTGCTCTCTATATAACCTCTGAAAGAGCCACATTAGCATCCCAGGGAAGGATAGGAAGTTAAGCCTTTTGTAAATCGGGGCTGTAATTCTTACAGAGGGCCAGAATCCTGCACCCTGTCAATTTCAGCATTTGTATTGTTATGGAAACTATATAACTTTTCCATAAATGAATCTAAAAGTGAAGGCTTGCAGATTCAGGAAGAATGTGACTTGGCAGGACTTAGTAGGCAAAGACGATGTTGGTGCAAGAACATAAAAACAAGCAAGATTGTTGATGAGATCCATTCGCTGTGTGTCCACTCCTTCAGTGGAAGCTCAAGGTAGATCACAACGCAGTGTGCAGGAATTTGATCCCATTTCCATGTTGTCAATAAAGTCTTGCATATATATATTAAAGCATGGGGAATTCTGGGAGTTAACGTTCACATAGCTTAAAGTTGATGAGCTTGAGAAAGATGGGTCTAATGTAGTTTATCTACACTCGAGCATAAACCTCAATTACTTTTAATTATAAGTAAAATGTAAGGAATGGGCTCTAGGTTCCTCCTCCATAAATTCCTCATCGCACAGTGCTGCTGTTTTCTTTCAATTCTTTTAATCTTGTTCTACCATTTAGTCATAGGTAGAAAGGCACTCAGCCTAAAAGGCTTTGCGGTCCCTAGATTGCTATAGTTCTAACCACTATTAACATTGGCTCCTCTTAATGAACTCTTAGGTTTTTACTTTCAAATTTACCTTTCTGGCAACAAATATAATGGTAGATAAAACATTAAAGGGGAGGGGAGAGGGGGTCTGTGCTACAAAAAAACAAGCAGGTAAGATAGAAGCTTGTTCTCAGACTAACAATTGCTTGGTCTGTTAGATCTGCTCAAAAACTATCTGTTCTAAACAATTTCCTTTTCTCCATTTTGTTTCAAGCTGTTATCGCCGTGGTTTTTCTCACTCTCCTTTCAGTTGTTGTGATAATTGTTATTTACCTGTACAAAAATAAAGGCAACTATCACACTTATGAACAACCTGAAGTAGACCCAGAGGGATCAGTCCAAATGGAAGACTTCCCCCATAAACATGAAAAAGAAGAGTACTTCATATAAAAGATACTGCACTGCTGCCATGTTTTAGACTTGTCCTAACTTAAATAAACAAAAGTTTAAAGTTTGTCATTCTTTTACTCAAGAAATTAAAGCACTACTAGTAAGTTTTGTTTATATACTTGGGGAACTCTGGCTTAAACAGAGTAGTGAACTAGGAGTTCTACACCTTGGTGGCAACACACAAGTTATTTATAGATTGCAGTGATGCAACCCTTACAATGCAGAGTGGTCATCACTGTCCAATTCAAATTATCTAAAATTAAAATAGGCAAATAGGCACCTTTTAACCCCAGATAGTTTGCTATCTGGTATAGGAAAGAAAACACCAGGGTGAGGATTGACCCAAATGACAACTATCTATTTTCACATCTTATTCACCTGTAAAGCAAATAAAAAATAAAACCCATTTAAAACCAAAAATATATTTAACATGCAAAACTTCTTTTTGACTGTTATAAGCCTCCACACATAGAAGTGAGGCATTAGGAACTTCTAATGTCACGAGAAACCGCTCTATTGGTGTTGCTTTCAGTTAAGCAAATCAACTCAAGCTCTGAAAAATGAGCTGCCTCGTTATTTTTCTTAAATCTTAATATGAATATTTCTCACATATACCTTAATGGCTTTTTTATTCATTTTAATCCCGCAATGTAGTGTCTGTGCATATCAAATCTTTAGTTTTGTGAAGAAACATCTGCATTCATAGTTTCAAGCATGTGCTTTCCAGTCTAACGGAAATACCTAAACTTCCAATATATCAAGAGGAATAATTATGAAATAATTTGTATGGTAATGCAGTGCATGAGGGCAAATATTATCATAGACTGAGAAAGCAAGAGGAAGAATATGATATGTTAGCAGTTTTTGACAGAAGCGGAGGGGGAATAGATTGCTATCTTTTAAAGTACTTGGAAAAAAGTGAAATAAGTACTGTATAATATTTACTTCCATATCAGTATATTCAGGATAGTTCTAAATACTTTTAGAAGCATATTGGTTTATTGTATTCTTATTAAGAGGAGAAGCAGGAGGAAGATTTCCATTGGAATTGTGGCATATGGAAAGGAAAAGTTTTAACTCTTTCTGTCTCATGACTCAGTCCCAAAGAAAATAATCCTTTCTACATTGCTGTCATCAGAGAAAAGAAAGCATGCATGACTGCTAAAGACAATTCTTTCCTGGGATTAGTAGCAGTTTCAGGGGAAGAGGGAGATTTTAATTGGCTTTGCATTATTTTTTTTAAAAAAGCATACTAACTGGCTTCCTGATGACACACTTAACATTACTATGTAGTGGTAAATGTGTTCAGTATTTATAATATCCCCTATATCATACAATTTATATTTTTCCACACTGACAGCAAAGTGAACAAAGGAACAGATACAAAGGCAAAATCAGTTTTAAAAACTTGCCGCATTATAATGGACAGGAATTTAAGAGGCTAAATTCAACTTTGTCACTTTATTCAAATTTTCAAAATAGCCTTTATTCTACTTGTTTTTAGTATAAAAAGTCCACAAGTTAAGTGCACCACAGTGTTTACAGAGAGACCTAAAATCCCAACCTTCCATTAACAGTCAGCTGTATGGATGACCATGACACATACAACACACAGAAAATTAAGATAAAATATATTCACCAAATCTGATAAATGTTTTAATTCATAAAAACAAAAGCAACGACAACAACAAAAGATTGAGGATCCCTGAAATATTCTTCTTAATCCTAATAAGACTTCATTGTACCCAAGTCACTTTTTAAAATGTTTGCGTCTAAAAAAAAAACAAAAACAAAAAAAAACCCATCAATCCAGCAAACTTGCACACTGATTGACATCTACCAGACATTTTTTTTTTTGTCTCTCTAGCCCGAATAACATTCCACTTAAAGAGTTTTTGTTATTACGACACTGGGTTGCTTCCCTCCCCCACACCCTTTTTTAAAAAAATGATTTCATTTTAAGCTCTTTTGTTTTGTTTGTTGAAACATACAGGAAGCATTTAATGAAATGTTGTATTTCTGGCACCAAAACATGGCTTCAGTTAAGATTTTTAATGTGCAAAGGAGTCCAAGATCACTTAAGAATATATAAAAAAGGACTTCCTGGGACATCGCTCTAGCTGCATACTTTCCTAGCAAAGGAACAGAGAGCAAAGGTGAGTAGAAGGAACCAACCAGGGGTTCTGAAATGGAAAACTGAGCCCCCCCCCATCATACTCTTCCAATAGGCATCTAACACAGATGCCCCCCGACCCCCCCAAAAAAACATGTCTGACTATCTTTCTCCCCAGCACCATTGATTCTAAGGAAAAGGAAAGATGGGTCTTAGTCCTAGTCATTGGCAACAGGTATTATCTGATCTGCAAGCTTGGTACGTTTGATATGTGGAAGCCAGTTGTCTTCCAACTTCCGTTCCTCCCACCCCCGACCATTTCTCATCCCCAATCCTAACCCCATTTTTTATATATAGTTGATTAATAAAAGCCAGACACAGAGAAAGAGAGCTGCAGTGAAAAGCACTCTCTGGTAGAACTAAAGGGAAATCTGAGGGATAGCTTAGCTCACATTCATTTCACAATTTAACCCCCAAGGTTTAAGAGAGGCACTCCTACCATTGCATGGTTTTGTATTTTAAAATTTGCTTTTTTTTTTTTTTGAATAAAGAAAAAGTGCCTGAAGGGTCAGGGCACCAGGAAGACACCCCGCATCATCATGTGTCTAAATTGCAACTCCAGGTTAATACGACTAAAGCGGTTACATTGTGAGAAGTGCTGACAGTATGTGATGTCGTTCCTTTACACCAATGTAGCGCCCCCCCGCCACCTTCCTTCACCAGATGGTATAGCCACCATCGGAGCCCCCCATGAAGAAGTTGCCCTTCCGTTGCGTCACTAGCACATTGGCACCCTGCATGACAGCCAGCTGGGCTGCATTGGGAGGACAGCCAGGAGGAGGAGGCTGAAAGAGAACAACAGCAACATATTAGAAGGATGCCGTATGACAAGGCTAACAAAGCGCAGACCACAGTTTCGACAGAGGCTGCCAGGCTGGGCTGCAAAAAGCAGTCTTAGCAAGCTTCTTGCATGGCTTCCAGGACGCACGAGTTAACACTAAGCTGGATATTTTTTTTTTTCAAACTATGGTTGGGTGACTAAACTATAGCAGGCAAGGGGTTTACTTATTTTTTAACCTGCCTCCTAGACGATTCTGTAGAGGGGTTAGGTTTGCAAACCAAGCAGGCTATCCTTTCAAAAGGGCAATTCCTCAATAAAGATGAAATCGCTACACGAAAAATCACAGCATCCTCTGAAAGAGCTGCAGTGTCGCCTTGAGCTCAAGGAATTTTATTTATGTGATCATTCTCACTAACGCCTATAGAGATAAAAACATGAGTGACGCTGGACCCTTGCGGGCTTTCCCCCTGCCTTATCTCAAGAGTTTTTATCACATTAATACTGGAGGCCGAAAATCCTTAAAATCCTTGCAGGTACTTTGCATTCATAATCCTGTAATATTGGGAGTCGGGGGAGAGAAATGGTTTCATTCGTATCTTGGTAATTGCGCACAGATGGTAATATGCCATTATTACCAGGAAAAGTAGGGAGGGGGGCTACTTTCATCATCCTCTATCACAGGTAGCAAATACAATATTCTGTGACTACTTACTGGGATGTTGCCAGGAGCACTGGTTGCAAACCTTGCTCCAGCATCAAAGCCACCTTCCACAAGTACAGCAGATCCAGGAGGATAGACTGGGCCAACAGGATAAAAAGCCACTGGAACTGAAGAGCCCATTGGCCCCATAGCTACAGATTGAGCCATAGGAAGGTACAGTGAAGCACCAGGATAAGCTGCAGACATGGTAGGTACAGTGGCAGCTCCGGGATGTACGAAACTTGGGCGGTACAGCTGAGGAAGAAAGTACACATAAAGCATTCCTTATGGCTATATACTCGGAAGTTTTCCTTCTCAAAGCTCTGGTTCTACTTAGGAAAATGTTTTGCAATAGTGGAAATAAGCTTCCGAAACCTAAACAAAAATAAATCAATGTAGACCAGCTGGCTAGATGTCTCTGGAAAGTTCACAACAGGACACATAAAGTGTATAGCTTTCTTTCATTTGTCCTTTGCTTTGTAAAACTTCCAACTTAAAAAAGTACCCGAACCAAAGGCCACACTTAGTAAATAAATGCCAGATTCTGCAGTTTGAAAAGTGAAAGAGGTTCAATATAAAAGGTTATTTTCGTTTACATTCAACTAAAGCTGAAGTTACTTACTTCTGCTTCTGGCAATGTGTATCTTGGTCATCATGCTGACCCTGCTTATAATGAAGTGCTCAGCCAGATCTATAATTTGCATATGATGAAATCACAACTTAAACAATAGAAACATTTGGCAAAACTATCTTCAAAATAATTGGAACCCTAGAAAAAATCCTTGTCACTAAGTCAGCTGGCATGGTAGTAACCTATCTGGATCATCAATTATCAATCACAGGTGTTATTTTAGTAATTGAAAAGATGTTTTTGATCTGATCCAGAAAGACTTAGCTTATTTCTTACAACAGAAAGTGATTGAGTACATACTTCTGAGTAGGCAGGAGGGGCATCAGAATAAGGTGGAGCCTGAGGAAGTGGTATGGTCTGTGGGAACACAGATGGATTACCAGGAGATTGAACTGGATAGGAAGGCTGTGTAGGGTATTGACCTAAGAGAAGAAATTAATCAATGTCAGTACAACTGTCTTTCCTGTAAAAGGACCTGGAAGTGTATGAAATAAAGAAAAATCCTTCCTTTGGGAGCTTTATCTGAAAGAAAGAAAAAGCTTCCAAAAACAATATCTAAACAGCAAAAGAACCAAATGAGTGTTTTTGTTCTTTAATATGCAAAATTCCATAGATGACATCCAGACGATATCATTTAAACCAGCTTTCCCACTAAGAACAAAGGTAGTCAATAATTGTATTTTTACAATTGTATTTTTAAATGGACAGTGCCATCTCATGGGCACCATAAATATTTTTCAGAAGTCAATAAGAAATTAACTGCTTATCCATTCTCTCCATTGGATACTAAATCTATTTTAAACCCACTGATTTAACTGTCAACAAGCAAAACCAATGAGTTGCTTGCTTGATAGTTGTAAGGGTGCATGGGTATTTCTTCCAATTTATACAGTACTGCACATATAGCACCTTTACCCAGATTTTAGGATTCTACCCCTCTCACACACATACTCCAAATAAACTGGCTATCTTTTGCTGTTGCCAAAGTAGAAAAACTGTTCAAATGCCTCATTCCGGCCTGCCATAAACACAATCAAAGGAACCATAGGCTGAATTCAGCTATAAGGAGCTAGATTTTATAAGAAACTAGACATTACTCTCCAGTTTCCTATACTTTAAATTTTATGTAGGCTCACTCATTAAGTTGCCCATCCCTGAGCACATAGCTTTCATTTGGATGGTATGCTCAAGCAGTCAGACTGTTTTTGTGGCTTAAAAGAGTTGAACTGATATTTGGTAGGTAGGTAGCAATTAAGCAATAATGTATTGAAAAGAGTCAAAGGAAGCAATGAGAAATAAGTAAAGGACATACAGAGTTAATACCATAAATTTATAACCATTTATAAATGTATAAGCTAAATGAATTCTGTTGGGATAACCATTTAATTACTAGGGACTATTTAATAAGCGTTGTGATTCAGAGTCACTTAAGTCCAAATAGTTCATATTCTTGAGCTCCTCAAGAGACCGTAATGCTTTAAGTTTACTCAGAATTTTTTAATCGATGTTTTGTACTTTTATCTCAATAGTTTATACTGCCACAATGCACATTTTAAGAAAAGTACTGAACTGTATACATTTCATTTTGGAATGGGTTGGATTTAAACAGACACAGGCTATCCCATTTAGAGCAATGTTTGACACCTACCAAATCAGTTCTATTTTTTTTTTTTTTAAATTCATGAGAAGTAAAAACTGTAAACTTGGGTATACCACCAGTTCAAATGCAACCCTAAATCTAGCCAGGTTTGCTTCCTGAAAAGGACCAGGCTATTGGCATACTGTTTTTAACCAACTCTTACATCCCCCCCAACTATCCAGGGATGATCCTGCGACTTGTATTCCTTCCTTTTAGGACCTGCCAATCAAATTACACCTCTCGTCCAGGAATTGATTGGCATCCTTCAGTCTCAGGAGACTATGGTATCATGTTCTGAAAAGAGGACCTAAACAGTATCTAGTGTGGCTAAAAAGGCCAATTCAAGAGTGGCAATCCCTTCCACACTGAGGACAGATACAGTCTGTCTCCTGTCCAGTCCCCATATGTCCAGGAAGTAATGAATTAAATGCAGGGCAACACCTAATAAAGAGCAAAAGAAGACACGAATGTGAACCCTTCCTGCAAATTTTGCAATTTGCTTCTGCATTCTGTGATTCATTGTTCATTTCTTTCTCATTTTACTCTAAAGGCAGAGGGCACACTCTGGTGTCAAACCCCTCCCTGAAGATCAAACACCATTTCCCTTTAGTTATCACTCCAACCTCTTTATTTAAATTTGCAAAGGAAGCCAGGGTTGTTATCAACAGAGCCACCTTTTGATAGGAGCAAACGAGGCATGGCCCCTGGGCTGGTGTATACATTTCCAAGCATCCCATGTAACATCAGGTATAGGGAAGAGAAATGGTTGGCTATCACTTCTGGAACCGCAGAGGAACTTTGGGCATCTAAAGCCTCTTCAGGACTAACGGGCAGAGAGCACAGCAGTGTTAGGCCCCATGCCTGCCCATTACGGTTCTTGACCAAAAGGGGAGCTCCCACCAAACCATCGACTTCCAATGGACTTTCTACTTGTCAAAGCTGCGATCCTCCCCACCTATCCACCCACCCCTAAAGCTCCCGGCTCTCTACCCTTCTTCCCAAATGTCAGAGTTTTCACGTGCATGTGGCACTAGGGGCTCCATTCCCAGAGAAACGGTGCCCCCATTTTTTTTAAAAAAAAAACCCTTTCACTGTACGGTGCCCTCCGGACTCGCGTGTTTCCGGCGAACATCTGGAAATCCAGGGAAAGGAGAGGGTTCTTTTGGCCCACGAAGACCCGTTCCGGTGGCAGCAGCCGAAGGGTTAACAACCTGCCAAGGAAGGTTACGTCATAGCCACCTAACCTGAGCCCTTCCCCCATTGCCTTCCACCCACGACTTTTCCCGGCTTTCTATTGGTCAGGGTTGCCGTCAGTCATTGACTAGGCCCGCACATAACAACACTGCGGCGGTAGCCTTAAAGGAGCAGCGACCCTGCTAAAGGTGAGGCGGTTGGGTGGGGTTGTGATGGTGGCGGGGGGGGGGAGGAGAGGAAGGAGGAGGAGGAAATCAGCCTCTTGCCTTTGCTGTTCATGATGGCGGCGTTATAAACGAACGGACGAGAAGGACGGTTCACCCGACAACGAAAGGTTTAGGCGACTCGCTAGCTTTAGCAACGGCGGCGATCCTCCTCGCTCAACCACTTCCTTGTTGTTGTCGCTGCAGCCCTGATGAAAGGGGTTACGTTACAGCGCGTGACGTCACGCCGCAGCGCTGCCGCGAGGAACGGAACAGGAAAAAAAAAACCCGACCGGCTGTGTCAAGGGGTGTGGCTACAAAGGCGAGGGGGCGTGGCGCTCTGTAAGGCAGTGGGCGGAGGAAGGGAGTTGAGGGAGCTGTTGTACGTGTTGTGTGCTGAGAGTGGGGGGAAAAAAAACATACCGCCTTACGAGTTGTTATCTATCCCATCGTTACACAATTACATTCATCTGTTTATTTAGCGTATTTATACAGCCGCCCATCACACAAACACATGACTTTGGGCCGTATACAGCAACTATTAACTCCATAATAGCCTAAAAACAAACAAATAGATAAAGGAAGCAGTTAAACATAAACCCCGAGATAAAAAAAGGACAAACTTGACTTAATATGCAGCCATCTTGCAGCCACTCCCAACCCCAAAATCAATTTGTAAAGACCTTTCTCAAGTTTTCAGAAATGAGCTAACCTCACTTGGAAGTGTGTTTGCTTGGGTGGGTGATGACAGAACCCAAGGGTGGCCTGGTAGGATGGGTAGATGTAATTGGGAGAAGCTGGTTCCTCAGATACCCCCGCCCCGTGCCATATAGGACTTTAAAGGTCAAAACCAGCACCTCTAATTGCACCTGAAAACAAACTGGCGAATGGAGGCATCATGGGTGCCCTCTGAGGGACATATATATCTGTGCAGCCACCTTCTGTACCAGTTGAAGCTTCCAAATAGTCTTCAAGGGCAGCCCCTCATACCGTCCATTATAATAATCCATTCCAGAAATGACCAAGGCATGAGTGATTGTGGGTAGAGCCTCACAATCCAGGAAAGGATGCAACTGGTATACAACATGAAACTCTGCAAAGTCTGTGCTAGCCATGATTGCCACCTGCTTCTCAAGAAGAAGTTAAGAGTCTAGAAGGAGCCCCAGATTTCAGACTATCCCCATTACTCTGGACTGTTCCATAACCACCTCATCCAAAACCAAAGGTGATAAAGTCCCAAAGCCCGAAGGACCACAAACTTAGATCCATTTAGTTTTGCCAAGGTTCAGCTGAAGCCTGTTGTTCCCCATCCAAATCCCTACAGCCTCCAGGAAACTGGAAGTTTTCCAGGTGTGGAGATATATAATTAAGTATCATCAGCATACTGATGATACCTCACTCCATGACAACAGATTATTTCACATAGCAGCTTCATAATATTGGAGAGAGTACCAAACTCTGTGAAACTGCACTTAAGGGTTGAGGGCAGGACCTCTCATTTCCAAATAACACCAACTATGTACTGGTACCAGCTCCGCAGAAGGAGAAGAACTAGCACAGTACTGTGCCACCCACTCCCAGCCCAAAGAGCTATGCCAGAAAAACAGGGGTGGGTTTCTACCGGTTCTGTCCACCTCTGTAGAACCGGTAGCTCTGAAGAGTAGCAGACATAGAACCAGTTCTATGTCTGCTGATGTTTTTGCCCTCCTGCCCACCTGGGCTCTTACCTGACCTTTATTTCCTGATTTTTTTCAACTTCAGCTGCCGTGCAAGTCACAGCTGCAGGTAAAAAAGCAGGAAAAGAGGGCTTTTTGAAAGGCTGCTTCTCTGCACACAATGTGCTGATGACGATTTACAGACGCCCGAGGCAGTGTGCAGGGAAGCACATCATAAATCACCAAACCTCGTAAATGACCGAACTGGTAGTTAACCCTGTCGGATCCCACCCCTGCAGAAAGATACTATGGCCAGTGGTATAGAAGGCTGGCAAGAGATTATGGAAAGGACAGATGGACTACCTCGTCCCATTCCCAGCACAGATAACCCAAAAGCATGATCAGTGCCATTTCTGTCCCAAGTCCAGGCCTTAATCCCAACTGAAAGGAGTCCAGATAATTTACTTCATCCAGGGCTTTGTAACCATTTTCTCCACAATACTGGACAAAAATTGTCCAGTGTAGTAGGATCCAGTGATGGCTTTTTGAGGAGGGGGAGAAATCAATGATATTTTGTTCCAACCTCCTCTTTCAAGGAAGAATTAACCACTACTAAGATCTAACCACACAACACCTTTTGGGCAGCCTTAAACTAGCATGGCTCTAAGGAGCAGGTGGCTAGGCTCACTGTTCTAAACACTTGGTCCACTTCTTTAGGTCCAACTCAGTGGTACTATTCTACCGGTTCGGCCCGGTGCTGGCGTACCGGTAGCGCCAAAGATCAGCTGGCAGAGAACAGGTTCGCTCTGTGTCTCTCCAACGCTCTGCAGTTGGGCCCGCCCGCCCTCCTGGGCTCCCACACTGACCTTTATCTCCTGCTTTTGAAGCGTAGCTTTGCGCGGCACAGCAGATTGCCGCGTGTTAGCTGTTGAAGCTGCAGGGAGAGTGCAGGATTGCAGGAGGTAAGAAAGCCTCTGTGCATGCGCAAAGTGCGCATTTGGTGCAGGTGCGCACGCAAAGTGTGTGCAGGCATGCAAAGTGTGCCCACCAAGCCACGTCCACCAAACCGACGGTAAACCACTTTGAAATCCACCACTGGTCCAACAGCATCAAACTGTTCCCAGATAATCAATCAAGACTGTATCTCAGCATCTCCCCTGGACCTCTACCAAAGTTGGCATCCAACTTGGAACGCCTGTGATTTTGTCCAACAATTGCTGTGAAAATGCCTCTACCCGGCCTTGTAGACAGACTTCAGAGTCCTCCTCCCCTAGGAGAATGCAGGTCACCTTAAACAAAGTTGGCTATCTGAGGACCCAATAAGGTCAAAGAAGTGCTGCTTCATTGCCCTTACTGCCACAAGATAGGCTCTTGTGTTTGATCAAGTATAATTGCTAGATTAAAAAAAATACAAATGCAATACAACTAGCAATAGCACTTAGACTTATATACCACTTCATACTACTTTACTACCCTCTCTGAGTGATTTACAAATGTTAGCATATTGACCACAACAATCTGGGTCCTCATTTTACCAATCTCGGAAGGCTGAGTTAACTTTGAGGCAGTTGGCAGTGGGCAGACTTAATCGGCAATACTGCATTTTAAGCACTCCGCCACCACACCTAAGAGAAATAAAGACTTAAAAATGTGTATGTTCTTCTGAAGCATTATTATGATATCCAGAGAGATGCTCCAAAATTAGAATGTCACTAACATTAAAGATCCTTAGTCACTAAGTTAAATTAAAAAGTTACATTTTGTCTTCTTGATCTGTTAAACATCTTCCCAGTCTCTTACTTACAAACTTATTCTTCTCCTAAGGAGAACAACTTCTAGCCAGATATAAACTAAGCTCATTTTAGTGCAATATTTGTATTAGAGCAATTTTAAATAAATGGGTTTGTTTATATAAATTGAGTATGAACAAACAAAAAATACATTCAAAATATGTAATCCTAAATTCCACAGCATACAAAAGATACAACAAAGATGAGTGTTTAATTTAATATTAATATTATTAATATTTTATATTTCTTTGCATATTTGCTCTAGAAGCAGTTTTGCTACATTCAGTAAAGCTTATTCCAAATAAGAAAGTTGCATCCCAAGCTGCTTGTCAGACGTGGCAAGGAACAATCAAACATGCCCTCCTTTCTAATTCTCTATGCTGCAAGATCTCAGTCAAATGAAAATGGGATCATTTACTCCTTGACTTATGACTACAATTGTAATCAGAACTTCCACTGCTAAGCAAGCTTAAGTCATGCCCAATTTTGCAGCCTTTTTTTGCCATGATTGTTAAGTGAATCGCTGAAGTTGTTAAGTGAATTATTAAGCAAATCCAGCTTCCCCATTGACTTTGCTTGCCAGAAGTCATCTGGGAAAGTAGCTACATGACCCCAAAATGCTGCAACTGTCATTATTCCATGCTGGTTGCCAAGCATCCAAATTTTAATCATATAACCATGGAGTTGTTGCGACAGTCATAAGGGCTGTAGCACTTTGACTTATATACCACTTCATAGTGCTTTACTCTATGCTCTAAGTGGTTTACAGAGTCAGCACATTGGCCCCCAACAATCTGTATCCTCATTCTATTGACCTCAGAAGGTTTGAAGACTGAGTCAACCTTAAGCTGGTCAGGATCGAACTCCTGGAGTCAGCAGTGAGTTAGCTTGCAATACTGCATTCTAACCACTGCACCCCCATGGCTCTTACAACTGCAAGGACAGGTTGCAACTCACTTTTTTTCAATGCTGTTTTAACTTAGAGCTAAATGATTGGTCCTAAGTCAAGGACTACCTTCCAAGAAGTAGCTGTACATAATTCATCTAACAGCAGTTTGGTTGCAATGAAACCTGGAAAGTTCTCGTAGTAAGACCTGAAGGTGAAGAATGAACAGTTATTAAAGATTACCAACTTATGTCTCCTACCAAGAACAAGGAAGAAATTTGACGGCTCTTTTGAGGCCATCATAGGCAAGATTCCCAAGATCAGAAAATACTTTACTTCCAATTATCTATATTGCACAATTATCTATATTGCAGCAGACTAGTCTTCTTTAACTGGCGTCTTCAGGTTGCAGTGTTTTACATTGCAATTCTTATTAATTATGCCAATTATGGATAACTGTAATTGTAGTCCAGCACTTAAGAAGGGAGTCAGGCTAGGATATGCTTTAGCAGACCAAAATTACAAGTGCAAATCAGCACATTCCCCTGAGACTTTGTTTAATTTAATCCCAGTTTGCTGAATGAGCCACAATGGTAGATTTCTTATAGTGTGCTAAGCTAAAACCCAGCAAATCACATTATGGCTTATTATGATGTAAAAAATAGGTCTTGGTGTTATATTGATTCTAAAACCAATAAGGAATTATATATCAACCCTATGTGGTCTGTTGGCAATACATTTTACATTAAGAAGCTATTTTCATATATTAATACAAATCAATTTGATTTTTTTGATTTTTTGCAAAGTAACAATTCTCAGGGAGATAAAAATCAAATAGGAAAT
Organism: Bungarus multicinctus; assembly: GCA_023653725.1. Taxonomy (NCBI): domain Eukaryota; kingdom Metazoa; phylum Chordata; class Lepidosauria; order Squamata; family Elapidae; genus Bungarus; species Bungarus multicinctus. Next base: position 143,850,695 of record CM042834.1, read on the forward strand.
TCTCAGGAGATACTTTCCCAGTTGAAGAACTGCATACATGTCCAAATCCATGCATATGAGATCAATGGAAGACCTTGCATATAGGTTTCAAGTTTAATTAAGCTAGAAAGCTTTTAATTTGCACTAGAGAGTACTGTTCTTTAACATCAAAAGCATGCATTTTCACACTGTTGTTTTAGCATCAGCCTTAACTAATGATAGTTACCTTAAAGACTCGTGGATTTTATTATAGTTGAAAAGTTCAACACTCCTGCTTCCTAGAGGTAAGCAGACTTATTCCAAGATTTCTGGTTATTTGGCAATATTTTCTTGCAAAGTACTTACTCTGAGGAGGATGATCAGCTTTTCAGTCCAAGCAGCCTTTCCTATTCCTTCTTCGAAGCATTACATTTCTTTTCCAAAACCCAATTAATGTTTGCTACCCTCTTTGGTTTCTTTCATCCACCAGATGGCTGTACTGAGTTTTTCAAACCCCAGTGCTGTAAATCCATCCAACCCTAGCTTCACTAAAACCTCAGAAGTGTTTGTTTCAGGGATCCACACAAACAAAACGAGGTTTGAATAGCTATAATTTGAAGATGGTAAAAATGTGGTATGAGTGTTTCATTAAAAAAAGATGCAGTTTGTTTTTCTGAGGAATGAAATTAGATTTTTGTAATGTATTGCACATAGAGCAGCTTCTGAAGCATATTACAGTACAACTTACTGTAGCAGTTACATAGGAATAAGTATACAGTATGGAGTTCCTTCACCAGTTTTTCATCAATGCCATTGTTTCTCAGCCTAGTTTACACCACCATTTCAAGACTAGCGCTGAACTCTAAAACTCAAAATTCAACTGCCCAAATGTTCTGTTCACCATAGAAACTTTCTGTTCACCTGACACCTTCAAATATTTAAAGTATATAGGGCTAGTAAAAAGAGGAGGGTTTTCCCCGTTACTCACAGATGGAATATCCTCCTCAAAGTAGCATGCATGATATGTTTCTAGAATTATTTGGAGAACACATTTTTTATTTCATTTTTTAAAAATGTTTCATCTTTTGCTGTATGTCACCTTGATAGCTTTACTGAGGGGAGACTTAAAACATTTTCCTCACTTTAAGATAAAACGAACAAGTAGATCAGTTCTCCCCCAAACACATTAATGCACTCTGATTTTTTACTGTAGACTCTGGCTCATAGCATAAATTACCTAAACAAATTATTCAGGAGTTACCTCCTGCTGGCTCAGTTTTATATAACAATAAATAGCATTGTAACCTAACTGAGGAATATATTATAGTATTACGGTGTTACAGTATTAGGTTTAAGTGATCATTATGAAACTTCAGCAGATGTCAACGTCTAGTTGATCCTCCTTGGACTCAAGTATTAAACAAGTATTAATATTTGGACAAGAGACCACTAGGAAGTCACCACTGTATGCTAGGCAAGATAGTTGAAAAACCTCCTCATTTATTGCACTCAGAGCACGGTGGCTCACATAGTTAGGATGCTGAGCTGGAGGTTAGCAAGCCCGTGTTCAAGACCCAAATGCTGCAGCATGGTGGGTGACTCCCGTCCTTCACTCAGCTCCTTGATGGGGACATAAAAGGAGTCCCATGGGCATCCCCAAAGCAACGGTGATGTCACTGCCTAATCCTTCCAACCGGAAAGCACTTTGAGCGATGCCTCTGACATGAATAGAATGGGGAGGAATTCATTGCACTAGAAAGTACAAGAGGAAAAAATATCATTACCAGGTAGCCCTCCAGTGATGGGATTCAAATTGTTTCACCACCTGTTTGGTGGGTGTGGCTTGGTGGGTGTGCTTTGTCTAACGTGTGCAGCTTTCCCCACACCAGCTGAGACCTGCAACGCCAATCAGCTGAGAGGATAAAGAAAAGCGCAGCGGTGGCTTTTCTCCTTTCAGCTGATTGTCGGAGGATTTTTTTCCCCTCCCCTCAGCTGATCATTGGCTTTTTTTACTACCGTTCAACCGAACCGGTCCGAACCAGTAGCATATCACCACTGTTTATGACTGTTTGCAGTGTCCATGGTCATTTGGTCACATGACTGATTTTCAAGAGTTTTGCAGAAAACTGCCATTTACTTTTGGTTGTCATCCAGAGCGCCCCATAGCTAACAATGGGTTTGCTAAACAACTGCTGTGTTCATTTAACAAACATGGATTCACTGAATGACCATGGTGATTAACTACTGCTGCAAAAAAAAAAAAAGGCTCCATTATGATTGCAAGTCAAGAGCTACCTGTATTTATAATTTTCCACCTTGCCATGTTATATCTTTTAAGGAACATCTAGAATTTTGTAGCAGGATAGTTGTGGTATATTATAGAAGAATTTCCTGGACAAACTGTAATCAGATTTACAAATATAATTCCCACTAATTACATTTCGTGTAAGTCTATAGTTAACTAGCTAGCTAGAGATAGAGATAGACACACATATTTCTTTTTACAGCAAGCTCTGAATGCATTCTGGTTTCTATTAAATATAGATGAGTTCATTCAGGAAGTGATCTATGGGAGACGGATTAAGAACAGAGGCTGCTTGTATTAGAGATTTCAAGGACTCTGGTTGACATAATGTGTATTATGGTTGATTGCATAGTTAGCTAGATGTTTAGATTATATTTGGCATTTTTAATTATCTGTTGACTGGGACCTGGGATAGGCAGATGTTGTTGGATACCATTAAAAGTATTGTTGCAAGATGTAAGCTGTTCCAAATAAAACTACCTTTTGCAATTGATTGATGGCGATTTTGTTAATGTTGATGCTGTTCAACATTTTTACAAATATCTTTAATATCTGCAAAAAAAAAAAGATTTGGCAGACACCTGAGATGGATTTGGGAACCTTTGAACCACACTTTAAAAAACACTGCTGGTAATCATAATAAAATATAAATTGCAGAACCCAGCATTGTTAGTGGCAAGTCTTCTTTATCAACATCTAGAGCAGACCTGGGCATTTTATGTTCCCAGGTTACATCTGGCCATTCAGTTGTCTTTGTCTGGCCCACACGAGCTCAGTCGGAAATTAGGAGTTAAATGTAAAGAAGTGCATTGGTTCATCCTTTCACAACAATCCCAGTTTCTTGGGAAAATTAATTGATCTAGAGAACCAAAGTCTTCCTCCTCTGCTTTAAGATAGTCTTAAGCTTTCTGGTCAACACTATTTCCTTGCTATATACAGTAACTTCAACTCTTGTAGGCTCGTGAATGTGCAGAATGAACTGTTAGGCACAAAGCTTAAATAATTTATGAGTAGAAAAATATTCTTATTTTAAAAGGTGGGAAAGAGTCCTGGATAAATTTAGAGTAAAGCCAGACTCGCTGCAAATTCATTACGGTTGCTCACTTAAAAGGAAAAACGGTTTGAAAGCAAGAACTAAGTTGTGAGAGATAACGATTGTCTCATTCTCAGGATTTTCCGGGATTGAGAGAAATAGATTCCAGATGAGCTTCTCTTCCCATTGAAACCATCTGCATTTTCCTAGCATTTTTTTTTCCTCTTTATGCACAAAAAGTTGAAGGAAAGGCAGAAAATATTTTGTTGCTAGGGGGACTTCTGATGGCACTTCCATCGAGGAAGTGTGTTTGCTGCTGTTTGGCCCACCCTCCTGCCCGGGCTCTTACCTGTCCTTTATTTCCTGCTTTTTCAACCTCAGATGTTTTGCGCAACATAGCTGAGGTTGAAAAAGCAGAAAATAAAGAGGCTTTTCAAACGCTGCATACCCGCGCGCAGCACTTTTCAGCTGTCTGAGCAGCACAGCTTAAGGATTTTTACACGTGCATGCGTGTGCAAAATGTAGTCACCGAAATGGTAGTAACACCGGTTGAATCCCACCTCTGTGGCAAATACCACCTTTGACTGCCCCACCCCCATCTATTCTCTGCCTCCTGAGTCCCAACTAATCAGCTTGGATCTTCTTTGGTTGCCCTGCACAGGAAAACAGAGCTAGAAAGTAGGTTAATGGGTTGGGGAGGGATTTTGCAGTAACTTTCCCCCAGGAGTGGGGTGAGAATGGAGATTTTGCAGTATCCTTCCCCTGCCATGCCCATCAAGCCAGACCCACAGAACCAGTAGTAAAAAATTTTGACTCCTACCGCTACTCAAAAGGCAGGAATATTTTGAAAGATTCTTATGGCTGATAGAGGGTAACACAGTTGGAAGGGACCTTGTAGGTCATCTAGTCCAATCACCCTCAAGTAAATACTTAATACTTAATCAGACACTTACGTCAGTTAGCTGAAGGAGGTATGTGAATATCCTGCTTTCCCACTGTGAAAAACTCTTATCTCCTTGTTTCCCAGTTTTTCAGTTAAATGGAACCCAAAGAAAAAACTATTTCCATTTCACTCCTAAATTAGAAATTGTGGGCAGAGGCTTTCAAAGGGAGGCAGTAACGTATAAGGGAAGAGAACATCACTTCTTGAAACATCCCCTGTACATTACTGTCTTCCTCAACCTGGTGTACATCAAATGTTTTGTATACTGTATTGATGAAAGCCAAGCTGTCCTGAAGTTACAAGTGGGCTTTCATGTATTTTGCATTCAGCAGAAGCTTCCATCTAGCCATTCTGCCAGATCGGTGGAGGGCTGCCGTGATGGTTGTACTTCTGGAACTCTGTCCCATCTCCTCACAAGATCTTTGGACCTTAGTCAGAGTGACATCAGATTCTTGGTCACCTCTCTTACTAAGGCCCTTCTCCCCCATTTTGTCTGACCAGTCAACCAACTCTTGGAAGAGCCCTGGTTGTGCCAAACTTCATCCAATCGAGAATCATGAAGACCACTGTGCTTCTAGGAACCTTCAGTGCAAAAGAAATTTACTGTAACCTTCCTCAGATCTGTGCTTTGCAATAATCCTGTCTCTGAGCTCTGGAGGCAATTCCTTTGACCTCGTGGCTTTTGCTCTGCATTGTCAGTTGTGAGACCTTCTACAGAGAGGTGAGTGCCTTTCCAAATCATGTCCAACCAAATTAATTTACCACAGGTGAACTCCAATCAAGGTGTAGAAACATGGCAGCCACTATCAAGAGAAATGGGATGCACCTGAGCTAAATTTCAAGTGTTTTTGCAAAGGGTCTGAATACCTATGCCAATGTGATATTTCTGTCTTTTTTCTTTTTAATAAATTTACAAACATTTCTAAAATTCTGTTTTCACTTTGTCATTATGGGCTACTGATTAAATTAAATTTGTATGTGAGAATATGAATATATATATATATATATATATGGATCTTTGGTTCTTCGGGTTTTCTCCCGCGTAGAGTTGGAAATATCTAGGCGACGTTTCGATGAAGTCTCATTCATCATCTTCAGGCTTGTGTCTTCGGCCTTGTGCTTCTCAGAGTGATGTGAGCTTGCAGCTGCTTCTTCCTTTTAACTACTAGTGGGGGTGTGACTTGATTGGGTGGGGGCTTGGCTGTGTTCTGATTGGGTGGGGGTGTGTTCTCATTGGTTGGGGGGTTTGGCTGTGTTCTGATTGGTTGGGGGGTTGGCTGTGTTCTGATTGGCTGGGGGTGTGTTCTGTTCTGGTGGGGGTTTGGTTAAAAGGAAGAAGCAGCTGCAAGCTCACATCACTCTGAGAAGCACAAGGCCGAAGACACAAGCCTGAAGATGATGAATGAGACTTCATCGAAACGTTGCCTAGATATTTCCAACTCTACGCGGGAGAAAACCCGAAGAACCAAAGATCCACATACAAATACCCACGAAAATCTCCGAAAACAAATATATATATATATATATATACACACACACACACACTTTGTGTTACAACACCCTGTTAAGCCCCAATTAAGGGAGAAAACATACTGCTTTCTTTTCTGTCTTTCGGCTCATCACCAGAGACCATACCGACAGAAAGCTATTTGTTTTGTTGTCTTTTTGTTTACATGTGTCTAAAGTTTTGAGCTGATAAATAATTAAATAAGGGAGACTAGATCTATTTCGAGCTAGTTAGCTCTCTTCAGCTAGCCATACCCTTACTGGGATTTGAACCAGGGAAGTATTACATGTGAGGCAGTTGTAATTGCCACTACACCACTGGCTGTATCCTGTTCAGCTGAGGCAGGGGAATAAGTATATATTTTGTGTTACAACACCCTGTTAAGCCCCAATTAAGGGAGAAAGCATACTGCTTTCTTTTCTGTCTTTCGGCTCATCACCAGAGACCATACCGACAGAAAGCTATTTGTTTCGTTGTCTTTTTGTTTACATGTGTGTAAAGTTTTGAGCTGATAAATAATTAAATAAGGGAGACTAGGATAGATCTATTTCGAGCTAGTTAACTCTCTTCAGCTAGCCATACCCTTACTGGGATTCGAACCAGGGAAGTATTACATGTGAGGCAGTTGTAATTGCCACTACACCACTGGCTCTCTCCTTATCAGCTCAGGCAGGGGAATAAGTATATACTTTGTGTTACAACACCCTGTTAGGCCCCAATTAAGGGAGAAAGCATACTTCAATGAAACAAATAGCAACGAAACAGTAATTGAGGCTTAACAGGGTGTTGTAACACAAAGTATATACTTATTCCCCTGCCTCAGCTGAACAGGATAGAGCCAGTGGTGTAGTGGCAATTACAACTGCCTCACATGTAATACTTCCCTGGTTCAAATCCTAGTAAGGGTATAGCTGAAGAGAGCTAACTAGCTCGAAATAGATCTATCCTAGTCTCTCTTATTTAATTATTTATCAGCTCAAAACTTTACACATACACACACATATATATATGCAGGTCTTGGTGTGTTTGGGTCTTTTCCCGTGTAAGATTGAGACTATCTGGGCAACGTTTCGACGAGATCCCACTCGCCATCTTCAGGCTGGTGCTTTCGGCTTTGTGCGAGCAAAGCGTGATCTGAGCTGCTGTCTCCCTATATATACTGGTGGGGAGGTTGGCTGTGTTGTCATTTCTTGATTGGTTGATGGAGTTGATGTTTGCAGATTGGCTGGCTTTTTCTTAAGAACATGTGTGGCTGAGGTATTGGCTGTGTGTGTATCTGCCTCCTGTGTTGTAACGACTTGGGTAATGGGCTGTGTGATGACCTTCTGAGTTCTAATCTTGTGACCTCCTGGGTCTTGTGCTATAATCTCCTGGGTCGTAATGATCTGGGTAATGGGCTTTGTGATGACCTTCTGAGTTTTAATCTTCTGACCTCCTGGGTCTTGTATTGTAATCTCCTGGGTCGTTGGCTGTGTTGCAACATCCTGAGGTTTTGTGGTGTAGCCTCCTGAGTTCTGTGATGTGATATCCTGAGTGGGTAGCTCAGGATATCATAGAAACAATAAAGAAACAAAACCTACAACCCGGCGACCTACTTGTGAGCTTCGATGTCATATCTCTCTTCACCCAAGTACCTATTAAAGAAGCCTTGACAACCATCCAAAACAAATACAACTCCCCTAAGCACATCCTAGATCTGACCAATCACTGCCTAACCAACACATACTTCATCCATAATGGACAAAGATACTAACAGATAGAAGGAGCACCTATGGGATCACCCCTCTCACCCATCATCGCTCATCTATACATGGAACACTTTGAAACCAATGCTCTAGACAAATCCGAACAGAAACCCAAACTCTGGCTTAGATATGTAGATGACACTTTCGTAATTTGGCAACATGGGAAAGAAAAACTGGACAACTTCCTCACACATTTCAACAGCCTACACCCCAAAATACAATTCACCATGGAAACAGAAGCCAACAACCAACTTCTGTTCCTGGATGTCCTAATTTACAAAAAACCCAATGGCTCCCTAGGATACACCATCCACTGGAAGAAAACACACACCAACTGCTACTTAAACGCACAATCCCACCACCACCCTGCACAGATCAACTCCGTAGCCAAGACCCTCATCTCCAGAACCAAACGCCTAACTGACAAAGACCACCTGAGAACAGAATTACACACCCTCACTAACGTATTAATTTCCGACGGATTCCAAAGAGACACAATTACCAACCTAATCCTAAAGGAGACACCCCCCAGAAACCGAGACACAGAACAGGACAACGGTATCACCCTCCTCCCCTACATCAAAGGCACCACAGATAAAATCAGCAAAATTCTCCACAAACACAATATCAGGACAGCCTTCGGTACTGACCTAAAAATAGCCAACATCCTAAGAAACCCCAAAGACAAGATCCAGCTAGAAAACCAAGGAGTTTATGAAATACCATGCAACAATTGCCCAGCCACATACATTGGACAAACCAACAGGAGAATAAATGCACGCATCGCAGAACACAAGAACGCAGTCAGAAAAGAAGAAAATTCTTCCTCCCTTTTCCAGCACCTTAAAGCCACAGGACATGAAATTAATTTTGAGGGAACCAAATTAATCTCCTATACTGAACACTTCAACAAGAGAATAATCAGGGAAGCCATCGAAATAGAAAAACACCTCCATAACATGAACAAACGGGACGATGCCTCCCGCCTACCAGGCATTTGGAAACTAGCCCTTATCAACAAACGAGTCCCAGCCACGAAAACCAACAATGGACCCAAAACAACACAGGACGCCACCACCAATCTCCCTCACTAGACTCAAACCCAAACCCATCCCATAGATGAAAGGCAACCACCATCCAGAAACCAGACCACGGCTGCATCAACAGTTGCCACACACCCCGACACCCAAACCAAGCAAACTGACACACGCCATGAACACAGACCCAGACCTCAAACTCGGAGCCAAACCAAAACCTGGAATGTCACATCACAGCCACCCACTCAGGATATCACATCACAGAACTCAGGAGGCTAACCACAAAACCTCAGGATGTTGGAACACAGCCAACGACCCAGGAGATTACAATACAAGACCCAGGAGGTCACAAGATTAGAACTCAGAAGGTCATCACATAGCCCATTACCCAAGTCGTTACAACACAGGAGGCGGAGACACACACAGCCAATACCTCAGCCACACATGTTAAGAAAAAGCCAACCAATCTGCAAACATCAACTCCATCAACCACATCAACTCCATCAACCAATCAAGAAATGACAACACAGCCAACCTCCCCACCAGTATATATAGGAAGACAGCAGCTCAGATCACACTTTGCTCGCACAAAGCCGAAAGCATCAGCCTGAAGATGGCGAGTGGAATCTTGTCGAAACATTGCCCAGATAGTCTCAATCTTACATGGGAAAAGACCCGAACACACCAAGACCTGCATATCTGTACCCGTGAAAATCTACGAAAACATATATATACATATACATATACATACATACATACATATATATATATTCATAGATTTTCACGGGTACAGGTATGCAGGTCTTGGCATGTTCGGGTCTTTTCCCGTGTAAGATTGAGAGTATCTTGGTGACGTTTTGACGAGGTTCCATTCGCCATCTTCAGGCTGGTGCTTTCGGCTTCATGCTTGTGCGAGCAAAGCATGAAACTGAAAGCATATATATATTTATATTTATCACCTTGAAAAAGATCTATAATTCAACTTGGGCATTTTTTGCTACTTTTCTAGCACTTATGCAATATATAAATGAAAAGAATATTAGGGGAAATTTAGTTTTACTAGTAGCTATTGAACATATGTAAGTGTGGATTGGTAATAGCATCAGGAGGTATCAAAATGGGCATATAGATTATAAAAAATTGCAGCAGTTAAAGAATACCTGTCACAGAATGCAGAATGTATAAAATGGAGTTCTATGATAGAGGAGCAATCGCTAACTACAATACCCTCAATAAATACAGATTTATTGCAAAAGGAACAAAGATCTATGAAGATTTCTACAGTACATAGTGCATTTGATAAAATCTGTAAAGAGCTTTTATTTTTTAAAGTATAGTTTGCCCCCCTTTCTAAAATGTTGCTTTAGAATTTCTGCGGATCTCTTGATTGAGCTAAAAAATTAATGTGCTCTATTTTTCTGAATGTATTATATTAATAGTATGCCAATGTATGTAAATGAGCCTAAATTCAGTGCGATAGATGTATTTAAATATTCCTAATCACCAGGCAGCCTATGCAAACTAAGTTCTTAGCTGATTTGCGATATGATGTCTGAAAACCAGCTGTTCCAGAGCAGAGGCATTTTACCATAATGGATTCAGTTGTTAATGAAGATGTTGACAATGTTACTTGGGTATACATTACAGAAAAAGAACATGCATAATATTAATGTTTATGTGCTTCGTGGATCTGGATGCAGACAATCATTTTTTTCCCTAAACATTTGCTTTGATGGAAAATGTGGTTGTTTCATGTTTAAAAATGCAGTAGCTGGCTATATATGGCAAACAGAACTACATTTCTGGAAGCTATAAATTCAGCTCCTGGTTATTACCATAATTTCTTTCCATTAAATGCTTTCTTCGTTCATTTACTCAGAGCACAACTTTGATCTGGTGTGTTTATCCAATGTAAAACAGACTCTTTGGCTCAAAGAAGTCAACAATGATTTGTACTCTCATGTGCCAAAGTACATTATAATGTTTAGAGGTTGAACAATGTATATTGTCATTTCTTTGACAGAATGCAGCCTTCAGCTCGGCATTTTGCAAAGGTCCCAGATTTAGTCTCAGGATGGACACTGCCCTGAGCAGTACTGAATTAGGTGAATCAAAGGTCTATCTGGATAGAAAATGACAACTTAAATTATAGATAGCCTCAACTTATGACCATGATTGGGACTAGAATTTCCATTGCTCAGCAAGGCGGTTTTTAAGTGAGTTGGGCTCAATTGTACAACCTCTCCCCCGCCAATGATAGTTAAATGAATCACTAAAAAAAATCATGTGCCTGTTAAGTGAATCAGGCTTCCCCAATTAACTTTGCTTGTCTGAAGCTGGCTAGGAAGTCATTCCATGATCTTGGGATGATGCTACCATCATAAATGCATGCTAGGTGCCAAGGGCCCAAAGTTTGATTACATGGCCATAGGAATGTTGCAATGGTCATAAATGGAAGACTGGTCATAAGTCACCTTTTCCAGGCGCCACTGTGCCTTTGAACAGTCACTAAAGGAATGGTTGTAGGTCATAAGTTGAGGACTACTTGCATATGCAAATACTTTTATTCATGATATTTTTTCTATCCTGATTGAAATGTTTTGTAGAAAGCTTGAATGCTTCTCTCTTAAGCTAGCCCTCCCACGCCGACCTCTTTCTGGGTCATATCCAGAATACAGAATCCTAACCAAGTTTTGTACTGCAAGTTAATCATATATTGTCTCTTTTGCTGATTTACAAAATTGGGGCAATCATCTTTTCTTGCCACTGAATTCCAAAATAGAGTTTGTGATTTAAGTACTGTATCCTTTAGAATCACAGGACAGGTAGATAAGCAGTGTAAAAAACAACAATGAATTGTGGTCTCTGTGGGCAGAAGTGTAATGTAGACCTGACCTTGGGAATGAGGAAGAAATGAGAGAACCCTTAAGAAGGAATTTGAAGATGACTCCATTCTGAGAGAAAGGAAAGCATGACAAAGAAACTCAAAATATCCTGCCTTGATTTTGTTCAATATAAAGTGGGGAAGAGGAAATCTCTGAAGGACATTCAGACTTCTGTTATTCTACCCTACTGTTATACTGTAGTCCTTGATTTACAATAGTACATTTAGTGACCATTCAAAATTACAAAGGCAATGAAGAAAGCGATTTATGATTATTTTTCATACTTACAACCACTGTAGCATCCCCATGGTCGAGTGTCCAAAATTTGGGTGCTTGGCAAATGACTCATATTTAGGATGGCTGCAGTGTTTCCAGGGTCATGTGATCACCTTTTGCAACTTTCTGACAAGGAGAAGTCAATGAGAAAGCCAGATTCACTTAATGTGGCAAAAAAAGTAGTAAAATGGGGCAAAACGCATTTAACAAATGTTTTAACATTAGAAATTTTGGGCTCAAATGTAGTTGTAAGTCAAGGACTACCTGTAAAGCACATTCTTGGAACCACTGCCAAATCTGTCTCTTGACTTGGCATACCTTGAAGGGTTGACACGTCAGGTAAATGACAATTTGCCATTGAAAAAGAGAGATTAGTTTATTGTTTACCTGGTGACACCAGAATTATCTTTTTTTTATCAAGCAAACAGCAATACAGTTCTGTATTTTTCTTTCTTTCTTTCTTTCTTTCTTTTTTTCTTTCTTTTCTTTTCTTTCTCTTTCCTCTTCTCTTTTGCTGAACCTATAGGTTATTTTTTTGTACTGAATTTCCGACCATCTCCCAATGTAAATCAACCATATAGTCTATCTGTAGCAGTGGAAATGGCCAGTCATGGAAGAACTGAATTTTTGCTTAAGCTACACCACAAACCTTTGCGGGGGGGAAAGAATACTGGCAGTATACTATCTGCATGCTTATAAAAAAAAAAAAAACACCCCTCCTGCAGAATGGAGTTACTTCTAGGCTAGGATACTGTACACCAAGCTGGATTTCTGCTTTAGTTCCCCAGGTCATTGCAATTTGTTTACCTGTCCTTTGTCAGGCTGACTGCAGTAATCCAAGTTGAACTTTAAAGGAAAAAAAAATCACTCAGCTCTCCTCCGAAAGCATTTGGCAGGATTGGGAAAACCAGATCTGCCTTTACAGTACATTTCAGTCTGAAGCTGAGAGAGAACAAGACTTAGAGAGGCATCAAAAACACACACTACTGAAATACCTTCACTTTGGGCAGCTTTCCTCCCCACCCCCCCTTCTCTGACTCGATGAGAACGGAAGAGAGAGAAAAAAAGGAAAAGAAGAAGGCATATATTATATATGCACAAGAAGCCTTCCTCACATTGAGGGTTGTGGGTGGGGAAATGGGACGGGCGGGAGGGGAAGCCGGCTGGAAAGGGGAGGGGGCTCTCTGCTCCACCTAGCGGCAGCCTCGGGGGTATGCAGGATGCGGCAAAGGCCTTTGCATAAATTATGTTCATGACGCAGCAGCTAAAAAATCCCGAGTATCAAAATCTGCCCCTGCCTTCCAGCCCCCCCCCCGCTCCCCCAGGCGGGGCAAGAGCTTCGCTGGCTGTACCTGGAGATGGGGAAGGGGCACCCCTGACGCAAACCCTCGGGGGCTGCGGTTCCAGCAGGACTTAAGGCCAGCTGGGCCTGGGAGGGGGGAGGAGAGAGTGTTGCCTCCCCCCCGTTTTGTGTGTGTGTATGCAACAACCTTCGCTCCAGCTGCTGTGAGATGAATTTTTAATCATTCCCAGGGAAAGGGAAAAAAAAAAAGTGTGGGGAGCGGGGGCAGATCGGCTCGGCGGAGCCCCAGCCCGGGCTGGGGGGGGGGCAAGCGTTCTCTCCCGGCTGTACAGCGGTGAGTGGGGGTGCGCGCGGGCCGGTATGGCGTGGATCGGGGGGCGGGGGGGACCCGGTTCTGTGAATATGCAATGGTCTTAATTAGCATAATTTATATATTTATGATAAAGAGAGAAGGGAGAAAACAGGGAACGGGGCGCAAGGGAAGGGGGAAGAGCGGGGTTGGGACAAGCTTGCATGCGGTCTGTGGAAATGTATTTTGGGGACGGGGTGGTTTCCGATCGGGGACCGGGAGGGCGGGGGGCTCGCCTAACATAATGGAGGGGCTTAAGCCGGGGGAAGCCCGATCGATTGAATGGGAAATTTGGGACAACCGGCCGGGAAGTTGGTGTTCAAACAGAAGTGGGTCATTTGTGGGGTTGGGGAGTCTTCCCCTCCCAAATAAATTGGGGTGGGGTGGGTGGGGGTTTGAGATCGAGCTTTGGAGGACGATCCGTCGCTTGGATATCGGGACCGACCAGGACAGGCTGCTTAAAAGAGAGGGAGGTGGCGAAGGAAGTATTGGGAATCAGGCTAGTGGAGAAACCCAGGGAAAGGGACAAGGTTAGTCCCCGGGAATGGCAATGGGCTGCAAGAAGCTGGAGGAAGGCGGAGGGGGGGGTGGCGGCACGGAAAAGCGTTTTGGGGTTTTCAGAAAACGGAACTGTCGGGAAATGGGACTCGGAGAAACAACCCATTCGCTCGTTGGGGCGAATGTTGCGGGGGGGGGGGGGGAAAGGCTTCGGTTGGGGAGAGGGAACTGCCTGAATCGCGCTCCCTGTCAGGATCTGGGTTGGGGAAAAAAAACCACTTGAGGGAAGGTCATTTTATGCCATCCAGAGGAAGGCTGAGGCGCGGGATGAAGGGCTATCGGCCTGGAGGGCGCGTCTTTCCAGCTCCCCCCCCCCCTCCCAGGGAGTTGGGAGTGTTGAGCATTGGGGGCGACGCCGGGTGGGCAAGAGGCGGTGGCGGTGGCGGGACTTGCCCTAGGAAAAAGGCTGCGGGCGGGGTAGAGAGGTGCGAAACTGGGGTTTCGCAGCCCGAAAGGGGCACTGAGGTTGAGGCAGGTGAAAAAGAAGGAAACTTCCTCTCCAAGCAAGCAGGCAGACCGGAGCTGGTCTGAAGATGAGGCAAAGGAGCGGGCGGGCAGCGAACAGAAAAGGAGAAATTCAGGGAGTTGGCGAATGCTCGGAGCGAACTGCGCGGGAAAGAAGAAACTCGTTGGAGCCCGAGCGCAGCCGCGGAGCTTCTGTTCGGTGCCAGAGCTCGGCCCGAAATACATTCATAATGAGAAAATTCGAGAAAGGCGAAACGCTGCCAGCAAAACCGAGATCTGCTGTGGCGCGTGGGAAGGCAAAGGCGACCCCATTTACTGTGGCTCGCATCTTTTAAAACCCGACGCAAGTGATTTTCTGTGCGCCCTTGGAGGTTATTCGGCAGACGGATTGATGGTTATTACGGGGTATATATAAACAAGAGTTGGAAAAGCAATGGTATCGCCCTGCTTTTAGTTTAGGAAAAAGTCTGAGCGCTTTCCTTCGAGCTATTTATAGATTTTGAATCCGAGCTCCAATTGTTTTATTAGCTGTACAGAGCAATCTTGCATCTGTCTACTCAGGAAGCCCCATCGACTGCAATGGAGGGCTTAGCTATGCGATTGTAGCCTTCAAAGCATCAGAGCAGCAAGAGTGTATGTGTGTGTAGGGGGATTGAAAAGTGACATCTGGTGATATTTTCAATTGCAGCACTGGGGCAAAAAGAAAGGGTAAACTGCTCCATATTTTATTCCCTTTTTCTCTCCAGTCTGTTGTAATACAGTAAGTAGTAAGTAGCTTTTATCAGATGATATACATTTGGAGCAAAGGATCAGATATGTCTGCTCCCATAGTTAGCGCCCACAAATGGCCTAAAAATGCTTGAAAACCATAGATTTTTCATTCAGCCACATTATAGTTAGCCGTGAAAACATTGCTTAAATCCTGTGAAATCTGAAATTAAGGAGTGAGGCGATCAAGGCCAAAGGACACAAATTCCACAACAGTTTCCCTCCCTGCTTCCTCTTCATTTTACAGACTTAGCAACAAACTAAAGACTGGGCTGCTAAATATGATGGTAAAGCCATATGAATCACATTGCTTCTATCCATACTATCCTGAAACAGTTTCATTCTAAAAATTGTGTTGCATAGAAATCCATATTGGGAAACCTCCAATAACCTTCTCTCTGAAATGCTGGTTCTGTATTATTTAAAATAATGAGAGTGCCTGCCTATAATCTCAAGAAGAACAAGGAAGACACTATCCTCTTAGTAAGAACTAGACTAGACTAGAGGATTGTAAAAAAAGAATGTCCTTGAAAAGGCTTTGTTGAGTAAGCACGGATTTAACGTGTATACATTTTGACTGGTACCTCTGCTATCTAAAACATTATGCATAAAAATGCTGTAAAATAAGATCAGGTAATACAGGGGTATTTCTTATATAGGGGTGTCCTATATAAGAAATTTGGATGAATCGTTTGAGTTATTGTTGATGATGACAGTTTGTCTTCACCCATGAACTATTCATAACAAATATATCAAACCAAAATTTTTATTTTGGTCATGGACCAACATGGCAACAAAATATGATAATTAGAGCTAATCATTTTCAAACTGTTATGTGATAAGTGTTGTAAAAATATTGAGCAGGAAATGAGATGTAGCAGCATTGCTTTAGTGCTTGCTGAATTATTCTGTTCACAGTCCTTTTGGCGGGCTTTGAGTGGCAGTATTTGTGCAATAGATGTTCACACATGCTCAGATAGCTGGTAAAAGACAGTACATTTCTGGTCTCCTAGAGACTCCAGAATGAAGTATCGATGTAATATTATAATGAGTATATATATATATATATATATATATATATATATATATATATATATATATGCTATTGTGTAAGGTGGGGTCTTCAACCCCTGTTGGGAACTGGGCTGTACAAACGGTGAGCAAGTAGGCAAAACTCCATTTGCACAAGCAGTCAGCAAGCGCACACGCACTCTGCTTGCACAGAACCATCTTCTCTCCCTACATGTGCCGGTGCTGGTTGCGGTGCTGGTTGCTAGAGATGGAAAGGTTAGGGATTGCTGGTGTAAGGCAATGTACAGGCTATGATCCTAAAATTCAGGAAACTTCATATAGAAAAGCAGACATAGATGGAAGGGTGGAGTTCAGTGAGTCTTCAGCCTAGGGTCCTTACATTCTTATAAACTATCTGGGTCCAACCCTGTCTTGAATTATTATACGGTGCCAATTTAATACTGAATGTTAGTTAATAAATTCTTATGTATTGGCTTGAGCAATAAACCTTATGAACTGGAATTTATATAAAATCCAGATCCCTTGTACAGGAGATTTCAGTTCAGATCCCCACAGCATGTGAGATTGGACACCCTTTCTCAGTCTCAGTCTCTCTCATGCTCCCTGGATTAATATGAAGGTCAGATTGAGAGATGGATGAGCCATGAGATGGAAGTTATTATTATTTATTATTTTTATTATTTATTATTTAAGTTTTATATACCGCTCTTCTCCCGAAGGACTCAGGGCGGTGAACAGCCAACTAAAATACATGTAAACAAATATAAATAGTTAAAAAAGAATTAAACCCTGGGCTGTCCCTATAAAAATCTAAAAAACCCCAATTAAAATAAATTAAAACTTTGTACCCCATCCCAACTAATCTAAAAACCCCATTTAAAAATCCCATTTGAGTCAGCTCAGGCCGGCCTGCTCGAAGAGCCAAGTCTTCAGGTCACGTCTGAAGGCCCTCAGGTCACTGGTCGTTCATAGTCCAGGGGGCATCCCGTTCCAAAGGGCGGGTGCCCCCACAGAGAAGGCCCTGTTCCTCGGGGTCACCAGGTGACACATAGAAGGCGTCGGGACCCGGAGGAGACCCTCTCTGTGGGAGCGCACCGGTCGGTGGGAGACTACTGGCAGAATGCGGTCTTGTAAGTATCCTGGTCCGATGCCATGGAGCGCTTTAAAGACCAAAACCAGTACTTTAAAGCGAACCCGGAAGGCCACCGGCAACCAATGCAGCTCGCGCAGGAGGGGCGTCACGTGGGAGTATCTTGACGCCCCCATAACTACCCACGCGGCCGCATTTTGTACCAGTTGAAGCCTCCGGGTGCTCCCCGCAGGGAGCCCCATGTAGAGGGCATTACAGTAGTCCAGATGGGAGGTGACCAGGGCATGAGTGACTGTGCGTAAGGCGTCCTGATCAAGAAAGGGCCGCATCTGGCGTATCAGGCGAACCTGATAAAAAGCCCCCTTGGAGACGGCCGTAATATGATCTTCCAAAGACAGCCGTACATCCAGGAGGACACCAAGATTGCGAGCCCCTTCTGTGGGGATCAAGATCTCATCCCCAATAGCCAGCGACGGAGTCAGCTGGCTATATCGGGCCGCCGGAAACCACAGCCACTCGGTCTTGGAAGGGTTGAGTCGAAGCCTGTTCTCGCCCATCCAGTTCCGCACAGCCTCCAGGCAACGGGCCATAACCTCCACAGCATCGTTGGGGTGGCTTGGGGTGGAGATGTAAAGCTGAGTGTCATCAGCATAAAGATGGCATTTCACCCCAAAACCACGTATGATCTCTCCCAGCGGCTTCACATAGATGTTGAACAGAAGAGGGGAGAGGACCGACCCCTGAGGCACCCCACACATGAGGGGCCTAGGGGTGGACCTCTCCCCCCTCCGTCAACACAAATTGCGAGCGGTCCGAGAGGAAGGATGAGAACCACCGCAAAACGGTGCCCCCAATTCCCAACCCCTCCAACCGCCGCAATAGGATACTATGGTCGATAGTATCAAAAGCCGCTGATAGATCTAAGAGGACCAGGACAGAGGAATAACCTCTGTCACGGGCCCTCCAGAGATCATCTACCAACGCGACCAATGCTGTTTCGGTACTGTGCCCGGGCCTGAAGCCCGATTGGAACGGATCTAAGTAGAATGCTTCCTCCAGATACTGAGGGAGCTGACGTGCCACCACACTCTCAACAACCTTCGCCACAAAGGGAAGGTTGGAGACAGGACGATAGTTATTCAAAAGAGTCGGGTCCAGGGAAGGCTTCTTGAGGAGGGCCGCACCACCGCCGTTTTCAGGGCGGTCGGAAGTGCCCCCTCCGTCAACGAAGCATTGACAATCCCCTGGAGCCAGCCTCGTGTCACCTCTCTGGAGGTAGAAAGCAACCAGGAAGGGCACGGGTCCAATAAACGTGGTGGCATTCAGCCTCCCCAGTAATCTGTCCACACCCTCGGCGGTCACAGGATCGAACTCCTCCCAGATAACCGTCTCAGGACCTGCTCCGGACACCTCCCCCGGGACCACCCAACTGGAGTCCAGCCCATCCCGAATCTGAGCGATTTTATCATGCAGAAATCGGGAAAACTCTTCTGCCCTACCCTGCAAGTTAGCCTTGTAGCTGGCCATGAGCTCCTTGTATAATCGAGAGAGATGGAAGAAATCTTACTGGTTTGATTGTCTGTCCCACTTGTATTATACTGAAACATGCTGGGGACATTTGATGATTTAAAATCATAATTTGAGACTTAAAACATCCATGGTACTGTAAGTAATAATCAGCCAGTTAAAAAACGTCCACACTAATTATTAACAAGTAAACAATAACATTAACCGATCAAATAACAGTAATATTGATATACATTTTCATTTGGGATGGATTCTTCTACAGGTTCCATTCATATGAAGATATTACATTCTTTAAAACAGGTAATACCAAAAAGGTGGAACTTGTGAGAAGCAAGAATCATGGATCTGACAGTCCTTTCAGCACCTGTAATGCTATTCCATTTGTAGTTTATTATGTATGTTTGGAGGTGCAATGCTGGAGGGGATTGCAGATGATCTTGTATTTTATTTTATTTGCTTAAGGGTAGGATAACTTGTCTAAAAATCAACTCATTTCACTTGGGTTAACTTAAAATAGCTCCAAGCTTTGGAAGATATCACCCCTCCCCCCCCCCCACAAAAAATACTTGGTCTCATCCTTTCTTGCATTTGAAAACTGTTTTCTAAGCATGCCTTCAACTCAGCTGATTGTAGCCATTCATCGTAGCCAGGTTTCTATTATGAGTCTGTTGATGTTATTAGATGTTATACCAAGGATTATTTTACTTCTATTTTGATATTCTCTGCCCGATACATGATCAGATTGGGGCAGTCTACAGAATTATAAACTAAACGGTTAATGTATGCATCCGTTGCACTACACCTTAATTTAAAATTTTACATGTACTCCATTTTATTATTCACCATTTTAGATATTAGGATAGGAGGGCAAACTATTGGCCCTGTGCCTACCTTTTTGAAAATCTATGTTCAAACTATCATTAATGCATCATACTTCATTTATTTCAAGTGAAGGAAACAAATATTTATCAATAAAAGATAATACTTGTAGTTCAGCATTGAATTGTGGAGTCCTTTGTGCTTTCTGAGCTTGGTTGTTTTCTTGCAGACATTGGGTAGTTGGGTAATGAAACATTTGCAAGAAAACAAGCTCAGAGAGCATCAAGAACCCCACCAGCAAATGTTCAGTAGATTTACATTCTAACATTGAAATCCTGTTAATTAGCAATAGCAGACTATAGTATTACTAGATACATCACCTTTTCCCCAACCTGGAATGTCAATACATTGCAAACATTTAATTCAATGTTGTATTAACATGCTGTTTTATTTTGCACTGCAGGCAAAAATATATCTCTTCCTTGTGCTGAGAGATCAAGAAACAGCTTTTATTTTTGTATTGCTCTTGCCAAATTCATTGCAAACACAAGCCAATATTTTATCTGAGATAATCTGAACAAAACAGCTAAAATTTCTTTTTTAAAAAACCAAACATTTATGTCTTGCTCTTCTCTTTGGTAGGGCAGGTTTCTCTTGCAAATGGAAAATGCCAAGAAAGAGCCTTTGGTTTTTATTTTAGTACATGAAGGCAGCTAAATTATCACATTTCTCTGTTGTGCAACAGGTATATAATATAATACAGTATTGTTCAAAAACAAAGAGGGGGGAAAGCCGGCAGATCCTAGATTCTGGAATTCATTCTGATCCCTTAATACAGGGGTCTTCAAACTTGACAGCTTTAGGACTTCAACTCCCAGAATTCCTCCTCCAGTCATGTTAGCTCAGGAATTCTGGGAGTTGAAGTCCACAAGTCTTAAACTTGCCAAGTTTGAAGACCCTTGCCTTAATAGCATCAGAACGCTGGGTCACATGACCAGGAGGAAGAAAAGCTTAGAATGAGACCATCATCAGCATTGCAAGATACCACCCAGTTGCCTCTCCTATAGAGATGCCTGGATACATTTATTATTTTTCCCTCTCCTTGGTAGCTCTTGACCAGATCTGACCCATTTGTAAATCTGATCCCTGACACACATACAAATATCAAATTTGGTCCTAATCTGTTCTGTGTTGTGAAAATTACCCTGCTGGCAAATGGAGAGGCAGAGCCCCTTCATCTATTTTTTAAATATTCTGCTGGGTTGGGGGGAAAAACACAATATTGCCCTCCCTGTGAAACAGTAATTATAGGAAACTTCTGAAATGGTAATTTTTGCTATTTGTTGAACCAGAAGGAAGCAAGGTAGTGAATACCTACTAAAGCAGATGATGTTCTTTATGCTTTACATCAAAGGGATAGTGTTACATCCTATTAAACAAATGTACACAATAGAATGGCTGTTTTACTTTGGTTCAGGAAGTTTCTTCTGTTCTTGACTATAAATGTGACCCGTGTTTATGACAATCTCCAAATATAGCATTCATAATATTTCATTATTTCTGGCAGAATAATTTTGCCTCTTATATAGAACATTATTCTTTTCCCATTGCCATATAGAACAAAGCAATAATTCTATACTGTAGAAATATATTTAACTTTAATTGGAACCCCCTACTCCCCTTCCCCCCCCCCTCTGTCTCTGATAAGAGGATAGTAGAGTTGACAGCTAATGAAATAAGACAGTAAAAAATGAGAAAAGACACTTGGACACCCCAGAGGAGGAGGAGAAAATGCAAAGTTGCTGATGCAAAGCTGTTTCAACATGTCAAAGCATTGCTTTCTAGTGGCTTCATGCCTGTTTTCTGCTTAAGCAGTAGGCTGGACTAGAAGATCTCCAAGGTCCCTTCCAGCTCTATTCTGATTCTGATGCATGTCAACTGGTGGTACAACCATCCACCTGGGCATCCTCTTCCCTAGGCAGCATCTGAAATGTGTGACAAAAAAGAATCACTTAATTCCACTTGATACAGTAGGTTCAGATTTTGGCAGTTGGACTGCTTTGCCTTGGAACTTAAGAACTCAAATACAGTATTAAGATAATTAGATTTAGACTTTTTAAGTATTGGTGAATCCAGTTAATTCCAATCTAATCTGCATATTAAGATTAAGAAAACTATTGCTTACATATGTGAAACTGCCATATCACTTGTATAGATAATGTTGTTTTGAAGCTAGAATTTAAAACGGGTGTGTTTTCTTCTAGCTCATGACATATGGTACCTGCAAATTGGAACTGCCTTCTGCAATTTCTTTGCATGTTCAGTGTGAATATACTGGGTTTTTGCCATAGTAATATGTTGCATCTTATTTTTTATTTAGGAGGCTTGTTTTGCTGACTGCAGCTTAAATTATCTAGTTTAGATATATGTTTCAGTGTGTGGCTGTCTTAGTAACTGTGTTTTCTTTTAGGAACAGTGTAATTGATCTAAGTTTCTAACTGAGATGACCTCTTACTTTATAGTTTGTGGTGATATTCCTTCTTCCCATACCCTCCCAACAGTTTTAAGCAAATTCTCTGGTGTCTATGTTGTAAATGTATTTTCAGAGACTGTACCAGTAAAAGCTTTTCAAAGCTGGATATTCCAGCACAGTCTTTCCAGGGACAAGAATGAGTCACCTTAAATAAAAGTGGAAATTTGGGATATTGGGGGCAGCCAGAATGTGTTCCAAAAATTGCATCAGCAGGATTCACTAAATTTCTCATTGTTTTCATGATTTTTTAAAACCACCTATAACAAACTTGAGGTTTTCCACCCGTTGTTTCTTCTTCTTGTTTTCATCCACATTCTGGATTCCAAACATGAAATGCACAGTCTCTCAGTAGGCTGTGCAGAGCACATTTACAGGATAAATGTAGGTTTAAAGTAATCCTCCCAGCTATCTCTCCCAAAAGCCTGCTTAGAAGTATCTGCCAATATTTTAAAATACAAGAAAAGCTAGATTTAGGGCACTTGCAGTTGGAGAATTGAGAAATGGATACGTCAGCTTTCTGATCTCAGCTTCTCTGATTAAATATTAAAGCCACTGATTATCACATAATACCAATCAAGCTGTTTAAAGGTTGCAGCCCTTCTGCCAATAATTTGCCGTCAATACCCACAAAGGATTTTTTTTTTGTCTTATCCAGGAGAAACTGCATTGCCTCCTTGAGAAAAATGCCATCAGTGTTGACTCTCTTTTTCTACAAATTGTCAGTATTTTCCATTTGTCTAACCATAATGAGGAGGAGTGTTAAGCAAGCATACTATTTCTCCCTTGTTCTATGAGTGTTTCTGGTCTCAGGTGAACAAGCAGTGAAACAAGGATGAGGACAGCTAAAGAATTAAGAGGCTCTGTGATGGTTTTCCTAGCTGCAGCCTTTTAGTTCCATTGGGACTATAAATATTACCATCCAGTTTGGAGAAGGCATAGAAATTATGGTCAACATCATTTGAAAGGTATCAGGTACCAAACACTTCTCTGTGAAGGAGTTCCCCATAAGAGCCCAAAATGCTGGACTGGAAGGAAAATAAATATTTAAATGTAGTTGTAATACAGTTTTGTCCACATTTAGGCTTCAAGTTGGGATTTTACCCAACATGTATTTAAACATAAATGCTGTAACATCATTCTTGGCCCTCCAGAAAAGAAAACGTGGATATTAGAACCTTCAAGACTTCTTAGATGTGTTTGGATACTATCAGCTAACCGTGGCTTTTCCTGTTGCACAGAAAGGCCAACAGGAAAAATGCAAGGAACATTTGTTATTTCTTTATTTCCTATCTTTATTATTTTTACAAATAGTTCAAGACAGCAAACAACTCCAGCACAGCTTCTTCCTCCTATTTTCCCCACAACAACCACAACCTGAATTGGGCTGACTGGCCCAACATTACCCAGCTGGTTTGCATGGCCAAGGTGGGACTTGAACTCATGGTCTTTTGCTTTCTAGTCTAGTGTCTAAATTACTAGACCAAACTGGATGTCTAAAAATATCTTCACTTGCAATCTACTTGAAAGAAAGATGTTTTAGAGTCCTTGGGCTCTGTATTGCTCTGGTGTTTTGCCTTGTTTCTGACTCCATAATGTGTAAATAAATGTGCAACCAGTTCTCCTGCTTGATACGCTTCCAAATTGAAGAACCATTTCTGCATAGTGATAATCTGCAATCTGCCTACAGGCCAGATCTTTTAGGATTAGAGAACTAGGACACTGTTAACAGTTTTCCAATGATATATTTCTTACCTATGGTAGAGTAAAGATAAGATTCTCCCTGGGATGCTATCTGGGACAGTTTCATGTCTGACTCATCAGCACTTGTAATTAAACTTGGTAATTATGTTCACCATGAGATTTGGAGTGTTGCAAACCATCCTCTCCCTCTCTTTTAATTTTGCACATTTTCAATTCTTTGTCACCATCTGCTGTGAAATGGCTGTGGTTTTTGTTGTTGTTTTTCTGCAGTGCACACATAACATTGCCATCTGGGCAAAATTGTTTGTCCCATTAATTGCAGAAATATATGGAGAAGCAAATGAAAATGGTACTACATGTTAGTGGAAGGTCGGTTAAATGAAATCCACCCCACTTGTGAACTACAGAACACGCACAGAGCTTGACATTATGAAATGTCTATTTTAATAGCTCTCTTGCTAATTGGTCTCTGCATGGCATCGAAAAAATAGCTCTCTGCTTGACTCTGTCCCACTGGGAGGACCTGAGAAGATCTGAGTTTCTTTGCAAATGATAAATACCTTGGCTTGAATGTTATCCTTCTGTGCCTGGCTTCAAACTTTTCATCATAATTTTCGCATGCAGAGAGTCTAAAAGTAACAACTTCGATTTGACTTGTTACCACAGCTTTGCGTAATGAACCTTTTTGTAAAGTGGGGATAGGTATTCTTCAAACCCTACCACCACCACCTGAAACTTTCATGTGGAAACTCCACCTGCACTTATGCACACATATACTGTAAGTCCCTTGAGACCTTCATACCTTCCAGCAATTTTTCCCTCTGTGGAAAGGAAATGAGGACATATCTGAATGCTTACTGACCTTAACGGCAGAATGATTGAAGGCCTTTTACTGCTTTCCTCTCAGTTGATTCTCCCAGTGTCTAGGGAAGTCTAGCTGCTCATCAGTTTCTGAGGGATTCTTACTGTAAAGAGACATCTGTACGCTTTTATTCCCCCCTGGACCCTGTCTCCCTCCCCCTGCCCCACCCATGTTTTCAATACAATCATTTCTTCTCTAGAAGGAACTTGGAGCTGCAGAATTAATGGCACTCTTACCAAATTATAGTTCTGACTGATCTCTACTTAAGCAATTGAATTGATCACTAGGCAGTACTAAATAAATCTAGACTTCGCTCTAGAGTT
This sequence comes from Bungarus multicinctus, assembly GCA_023653725.1. Taxonomy (NCBI): domain Eukaryota; kingdom Metazoa; phylum Chordata; class Lepidosauria; order Squamata; family Elapidae; genus Bungarus; species Bungarus multicinctus. Next base: position 143,875,714 of record CM042834.1, read on the forward strand.
GCTGGAAGTGGATGCCTATCAACCTTGCTTTTGATTTCATTTGTTTGTTAAATTAAGTACTGTACATACAATTGCATTATCTCTTTCTCGTATATTTAATGACCCTCTCCTTATCGTATTAAAGATTGCACTTTGGAGGCAAATTCTGGATTGGCTCTGAGTACCACATATGTACTTACAGGGTTGCAAATCCTGCTTTGCTGCTGTTCAGTAGTATAAGACATGGCACTTGGTGAGGAGTTATAAGCTTTTTAGGGTGTGGGACAAGACTTAAAAGCTGCCTCATCTTCCTCAGTCGAAAGGACCTAGTTCATTCTCTTGAGGGACTTCTTATCTTTAGAAGAAAGAAAACAAAGTAGACAACAAAGTGAATTATTTCTAGATTCAAGAGATACTGTGGGTTTCAGTTTCTTCTATTCATGCTGGATTTCTCAACCAGAATACCACCATCCTCAGACTTTTAAAGATTCCCTCAATTTGGATTCAACTTCTGATGATCCATTACAAAATTATATCCTTACACAGATAGTCCTTGACATATTACTATAACCGAGCCTGCTCATTACAATGGTATGTCGCGATGGTCATAACCGACTCCATTTTTGCAGCAGTCGTTAAGCAAATGCAGCGGTCCTAAAGGAAACCCCAGATTAGTTAAGCAAATGCTGTGGTTGTAAGAGAACAGTTTTCTAAGGGTGTGGTTTTGATGAACATCTGAAGTTACTGCCATGTTTTGACAAAACCATCATAAAATATGACCATGAGGTACTATAAATGACTGTAAATGTTTTGCCAAGTTCAGTCACATGACCACGGAGTGGGCTCAACTGTTGAAATTTTGAATCCGGGTCGTAAGCCACTTTTTCAAGCAATCACAAAATGATCAGTTGCAAGCTGCAGTTACCTGAATGATGTAGATCCACCCTCAAGACTTCATATACTGTGATATACAGGTAGTCTGTGACTTAACAACAGTTTGTTTAGTGATTGTTCAAAGTTAAAATGGCACTGACAATAGTGACTTCTGACCATTTTTCACACTTATGACCATTGCAGCATCCCCATGGTCACATGATTTACATTTGGACGCTTGACAACTGATTCACTTTTATGACGGTTACAGTGTCCTGAAGTCATACGATCCTCTTGTGACTTTCTGACAAGCAAAGTCAAAGGGGAAGCCAGGTTCACTTAACAAGCTTGTTACTATAAGTGATTTACTGAACAAATGTGGCAAGAAAAATCGTAAAATGGGGCAAAATTCATTAACGAATGAGTTTGTTAATTAGTTTTTAGTGACTAATTAAATTACTCACTTGGGCTCAATTGTGGTTGTAAGTTGAGGACTATCTGTACTACAGGTGAATTCCAGAATTATTTGCCAAGCCAGTGTTAGGCAAGCCAATAAAAGAATGAAGATCAGGACTTTCCATTATAAGCGCAGTGGAAATGCATTAATAGAGTGTTCTATATCAGGCACAAAGAATCAGGACCACCAGTTAGGTTTTATTCAAGCCTATACACAAGAATCTGGTCAACTAAAGTTCAACAATAAATTGGCGCCAGATAATGGTCAACAGAATTCAGGAGGGGTTGGATTTGGAGCACTTTTGGGAATGCAACGATTCTAAGCTTATGACACATTTAACTCCACCCCCCCCAAACTTTGCCTGCTCTTCTAAATCAGTGATCACCAATCAGTGGGCCGGGAACCACTGGTGATCTGTGAGAAAATTTTGGTGGTCCGCAGAGAAATATCACCCCAAAGCAGCCCCCACAACAATTAATCCAGGCTGCAACGGGAACACAAGGCTGCGTCGCCCACATGTCCTGCGGGTACACAAGGCTTTCTGTCCCCAAAACTCCACCAGAAATGAGTCTTTGGGACCCTGTAAGGCATCTTGCTCCAAGAGGCTGTGCTGGTGCGACAAGTCTAACAAAGACTCATTTCTGGCAGAGTTTGGGGAAAGAGAAAGAAAGACTTCTGTTTCTGCTGCTTTCCTCGCATGAAGCCAAAAGTCGTCGTCCGTCCCCCCCTCCTCCCCTCCCCCCCCCCGGAGAATGGAGCTGGAGACAATATCCTGCGATCCCAAATAAAGAATGATGTATTGGTAGGAAAACGGGGTGGGGAATTTTCCTGCAGACTTTTGGGGGATTTTTCCAGGGTCTCTGGTCTGTGGGATTTAAAATTATGAGTTTGGTGGTCCCTAAGGTCCAAAGGTTGGCGACCCTTGTTCTAAATCCTCTTCCTGTTTGAATATTCTAAGTGGGCAAGTTCTCCAGTTTCTGAGTAAATTCACCTTGTTGTGTATAGGCTTGAATAAATCTTCTATCCTGCCACAAAACTGGTGATCCTGATTAATTGATCTTGTGTATCAATAAAAATCCCTAGAAAACTCTTGAAGGCACAGCACCACCCCCTTGAAACCATCCGGCATTTATTTAATATTGTTATTCTTTTTTTGTAATTTTGGTTTCTTCAGCTTTGGAGGACAAATAAATGATTGCATGCATAGTAATTTTTCATAGGTGAGGTGGCCCAAACTGGTAAAATTATATGTAGGCTTAATAATAAGTGTGTAGGGCTGGGTGGGAAGGTAACAGCGTTTCATGCACCTTTGGCGTTCAGTCATGCTGGCCACATGACCACGGAGACGTCTTCGGACAACGCTGGCTCTTCGGCTTTGTAATGGAGATGAGCACCGCCCCTAGATCCAGAAGCGACTAACATGTATGTGCGAGGGGAACCTTTACCTTTATCTAGGGCTGTCTACCAGTATCTGTGTATAAATCTAAAATAAGGACATTGTTCTAAATTAACTAATGGTTTGAATTCTCCTTTCTCGTAAAGCAGGGCTTACAGGATAATTATCTCTGTGCATTAATCTTTTCCCGTCTGAAATCCACTTAAGGAAGATGATGACACCAAAGCGATATCAAAGGCAGATAAGAGCAAGATGTTTCAGAAATGGAACATAGGAAAGGGGACAGCAAAGATGAGCTATAGAGCTGGCATGTGATTTTTTTTTTTTTTTGTAGTTTGCCTTGAGGGATTGTAGGTTGGTCTAAGTGAATCTGGAGGGGCTCTGCAATTTTAATACATTCAAGTTATACATAAAGCTCTCGGCTATATCCCCAGTTTAAAAAAAAAACAATATGATGTTTTTGTTTCTGCATTTTATAAGATTTCAAACTGCAGACAGTGGCAGATTTTCTGCACGTATAGCATAAGTAGATGGAAGTATATGTGATTGGGAAACAATGAAAATAGCATCTTAGTTGACAAAAAAACCCATCTGACATTAACTCAGGAAATGACCACAAATCAATCATTGTCTGAAGAATGACCTAACATAACACAAGTCTCGGGGATTTTGGAAAATGGGGAAAACTGACGCTGGAACTCTTAGAAGTCTTTTGGGATGGTAGCTCTGCTCTCATAAACCTAAGTTAGCATCTCCGTTTCAAATTTTCTCAAGAATTGTGAAAGTTGGAGATTGGAATTTGTGACCTACTGTGTAGCTGTATATAAAAAAAAATTCAATTCCATGCATCAAGGAGTTGAATGCCATCTAGACAAACTAGATAAGTGCATTACAGATACTCCTTATAAAAAATGAATCAAGTCTTCTATAAAAACAATTACCTTTCCACAAGGCAGTAAAGGGACTGTATGTGAGGTTATGAAAACATTTACAATGGAGATCTCAGTCCAAAACAAGTAAACAGATACAGAGCCTGACAAATAAAAATAATCCAATACCGAGAGCCTTTGGAAGAAAGGTAGATGATGAGAAAGGAGATATTGAGTTGTCTTTCAGGCAGTAATGTGAAGAGTTTAGAATTCTGCAGAAGGATTTGAAAATCAGTTTATATCAATGTTATTCAACCTTGACAACTTTAAGATATGCGAACTTAAACCCCCATAATTTCCCAGCCAGCATGCCAGCTGGGGAATTCTGAGAATTAAAGTCCATATATTATAAAATTGCTAAAGTTGAAAAGCAGTGGCTTTGGCTTGCTTTGTTTTTAGTAGTAAAAATAAATGTAATTAAATATGTACTTTGGATATCAGGAAATTGGCTTGAATAAATCAGGGGGGAAAGGCTAGATAGGGTTCCATAGCTGGATATATTCAGAGGCAAAGAAGCCTTAAGATAAATTAGACTTCCTGAATCAGAGCATCTTATCCAGGCACTGTCACTGATAAGCAACTGCAGTAGGAGGAAACAAAATGCTTTGTGGGTACTAGAATTGTTAAAAGAACACGTTTAAGAAATGGAAAGGCAAGTATGGACAATTGGTTCACACCTGCAGAGACAGAAGGAAAGTAAGTTAAAAACAAGGCAGGACTGGGGAACATGAAGCATAAACCCCCCAAAATATCTGAATACTAGCTCTATACGTGCGTCGCATATAAAAAACAGTATGTGATCGGACTTAGTTTTTGGGGAGGAAAATAAGGAGGAAAAAATTCTGCCTCTGCCTACCAGCATTCATCGATATTCAACTGGCTTAGCGCCCTGTCAGTGTGTGAGAAAGTTGAGGACTGTTTGGAAACTGAAGCAGTATTAGCATCTGAGTGAGTAAGAAGGTGACAGCAAGGAGCCTGGGCGTGGCTTAGCTGAACTGTTCTGTACTAAAGCTAGTTGCTGCTGTGAAAGTCTGAAACTGAAACTCCTCTGCTTGTGTTTTGCATTTGGAACATATTTCTTTTCAGGTGGAGAAGGGGGAGTAGAACTCCTTAGCATCACAGCATGTTAATAATAATATATGAAATACTAATGCTCTGATGGTCATTTCGAAAAATTATTTCTTAGTGAGCACATAGAAGCCAAGAGGAACATACGTGCCAAATTTCAAGTTTGTAGGCTTTACAGTTCTGGAGATTTTGTGATGATGCATGAGTGGTATTTCGTTTTTATATACAGTATATAGAAGATTTGAAGAAAGGAATAGAATTGATAGGTCATTCACTCAATGAGGATGGTGTAAATGTTAAAAAATAAAATTGAAAAATTAAACACAGACAAAAGGAAAAGTATATTGATTAATAAGTGCCCATGGCTGGTTTGAGTTCAAGGCTATGGTACAGAAACGATAAGGAGTTTATCAGGAATTTAAGACTTCTGCGTCAGACAATTATTAAAGCAACTTGCTAATGTGTTCTCAGAAAATCAGTCATTATTTCTGAGATGTTCTGAGGAATGGGTAAGATGCCACAGAAATGGGAAGAAAGGACAGAAGAGCAGTAAAATATCTAACAGAAAAGGAAAGATAAAACTATAAATCACTTAAAGTGATTCCAGTACAGTATGGAAACTTACCAAAACAGATTGTAATAATGACGTTTTGTGGAATAATTAATAGAAACCAGTGCACCTCTGGCTAGAATAATTCTTGTCAAATGTGTTTTCAATCAGGTTATTATATAATGCATTATGGTAATATAGTGGATGTAATGTATTTTGATTTCAGCAAAACATTGGCTAGGTTCCTAGTGGTAATTTAGCTAATAAACTGGTTAAAGGAGTGATAGATGATCAAGGCTAACAAGCCAATGATAAAACAGCCAGTTTGATGTAGAGGTTAGAAACAGGAAGAGTAACCCTGCCTTAGACCTAAAGCCATCTGGCTGACCTTGGGCTAGTCACTTTCTCTCTCAGCCCTAAAAAGCAGGCAGTAGCAAGCCACTTGTGAAAAAACTTGCCAAGAAAATTGCAGGGACTAGTCCAGGCAGTTGCCAGGAGTCAACGCTAAGTTGAAGAGGGAGACGGAGACAGAAGGAGCAGGGGGTTAGAGAGACTGTCCTTATAAGAAGTATTCATATAACCATGTTTAACCTGAATTAATTAAACTGTACAACAGCTACACAAGGGATCAAATTCATCTTCAGTAGAGATCTTCAGTAGGTGGCCCACATGCGTCTCTTATGGATGCTCCCATTCTGGATTACCTGTATTATGAAGTATTTGAGTTAAGTGACCTACAAAACGCTTTCAAACTGTTTCATTCCTAGATAACCTATTTGTAGGCCCAAATTCAAGCTATGACACAAAAGACCTTTGTGTCTCTCTGTCTTATTTCCTGATCTAAGACACAAGAAAAATCTCTTTAAACTCTCCTCCCCAAGATGGTTGCTGAACAGTAAGGGGATTTAGAATTTATTTGATTTGTCAATCGCTTACAAGATAATAGGTATAAGTATAGACATAGTTATGAATATATGAAATGGGTACATATAAGAAAAATAAAAAGAAACAATAGGACAGGGACGGTAGGCACATTGGTGCGCTTATGCACGCCCTCTTATGCACAGACCTCTTAGGAAAGGGGTGAGGTCAATAGTAGACAGTCTAAGATATATTATATAATAAGGGATATTTCTCTCTTGCTGACAATCTACTCATTTTGCTGCCAAAGCTGGCTCTCTGATAGTGCTGCTCCCTGGATTTGAACAGGAGCACTTAGGAATGACCTAAGATGGCTTTTGGACAGCCGTGGACCCATTTGGGAAGGGGAGTCTTGAAAATTCAAGTTCCTTTGGGAGCAGTCAGGAAGTCATGGGCATCTATCTTCCTGTTGCCATTTCAGGTTTTTATAAGCATGCATGGGCTTTTTGAATTTTTACTTTGCTTTTTACCTTTAAAAGTAGACCAGCTGACTGAATGCTGATTTATTTCAAACCCCTGCTGGACTTTAGCTGTTCTCATTTTTATTCTTTTTCCCTTTGATCTATACATTTTGTTTTCTGTATAGAAAATGCTTGTGGATGGTGAAGTGCTTTCAATTGATTTACATTAGCATTGGACTCTCACCATGCAAGGTTTTTGCATCTTTTTAATTTAATTGGAGTTTATTTCTTTTTAATTTTAATCTCGGATTGAAAGATCCAGAAAATATTTTTCCTGTTTCCTTCTGCTTCAGGCTCCTTGTTCTCTGGTTGAGCTTCTGTAGAGCAACAGTGTTTCGGAGTACAAACAAGCAGTGGCTGAAATCTGAGAAAAATCTTTTGGCAACATGCAGCTTTTAGTTGAAAGCTTTTTTTTAAAAAAAGTTGATGACATGATAATGATCATGGAAAATATCTGGAGGCATGTAGCTTTGGAGGAATTTGATTTGAAAGCTGTAGATCAAAGAGATATCAACTGTACAGGTGGGGACCTAAGTTGATTCCATACATCTCTCTGAACTTCAAGTTTGCATTTGTTTACAACGGCAGAAGCCTGACATGGAGAAGTGACAAATTGGTTTTTCTTAGGATGGGGAAAGAATGGGGAATGGATTTATTACTCTTAATTGCAAGTCATTTTTATCTGGACTTTGTTGTAGAGATTGAATGTATTATATTTAGTTAGATAACAACTGATAAAAGTATCAAAAAAATAAATGTGGATATTTGATCAAGGATGAATTACTTTTCACTTTTGGAAAGATTTGGGATATGCCATGGTAAATTTTCTACAAGTTGATTACAGTAACATTTTGTTAACTGAGTTTTGAAACTCTAATCTTGTCCTTGTCATTCTTATTGTTCTCCCTGTTACCTATTTTGTCTTTAATGTATATAGATGATAGATCAGTATTTTGCATATAGTTTTATTTGTTTTTTAAAAATGGGTGGGGTTGTTTTGCAAGAGGTGAGAACTAAAATTGTAGCATTGTATTAATGAGTATAATCCCCCAGGGGGAATTATATGTGTATATATGTTGGGGTTCCCTCTCTCTCTCTTTTTCTAATGTCTTTTATGCGTTATATCTTTTCTTTTTTAAATTTTTAAATTTAAATTTCTTGGAGTGTTGTATTTTAACTTTTTTTTCCAATAAAATAAAAATTTGCTAAGAAGAAAAATCTCTTTAAACTCTTCCTCTTTCAACAGTACAGACTCTATCCACCTCTAACCACGATGCACACAAATAATCCTTTCACCTTAACTGCTTCCTTCTAACCATAAACCAAGCTTATCCAGGTCAATTAAAGTTAGCATCTGGAATACAAATACTTATTTGGCAATCTACAATTGTCACAGTGCTAGGGAAAATTTGAAGGATCAAGCAAGGTATATCTTGACAATTAAGAGCTGACGTCAAAATCTTTTGTCATGTAGAGTTGGCCCGATTTTTTTTTTTTTTTTTTGCAATGCAGCTGTGGCAGTGTTTCCCAACCTGGACCACTTTGCAATGTGTAGACTTCAACTAGAATTCCCTAGCCAACATGGCCATTGCTAAGAATTGTGGGAGCTGAAGTCCACACATCTCAAAGTTGTCCAGATTGGGAAATACTGAATCACAGCATAGCAGCACTGTACAGGGAGAACTGTTGGGCCTATAGCAACCAACAGTTGGCATACTGCTCTTCAATGTCTTCTTAGAAGGACATATCCAATTCATAGACCTTGGACCAATGGGAACTCAAGTGCTACTTGGGAAAAGGGGGAGGGGTCAACAGTCACTTTCTGTATCACATCTAAGCAGAGAAGTCAGGAGCTTTCCCTATTGTTCAATAAATAATTTCATATTGCCTATATTTAGCTTTGGTTGAAGGCTATCAAACACCTTGCAAGAAGCAAGATAATATTGGGAAGTGCCTCAGACAAACGCTTCCTCTGATTTACTGGCATTATTTTATTATTGGCTGTTTCAATAAAGTACAATTTTTGTCTTCCTGGGGAGTTAATTTTCTGGTTTGGTTTACCAAGTGGGCTAACATGCAAGCAGATAATACAGCCATGTGGAATGGGCATGTCAAGAAGAACTACATCAGAGTGCAAGAATCAGAAGTGAATTTCCCTTGTTGGGTTCTTCTGTTTTGTTACTATAGAAAGTCCAGCCTTTCAAAACATTTTGAGCTTCCTTTAACAGAAACGTTGAGCAGAATCAGAGGGCGATGAAGGAGCCAGATAAAAGAGTTTTCAAAAAGCTTTAACAGGGCTGGATAAATTCATAAATATGGAGAATAAGATGAGCTAAAGGTGAGTCTGACATACAAATATATTACTCTGTTGCTTTTCAGTATGTGACCCATCAGTTGCAGCACCCATTTTTCAGCACTGAATCATGGAGACTGAAACTGTGCCCTCACAGGAAGCTTCCCTGACTGTTAATGAACAGGTATGTGTCACCCTGACCTTCCAGGGATGTAGAAAAGGAAAAAAAAAACTGCAGCAAGGCAGGGTACAAAGCAAAGGCATTGATTTGGTTTGTTGTGGCCCTAGTGAGAGATCTCCACATATTATATGGAGAGATTGTGTTACATAAGCACCTTATGTAAAAAAAAATGGAAAGTCATCTCCCTCCCTTTTTCTTTCTTTCTTTCTTTCTTTCTTTCTTTCTTTCTTTCTTTCTTTCTTTCTTTCTTTCTTTCTTTCTTTCTTTCTTTCTTTCTTTCTTTCTTTCTTTCTTTCTTTCTTTCTTTCTTTCTTTCTTTCTTTCTTTCTTTCTTTCTTTCTTTCTTTCTTTCCTTCCTTCCTTCCTTCCTTCCTTCCTTCCTCCCTCCCTCCCTCCCTTTCTTTCTTTCCTAAAATTTGTATAGCCACCATCTCATGGTGTGTGACTGTGGGCAGTGTAACAATAGTCCAATAATACAGTAGATACACAAAACAATCATTTAAAACTGTTATATAAAATTATTTTAAAAAATATTTAAAACCAGGAAGGGAAAAGTAATACAGAAAAAGAAAATAATAGACAATAGGGGTGTTAATAATAACACCTCATTTATCTACCTTGTATCCAGTCTGACAGCTCATCACTATCAACCAAGATCTGCAGCCTCGTTTTCAGGCAGAAAGTTTTCCAAACCTAGGGGAGTTTTGGTTTGCATAGTCAGGGTCATCATCGCTGCCTCCCCCACCCCACTTCCCTATTTAAGAATCCAATGCATATCTCCCTAGTTGCTTCACCTTGCCTGTTGTATTGATGATTTGGAGCCCTGATGTCCCCATTTGCTTTGCTATCTTTTCTCAGGTCATTGTGATGTCGGGACATGAGACAATTAGGGTACTGGAAGTGGGAGTAGATGCTCCAGTCTCAATAAAAAATGAAGGGAAAACGCTGAAAGCAACAGATGCAGCAGCTGGAGGAGAGGATTCTGCAAACTGCCCTCCAGAATCAAGTAAAACAGGACAGGAAAGGGTACAACAAAACCCAGAGAAGGCATGCAGAGAGTCAAGTGGTAAGTGACCACTTCATGTGTTTCCATTTATTTGGTCTTCTCCATCCTCACCCTGTTACCCAATCAGAAAATCAGAAAAGTAAAGATAGAAGCCATATGGGACAATTTCATAAGAAACATAGAACTAGACTGTGTGAGTCTCTTGCAAAGCTTAGCAAGTATCATTTATGGGGATCTGTATTCAGGAAAAAAAAAACCTCCTTTTCTTTGATTGCTAAAATGGTATGTTGGAATAGGAGAATCTATAGACCTCAAAAACACATAAGGTGAACCATGGAGGTCTCCTTAGGCCCTGCTTCCACCTACTGAAATTCCTTGTTTTATTATTTTCCAATAGTTGAGGGATGCTTCCATACAGAGGGCTCTGGGGCTAGCCATCAGCAAACACTCTGTGCAGCTCTTCTTTTGCAATAAGACAAAAGATGGAAGAAGTAATGAGAAAATGCAGAAGGGCTATCAGTGTGAGACATCAGGATATCTTCTTCCCCAACCTTAAATTATATGACTGAGGCAGGGAGTTTACTGAATAAAAACTTCGTCTGGAACAATCCAGAGATTCGTCATAAGAGGCAGGAAAAAACACAGATAAGATGAACAGAGAATGGTGTACCTAAAGCCTGTGATCAGGTGTTCCATTTCTGGACCTTTGCACATATTAAGTGTGCAGAAAATAGTAATGGATGGAGCCGGGTAGCTGCAGTATTGACGGTCCAAATTTCAAACCTCAAATAACAATTTATAGGCAGTGAACCAAGCAACAGCAGAGCAGAGAGGTTGAGGAAATGACAAGTGGGCAAATGAAGAAGACAGCTGGTTGGCAGTGAGGCAGGACCAGTTGAGTGACATTTTTGGCATCAAGAAGTCACTCGGATTAGAAAATGGTAGTGGAGGATGGTGTGCTTATCTCATGACTGCAAATATTATATTCAAAGTGTTCAGTTACTGGCCTGAATTCTGGTTTTTACTTCTGAAGTCAGATGGATACAAGATGGAGGGTGAGATGTCAAGTTTCTGGACACTGGGTTTGTGTGCAGTGTCAGGATCTGTGGCTCTGTTAAGAGTTATGTTCCTTAATCTGATGCTGGCCTTAAGAAGAGTCTTCTTGCAAATTCTGTGATCCATTTTTGTGTCTAAATATTGCACGTTCTTAAAAACCATTTAACACTCTCTGAAGGAGAAACCTCATCAGATTTATTTTAAGCAACCCATCTAGTCCAGAACTTACCCAGTTTGTAATAGAAAAAAAAGCATTGAACACAAAACAACTGAGAAATTTGATCACTAAAATTAGGAGTTTCTTTCCTTTTTAACAGGTAAAAATTTTTTCCAGGGGAAAATCAAGATAGGAAATAGGGAATAGGGAAGGGGCTGGTTGATGTAATTTTATTTGTGGAGTCCTTGACACTCTTGGAACCTGGTAGCTTGCTTGCAGACATTTAATTACCCAATTAGGTAACATCATCAGTACCTCCATTATGCTTGCTTTCTGAAATGTTTGATGCCTAAATGTGGTTCCAATTGAAGAGAATATCTGTAGGTCAGAGTTGAACTATTACATTTTTTTTGGTGCTCTCTGAACTTGGTTGTTTGCTTGCAAATAATTGGTAAATCATGAAAGAGCTGTGGTGGTGCAGTGGTTAGAGTGTAGTACTGCAGGCTACTTCTGCTGACTGCTGGCTGCCTGCAATTTGGCAGTTCGAATCTCACCAGGCTCATGGTTAACTCAGCCTTCCATCCTTCTGAGATCAGTAAAATGAGGATTCAGATTATTGAGGGCAAAATCACTTAGAGAGGGCTGTAAAGCACCGTGAAGTGGAATATAAGTCTAAATGCTATTGCTGTACATTTTTTCTTGCTTACAGAAAACAAGATATTCTCTTCTATTGGTCACACAGTCCTTTTCCTGTGTGTCACTTTCTTTGTTTAAGTAGTTCTTGTACTAAGAATTTCCCTCTTGAAGGATCATTTCACACCATGCTTATTAGTTATATAGGCTCTTGCTCATGTATACCCATCATGCTGTTCCCTTTTGGAGTATGCAATACTATAAAAAGCACAAAATAATTAAATAAATAAATAAATAAATAAATAAATAAATAAGTGGGGGGAAAGAAGAAGAGTGGTGTGGGGGCCTAGAGATGCTTGCCTCCCACTCAGGAGATTGAAAGCTCAATCCTAGGCAGCAAAAGATGTTTCTCTATCAGGGCAAAAAGAGAAAATATCTGCTGCGAACGTCGTAGAAGTATCAGGCATCCGGCCAGTAAGCACTCAGGTCCATTCAGTCACCCCAATAGAAAGGATTACAGTAGGGTCTTAAAAAGAAAAGAAAAAGAAATTAAAGTCCACAGCTATACCATTATAACTTCCAAAATAAATAAATAACCAAATAAATCTAGTCCACAGCTATACCATTATAACTTCCAAACCTTTTCATGAAACAGTGTTGAACTGTTTATTAAACTTTCTATACTTAAGATTTTATTTCTATTATTTTACTCATTAACCCCCTATTAACTTGTTTATATAAAATGTATTTCAAGCCTACCATCTTAGCTACATGCGTTCTCTAAATCAACAAATGCCATAATAGCAACCAAAGGCCAGCTTTGCCTAAATCATGCTCATGCTTTCCTACATATGCATTCTATGGCTCTCTAATCCAGATACTACTTACCAGCAGACAATACAGTGACAGTAACAGAATTGGAAGGAACCTTGTAGGTCATCTAACCCCCTGGTCTCTATACTCTATTCTACTCTACTCTACTCTACTCTACTCTACTCTACTCTACTCTACTCTACTCTACTCTACTCTACTTGATAAATGGCTAACCAATCTCTTCTTAAAATCCTCCAGTGATGGGACACCCATCACTGATTCCTCTGGTTAATTGTTCTCATCATTAGGAATTTTTTTCCTTAATTCCAGGTTGCTTCCCTCCTTGGTTAGTTTCCATCCAATGTTTCTTGTCCTGCTCTCTGGTGCTTTGGTAAATAAGTTGGCCCCCTCTTCCTTGTGGCAGCCTTGGAAGACTTCAAGTATTGTAAGATGTAGTAGACTGTTGCCCACAACCCACCAATTTGAGATGCATGTAGTCTATTGGTCCATGTTCAGGATGTCCTCTTCAATCAATGAAAGTAACTTGGTTTGATATACAATATCCAGGATGATCATTGAAGAGGTTACCAGAATAACATGTTTCCTCTTTTTTAAGGTGAAGTCAAGGCACTGCCTGAAATAACACCTGTGCCTATCCCAGGAATTGTGCCATTTAGCCAAGTGACAAGCCAACCAACACCAACTTTAACTCCTGTCACAGTGCAAGCGGCACCACAGGTAACTATCCTACCGTTCTTGTTTTCATAAACAGGAGGGAACCTCTTGGTCAATGAACAAAGGCAATAGTCTAGTGCATTCAATTTCTCTAGTGGAGTCAGGAGTTCCCAGTGCCCTGTGGAGCAGCTGAATATGGGCAGGATACTTAGGCAGAAGAAGAATCTTTACTAAAGGCCCACAGCAACATTCCCAGAGTGTTATGGAACTTAGAGGTTCTTGGATTTAAGATACTTCTTGATGTGATGGATCAGGGATCTCCAACCTTGGCAAGTCTAAGATTTGTAGACTTCAACTCCAAGAATACTTCAGCTAGACATGCTGGCTAAGAAATTCTGGGAATCGAAGTCCACAAATCTTAAAAGTTGCCGTGGTTGGAGAGCCCTGTTATAGATAGCTTTGGTGCTCTGGAATGTGCTTTCTCTCTCTTTTTCTTTTAAGGATGCAGTTGACAAAGCTTTGTAGAAATCAAATGCAGCCTTCCAGTGTTTTTCTTGGCAGACATTTGGGTGGCTTTTTTTTAGAGTGCTGCAAGATACACAAATACAACTTGACATATGATTAATACCTTATATGAGAGCCTTATCCAACAAAACTAAGGAGTTAAAGAGAGACTTGCCTTGTTTATCTTCTATAAAGCCTGCATACCTTTTATTCCATACAAGCAAAAACTGCTTAAGAAAATTAGTGTAAATTACCTCAGTTTAGAAATAAGGCAACCACCTTAGTTCAGTGACACGAACACAAAAACACAAAAGAGGAAAATATCCAAATGTGCTGTAGACTATTAGTTTCATTCTCAAAAATAGCACATTTAAATGTGTTAAATTCATGAAGTAATGCCCCTCTTTAGCTCTTGGAATGGGATGTAGAATTTTTTTACTTATTTTGCGGTTCTCCAGAAGAACAAAATTATCCCAGAAAAGGGCTGAAAGGTTGAACATATTGAGACACATAGAGAATAAAACTGATTTTCTATGGTATCTTTTGATTTTTTTTTCCTTGCCGTCCTGCATCTTATCCTTGTTATTACATGGAGAACAAGGCAGGTCATTTACCTGTTGGGGGTTTTGATACTATTCATATGGCTTTGGAACTTAAAGGAATGGATAAAATGCCTTTGAGTTCTGATTCATTTAATTGTGATGCAAGTACTGTTATTTCAACACTTTCATGCAAAGTAATCCTTTTCCCTACTCTGGAAAATCTCACCTGTTTAGAAAATAATGTATAGGATATCAGCAGTGGGATTAAGAATGTGGACAGGCAGTGGGAATGAATGTTTCCTCATTCAGGTGATGCATACAATTTCACAGGTGATACGTTAAAATCACCTATCTTTGTTTGCCAAGATGGGGAGATTTCTCCTTCCTCGTGCCAAAATATTTTAAACTGCAGTTGGCAGCTGCAAAAAGAAATTGTGTTTTCATTTTCAAATAAATTTTTATCAGCTTTGCTCTAAAATAGCAGGTTGGAGTACATCTTAGAACCCAGTTTTTCTTATCATTGACCAAGGCTGCTGAGATTTGTAAGTAGGTAGGTAGGTAAGTAGGTAGGAAGGAAGGAAGGAAGGAAGGAAGGAAGGAAGGAAAGGAAGGAAGGCTGTAGCTTTCATCATGAAAGGATTTCCCAGCAGGAAGATTTGCTGCCCACCTTTATGGAAACTAAGTCAATACTGTTGCACCATGTATTTTAGACATTGCAACAAAATTATTTCTGCCTCCCTCTTAGTCTACACTGACCTGTGGGATGGGCATGCACGCCAGGATGCAGTACAGTAACACTAGTTTTCTGTAGGGGATCCCTGGTTAAATAACTAGTAAACTAAAATAACTAGGGTTTACTGTGCTATGCTTTGTACTTTGCATTTTGAGCCATTTTGGGGGTTGGGTGAACAGACAGCAGAGGCTAATCGATCAGGGCTGGGAATTAAAAAAGAAGAAGATATTCTTTCATGGTTGACTTTGAAACAGCCTCCCCATTGGAGTGTTTCAGAGCTGGGTCACCCAGCTGCTGGCTACGAGGTGGGGGGGCCCAAGCTACACCCGGCACATCTCAGTCAGGCATCTCCTGGCTGGGCTGGGCCTCCGGTGGGCTGTCTGACGTGACTGCTGCACTGATGCTGTCTGCAGTGGCGTTGATTTTCTTTTCCCTTTTTTCTTTTTTACATCTCGTTTGCTTTTGCAGGTCTTGACTCAGGAAAACTTAGCAACAGTTGTGACAGGCGTAATGGTTCCAGCAGGGGCAGTTACTCAACCTCTTCTTATCCCCATCAGTATTGCAGGTCAAGTGGCAAGTCAGCAGGGGCTGGCTGTGTGGACATTTCCTGCAGCAACGGTGGCTGCCCTCCCAGGACTGACGGCTGCCTCTCCTACTGGGGGAATTTTCAAATCACCTATAGCCAATTTGCAAGGTAACCACTGTTTCTTGGAAGTCACATTAGGGGGAGCAAGAGTCTTTTGCTCTCCATCAAAGGCCAAGGTGTTGTGATCCAAAACAGCATGCCATCAGACTGCTCCCATTAACTTGAGTGCAGGAACCAAATCCCTTGCTGGAAAAGTTCTTCCTCCTTCTCGGAAATGAATGGGGACATTTTTCTAAGATTCATGCGTACATCAAAACTCCCAGCCCCCAGGATGTTCCCTTGCAGACCAGCAGTTTCTTGGCTAAATAATGTCACTAAATTCCTAATCCGCGTGACAGCAGAAAACACAATTTGGATTGGTTTGGCTTCAGGGGCCTGTTATTTATAAAGAAAACCATGGTTCCAGTCGGCAATCTCTGTAAATAACTTTCATTTTCCGAAGACTGTTAGGACAGCAACGCTTAATTAAAAACATAGAGCTAGCATTAATTCCCCAGGTGGTACTTCTTGCTAGCAGTTAATTCACACAAGGAGCCAGTGATGCAAAGGATCCAGGTAGCTGTGGTTACTCTGAGTTGCAACAGCTGTTCCAGCAATGATGGAGCCCAGCCCACCAAGCTGTTGGCTACTTGTTTAGATAGCCCCTGATTTCATCTTGCATTAGAGAAAGAATTTCTAGCACTGGTAGAGAGAATTCTATGGAACTCAAAAACCTTCCCTGTCTGTTTCAATATAATTGCTTTGTGTGTGGCATATCTTTTAACTCCAGCTGGTACAACAGTTCCTCTGAATATGAAATACAGGTAGCCCTCAACTTACAACAGTTCATTTAGTGACCGTTCAAAGTAACCTCACTGAAAAAAAGGGATTTATGACCATTTTTCATGCTTATGACCATCGCAACCTCCCGATAGTCAAAATTCAGCTGCTTGGCAACCGACTGATATTTATAATGGTTGCAGTATCCGGGGGGGGAGGGGTGTCATCTTTTGCGACCTTCTGAGAAGCAAAATCAATGGGGAAACCAGTTTCACTTAACAGCCGAGTTACTAATTTATCAACTGCAGGAATTCGCTTTAGCAACTGTGGCAAGAAAAGTTGTAAATTGGGGGCCAACCCACTTTGCAAATGTTTCGCTTAGCAACAGAAATCCTGGGCTCGTACGTTGGTCGTACGTTGAAGATTACCTGTATCTGCTATCCCATTTTATCTTTAAGGTTTTGTTCATGGCTCATTAAACCCCATACATGCTGAGAAGTAATTCTTCCCATTGTTTTCCCATGGATCAAACCTAGAAATTACGTGACAAACCTGGAGGCTGACCCTCCCCTTCAAAAAGGACGTTTTGCAATGACCCAATATTTAACGCATCTCCTTCTGTCTTGCTCTCGCAGCCACTGCAGTGCTGAACACAGCAGTACAAGCCCCTTTGCAGCCTGCCCAACCTTTCCAGGCACAACCAACAGCCCAGCCTCGGCCATCTATCCAAACACAGACTGTGTTCCAACCACCAGCTCAGACAACTCTGTTGTCACAGCCGACCACAACAGCCACTCTACCTGCCGTCAAGCCATTGGAAACTCCGACACAGATCACAGTTCAACCAGCAGGATTTGCAGGAATAGTAAGACGCTGGAAAACCCCTTCCCTTGAAGAAGACTTTTGAACTACATGGAAAGCAGGGTTGGGAGCAGACAAACCTTCTATAAATACATTTCTGACCCAACTCAAGGCCTTCTACATCACTTTGGTCCTTTCTGATTTTGCCAGAGAAGAAAATCTCATGTACACTTCTGTGATGAATACAATACTGAATAAGTTCAACAAATCTAGTAAATGTATAGAATAAACCTCTGCGCCGATAATGAGAAATCTATTTCTTTGATAACCCCAAAATTGATTTCAATGTCCCTGATATAAAATTTGAATCACAATTTATAGTCAGTCTTCATTTCTAATAAGTATATGAAATGCTATTGTGTTTCCCTGAAAAATAAGCCCTAGCAAGATTTTTCAGGGCACTCGTAATATAGGCCCTATCCCAAAAATAAACCCCAGTTAAGATCGTCAGTCAGACGTACGCATTTAGTACTGTTTCCCCCCCCCCCCCACCAAATAAGACCTAACTGGAAAATAAGTCCTAATGCATCTTTTGGAGCAAAAATGAATATAAGGCCCAATTTTATTTTGGGGGAAACACGAGTATCAACTTTAACATGAATGAATGAGAGCCAGGATGGTATACCATAGTGGTTAAAAGTGTTAGACTAGGTCAGAGGTCTCCAAACTTGGCAACTTTAAGACTTGTGGACTTCAAGTCCCAGAATTCTGAAAGTTGAAGTCCACAAGTCTTAAAAGTTGCCAAGTTTGGAGACCCCTGGACTAGGTTATATTCCACGTTCCCAAGCCCAAGGCTCTAGTCCTCCTGTCAGTATAGGAGTCAGGTGATCTTCTCAGCTCTAATCAGCGTCAGGCTCTACAACATGGTGGCTGAAAAACAAACTCTTCTTACATCATGCATTGATAGCTTTGCTGTGTCGGCAACAGAGTCTGCTATAAAGCAAGCAGATGTTGCAACAAAGTAAGAGAAAATGCTAAAAGTAAGAAAAACAAGAATTCAGCCGCTCTTTTCTTATTGAAGAAAGCATTGACCTTTGCAGTAACAAATCACTCGTTAGTCATATTTGAAGATTGGTGCCAAAAATGGCAGTCATTATTCATGTATTAACTTACAAATAGAAAAAGGTTAGTCAGATTTCAGACTTTCAAAGGGAATTTGATTATTTAGATCATGGAACAGGGCAAACTGACCTCCTCAGGAGCGATCAGGCTTCTTAATACAATAAATGCCTCACAATCTACAGAGAGTGACAAATGTATATATAATTCTGCCTTGTGGAAGAAAATATAGAAGCAGTTGAAGGAGAGAAGATCTCACTTTGCATGAAAATGAAGAATCCTAACCTTTGATCTTTGTTTTTATTTACTGTTTTCTTTTGATGTCTCTTGCAGATCAGTGCAGCTTCTCTTGGAGCCCCAGCCCAGCTGCTTAGCTCACTAGCTGCCACGCCTGTCATTGCAAACACCATTCCTAGCGTTCAAGGAATAACTGGACAAATCCTGACTAATGCTCAAGGACAAGTAAGTGCTGCACCACTCCAGAAACCGAATTAATGTATTAGTAGGCCGTGTTTAAAGGACACAAGAATTTTTCTTTTTTAGTCGCCAAACAAAACATATATGCAATGTATTCATAGCCTGCCTTTTCCTCCAAAGTTTAAGGTGCATTAGAAAGCATTTTTCTTCTCCTGTTTGGATATAGATTGGGCATAGAGATAATTATTAAGCCAAAGTCATCCAGTGAATTTTCATAGTCACGGATGGACTCCATTGGGACTCTGCCTGGTCCTGGTCCTATACCCTAAACATTATACTATCTTGGCTCTACTACAGAAATCTTAATGGGAAAACTAAATCTGTGTGGTTTTGATAGGAAAATGTCAGAAGATTAACACGCTGCAACATTGGTGCTTTCCCTTGCCTATGTCCTCCAGGTTATTGGAACTCTTCCATGGGTAGTGAACCCAACCGGAATTGCAACGGCAACTCCTGCCCCGGCTACGTTGCCGGCACAAAATCTACAAGTGCAGGCGGTGACACCCCAGTTGCTTTTAAATGCCCAAGGTCAGGTCATCGCCACCTTGGCTAGCACCATCCAGGCAGCAACCACTGTCAGGAAGTCAACCCCCCCAGAATCTCCTGCCAAGAGTGAGGTGAGTCCAACTAGCAGAGCTGCTGAGAAAATCACCAGAGGATCTTAACAGAAAAATTATCAAAATGCCCAAAGAGGCACCTATAGAGAGAGAGGAAAGTGGATTAAATAGAAATGGGGAGCCTACCGTTTTTGATAGATTGTTAAACTAGGAGAAGTCATGAAAGAGCTCCAAATTATTTAACAGAATAACAGAGTTGGAAGAGACCTTGGAGGTCTTCTAGTCCAACCCCCCTGCTCAAACAAAAAACCCTATACCATTTCAGATAAATGATTGTCCAATCTCTTCTTTCAAATCTCCAGTGTTGGAGCACCCACAAGTTCTGAAGGCAAGCCGTTCTACTGGTTAATTGTTCTGTCAGGAAATTTCTCCTTAGTTGTAGGCTGCTTCTCTCCTTGGTTAGTTTCCATCCATTGGTTCTTGTCCTGCCCTCAGGTGCTTTGGAGAATAGCTTGACTCCCTCTTCTTCGTGGCAGCCCCTGAGATATTGGAACACTGCTATCATGTCTCTCCTAGTCCTTCTTTTCATTAAACTAGACATACCCAATTCCTTCAAACATTCTTCATATGCTTTAGATTAATAAACCAGTTTATCAAACACATTTATACAGCCGCCTATCTCACAAAAGCCACTCTGGATGGCATACCTCAGTAAGAATAGCAATTATATAAATACAATCCTTATACAAATATAAAACAAACATTATGAAAAATTAAAATATATTAAACAGTTTGAAGCACTTTATTATTTTCACTGCTGAGGAAGAGGAGGCAGGCCAGTGGGATTTTGCATTTCACCTGTCAAATTAGTTAATCAAGCCTGAGTTGTCACAAAATCGGCTGGAAGCAGAAATAGCATTTCCTGTTTTGCCTCAGGCTGCACAACATCTTCGTTTGGCCCTGACCCTTGATGACTTGGCAGCTGAATGTGCAAAATACTCTTGTCAAATGTTGCTTGAGGCACGAAATATGGTTTATCTGTGTCAGGGTGATCAGTGGGATTTATATGCTATCTGATGCTTAGGTTAGCAAGTAAGGTCCATGTGTAGAGAGTCCTGGCTGAAATAATATCATCTTGGATTGAGATGAAAACAGAAGCAGAGTTTTGAGAGCCAGCAGACCTAAAATGTCCTCCCTCCAATCCATTTTCATTTCCAGCACTAAGCTCTGAAAAACCTGATCCTATTCCTTTTGTAGCTGAAGTTAGTGATGCCTAGTTAATACCTATGGACCATTACTTTATAAAGCTGACAGGCATGTCCTGTAGCTGAGCTAGAATCTAATTGGCTAATCTGATGACTGGTATTTCAGTTGGGAAGTGAGAAGGTTGGGCATTGACACTTCAAGTAAGAGTTCTTGTAGCATGCACTTGAGAATCAAGATAAGTTAACTTTATTCAAACAGTATAAATCACATAAAATAAACAAAGGTAAATGTATTTCCTACCTGGCACAATTCTCATTGGCTAATGCGCCTTGTTTGACCCCAATTACAACCAGCATAATGGCTCATTAGGCCGTTCTTATTCATAGTCATTTTGTTTATTCATTCATTCAATTTTATCTCGGTTCACCTCAAGCAGGTATCTCTGGGCGGCTTGCAACAATTTGAAAAACTCGTAAAAAGCCTACAAACGATGCAAAATAAATACAGTTAGTCCTTGATTTAAGACAACTGAGCCCAACATTTCTGTTGCTAAGTGAGACAGCTGTTAAGCAAATTTTGCCCCATTTTACAACCTTCCTTGCCATAGTTGTTAAGCAGCTGTTAAGTTAGTAACACCGGTTGTAAAGTGAATCCGGTTTCCCCATTAACTTTGCTTGTCAGAAGGTCGCAAAACCTGATCGCATGACCCCAGGACACTGCAACCGTCATAAATATGAGCCAGTTGCCAAGCCTCTGAATTTTGATCACGTGACCCATGGGGATGCTGTAATGGTCGTGTGAAAAACAAAGTCCTTTTTTTTCAGTGCCATTGTAATGTTGAATGGTCATTAAATGAACCGTTGTAAGTAAAAGGCTACCTGTAGAAAATGGTCAGCCAAGCTAAACCAACAAAAGCAGTATTAAACTGTTTTGGTCTGAATATTGCTTTCTTCTGCTCCATTGTCAGGTCCAGCCAATTCAGCCCACCCCAGCTCTCTCACAGCCAGCTGTGGTTATTGCAAGTCCTCCCACAGCATCCAAAGTAGCTTCCACTCCTGTCCCCATCACCTGCTCAGAGACCCCAACTGTCAGCCAGCTGGTTTCAAGTAAGCATGTTGGTATCCCTGTGATTCTTGTAGCAGGCAGAGAAAGAAGCTGCCAGTAATGGAAGCTGGTTCATGGAACATTTATGGTAAAAAACCATGAAGGGGGTTGCCTGGTTTCTGTGTTAAAGGGGCATTGTTATATACCCTACAGCTGCTGAGAAAAAGGCTGTCGGTGGGGACGCCTGCATGTGTTAATCCAAACCAAAAAAACACATACAGTATTACTTTCTTAAAAACATGTCACTCTACTCCTAATAACGAACAGCAGCCTACACAGAAAAACAGAGGATTAGAACAACACAACATTAATAAACAATGTAGGCTGTAATGACCCTGACCAACAGAGTGTCAGGGTGAATACCAAAATCTAATATCTTGCAAATTGTCACTCCCAGAGCCAGGTTTTATTGCTTTACTCATTATTTATGAAGGCAACCTGCTCGGTCAGATATCTGGACACCCCTCAGCAGCTTCATACAGATATTAAATAAAAAGTGGGAGCCCTGTGGCATTCTGTCATGGAGTAATTGTAGGCTGAATCTCTTCAACTGACTGGAACCAACCACTCAGTCAGGAAAGAGAACTACCAGCACCAGACCAGGGTATGACCTAAAAGGATTGATGGAAATGTCCCCCATTTTCAAATCACAACTCAACTGCTGTGAAATGAAAACTACTTCCTGCCCGGTAGCATGAAAGATGCATGTGGCTGCAGGAAGAAAGGATTTATAGTGCAATTTAGTCAGAAACTGCAAAATGGAACAAGGGTGTCTTTTTCATTCTTTCTCCTACCAGAGCCTCAACCTTCAAATAGTGGAAGTGATGAAGATGGCATAAACCTGGAGGAGATCAGGGAGTTTGCCAAGAACTTTAAGATTCGACGTCTCTCTCTGGGTCTCACCCAAACCCAGGTGGGGCAGGCATTAACTGCCACTGAAGGACCTGCATACAGCCAGTCTGCTATATGCAGGTAAGCCAGTCTGTTTCCCTGTGCAGTTGATTCTGGGTGGAATGCAGCCCCCGATAGAAAAACAAGCTGCCCAGTCTTCTTTTAAACCACGAGTGCCAAACTCGATCGTGTCACATGACATATTGTGATGTATCGCAACCTTTTTTGCCTTTGCAGACTGGGGTGGGCATGGCCTTCATGTGACACATCCAGTCTATGGGCTGCCAGTTGGATAGGCCTGTTTAAACCAACACCAGACCTTCCTCCTTCCCAGTTCTTTAAAATAGCTCAATACCATCAAAACAATAAGATGGGGCTATCGTATTTAGGATGCAAAATCCAGATGACCACTACGTGGCAGCAAAAGTGATAGAATTGTTTGTATCTCTTGATTATCATCTAGTGGATATCTAAATAATTGCAGCCCAAATGGAATACTACAGCCCTAAATAGGTGTTAGGCCCAAGCCCAGAGATGAGACAATGAGTCCAATTGAGTTCAATCCTTCACTTGCTTATACCCGATGGACAGAACCTTGCCAAATGAAAGCTATAACTCTCTGACCATTAGATACTTCTTGACAGATTCTAGGGTGGCTACCCTGAATCTCTTCTCCCTTCCCACATCTACCTCAGAACTGCGTGGTCTCTTAGTCTGGGCTCCTTTCTGGGAAAGTTCTGTGTTGTCAAATCTCTCCTGCTCTGCTCTTCCTGGTGCACATTCCATCACAGTAGGATTTCATATTGGTTTCTAATCCTGAATTAAGTGGATTGTTGTTACGATGGCAGTTACTTCTCAGGGATCGTGTGGAGCCCACTCATTTTGAGCTCTGCCCTGCCTTAAATGACTAACGAATTAAACCTGAACATTGAGATATTTATTTCCTCAGGGCTGGGTAGCAAACAATAGTGACAAGAAGTCCACCTTGCCTTCCTCAATGGTTCCTGCTGATTTTGCAGATTCGAAAAGTTGGACATCACCCCCAAGAGTGCCCAGAAGCTAAAGCCCGTGCTGGAGAAGTGGCTGAGTGAAGCTGAGCTTCGGAATCAGGAAGGCCAGCAGAACCTGATGGAGTTTGTGGGTGGGGAGCCTTCCAAGAAGCGGAAACGCCGCACGTCTTTCACCCCACAGGCCATTGAGGCCCTCAACGCCTATTTTGAGAAAAACACCCTCCCCACCGGCCACGAAATCACCGAGATCGCCAAGGAGCTCAATTATGACCGGGAAGTGGTCCGGGTTTGGTTCTGCAACCGGCGACAGACACTCAAAAACACCAGCAAACTCAATGTCTTTCAGATCCCTTGAGGGCTGCAGCTCGAAAGTGCGAATCTCCCTTTCCCTACCTGGCTGCCGTGAGCACTTTGTGGCTAAGTCTTCCCTGCCCCTGCCACTTGTTTATAGTGATGACTGAAGTGAAAGGGGGGAGATCTCCTCGTGTTTTATTGTGCCCCAGCCTATTCATCAGCTGCTGCCTTCCTCCCTGGCGTTGCACCAAGCTGTGAAGGCTTAGGAGTCCATTGGCGTTTAGCTTCCTTCTGTGTCAGACAAATCATGGTCAGTTAAAGGGAAAAAGTTCTCCTTGCCTAATCTGTGTGCATTTTTCTTTTTTCTTTTCGAAGGTGCATTAGGATTGCCACCAGCATAGCATCCACCAGGAATAATGGGGAAAATCCTCTTTTATTTAAGCCACTTTTCATAGCCACCTATCATTTCCTATCCAGCAACAAGATCTGCTAATCGTATCTAAGCAGAACTGTGGCATAATTTATCTCTCCCTTTCCATATGGCTATTACTGTGATGACAGAGCACTATTACACTGAAAAGTTTCTTTTTTCACCCACCAAGATTTTGAAGTTTTAATATCCTGGTTCCCTGTTGATTCTTTTATTTTAAAACTGATTTGAGAGCTAAAGTTTCCCTCCCAGAAGAATAATGAGAAGGAGAAGGAGGCAGGTACAATTGTCTATATCTTGGGATATTTTATGTCTGGGCGATCTCATGCCAGCAGAGCAGCAGTACAAGTAACAAGTAGTTTTGGACCTAACTTACTACAGGGGCATGGAGATCTAGCTAAGCAATAACATAAGAGGCACAGAGAAAACTGCCTTACCACTGGTCCATCTGTTGTATTAATGTCAGCCTTGCCTGGCTTCAACTCAACCTTGAATTTTTAAGCAGTTTGTCCAACCACATCTGGCAATGTAGGCAGTCTTCATTTAGTGACTGTTTGCACTTAAAACAGTGATGAAAAAGCAGCTTTATGACCAATGCTCACACTTACCACCATTACAACAATCATGATTTCACTAAGCAAGTGCTTTGCTTAACAATTGGTTCCAAAACGGTTCCAATCATTACTAAATGAGGACTACCTGTCCCAGGCGTTCAGCTGAGAATCCTCCTGCATACAGGTAGTTCTCGACTTAGGATCACAATTGAGCCCAACATTTCTGTTGCTAAGCGAGACAGTTCTTAAGTGAGTTTTGCCCCCATTTTATGGCCTTTCTTGCCACAATTGTTAAGTGAATCGCTGCAGTTATTAAAGTTAGTACGCGGTTATTAGGTAGATCTGGCTTCCCCATTGATGCGGCTTGCCAGAAGGTTGCAAAAGGTGATCATATGACCTTGGAACACAGCAACGGTCATAACTATGAACTAGTTGCCAAGCACTTCAATTTTGATCACATGATCATGGGGAGGGTAGGAGGAATATGGCTGTGTCCATGAAATGGGGTTATGTCGGCCTCAGTTGGTAGACCAGATGGGGAAATCAACTCTATAGGACAGTGATGGCTAACCTTTTCGTCGCCGCGTGCGGAAAGTGCGCGGCAGATACCCAACAATCGGCTGGCGGGAGGCACGTGTGCATGCACAATGGATCTGTTCTGGGCGACGGCTCGCATGCCGGCAGAAATGGCTCTGTGTGCCACTAACGGCCATCACGATTATAGGAAGACCAGAATTAACTTTATTGAGATTGGCTATTATAAAAAGAATCTTGCAAGTCTGATTGTATTGTACCTTCCTCCCCACCATACTATTTATACTCTAGTACATCATAGGTTATTTCCTAATATTTCTCAGATCTTAAAAGAAATTTCAGCCCCCTCTGTCTAGGCAAGATTTTTTACTTCTTTCAAAGTCATCTTCCCAATTCTCTACAGCAGAGGGGTCAAACACAAGGCCTGTGGGCCAGATGTGGCCTGCAAGGTGCTTAGATCTGGCCCGTGGGCCACCCTGGCCTGGCCTGCGGTGCCTCTGCCAGTGAAAATGGAGCTCAGGAGGGCCACACACAGCCCGCCCAAGCTCAGTTTTCATTGGTAGAGCGCTTGAGCCACCACAGGCACCCTGACAAGAGTGGCATCAAGCTGGCCGCGCCCACCCTGGCCACGCCCACCCTCCACCCCTCTGAGGTCACAAGCACAACCCCGATGCGGCTCTCAATGAAATCGAGTTTGACACCCTTGCTCTACAGGTATCGACAAAAATTAAATCGGCATTTAAGTTAGTCTTGCCCTGTTGAGTCCCTTAGTCTGGTTCCTTTTCCAGCTTCACCGCTTTTGAGACAATTCAACACATTTCTCCTTTAATTTTTAAAAATACGTGAACTGAATTGCACGCTACCACAGAGCTCATTTATTAGGGAGAAACAATCACTTTCTTTTTTAGTAGTGAACTTGCATCAAGAAAGAAGACTGCTGATGGGTAATTCATGACATAATGCCCTTCCAGTACATGCACAATTGATGTGGCATTACAAATAATGCAAAAACTGTATTATTATTTATTGTGCATGTAAAAAGTAAGTGTCTGGGGGGGTCTGTTAAAGCAACCAAGGAAAAACAAAAATGATTCTTCTATTCAACATTGCATTAAATAAAGTCATTTTTTTCCTACCAGAACCGAAGTTAATTTTTTTTCTGAAAGGGGCATGTGTTCTCCACTTCGCTCTTCCAAAATTTTTTATTTTTTTTGCAAAACACCTTTTTTGTTTTTTGTTTAAATCATTCCATTTGGGAATATAACGGTGAGGGAAGGGATATAAAAAGTTGCATTTTAGCAAGGCATGGTTTTGATTGCCTTAAAAGTAATACCTTAAGTTTACATTAAAAAGGATTGTCAAAATCAGATTTTGAAAGCCAGATTTTATAATTTTCTCAATTTACCTCCTGCAGATTTTTGAAATTTTCACCTCTAGCACATCTTGGCCAAGTTTTAAATTTATTTGGTATGTGTAAATTGCATGGCAGCTTTATTGTGTAGAAGGACATTCTGGGGTAAAAATGGAACTGGAACTCCTGCAATGAATTTGACCAATATGCAGTTTTTCAATTATTATCTAAACATATGTTGACAAACCACCATCTTTATTTCACCTCTGCAATCATTTTTCTACATTTCCACCTACAAGGATTTCCCTTCCTAAAATTGCATGTAAAAATGTCTGGGTTACCAATAACTAAATTCAAGGTGATGGTAAGAGTAAGATGGAAGAAGGAAAAACTGAGAAGGATTTGAACTTTAAAAAATAATTGAGAGGAGACCCTTTAACTTTGCATCTCAGTCATGCTTGTCTTTAAACATTTCAAATGTCATATAAACAGAAAGCATAACATAAGCATAATATTATAAGCATAATACAAATGCAATATTCCTTCTTCTTCACCTGGTATACCTCACCCGTTAGCCTTCTCTAATGGTTCCTAGCACACAGATTGTTGTATTGATGTAAAGGTTAATAGTAGTTGTACGTACTACAAGATATGCATCTTTTACAAAGCATAAATACTAGTCTAGACTAACACGTATCTCATTTTTCTGGTTGGAAATTGGAAGAAAGTGAAATCTATTCATTTAGAGGAATGTGTGAACCTCTCTATCCAAGAAAACTAGGTTATCACAACTTCTTTTTTGGTGAGATACTTTTTTCAAGGACAAATAATAGAATCTTGGAAACAGAATGTAAACATATTAATGAACTTTGTGTCAGTAGATACATTATGACAGGTCGTCCTTGATGCTGTTCACCTAACTTTCTTTTGACTTCAGGAAGCACTCACTGTCCATTCTTGTTCTGCAATATTTGGCAAACATCCATTCTTGTTCCCGCATTCAGAGAATTGCATTGCCTGATAGTAGAAGGTAATTGTTCCCTCCCTCAGTTCCTCATGCCAACACCAAGACTGGTGTAACATGTGACGACCCTGAATGCACACTGGGACAATGGTTGGATTCATAACTACCTCAGCCCAACTTCCTTTTAGTCTTCTTTGATATTGCTAACTTTGGAAAGAGCTGTGCTCTGAAGCTCTCGGGAGGGTTGGTAGGAACAGATTTCCAGCGATGCATTGCCTTTGTCTGGATATGAACTCATCAGGTTCTGAAAGAAAATTCATAAAAATCCTGAGTCTTTGGGACATCTGCCTGGAGATCATAGAACTACAGCCATTCTATACACTGAGAGTATATAACAAATGATCAAGAAACCAAACAAGCATACAAAGATCCCTTCACAGACATGCACGCCTTAAGTAAAATTCTTCATCTTTCTCTCCCCATTCCCCTAGATACCAATGATCTGATGTAGATCTCTGGGTTCCTGTCGTCAATACCGAAGAGACAGCAGTATTACAATCTCCTCCAGGCAATAAACAAGTCGGTCTTTAACAGCCACATCATAGACTTGCCACTAATGGCAGCAGGAATCTAGTGATCCATATCCTTATGATCCATCCACTATGGTGTTCAGTGGGAAAAAGGATTGCATTTATGGATCTGAAGCTCATACATTTTATACTTAAGATTATTTAAGATGAAATTGTCTGCTCAGTCACACCACAGTTCCCTGGGAATAAATTCCACTGGACTGAGTATTACTCATTTTTAAATGGACATATTTCAGATTGAGCTATTTGGAGCAATTTGGAGATTTATAATGGGGTGGGTAGAAGAGAGATGACAGATTACTATCAACCTTCAAAATAGGTCAGTATTTTGACCTGCACAAAAATTACTGGAATTCTGCTTCATTGACCAAGACTATAATACCAGAATCTTGAAACCCAGAGAAGGTTTTCCCTTCCCTCAGCTTTATATCAAAATGAGTCAGAGCAGGGTCACTTTTAAGTTTCTTCATTCTATCTTGTTTTCTGGGCTGAGGTTCATGTTTTGCTAACTGACTTTGCATGCCTTCTCCAAGGTCATCTCTGCAATTCTCTATAATTATAGTCTTCAATCCTGTTCCCTGTGAGTGGTATAGAAAAAAACCATTTTCCCTTCCTTTTCTTTATAATAGTAATTCCAATATTTACAACTAACTGGCAATATTCTGAGGTCATCAAAATGTACATTTTTGTAATTAATAGAAAGCATTCACTACTACTACAAGAAATGTTCGTGGAGACTATTGCATTGGGAGGGAATAGGGTGAGCTGCTGGGGGTTCCCAGGGGTTTGGGAGAGCCCCTAGCTAAGATTGCACATTCTGCTTATCCCGAATATCTGATTTAGAACATTTTGAAATCAATTCTCAATGTTTTTCCCAATACTGTACATATATGTCTCCTTTTGCTTTCACTAAGTACTAATGAAAATGGGACCACACTACAACCTGTTGGTGGCAGCATTGTGTCAATGACCATGGAAGAACAAGCTTAAGATTGATCAAGATGCCAAACACTAAAAAGACCCACATTTGGAAACAAGCCACTTATCTCTCATTTCATCTCACTGACTGACGTTATCAATATAATAGTATACTATAATTGCTGTAACGTAAAATTGAGAACAGTGTCTTGCCATAAACTCCATGCCCTCAAGCAAGCAATGCTCTCAGTTTCGGTTCTCTGACTCAAGGAATTGCAAGGACAAACATATCTGATGCGTGGAAAATGCTTTGAACGCTTGAAAGCAGCAGTGCCGTTAGGAAAGCACAAGTCCAGGGGTGTGTTTAGAGACAACTTTCCTATACATAAGAGCCAGGGGTAGGATCCAAAATTTTTTACTACTGGTTCTGAGGGCGTGGCTTGGTGGGTGTGGCAGGGGAAGGAAACTGCAAAATCTCCATTCCCTCCCTACCCCACTAACCTGCTTTCCAGCTCTGTTCTCCTGTGCAGGGCAACAAAAGAAGACCCAGCCGATCAGCTGGGACTCGGGAGGCAGAGAATAGATGGGGGTGGGGCCAGTCAGAGGTGGAATTTGCTGGTTCTCTGAACTACTCAAAATTTCTGCTACCTGTTCTCCAGAACTGGTCAGAACCTGCTGAATACCACCCCTGATAAGAACAGCATAAAAACAACAATTTTCGATAAACATTTCAGAATTCTACCTGTGGTTAGCTCACACATTTACATATGAGCTGAATGTCCCTCTAACCATCCTTTAATCAGTTGAAAGCTATGCTGTTATGAAATCCACTGTCCCATTGCTGATCTATGTCCTCTTTTCTAAGGCAAGATCTAAGGAACCTCCTTCCAAAATAGTGGATGACAAAATCTATCAGATTTCATAGTCTGGAGTGTGTTGGTGGGTGTTGTCAAAACAAGCATAAAAATACAATTTTACACTGGTTCAGCTAAACACAGCCTAAGGCTGTTTCATTGTATAGCATGGGTGTGTGTGACAAAGGCACCGTCATGGGGATATGGCAGAAGAGATTTTATCAGAGCATAAATGCTTTGGTTAGGCATAAATGGGGAAGGGCTCTTCAATTACTTTGAAAGCAACAAATGTTAGGACATGACTTTCTGAAAACTGCACCTCACAAAACTATATGCCTTTTTCCTCACTTTTTTTTTTATATTACAGAATGAACTAAAATGTTCAAACGCGAACCAAACCAACCAACGAATATGCCAAACAAGCAAGATACACGTGAATGGACGTAATCCATGAGTCGTGCTTACCAAAACCAAATTTATCCGTAATTTAAACAGGGCTTCCTCTCAAATAAATGTGCCTACAATCGTAAGCCTTAAGCCTAAGGCTGAGCTTTAATTCGGTGTGTGTGTGTGCCTTCTATCTCGATTCCTGGCGGGTGCCTAGTCAAGTCGCTGCCGTTTTCTAGGCGAGGTTTCAAAAGTGGTTCGCCACTGTCTCCTTCCCAAGGGGCTGAAAAAGTGACTTGGTCCAAGATCACCCAGCTGGCTTCGTGCCTCGGGCAGAAATTAGAACTCAAGTCTCCTGGTCTCCAGGCCAGTGCCTTTAACCACTACACCACACTTGGCTTTCGAGTTTTCTTTGGATCGCGTAATTAAACCTACTTAAGTACTTGAGGCTCCGTAATCCTATGCTAAGTTTAGGGAACTATTCCCAGCGAACTCTCTCCGTTCGTCGGCTTTGACTGACTTTCGCTTCATGCAGGACGCCGCTGCCCCACCAACATCGCCTATTCCTGCTCCAGACTACACACAACCAGGCACTAAGGAACCAACCTCGGCAAGCCCCGCCCCTTCTCTTTACTTCATCCCCGCAAGGCTCTGCCTCTGCTTGGAAAGCGGGGAAGGGGGGGCGGGGGGGAGAGAGAGAGAGACGGTGCTTCACTCTCACGATTCGATTGGTCAAGCGGAAGAAGGGGCGGGAGAGAGAGCCCCGATTGGCTTCGGCAGTCGAAGGAGGGGGCGGGGACCGGCGCGGTAGCCCGGCTGGGCTGCTGCATGTAGCGGCGTCTTTTTCTGCTGCTTCTTTTTTTTTTTTTTTCCGCCTGCCTCCATGTTGAGTGGATCTCGGGGCTCGGGGACAGAAGGTGCCTAGATTGCTTTGGGGGCTGCCGGGCTGGAGGGAGGCCGTTCCCGCGCTCCTTTAGAGCGGGACCGTGCTGCGCCGGGGGTGAGTAGGGATGGTGGGGGTGTTGCTGGACTGGAACGCTAGAGGAGAGCCGGAACAGATTAGGTGGTGCATGCAGAGGCAAGTGTGGTCGGATGGATAGCAATGGTGCTGCCCGGAAGCGTGGGTGGTTTTGGGGCCTCGCGAGTAGGAAGGGTCTGCTTGCGGGAGTCGTGGCGCTTCGGCGTGGTTGGTAATCCAGATCGCCGGGCTGGCTGTGGAAGCTGGGGGTGGGGGTGGTGAGGGAGGCGGCGTGTGATCGATGGGACGCCTTCCTCGGTTTGGCGTGGCTCCTCTTGAGTAGAACCGGACAAGATCCGCCAAGGTGGCCGACCGACTTGGGAGGGAGAGTTGTCAAAAGAGATCCTTTGCTTACTTGGGGTGGGGGTGTCTCTCTTTATGGAGAGCTGCGGCCGCTTTGCAAAGCCAAGAGAAGCGGAAATCTGGAGGAGGGCGATTGGAGAGGAAACCTGGCTCACCCGCCCTTATTGGAAGTAGATTGAGCCCTTGCAAAAATTTAAAAGAAGAGTTTATGCGGAGTAAGGGGGAGTTGTTGTTAGTAGGGCTTGTTTACAAACACCACGCTAAGGGGCAGCTGCACCTAAGGGAACTGCATGTGTTGGTGAAGGAAGAGAGAGGTCTCCCACGCCTTCTGCATCTAATCTGGTTTTTGTTTTTTTGTCTTAAAAAGAGGTGGCTCTGGAGTGGGTATGGTGGCTGGAGACCCGACAGCGGCATCCTAGTGTGCCTTGGAAGTTCCTGGAAGAGTTGCTTCTCTATCCTTAGCTAGCCAGCTGCTGAAACCGGTTAAAAAATGGCTTGGGCTCTGAAGCTGCCCTTAGCGGATGAAGTCATCGAGTCAGGCCTAGTTCAGGATTTTGATGCCAGCCTTTCTGGCATTGGCCAAGAGCTAGGTGCTGGTGCGTACAGTATGAGGTAAGTCAAGGAGGCGCTTTTGACCATTTTTTTTCCCCTAGAGAGCTTTTGATGATGCACCCAAACAAATTGAGCTGGGAATGTTCTGAGTGAAGCCAAAAGGGGGAGGTGTGGTTAGAGCAAATATGCTCTTACATCCACCAATCTCTACATGATGCAAATAGGGAATGCCACGGGTTCTACATCCTCTAACCAACTGGATCAGATACTTCGCCCTTGGCTATACAAAGTGTGAAGTATCTGATGTAGTTGGTTATAAGATATAGAGCTCATGCCATTCCCTATTTGCACCATGTAGTGATTGGTGGATGTGTGGAAAGTGATGGTTGCATGTCCTTTAAAATGGTGGGTGAGTTGCACATTGCGTTCACTGGTGGGCCTCAAAGTTGACCCTGCCAAAATGTTTATAGCACAATAGGGCTTCTTGTAGTAAAGTGGTCCCTTTCCAGCCTTTCCAGCTTGTGGACCAATGAGGGGGAGGGAGATATTAGAGGAAATGGTTCCGTGCAAGCGGCAGGTGTGGATGCATGCAGCTCCAGATGGAGCTGCTTGTGTGGCCCTGTTCCCAATGAGCCAGGGCCCATTACTGGGACCCCTTTTGTATAGATTTGTAATATGGTATTCTAGGCAATGAAAAAATTACCATGTTGTATGATGAATAAACTTGGAAGCTTTAGTCTTGATTCGAGTTTATCCTCATATTTGAAGTAATTAAAAATATTGGCAATAAATCTGGTTGGAAATCAAATATTTTTTCTTAATTTTGAATGGTTACCTTGCATTTCTTTTCTCAACATGTCTTAATACATTCGTAACATACTGCATTGGGGGAAAAAACTCTTGCTTTAAAAGAGTGTATTGGTGAAAGTTTTATGGAGCATGTAACAAAGTAAACCTGCTGTTTTCTAATACTTTCATTGCATAAATAATCGGACTAAAATGCTACTTAACTAGAAGAGTTATTATTTAATTTAATATATGGCTTCCTAACTTATTTGTAAATAGAGGAAACCTGCAGTCCTGCAGGCTATCAGTTTGAGCAAAACTATTTAAAGAAGGGAGAGCATGCCAGCTGTTTTTTGATTATGAAGTGATATCCACATTTAAATCTCATAAGTCAGGGTTTTTTTTTGTTCACTTAATCTTTATTTATAGGATTTGTTTCCTTTCCACTGATAAAACAATCGCAGAGTGAACAAGAATGTTAATATAAAAATGTTAACAGTTAAAAAAAAGAAGTGAAACCATACTGTAAATGTAGAAGGAAAAACAATAAAAATTATAGTCT
Organism: Bungarus multicinctus; assembly: GCA_023653725.1. Lineage (NCBI taxonomy): Eukaryota > Metazoa > Chordata > Lepidosauria > Squamata > Elapidae > Bungarus > Bungarus multicinctus. The sequence goes on from CM042834.1 coordinate 143,909,608, forward strand.
TTAATAGTAAATGATATACTAATATATTGCACAGAATCAAAAGCTTAATGTCCCTTTGCTTGGTGGTATGCTGGTAATAAAACTGTTGTGAACCCAACTATCTCTGATGGTTGAATGCATATGTTGTTCTGAGCCATAATATGGTTTGTTAGGTTAAATAAGCCATTTATTTTAGGTAAGTAACAACACTGGCGTACAATTCTAAAGTCAATAGGATAATAAGACATTATTTCAAATTTTGCTTTATTGTCCTAAAAATATAATTCAATTAGTGAATGGGAATGGATGTTCTGTATTTATTCCTAGATTTAACTGAACATATTTGTGCCTTTTTCAAACTCTGTTTTTGCATTAGGCAAAACTTTTTATTTAAAGAAATACATTATTGTCCCAGAAAAAATAAGCTGCAGACTTAGAACTGTGTAAACCTGACTTTTCATGTCACAGATTTTTTTTTTGTTGCATATCTGCAAGGTCAAGTCTTAGATTATTGTCATTATCTTCCCTGGTTGATTAGATAATTCATGCCATGTACTTGTACTGAATCCAGGAAAAATAAAGATTAAAGTTCCACTCACATAACCTAAGGAAAGTGTGAGCATTATGGTATCTACAAATGCCATCCTGGACTTGCATATCTGCAGTTTAACAACAGAAATCAGGCTGCTTCCAAAATACCATAAAAGTTCCTGTGTAACTGGTTTATGCCATATGATATATATGACTGCCAAGAAAGACATAGACATTGAAAAAGTCTGATTTTATTACAGTATATGTCCATCTAAGAATTTGCGTATACAGGCTGGTCTTTAGACTAATAACGGTAAAAGAAAATCTTTCAAAATGTATTCCCTTGGAAAAGCTAAGCTGTCATGGAGTCAGTCTGAAGAAGGAGTACAACATTGAGAAGATCCATGTTTATTGCAATAATCATGGAACATCTGCTTTACAAGAAAGAGGGATCCTGCACAGTGGAAAAACAAAGATCTTTATAGGGCTACAAGATGGGAAATCCCTGGGATTGTTAGCTTGTTAGCTAATTTGGAGTAGCTAGGCAGATTTTTGTTAGGGTATTTGGGAGAAGTTCTGTTTGGCAAAATGGGACTTTCAGGAGGGCAGCAGAAGTTCATTGTGAAGGAGATGGAATTTTGAAATCATAGGTTGATAGAAGATGGAATGATTGCTATGTTGCAGTTTCCTTGTAAGGGCTGCCCTTGGGCTATACATGAACTGATAAGGAAGCTTTTGTTCTTTATTTTGATGGGATTGCATGGGACAGAGTCAGATTAGGCCTGATGGGATTAAGCAAAAAGATGAATTGGGGTTGATATTGATCATGTCCAAAAACATTTTTGTTTATTAAGTTTATTTTCTCCATACTAACTTTAAAAAAGAATAGGTAGGCATCCATGGGACATGCAAACAGAGGTTTGTTTCTTCTTTGCTCATTTTTCTTCTTCAACAAAAGTACTTAGGGCAACAAAAATGTTAAAATCAAATGCAGTAGTGCTCAAAGGTTTGTATACCCTTTTGAATTCTCAATATTTGTGCATAAATACAATCTAAAACATGATCTGTTCTTGACATAAGTCCTAAAACTACCATAAATAAGCTGAACTGAATAAAAACAGATGAATCAAAAAGGTTTATTTCTTTATTGAGGAAAATGATCCAAGGCTACATATTTTAAAGTGTTATGACCTGTGTGGAAAATAAATCACCTTTAGGTCATGTTTATGCAGAAACATTAAAAATTCAAAAAGGTTCATAAACTTTTAAGTACTACTCTGTGTCTCAATGCCACATTATGCATAACTCTAGGAGAAATAACCAGCAATTTCAATTAAATCTGGAAGGCAGCTAATAGTACAATGACTTCAAAATGGCTATTGTTCTATAAGAATAAGAGAATTAGAACAAAAACATAAAAACCAACAGACAAACTATTAATGAAAGAATTGTAAGAAACTAAACTGCAATTAAGTCTAATAGAAAAAGAGTTACAGAAGAAGATAAAATTTGCCAAATAGAAGTATTTTGAACAAGTAAATAAAATCTGGGAAATTATTAGCTTATTAACAAAGAATATTAGTAATTTAAAAAGGATCCAAATTGTTACACTGAAGATCAGAAGTTAGAAGAATTAGCAGCTTTGCAGTAATGGCAAATATCTGTAGCTCGGGTGTAGGATGAGGGTGAAGGTTTGTTTTCCAAGCTTGTGGGTTGGTTTCCGAATGTTTTGTTACCAGGCCAGGTAATATCTTAAATGGAGTTTAAGGGTATCCTAACCCTCAACCTCAGCAGCTTTCTTTGAAGAATTATGCACTTGCTATAAATAAATACAATATATCAAGAAGTTCATCAAATAATACAATGACCAATGTAGGCAAATATTAAGTACACGTATACCGGTAGCTGTTCAGAAAACAAAAACTGCAAGGAAACAAATTGCGAAAAACACCAGATCCATGTTAGTTCTTTGAATTCTTTCTAATACTGAGCTATCAGAATATTTGCAAATATAATAAAATTAAAGAAACAAAGGTAATACCTCCAATATGGAGGCGGGGGAGTCCATATAGTTCTGATTTATAAAGAAGGAAATTGCCTTGAAATTACCACAATCATATTCAGTAGACCAATTTTCTTGTTGTATGTAGGTTATAAGATTAAGGATATAAGTTTTTCCCTACAATATTAACCGATAGACTGAAGAAATGTATTTCAGGCATTATGCAGACTGACTAAAGAAAAATATAAAGGACAACAGAAGATCATAATAACACAGATCATATAAAATGAAAAAGAAAGTTGCCCTAGCTTAGATGCAGAAAAAGCCTTTAATAATTTGCTGTGGCTATTCATGTCGGCGGGTTCTGAATAAAATGGATCCCAGAGAAACATTTCAACCATCCATTAAAAGTATATATTAATGGCAAAAAGCAAAGTTTATAGCTCATGGAGTTCCCTCAGCAGATTTTTTAAGTCAGGATAGAAACAAGACAAAGAAGTCCATTCTCATCTTTGATTTTGCATTAAAAATACTGGCAGAAAAAAAGATCTGAGATTACAAACAAATAACAGGACTCAAAATCCATGGAGAGAAATACAAGCTTAAATATTTATATAGATGATATAATACTAATTCTTACAAAACCACAAATAGCAAAAAAGCAGCTAATGATCATAATCCATAAATAGGGAGGATATTTGTAATATAAAATTGGTGTTGTGATGACCCAGAGTATCTCAGAAATATAACAAAACCCAAAACGTAACTAAAAGTCCTTTAATGCCTTCAACTTGGCTTCACTGTTTAATTGTTCACAGTGGAGGAGTAAACTTTCAAAATAACATTTCAAAGGAAAGAAACACAGTTCAAATTCAAAGAGCCGATAACAAAGCAAAAGCGAAAAACAAACCACATTGAATAGATAATTGCCAACTTCAGGAAGATAATCAGGGACAGTCCGTTGGAAGAACGCCAACCAAGATAAACCTTCTTTAGGAATAAAACACTAATTTGTCTGCAGTGTCTGTTACCACACAGGTCCAAACTCTTATGCAAATCTCACACCTGCAACCCATGAAGAGGATCATGGCCCTCTCCTCCCGAGTAGACCACGTTTTACCCTGATCCTCTCCTCCCTGCGTGCCCTAAGATGGATAGGGCCTGGGCCTGGGTCCTCCTCTGACTGCTCAGCTGGCCTCTGCCCTTCCCTAGCCTCCTCCACCACCTCTGGAGCCACACTTCCACTCCCTGTTGGCTGTTCCTCCTCTTCCTCAAAGTCAGTCTCCACCAGGGGCATGACAGGTGTTCAGAAAACAAAAATAATTTAAAGATTTTGAACACGAGGAATTTTCTGCAAAAAAAAAAATCTAGTTGTTAGCCCGCTCAGCAAAATAACTTTGTTTGCATTTAATAGGAAACAATCAAGAAGCATGTCAGAATAACTATGTCAGATTACAGCAATAGATTAAAAAAGATTTTGAAAGGTGGAAGAACCTTAAACTGTCTTGGTTAAGCAATTGCAATCATTCAAATGAATGTTTTACCCAAGATAAATCTATTTCAAATGCCCTAGTCAGAATTTCCGAGAGAACTTTAAAAGAATGGCAAGACAGTGTCAGTAAATTCATATGGAGTGGGGAAAGTTCTAAAGAAAAGAATTCTGTAAGACTCTAAACTTTCGGACAAGCAAAGTCCACGGGGAAGCCAGATTCACTTAACATGCTGCTAACTTAACAACTGACGTGATTCACTTAACTGTGGCAAGAAAGGTCATAAAATGGGGCAAAATTCACTTAACAACTGTCTCTTTTAGCAACAGAAATTTTGGGCTCAGTTGTAAGTCGAGGGCTACCTATATATTCTACTTAGATACTATGAATTTAAAAACACAAGAAGAATTCAAAATTATGAAAAGAACCTGGAATTTATAGTGATGAGAGAAAACTGAACTCTGTAAAACTATCTCTAATCCATAATTTAGACTGAATGAGTTGACAACGTATTAATTTTAGATTCATAATACAAATATGATATATTGAACCCTACTTCAAGGATCCAGTTTATATTTATATATTACTATATAATATACTAACACATTACTATCATGGAACAGTAACAAAGAATAATGTTACAATGAAAGGACTTACTTTCATAGATTTCATTATAATGACCTTAAAGGCAATGCAATAAGCATTGTCTTGAGACTAAAACAATTAAAAGTAGTGGGACACTTGAGAGAAGATGCATATAGAACCTCATGGTCAGGCTCCAGAAATGCAGCTCATTGGGATAGTAAGAGATAAGCAAGAGGTTTTGATAAAATGAGGCCTTCTATTCAGATTTTTTTTTTCGTATCAAGGAAAAAAACATGTTAGTCTGAACCTCATTTCTATGAAGTTTTATTATCTTGGAAATAATTTTTGTGTCATTTATTTTACAGCAAGTGGGATTGCTTATTGCTTTGAAACATATATATCCTGTCCTTCATAATTCTTGTCGTAGCCATAACCAGTCATCCATCTAATTTTTAATAACAGAAAATAATATGTTTAAAAAATAGTAAGAAAATTTTGGCGATTCCATGAAAGCATGCTACATGACTTCTCATTTTGTATAATCATAGAAATTTTACCGTTCCTATAAATTATTCTGCTGCTGCTTGCTATGCAAGGGCTGGGATGGGAAACTTTTACATTTATAGAAACTGGTTTTACATTTATAACTTTTGATACCATTTACTGGCATTATAGCACTAGCCCTTAGACTTATATACCGCTTCATAGTACTGTACAGTCCTCTCTAAGCCGTTTACAGAGTCAGCATATTGCCCCCAACAATTTGGGTCCTCATTTTAGCCACCTCGGAAGGATGGAAGACTGAGTCAACCTTGAGCCTGGTGGGATTTGAACTGCCAAATTGCAGGCAGCCAGCAGAAGTAGCCAGCAGTACTGCATTCTAACCTCTGCACCACTTGATTATTGTTGATCAGATTAATTTTTAATTCACATTTTAAAGTAAATACGTATCTAGGAAAAAATCGAGGGTAGCAGAAGTTTAGCTAGTAGGAATACCTACATGTTTCGTCATAGCAAAATATATAAGAGAATATGAGATGTATGTATTTTGTACAAATAATTTAGTTACAATTCCTAACTTATTCTTAAAAATGAAATTAAGATGTGCATCAAGCAAGGCTGTAATATAGTACTGGCCTCCTCCTAACTTAATTATTGATATTCATGGAAAGGCATCATTACTCTATGATGTGGTTGGTGTCCAATGTAACTTCAATTACATCCAGAAATAAGTGTCATGTAGTTTAATGTATCACTTTTGTTATTGAAAGAATGGTAGATTGTGATTATTGGATATGCCATTTCATTCTTCAAAAAAATCAATATTTCTTTTAAAAACAGCATTCCTTTTAAGATAGGAAAGATGATGGCAGCAGCCAAGGCAACAGCCAAAAGGGTTTGAGACATGTTGTTTCTTAGCTTTGGATTAGATCAGGTGACAAGCAGCCTCACAATTGACCTTGAATCCTGTTTTGACAACTTCCAAGGTTTCTTCAAATACACCCTCAAACTTCGATTTACAGTTGTTTCCAAAAGTTGTAATGTAAGGGTTAACATAGTTCAGACTAAATAAAGATGTACTCCAGTTTCCAGAAAGAAGAGAAAGAGACTAGATTATTTGCATGGTAGGGTCTTAACTACTTAGTATCATTGTACTACCTGAAGTAAGCTTAACTATGCTTAAAAGATTAAAAAATATAGACACCTAACATTGTGTTGTCCAATCATTGTGTCGTAGGGAACATGTTTACTTAGTGGCTTTGCTTGTAGAGTTAATACAGTCACTGTGATCTGTTTGTAAACTATGAGTAAATTATGGTTTAGCTTAACATGCCATCTCAAACTTCAAACTTCTGGGCATTTTAAATAGTAACCTAGGAGATACGTATATACCACTCAATCATGATTAATAGGAAAATATGCATCTGTATATTTAGCTTAGAAATTAGACTTACAAAAATAGGTCTTACTCCTACCAGAAGAATAGTAGGGGGAACTACTTTTCTTCCAGGAGAACCTGTCCCTCAAAATAGCATTTGAGAGAGTAACAGATTTGTATGTGTTTGTATTTGGCTTGAATGGCAAAGCCCAGAGAGGAGGTATCATGCTTTTGTGCATACTGAGCCAAAACTTCTTGCATGCCAGCAAGGAAAGAAAGTGTTGTGTGAGAAAAAAACAGTAACTCTTAATGATGGTTTAGATACTAGGAAGCATTAGTGTTTTGCACTAGATCTACTCAAAATTGTCTTGTCCTACAGAAGTAAATGAAAATGTTTCTAAATAAAGTCTCTTGTGAGACTACCCATTTTTAAAAAAAAAAATTTATTTGACTTTGAGAAGGAATAAAAAACAAGAAAAAATAATTTAATTAGTTTTTAATTCAACCTCATCCCTTTTAGCTTCCCAGAGGTACATGTCCTATTTTTCCTATGTGTTTATTTCTAGCTCGTGTGGAAGTTGTCCCAGACATTTTTGCACTAAATATGTACATGTGCTTGCTTTTTTCCAGTTCATTGTTCCAGTATAACTTGAGCATCCATAAATATAAGTACTTTTGAATTTAGATTGTTCATACATGTATTTGTGAAAATGGTTCTGCTTTCTTGATCCCTTACTTTTTGTAGTGGATGCTGATACTTGGAACGAAGTGTAGCAGTATTCTGGGATTCTAAAGACAAATGGCAGAGTACCATTTTGAAAAATTGTGATTTCTTTTACTATTAGTAGTAGGGAAATTGTGGATGGGTCTGCTTCAAAGTACATTTGGGACACAAGCATCCATAGTTACTATGTGAAGAAATATGAGTTTTAACGAATTCCTAGTAATCCGAATTAATTTCCTGAAAGGTGGGAAGGATTTTACATTATGTTTTTTAGCAGCATCAAAATTGGGACATCATTCTTAGGTCACAGAAGTTGCTAGGCCTTACTCAGAATAAAGACATAAACGTTCATGGACATGCAGGATTTAGTTGGGTTATGAAAATACGTCTTTTGTCTAATGACTTTATCCTGAGAGGTTGTTAAATCTATTGTTTATTTGAAATGAAATCTCAACATGTCTGTAGCATTAAAATTTAGTAGGTTAAAAAATAAGTCCTTGTTTGAATATCTCCTCTGGATCCAAAAGTGCTGTGCCATCTTATAAAACCACATTTGCCTTTTGTGGGGATGGTAGATTGCCAACCTACCTACCATTGTCTGTTTTCTCTAGATATATTGGACTTAGGCTCCCAAAAATGCTGGCTGGAGGTTATAGAAGTTGAAAGTCTGATGTAGAAGTAATGCATCAATGTGGGGAATAGTGGATAAGAGTGCTCTCAAAGTTGTTTAAGAAATTCAAACATCTAACCCAGTGTCATGTCCCTGTTGGAATCTGACTCCGAGGGAGAGATAAAACAGGGAGTGGGAGTGTGGCTCCATTGGTTGTGAAGGAAACTGAGGAAGGGCACAGGCCGGATGGGCATTCAGAGGAAGACCCAGGTCCATCCCCTCTTCATCCTAGGGCACGCAGGGAGGAGAGGATAAGGGAGAAACGTGAGTGGCGTGGTCTACGAGGGGGGAAGGGGCCCTGATCCCCTTCATGGGCTGCAGCTGGGAGGACTGTTTAAAAGGACAAACTGGGCATGGCAAAGTTGCTGGAAGCAAAGCATGCATTATTCTTGTCGAAGCTTATCTGTATTTTGGCTTCCTCCCACCTGTGGTTGCTGCGTTGTCTGGTAGAAGTCTGCAATTAATCATCCTTGCCTGCCGTAATAATTCCTGCAGTGTGGTTTGTGTTGGGTTTTTTATTTTGAATTAATTTCACTTTGGGTGCAGACTGCATTTATACCCTCCGTAAACTGTTTGATATCCACTGAGGATAATTGGACATTGGAGCTAGGCTGGAGGCATTAAAGGGACTTTCTTCTATTTTTGTGACTTGATTATTTTTGTGTCACGCCCGGGATCATCACACACAGAGAGCCTTCTCTCTGAAGTCTGAGAAAGGTTTAGCCTTAACATTGGCTAGTAATATGTTCATCCTTCAGTTTAGCCATTCTAAAGCAAGTATGGTTTCTCAATTTCCAACAAACATTATTTTAATTTTAAATCCCATTTATCCTTCCTGAAAGGATTTTTTTGATAGGGAAATTGTCCATCGAAAATTTAGATGTGTAACAGCATACAGCGTTCCTTTTGTTCTCTTACTCTGCATAGGAAATTCTTGTTTTAATGTGCTAAATCATTTTTTAAATTGTCAGATATGGAGGCTTACTGTAATTTTGAAAGCCTTCAGTAAAACGAACAAAAATAATTAGTCTGACCCACACATTTGCTTTGTAGCGATGTCCTTGCCTTGCCCATCTTTAAGCAAGAAGAATCCAGCTTGCCTACTGACAATGAGAACAAAATTCTGCCCTTTCAGTATGTATTGTGTGCTGCCACTTCTCCTGCTGTAAAACTTCATGATGAAACACTCACCTATCTCAATCAAGGTAAGGTACATTTCTCTTTTGTTAGAATACGAGGTAGGCAAAAGCTGCTTTATAGTTCTGGGTTCATATCAGGTGTAAATTGGCTGCTTAAACTAACTTTAATAAAAGGTGAAATTCCAACAGGAAGGGTGAAAAGCAAGCAGTAGGTTTTTTTTTTTTAATTGAATTGAAATTCTTACATGCTGTTGTCCCATAAGACTCTCAAAGCATTTTATAGTAAAGCTTAAAAAAATAGTTGGAAATACAAGAATCCTAGGCATTACTGTTTTATATGATTCATGGGCTTGGAAATACCTGACAAAGCAGTGCAATTGCCTAACAATGTGCAATTTGTAATCTCTCAGTCAGTTTAGCCTTGGTTACTGTCAGATGAATGTCAACTTTGATAAACTTTAATTTATGTGATACTTTTTGTATTCATGTAACTTTTGACACCCCTCACATATTTATGCAGCTAATTTGAAAAAGGTTGGTAATAATTCTGGTAGGTGAAAAATGTCATTGGCATATTAAATGGCTGTATACAGATGTAATTAGAAGTGTTATTCAGTTATTCAGTTAACATGACTTGGAACTGCATCAATCTATAGTATCTTGTAATTGGATCAGTGTAACTGGAGAGGTAAAAGGAGATTAGTTGATATCCCTGTTTTTACATTTCTCATAGTTTAAATTCAGTGTAACATAACTGACCACCATATTTCAAGTCATTTCTGGTTTAATCAAGTTCAGACTTAACGAAACGTAGATTATTCTAAAAGGAGTATATAGTGATACAGATATACTTTCAAACAATGCCCTTTTTCATTGCTTCCTATACATTCTGGGGACAGTTAGATGCTTATTTTTTCTTACTGACTGAGACAGCCAATCCTTTTTTTTTTGTTTAAAGCATAACTGCAAATATATTTGCTTTTTCAGGTCAGTCTTATGAAATCAGAATGCTGGATAACAGGAAAATGGGGGAATTGCCTGAACTAAATGGGAAGCTTGTAAAGGTATGTAGTAATCTGTCTTCTCCCAAAATATGTGAGAGAATGAATCAAATTTCCATAAACATGTTTGCCAGGTAATAAATGATAATGCTGGTAAATTATGCGAAGTGATGCAGTCACTTACACCATTCCAACAAATCCTGGTGGTGATGTTAGAAATGGCAATTTACTGAGCAGCAAAATGTAAGATTAGCGGGTGATAAATTATGTGCATAGGCCAATGATGAATGAGAAGTCCTTGCTACTCAAAGCATAAATATTGGGAAGTTAATAAATAAAGCAGAGGAAGTTTGTATCTCTTAGAATGTTAGATTTCACCGAATCCTCCAAAGATATACCAGTTAAAAAGATTGTCAGATGATCTTGAATCAAGATTGTGAATGTGTGGTATGCCACAATTTAGTAATAAAGTAAGTAGTAAGAGATGATTTTTTTTAAGAGGGAAGGCAAAATAGCATAAAACACAAGTGGGACACTTTTTCACTATTTCACTGTTTTTGCTTTGCGTGAAGCTCAGGAGGCAGTTGAAGATTCAGCATCGAAGTAAGATAGAAGAATAACTTCAGTTGCAATCTTGCTTTACAGTATGTTTACCCAAACATGCAGGAAAATTTAGTAATGTTTAGATAGCAGACAGAAACAAATGTTCTTTTTTATCTACTGCTGGAAGACAAACTGAAGTAATATGCAAAGTAGGAAAATCTCCCCATTGCAGTCCCCTTGTTTTAGATTCAGGTTCTTTGAGCTAAAACATACACTACCTTAGATAGCAAAAGTATTTATTTAACTAAGTAAACTTCTGATATTTGAAGTCTCTTGGCGATTAAGAATTAAAATAGCTTTAAAATCAATATATTAAAACAGTTCAAATAGCAAGGTAAATTTATCATTCTTACAAAATAATTATAAATAAAATTTGTTATAAAGGTTTTTTAAAAGGTAATGAAGTTGACAGCCCCTTTTGAGAAGTACACTTGAAAGAACTGAAATGGCAGTAGAGAAGGCTTTGACCCCAGGACCTCCAAATCAGCTTGCAGCAACTCCAGAGGAAGTTCAATAAGGTTACTATAAAAAAAAAAGATTTCCCAGATAGCTTGTACCCAGGAGTGGGCTTAAAAAATGTTAACAATGGGTTCTCTGCCTGGTTGCTCAGTGGACATGGCCATGGTGGCATGGCCTAGTCAGTCTCCTGCACCATGAAGGGGGTGCGGTTTTGCCCTCCCCCGGCTCCACAGGCTCTCTGGAAGCCAGAAATGGGCCCGTTTCCAGCCCATTTTTTGCCCTCTCCAGCCTCCGCCCACTCCCTGCAATAGCTGCATTCAAAATGGGCCGCGTGGGGACTCTTGGGAGGGGAGGGGAGGGGTGGGTGGGGCCAGCTAAGAGTGGGATATGGGGGTTTTCCGAACTGCACAGAATCTTAGCTAGGGGCTCTCCCGACCCCTCCGAACCCCCAGCAGCCCCACCCCTGCTTGTACCTAACCTACATAAGGCTTTAAAAATTAATGTCCACCGCATAATTTTTTCTGGGTATCAACAGGCAGCCACTTCAATACTTTTCAACCCAAGTGTAATATGGTCTCTGCATTTTTACTAACACCAGACCGGGTATTGGTTATTCCATGTTATGGAATTTATAACATTAGCTTGGAAATTTTCCTAAAACAGACTGATATTCTGGACAAAACATACTAGCATGGAAGGTACATGAACATTTTCGATGAGCTGTTAAACAATTTCTTAGATAATCATGGCTTTGATTTAAATTTATATAAGTAACCATCTTTTTCTGTCTGGCTATAGCTTATACTTGAATATGTTTATAAATATAAAAATCTGGGGACATATAAAACGTTACTACTGTGAAAAATATTTTATTCAAAGATTCCTGTTTAGTAACTCCTTATGTAAATTAAACAGAGCCAATTTAGTTTAATAGTTAAAGGCATCAGACTAGAAACCAAGAGATTAAGGATCAATCCTGCCTTAGGCCCAAAACCAGCTGGTTGACTTTGGGGCAATCACTCTCTGTCAGCTCTAGAAAGACAAACTACTTCCTAAAATATTGCCAAGAAAACTGCAGGGATTTTGTCCAGATTGTTGCCAGGAGTCAAGACTGACTTGAAGACATACACACAAAGATTAATTAAGCAGTAGCTAAGATAACAGATGACAACAGATGAGTGCTACATGTAGCATTTTTCTTGTGTGTATATGTACTTCAGCCAAATATATTACCTATGTTACAGATAGTTGCTAACAGTTGATTCTTATACTAATGCATTTTTTAAAACCTGGAAATCTAAACTTTTTGAGTTATCAGACTTTGGGCCCTGATATGGAATGTGAATTCATTATATCATCTACTATTGAATAATAACGATAGTTTCCCTCCTCTGAATACTATGATAGTCTCTAGCCCTTTGGCCCCTGGAGTGCTCAGAAATTATGGATGTATTCAGTCAGGGGTGGGATGCTACCGGTTCTGCCCGGCTCTATAGAACCAGTGGCTCTGAAGAGCAGCAGACACAGAACCGGTTCTGTGTCTGCCACTGTTTGGCCCACCCGCCGGCCCAGGCTCTTATCTGTCCTTTATTTCCTGCTTTTTCAATCTCAGCTGCTTTGCACGGCACAGCTGAGGTTGAAAAAGCAGGAAAAAAGAGGCTTTTCAAATGCTGCGCACCCATGCGCAGTGCTTTTCAACTGTCTGGGCGGCACAGCTTTAGGTGTATTACACGCACGCACAGTAAAACGTAATCACCGAACCGGTTGAATCCCACCCCTGTATTCAGTGCCTTGGGGATGCTCCCTATAAGAATAACCTTACTGGAAGTCTTATTTTGTTGTCATTACTGGTGCTGAATTACAAGGCACATCCAAATAGATCACATGATATACATCTCTCCGTGGGAATGCTAAATTGAGACAAATAATCATGAAAGTACAGCTAGTCCTTGGGTTAGATTGGCGATTGGCACCAGAATTTCTTTTGCTAAGCAATGCAATCATAAAGAGCAATGTCACATGACTGCATTGCTTAGTGATGGCATTCCCAACAGTCTCAGTTATTGTCATAATCACAGGACTATGAGTGTTGTCAAGCAAGCCAGAGGTGGAAGTCCCAAAGCTGTAGGCGGGTAGGAGGGGTACTGCAAGTGCTATCGAGTGCAGGTGGGAATGGGATGCTGTATGCAGATGCTATGGGGGAGCAGGGGTTGCTGTGCCAGATACTACAGGCAAAAGGACGACTGGAGTGGGAGTAACTTCCCATTTCCTGCTGGCTTCCCCATTGACTTTGCTTGTGTGAAGCTGACAGAGAACATCAGAAATGGCCTCATGGCTTGTGGCAATGTTTAATTGTGAGCCAGGCACCGAGTGCCTAGATTGCTACCACATAACCGTGGGACCTGCCACGGCTAGAATTCTGAGGACTGATTGTAAGGACTCTTGTTCAGCACTGTCATAATTTTGAATGGCCAATTTTGAGTGGTTGTAACCTGATGACTGCCTGTGAACTGTAATTCAAATGTCTTGGATAGAACATCCACTCCAAAGCAAAAACTTTTTACCAGAACCTGTTCATGCATTCCTTTGATTCATGTTTAGCAGTTGATTTACAATCCTATTTGAACTAATCCTTGGAGAAATTTGGAACCTTTTCACACATTGCTCTAGTATTCTGCTTTAGAATGCAATGCTGTGTGGGAGTAGATCTTGGCTTTTATATCTTGCCATAAATAGAAACATGAATCTGGATTGATGATTGATGTAAGTGTTAAGCAAAATATTTTCCATCTATATAATTCATGAGTGTTGTGGTAGAGGGACCTTATGAGGGCATATTTTTGGAAAATGCTTCCAAGAGTCTTCTTGTCTCCAATCATTGGTTGATTTTCTGTTCAACCTACTTGCATTTCAACGTGTTGATTATACTCAATGAGAAGTTCTTTTGTTTCTTAGAGTATATTTAGAGTGGTGTTCCATGATCGGCGGCTGCAGTATACAGAGCATCAGCAGTTGGAGGGCTGGAGGTGGAACAGGCCAGGGGACAGGATACTGGATATTGGTGAGTTTTTTTCAGTAAATCTGGACTACTATTATGTTACAACTTTTGGAAAGCATTTATCAGCTTACTTTCCGTTACTGCTTTTGGAAAGTAGTTTTCCTCCTTGGTTTACATCACTTGAACCTATATTATGTTCCAATGGAAGATTTATTTTTGATTGCTTGGACAGACCATCTTGAGTGGTTTGTCCTATAAACAAATTTATGTCACAATTCTGTGCTCTGTTCAGGCTGCATTATTGCTTGGATTGCGTTATTTAGCCACTTGAGGCTAAAATCCCCTTCTCGCAGAATCAGAGAACATTTTAGGTTTTTCTAGCTTCATATTCCTTACTATTAATCAGTTGAAAGCTGCTTTAAATTAGGAAAGGATATCTTTCATTTGTGTGCTGTATTCCCCTAATTATTTAGTTCATCAGAGTATTCTATATAGGTAAGGAATTATAGCAGCAATACTGTTTTTTTGGCCTAGAAACAAGGTGGATTGAATTTCTGAGTAAAGGGATTCCAGTGTTTCTAGTGAAAGTTAAGACCTGTGTAAAATTCTTAAAGAGTTTCACCCTGTCTCCTTTTTTTACACAGTTGTGTTTTGTGTAATCAATAGCTTTTGTTTTTATTTGAGAGTGACTTGACGAAAATGTCCTTACAAGTCCTCTGTATTCTAGAAATGCTGAATCTTTTGCTAGCTCTCCATTAAGAAAGAAAGAAAAATACTAACTGGTACTTATAGATAGAAATCAGAGAGTTGAAATGTGAGAAAGCCTTGCTAAGTTGGAGGAAGCAGATCATGGCCATTTAAAATACAAGGATTTTTATTCAAACGATTTGAAGAATTTTCTATTCCTTCTTAACTTGGCTTGGAACATCTCAGATATTGATATACTCTTTGCACATGCACATTTTTCAGGTTATTTTCCTATTTATAAACTCTTTTTTCTCTTATTAATTTATGCTATAGTTATCCTATATCATAAATTTATGTGCCTTCAGTTCAGTTTTGATTCTTGGCAACTATCTGTACTAGTCCCTGCAGTTTTCTTGGCAGGATTTCTTGGAAGTGGTTTGCCCTTGTTTCTTTCCTAGGGCTGAGAGAAAATGACTCGCCTAAGGAGATCCAGCTGGCTTCATGCCTAAGGCAGGTCTAGAACTCATGGTCTTCCAATTTCTAGCCTGATACCTTAACCATCAAACTTGTTCTCTGATAACTTTGGTCACACATAAAAGTCTTAAATTGAACTGAGGCACGAATGGCCAAAGAGATGATGTGTATAGTTCAATTAAATCATACATACATTAGCTTGGTAAACTATTTTGCTTTCAGTTTGTCCCTTGGATTGCATTCTGAAAACTTGCTAATTCCAACATACTTAATTGTTTTACTTGTACATGAATATCATAGGAGTTCCGATTCAGCAAGATTATTGCTTGTGGGTACAGTTCATATTTTGATTGTAGAATCTTGACATTAGTTGTTGTATTATTTTGCTTGAACAGGAATTATCTATTAAGTATTATCTTCTGTGCTAAAGTGTGTCTAATTTTTGTTGTCTTTAGATATTCCAATGTCTGTGGGTATAATAGATCCCAGAGCAAATCCAACACAGTTGAATACAGTAGAGTTTCTTTGGGATCCTTCAAAGAGAACTTCCGTATTTATTCAGGTAAATCAAGAAGAGTCATGTTTTGTGAGATGGATAGCCATGTAAATATTGATTGATTGATTGATTGAGATAGATAGATAGATAGATAGATAGATAGATAGATAGATAGATAGATAGATTGATAACATACCACAAGCAAAGTATTTGTTGCCTTATTCTTTTAAATTTATGTATTTTTTAATAAGAATATCATGTTCTGTTACCATGCATATAGTGTGACAGCATCTCTTTAAGTGTACATAGTGAAGGAACATGATAACTTTTAAATGGTTATCATGTATTGATGCTTGGAATACAAAACAACAGAACTTAGAAAAGTGCTACAGAGCATGGGTGATTATATTTGATTTGTGCTTTGACTGAAATATTGTAACATAGTTACCATGTAAATTCACAGTCTCTTATTTTTCCCATTTTGGGGATTAGATTTTCTATTATTGTATTTAAGTATTTAAGTAAGAGATCCTGCTGGGCTATTTTTTGTTTAATTAGGATTTGTAGAATATTTATTCTGGGAATACAACTGGGGAAACACAAGTCAAACACAAGCCACACTCACTATAATGCAATGTGTAAACACAGTCTATTGACCTTCTCCCATCCTTTGTTTTGATGTAATTTGGACAATGAATTATTAAATATAATTTAGGATTTATAGTTACCATGCTTCAATTCAAGACAGCATTGCTTTTGATTTAAGACCAACTTCATCAGAAATGGTGAAGGTCTCTGGAAATGCTTAGAGTTTTAATAAATGTTGATAAGAAGTTCATAAATTAAACAGTAATGCTACCCAGCTATTAAAACTAGTAAAGCTACCATTCGTTTTATGACATTTTGAGAGAGTAGCCTATTTATTATAATTTAATCCAATCTACCGGACAAATATTAGAAAGGGAGAAGAAAATATCAGACTTTTTCAGAAGGACAGACATACTACATTTAGGCAATTGAGAAATTCAGAACTGACATATGGTATATAATATCTGATCTACCTGATCCTTAAACTCTAAGGAATATTGCAGACTTCCTTAGCTTTACACCTTGCTGACATAGGTAATTATTAGAAGCAAGGTATCAAAGCTATGAATTGCTGAACTTTCCTGCAAAGTTCATAGGTGAGCTGTAAACTGAATTTATTTCTGAATCAGAAGTTAATATTCATCATGCAAACTCACACTCCTAATAATGTGTCCCTAGCCTAGAGCAACTTCCTTGATCATATTCCTGAAATTATGCAGTGCTACTTTTACTGCTACTTCTATCTCTTTTTTTCATCTTAGAACTTCTCATCATTGATCCCTTATGGTTCTCAAGGGTAAAAATAACTAAGGGAAAAGTTAAAAAAAGAAGTGTAGATTTCACACACACACACAAAATGCCTTCCAGTGTCCTAAGTGATTTGTGCTTTCTTTATTTTACACTCTTCACATATCCTTATGTCAGAGAAAAATGTTTCACTTTCCATTCCAACATAAATGCATACCATTTTTACAAAATAAAGCTTTATACATACTGATCAGAATTATTATTTGTTTAAAAAAGATTAGAAGCTTCTAAGCAAAGCAAGAACCCAGTTTATTTTCTTTGGACTTTAAAAGAATTTTTTCAATGTTGTGGATTTCATATATGCATTCCATTTCCTTATTTCTTTATCACGGTTAAAATATTAACTTGGTTCATACATATAGAATTTTAAACCAAAATTGTGTATTATTGTGATCTGGACCACACACATTTCTTAGCCACAATAGTGAATTGGAACATTCCATTAAGCCAAAAAATTAAAAATCATCATTATGGCTTAGGACAATGTCTAAATCACTCAGTAAAAGAACTCTTTATCTTCTTTTATTTGGATTGGCTGCTTCTTTCTTTTCTTGCACAATTTCTCTTTTTTTTCCCCAGTCAAAATAGTGCTGTGTCCAGGTTCCAGTCATGGCTTCATACCATTGTTAGCATTAACTTGGTGCTAGCATTAATAGAAATCATTGTGTCGGTAAGGCTGAGGATAGGAAGTACATCTCTGCTTGATATCTTCCAGATCTTTTAAGAGATTGTGGAGCTTCAAATTGGATATACCTGATTGAAGTACAGGTAGTCCTCAATGTACGACCACAATTGGGCTCAAAATTTATGTTGCTAAGTGAGACAATTGTTCAATGAGTTTTGCCCCATTTGATGACCTTTCTTGCCTCGGTTGTTAAGTGAGTCACTTCCGTTGTTCAATTAGTAGCACAGTTACTAAATGAATCTGGCTTCCCCATTGACTTTGCTTGTCAGAAGGTCACGAAAGATTATCATGTGATCCCGGGACACTGCAAATGTCATAAATATGAACCCGTTGCCAAGCATCTGAATTTTGATCATGTGACCAGAGGGATACTTCAATGGTTGTCAGTGTAAAAAAATTGTCATAAATCACTTTTTTAGATGCCGTTAACTTCGAGTGGTCATTAAAGGAACTGTTGTAGGTCAAGGACTACCTGTACTGCATAGTTTACTAAAAAAATAACTTGGGCTGTATTTAAGTTTTAGAAGAGAAATAAGTTTTGATGTACCCCAGGTCTGATTCCTGTTCTTCATTCTCCTTGAGGGGACATGCACAGGCGGTTTCTGCCTAGATGTGAAATATAGTGTATTAAGCACATTTTTTTGTTATTTTTTGTTGGTCAGGCCTAGTATTTTGGTTGGTTTAAAGAAAGAAAGCAACTATTAACACTTTGCAGAAATTGCCTTTCTCCCAGTGGTGGGATTCAAAAATTTTTACTACCGGTTCTGTAGGCGTGGCTTGGTGGGCGTAACAGGGGAAGGTTACTGCAAAATCCCCATTCCCTCCCCACCCCACTAACCTGCTTTCCAGCTCCGTTTTCCTGGGCAGGGCAACCAAAGAAGACCCAGCCAATCAGCTGGGACTCGGGAGGCAGAGAATAGATGGGGGCGGGCCAGTCAGAACTGGTATTTGCCGGTTCTCCGAACTACTCAAAATGTCCGCTACCGGTTCTCCAGAACTCTACCGCTACCGGTTCGTCAGAACCTGCTGAATATCACCTCTGCTTCCCCCCTCCCCCAAATGACTTCTTTATGTGCCTTTTGATTTGCTATGCAGATAGAATTTCAGGCTTTGTTAGAACTGACTTGGACATACACTGAAAGTTTTATGGTTACTCTGCGTTGTACAAGCATCACTATTGCATTGTAGCAGTTCAGAGCATATTTTTTGCCTCTCTTTTACAGGTACATTGCATCAGTACAGAATTCACTATGAGGAAGCACGGTGGTGAGAAAGGCGTGCCCTTCAGAGTCCAGATAGACACTTTCAAAGAAAATGAAAATGGGGAATACACAGAGCATTTGCATTCTGCCAGTTGCCAGATCAAAGTCTTCAAGGTATTACTTGTGTTTTAAGATACATAATGCAGAAACAAGAGCTGAAGAGCACAGATTCTGGTTTTCTTAGCATCCTTCTGATTAAAAAAAAGCTTGTGGGAGTTAAATTATTTCGTAAGAAGGGAAAACAGAGTTGTGAGCATAACCTTCGTTTATCGTCATTCAACCTGGTGTCTTGGCACCCCTTTATCCTTAATAGAGTCCACTATTCTGGCACGATTTAAAGTTCAAATACCTTTCTGTAGTTTAAAGTTAAGCAAAGGGGAAACTTCATTAAATTCTCCTGCTTGCTCTGTTGTCGACTTTATGTTGGCTATTTGATCTCATATCCTTTGGCCTTTTTTAAAACCTGCCTACTCATTCGGCATTTCTTTCTTTATATATGGCTTCATTCTTCATTAGAAGATCTTAAGACTTACTTACATTAGGGTTGCTAAAGTTACAACACTGAAGAGTAACTTTGCTTCAATTACCGTTTGATGTTGGAAAGATTTCAGATTTATCACATTAGATTGTTAGAGTGTGCTCATTTGGTTTTAATTAATTCTCTGACTGTATTGGAAAGTGTCTGTTAAGATTTAATGAAGGATTTTAAAATTAGGTTGAATAATTTCTTATATAAAATGTGCTTTTGGTATTTTTTTAAATCTATTGATTTTCTAATTTCTTTTTTCTTCTCTTTTATATCCTTTTATGTATGCTAATAAAACTAGTACATTTATCCAATCCAGATAATCCTATATTTGCAAATTCTTCTATTTTTCCAACTTTTGCATTCTACATATCTATTGATAGTACAGGTAGTCCTTGATTTCTAGCACTAGCACTTGCACTTAGACTTATATACCACTTCATAGTGCCCTACAACCTTCTCTAAGCAGTTTAGAGTCAGCATATTGCCTCCAACAGTCTGGGTCCTTATGTCATTTAACAACTGTTCCAAGTTACAAAGTCACACAGAAATGCTCATAAAGCGCTTCTGGCCATCTTATCTTATTATGCTTCATCTATTATGCTTTAATATTGCTTTGAGAGTTTCAATTTGATTTGTGGTTTTAACCTTCCATGTACCTATTGCATGTGTCCTTGTAAAAAGTAGCCCTCTTTCAGTACAATGGCATCATCAAATGACCAGAGGTTCTTGTGGTTTTGATTTGATCACATCACGCCATTCCAGGCCTCCTTGAGGAAGTTCGGTGTTGTTCCTCAATAACTCAAACCATGTTTTTCAGTGTGGTGCTCAAATTTATAAATGTTTTAGTTATCCCAAAGGTGCTTTTTTCAAGAGGTAACTGGACTTTCTGGTTTTTCCTTGAAGATGTTTCACTTCTCATCCAAGAAGCTTCTTCAGCTCTGGAGAGATGAGATAACTTGGATGACGGAGAATCCCCATAGACAGGATTCAGTTATGGCTGCACAGTTTCTTAGCAACCATATAGAAAGGATTTGCCTTCTTCTAGCTTTAATTTTGGAATTCCTTCTTTTAAATGGCACCTTCCTCGGGACTGCTCTGACTCTCATTGTGGATACCTTCCCATTTACTTTCACCTTTTCAACTTTATCATCAAAGGAAGCCATACCAGCAGCTTCCATTCTAATCAGCATCACTCTTACAATAGCTGAAATTATTGAATCCTCCTCTTCACTCTTATCAGCAATAGCGAAGCGGTATGAATCAGCCTAAGTGTTTAGGAGGGAGAAGCTAGGATTCTAATATTCCTAGTTTTTAGATGTAAACATAATGAGATACAAGGCTGAATTATATGTGTGTGCAGTATTGGATTACCTGCTACAATGGAACTTGGCTTTCTTAATTTGGTAAGAATCATAAAATGGAGAAGTTGTGATGGTTTTAATCTAATTCAGAACACAGGCTTTGTGTGTTACATCACATTAGGCAGTGGGGAAGTCACATTTGCTGTATATCTGAGGCAGTATTACACAACACAGAATTTTGAGAGCAAAAGGTTTTGTGAACTGGTAAGCAATCTCTCACCTTCACCACTTTTATTCCAACACTCGCCACCAAGTCATTTCTTTTATTAGACATTATTGTATACCTGAAGAGAAAACTCCCAGTGGGCAAAGGATTTGTATTCTTTTGCTCTAAAAGCAACACTCCATTAGTTTGTGTGCATCTGGGACAGGCCTGGTTAAGCAAATTGTTCCTCTGTGGTCACGTTTGGTTTAACCCGATGATCCTGCAGATAGTACCCACACTTCTTGGGATGTAAAAAAAAAAGTCCTTGTGCGTAATCTTGTACAAGGTGAGCACTTCTGTTATAATTATTCAAACAGATTCCACAATGCTTGCATAGATAAACATCTACAGTACAGTAGGACTTCAGCAAGCGCGGGGAGGCAGTGGAACTGGTTTTTCATATTTGCATTAATTTTCAGAGTGAACTTTTACACCAATGGGGGAAATGAATGTTACCATCTCTTTTGGACAATGCTATATCCTTGTGGAGATTCATGCAAAATGTTTCACTTTTTTATATTAAACAGACACATCAACTTTCTTATATCTATACCATTGAAATACTTGTTTTCTTAATAACTCGGAAAGAGTTCACAGCCTTTTTCAGCGGGGGGAAGGGACAAAAAAAAGCAATTTCTGCAGCAAAACGTACATGTGTAATATATATAAGCTGCCCAGAGTTCCTTATAGGGGAAATGGACAGCATAAAAAAATAACAAATAATAATAATAATAAAGCAAATTATTATTATTATTATTAATCGCACTTTTATACCGCTCTCTCTCCCAAAAAGGGACTCGGGGCGGTGTACAGCCCAGTAAAAGCATACAATAAATACATTATAAATACAATTAAAAATAAATTAAATAATCAAATCGGCTGTCTATTAAAATTTAAGTTAAAAATTAAAACTAATAAAACCCTAATTTAATTAATTAAAACCAAAAAACATAGTTACTGGGCCAGGCCGGCCTGTTCGAAAAGCAGGGTTTTTACTGCGCGCCGGAAGGTCAGAATATCCGTCATAGCCCGTATCTCCGGGGGGAGATCATTCCATAGGGAGGGAGCTCCCACAGAGAAAGCCCGAACTCTCGGGGCCACCAGCCGACAATAGTCAGGCGGCGGCACCCCAAGTAGGGCCACCCTGTGGGAGCGTACTGGGCGGCGGGAGGTTGTTGATGGCAGCAGGCGGTCCCGTAAATACCCAGGTCCCGAGCCATGGAGCACTTTAAATACCATCAGTACCACCTTGAATCGAATCCGGTAGGCCACAGGAAGCCAGTGCAGCCTGCGGAGAAGTGGTGTTACGTGTGCGCCTCGAGGGGCGCCCACGATCACCCGCGCGGCTGCATTCTGAACTAACTGCAACCTCCGGAGACTCTTCAAGGGGAGCCCCATGTAGAGAGCGTTGCAATAATCCAAGCGGGAGATAACGAGGGCGGAGGTGACTGTGCGAAGTGCGCCCAGATCCAGAAAGGGCCGCAACTGGTAAATCAGACGAATCTGATAAAAAGCCCCCCTGGCGACGGCTGCAATATGTTCTTCCAAAGACAGCCGTACATCCAGGAGGACACCCAAGTTGCGTGCCCTTTCCACGGGGGTCAAAACCTCTCCCCCCACGGCCAGCGAAGGAATAAGCTGGCTGTATCTGGGCGCAGGAAACCACAGCCACTCGGTTTTGGCCGGGTTGAGACGAAGCCTGTTACGACCATCCAACCCCGCACGGCCTCCAGGCACCGGGTCATCACTTCGACGGCTTCGTTGGGGTGGCCCGGGGTGGAAATGTACAGCTGAGTATCATCAGCGTACTGATGGAACTCCACCCCAAAGCCACGGATGATCTCACCCAGCGGCTTTACATAAATGTTAAACAGCAGGGGCGAGAGCACCGACCCCTGAGGCACCCCACAAAGCAGGGGCCTTGGGGACGATCTCTGCCCCCCCGTTAACACAAATTGCGAGCGGTCGGAGAGGAAGGAGGAGAACCACCGTAATACGGTGCCTCCAACCCCCAACCCCTCCAACCGCTGCAATAAGATATTGTGGTCGACAGTATCAAAAGCTGCCGAGAGATCTAACAGGACCAGGACAGAGGAACAACCTCTGTCCCGAGCCCTCCAGAGATCATCAACCAACGCGACCAACGCCGTCTCCGTGCTATGCCCGGGCCTGAAGCCCGATTGGAGGGGGTCAAGATAACTCGCTTCATCCAGGAATCGGGGAAACTGACGGGCCACCACACTCTCTACAACCTTCGCAACAAAGCGAAGGTTGGAGACGGGACGATAATTTAATAACAATGCTGGGTCCAGGGACGGTTTCTTGAGGAGGGGCCGCACCACCGCCTCCTTCAAGGCGGTAGGTAGAAGCCCCTCTCTCAAGGAAGCGTTTATAATACCCTGGAACCAGCCTCGTGTCACCTCCCGAGTGGCCAAAACCAGCCAGGAGGGGCACGGGTCCAGCAAACAGGTGGTGGCATTCAGTCCCCCCAACACCCTGTCCACGTCTTCTATAGTAACAGGGTCGAACTCAACCCAACTGGCCTCACCGATATCCACCCCCGCCCCCCCGCCCGGAGATGCCCAGTTGGAGTCCAGCTCGTCCCGAATCTGAGCGATTTTATCCTGCAGAAAACTAGAAAACTCCTCAGCCCGTCCCTGTAAGGGATCCTCCCGCGCTTCCCTCTCTAGAAGGAAGCGGGTCACCCTAAACAGGGCGGCTGGGCGGTTTTCCGCGGACGCAATAAGGGTGGAGAGGTAAGTCCTCCTCGCCACCTTCATCACCACTAAATACGTCTTAATATAAGATCGTAGAAGTGTTCGGTCAGACTCAGAACGGCTAGCCCTCCAACTGCTCTCTAGGCGTCTTTTCCGGCGCTTCATCTCCCTTAGCTCCTCAGAAAACCAAGGAGCCATTTGGGATCGGCACCGGGTCAGAGGCCGCAAGGGCATGACCCGGTCAAGGGCCCCAGCAGCCACCCTATCCCAGGCGGCAACCAAGCCCTCAACCGAGTCGTGTGTGAGAGCTTCGGGAAATGGCCCAAGCTCCATCAGGAACCTATCAGGGTCCATCAGGCGCCTGGGGCGGTACCATTTTAATGGCCCCACCTCCCTGCGGTCAGGGGGTGCGGAACGGAAGTCGAGCTTCAGGAGCGAGTGATCCGACCATGACAGGGGTTCTACAACTATATCCCCTATACCCAGATCACTCTGCCACTGATCAGAGACGAAAACCAAATCCAAGGTGTGACCTCCCACGTGAGTAGGGTCCCGAATTAACTGGGTCAGGCCCATGGCAGTCATGGAAGCCATGAACTCTTGGGCAATCCCCGAGGTACCGCCAGCAGATGGCAGGTTGAAATCCCCCATGACCATAAGCCTGGGGGTCTCAACCGCCACGCCAGCTATAACCTCAAGGAGCTCAAGCAGGGCCGCTGCCGCATAGCAGGGAGCCAGGTATGCGACCAGCAAGCCCACCTGAACCTTGGAACCGAACTTCACAAAAAGGAGCTCACACCCGGTCGTCTGAGACACAGTGGCTTCCCTCGGACACAGATCCTCCTTAATAACCACCGCAACCCCCCCTCCCCTCCCCTGGGCCCTCGGCCGATGAAAAACCCGAAACCCGGCTGGACACATCTCCACCAGGGGGACTCCCCCCTCCTGGCCCAGCCAGGTCTCGGTAACTCCCACCAGGTCCGCACCCCCCTCACAAATCAGATCATGGACGAGGGGGGCTTTATTAACAACGGACCTGGCGTTACATAACATCAGCCGAAGGAACAGATTTGTTAGCTTCTTCTAGATGAAAACATCCTGTCTGGTTTCTGAATAACTTAACAACCACTTAGGCAGCATTCTACTATGGCAAAGACCCAGAATTATATAGCCAATGCTGCTTGGTCTTCCCTGGCTTTACACTTTGGAATAAGTTATAAACTTGATTTACAAACCAAAGTGGCTGAGCCAATATCAAATAAACTACATGATGGTTTGTTGAAAGATATGAATCTAACTTTTGCCAGCTCTGATTGTGAGATGAAAGCAGGATCTTGAATAAACCTGAGCATTGCTTAGCTTTGCTTTCTACTGCCTCTCAAATGCAGCAGTTTATTTTTATTTATTTATTTAGTATATGGCATGAAGTGTGTGTGTGTGTGTGAGAGAGAGAGAGAGAGAGAGAGATGTGAACAATACAATATAGAAAATATATTTTTTTAAAAAACATAAATTAAGTATGGACTGCCTCCATGATAATATACCCTGGCCAATGTATACACACGCAGCGACCAAACTGAATATTGCATTCCTCATGGTCAAAACCTACAGAGGCACCAATGCAACAATTAATGGCAGAGGAGTCATAACTCCTTATTACTGCCAAGTGTCATAGTGTATTTATATAAATATGTTTCAGCTTGTGTATCACAAATGGACACTGTGATGTCCTCACCAGCGAAAAACATTTGCAGAGTGCTCTTTTCCTACACATTAGTTTAACAAACATGTTTAATTTCCAGCCCAAAGGAGCAGATAGGAAACAAAAGACCGACAGAGAGAAAATGGAAAAGCGAACTCCTCATGAAAAGGAAAAATACCAACCTTCATATGAAACAACAATACTTACAGAGGTAAAAGAAGAAATCTGTGAACAAAACACTTTGGCTAGGATTCAAGAAAGATGGTTGTTCATATGCTCATAATGCTGCATTAATAACCAAATACTAATTTAGATCAGATACTGGTAACATTATAAATCAGGCTTTCCCAGTCTAATGCCCTTAGGCAGTGTTGAATTACAACACCCTTCCACAATGAACATAGTTAATTATTTTGAAGATAAGATATTTGGAAAGGATGAAAGGTCAGTTAAATTAGAATTTGAGGGCTATAGATACCAGTGTTATACAGCACTGTATAAAATAATGCCAATGACCAAAAAGTAATAATGTCTCTAGGAATCAAGCTTGGTTCCTAGTGATTTAACAGATGCATCCATATGGCTTTCTTAGCAACCATACATATTAATCTGCCATTGTCACTTTCTGGAATTTTTATTTTATTTCCCTAGTCGAGCTAAAAGCCCTGGGATTTGGGATTTCCTGGGATTTTTCCATTCAAGTATTAAGCAAATCTGATTGTGTTTACCATTCCAGGATCAAGCAGTTGTTGCAACACAGATAAGCAGTTGAGGAGTATGCTCTTTCACACAGAGAAAGTTATTGTGCCAGGCTATTAATATCTCCTCAGGCCTGTTATATGGTATATTCTATAAATGCATGACAAACAATAATAATTAAAAAATCCCTAAAGTGGGGCTATTCAGTCTTTATGTGCTCCACATTGTTTTCTAGCAAGATTGCTGGCAGCCATTCATTCTGTGTTAGTACATCATTGCATCAGATTCCCAAATCGTAAATCACTGGTGCAACTGTTGTATTCATAAATACCGAAAAATCTTAACCTGTGTCACAATTTGGTTAAAATCAGTACCTTATACCTAAGAATAATACGAGCACATTCAGCATTACTTTATCCCTTCCAGCCAGCATGAAGGTTGTGTGCAAAAAAAAAATGCTTTTTCAAATACTCTAGTATACAAATTTTATGAAAATAAATGAACATTTTTTCATAGTTTCTCTTGAGAAACAATCTTGCTTAAAAGCAACATGAAGCACACAAAGATTGCATAGCAAACTTTAGGGATTTCTTTTGAAAAAGATCAGTTGTACCTTAAACCCCGAAATAAGCCTTGTTTGCTGTAGCATTTCCGAAAGGAAAGCTTTTAAATTGTGCTTCTAGCTTAGAATGAACAAAATGATTCAAATAAATGTATGGTTTTCCTCAGATAAATTGGATGTGCTTTTTTTCCCCTTTATTAAGAGCTGGGAAAGGGAAAAGCCATAGAAGCAAAAGGCGGGGAAGGCTGGATCCATTCATATTCATCAATAGAAAATCTGTGGCATGCAGAAAGAAACATTGTGGAATATTCACATTAGAAAGGTATTTTTTTTCTTCTTCCAGTGCTCTCCATGGCCTGAAATCACATACGTCAACAATGTGCCATCACCTGGCTTTAGCAGCTCTCACAGCAGTTTCTCTATCAGTGAAGGGTAAGTATACGCCTTTTGTCTGTATATTTTTTTTTCAAAGGCCTCTCTATTTATTGGTTTCTTTACCCTAAGGCAGAGGTCTCCAAATTTGGCAATTTTAAGATTTGTGGACTTCAACTCCCAGAATTCTGGGAGTTATAGTCCACAAATCTTAAAGTTGCCAAGTTTGGGGACCCCCTACCCTAAGGGTTAGCAGTTTTTGGAACCCCTGATCATCTTCTCAGGCCTTAGCACACCTCTTCCTCAAAAAACAAAACAACAACCAAAAAAACCCACAGTGGGGCAAAAAGAGTAAATGTTCAAGAGAATAGATATTTTTCATTTAGAAAAAAACCTATTTGTGAGGAGAAGTTTGCAGGGATAGAGATGCTGCTGAAATTAACCTGCTCCTTATTATTAAAATTCTTTTCCCAGATGTCTCTCAGACAGCCTAATTTTATAAATCAGGTAGAAGATGAAGAAGGTATTAGTCTTGAGCCGCAGCAGAAGCAGCAAACACAAAAAAGCTTTTTACTCTCTGTCTTTATATAAAAATAGAAGACAGGAAAGTGGTTGCTCTTTCTGCTTTTGAGCAAAGGTCTACCTTTCCTTGTTGGCTGGAGGTTTTTGAGCCAAGACTCAGTGGCTATTCAGGGATCTTCCAGCTTAAGATTTCCTGCATACAGCAGAGAGTTGAACTAAATAGCCTGAAAGATCTACTTCAAAATCAAAACACACACAAAAAAATGTGAAATGTTAACATTCACACTACCTTTAATGATTGTATAGGCTACCATTACCTTCCATCTTAATAATTGTTATTAGGATTAATTCTGGTAAAAGCTTGAACCTCAGTGATGGTTAAAGGAAAGGCTGTGGAAAAGTCATGTTTTTTTTTTAGTTGTTCTTTTTTAACTATGATTCTGTTAAACGCCCGTCAATCTTTTGGCAGTATATGGAAATATTTAAATAAGGTGCCAAGAAGAGAAAAGCAAAACTCAGATGCCTTTTCTGTTTTGTTTTTCTAAAACTAGGAACGGGTCTCCAAACCACCAACCTGAACCTCCAGCTCCAATTACAGATGTACGTTTTAATTCACATTTCCCACTTCTTTCTCTTCTCTACCCCACTGCTGACTACAGGTGGGCATGGGATGGTCTGATCTAGCTGACCAAAGGGTTCTTTCCCCTGAATTCTCTCTTCCTGATGCAAAATGATGCCACGTGATTCACAGTGAGTCTTGCCATGAAGGTGGACAAATGATTAGCCTCAGGCTACAGTGGAACCCACCCACCATTCCTACATGGGTAGCCAAAATGTGGTGAAGATTTAAGGGGAAAATGGATGCCCTACAGATGCTCATGGCATCTATTTTGCCTCTTTAAACTCCTGAACCTCCTTCCTGAAATGGGTTCTGCCACCATACACCTTTGTATGGTGAGTGCTACCCCCAAACCTGCTATTCAAACCAATAGAAGTTGCAAATTGATATTACTCCAAGGCTTTAAATGTAGCAAAAACATTGCAGGTTTCGTTGGAGGCTTCAGATTATATTTGGAGATGTTGGGAGAAAATTGCATATGAATTCCCAGTTTCACATTTTAAACGTTTTAATAGTTACCTAGTTCTGTAATCGATCTGCATTCTTCTTATAGAGAAGCAATTGAGTTTCTTTTTTGCCCTAGAACCTCTTGCCAACATCCACACCTCAGGAAGCTCAGCAATGGCTACACCGGAATCGCTTCTCAACTTTCTCACGGCTTTTCACAAACTTCTCAGGTAAAACCAAAGCTTCCCCCACCCCTTTGATAATCAGGAGAGGCCTTCTAAATTCGCCTCCCTTAATTTACCACCTTCTGTAAACCCTCTCCCTTCATGACATCCTCTCTGAATTCCTTTCTACACCTCTTCAGGCTAATGCATCCGAATAGTTTTCTACCGTGAGAATTATTTATTTATTTATTTTATTAATTCAATTCATATACCGCCCCCCTCTCCCCAAAGGGACTTATCCCGCCTTCCCCGTCAAAATGACACAGGAAGCACCATTTTGTAACTCAGTTTGCTTTTGGTTATTGCAGTATAAATGAACTACAAGTTCTGAGCAGATGTTAAGCAGTGATGTTTAAATGATTGGAGGGAGAAGGTTTAAATGAAACCTTATAACCAGGGGTGGGATTCTACCAGTTGGCACCTATTCGCTAGAACCGGTTGTTAACATTCTAAGCAGTTCGGAGAACCAGTTGTTAGAAGAAATTACTGGCCTAATCCTGTAAGGAAGGCAGGAAGGAAACATTCTGGTGTTGCTTACAGAAACTGCCTCTCCCTTAACCCTTATTACATTCTTGGCAGGACTAGACTTCCTGTCTCTGGAACTTCTCTGGAGTTTCTTTTCCCTTCCTTTGCTGGTACTTTGCTTGTGTGGAGTGACCATTCAAAGTTACAATGGCACTGAAAAAAATGACTTATGACCATTTTTCACACTTATGACTGTTGCAGCATCCCCACAGTCATGAGAGGCCAGGCGAGGAGATGCGTGCCTCGATGTGATTGATATTGAGTTGACCACGCCCACCAACTAAACCACGCCCACAGAACCTGTTGTTAAAAAATTTGAATCCCACCCCTGCTTATAACACCCCCCCACACTTATTCTGCTCAGATTTTTTTTTAAAAAAAATATGCCCTATCTCTTCATATCTGAAACAGGCAAAGGATCTGGGTCTCTTCTGTTTCATCTCCATGCCAAAAAAGCAGTGATAGATTATTTATGACCTGGGTAACAATCTCCCTGTTGGACATCATGTATCTTTTTATTTAATATTCAGATGCACTGGGCTCTGAAGCAAAAATACTTTTTGTAGATTAGTGTGTGTTGTTATTTTCTTAAGTGCTGTAGATGGTGAGGAACTGAAATAGGGTGATTGCTGGAGGGGACAGGGCCACATTTTTCATGGGGCTGGGGGGGAAGGGAGATTGGCAGGGCTTTTTAAAAAAAAACTGAAGTAGCCTGCAACTCACTACATTCATTTTGACCTTTGTTTGAGTAGAAAAGCAATGAATAATTGAATTGAGAAAAATAAGCAATTGCTGGAAATAAGGGGAACAAAAACGTGGTTTGCACTGTGGATTGTTAAGTTGCCCCCCCACCCCATTAATAGAGAAAATTGGGTGAAATAACCTGCTATGCTGTGTTAAAACTTTAAAATTACTTTCATCTTATGTACCGATTGCACCCTTCCCTTGATAAGGAGGTCCTTTAGATAGTCATTCAGCCCTGGTTCCCTCAGATTGGATTATTGCAATGTTCTCTACACAGGGCTACCCATAAAGACCACACAAAAGTTGCAGCTGGCTCAAAATGCATGGTGTGAGCAGCAATGGATGTGTCTCAGTTTGTCCATGTATTACTGCTTCTGTGCGAGCCTCATTGGCTTCTGAGTGCAATTCAAGGTGCTGGTTATTACCTATGAGGCCCTCTATGACACAGAGCTTGGATATCAAAAAGAGTTTGTCTCTAATTATTTCTTCCAACCCAATATTTTCCAGCAGGGTGGGATCACTCTATGTCCCCTCCACTCTTTATTAAATTTATACGCCGTCCTTCTTACTAGTGAAGTAAATATTACCGTCCTGTGTAACCTCCTCTGTTGTGGCTCCCACTCTCTGGAAAAGCACCTCTCCCTCCCCCATAGATAAGGCTTCCTCTCTCCTAGGATTCTGGAAAACTTTGAAAATTTGATTTTGGTCCCAGGCCTGGAGTTGACGTTTGTTATTTATTTCATGGCCTCTGTTTTGTTTTGTGAATTTTGTCTTTTTAGAGGTTTTTTAGTCTATAGACTACCTATGGATTTAATATCGTTAGCTGTTTTTTAAGTCTTTTTTAAAAATTTTGTGTGCAGCCTAGAGTTTACTGAATGGACTATAAATGTCAACAAATAACATAATAATAATAATGCTTCTTATCCCTTTTCACTTAAAAAAAAAATCTTAGGGGCAGACTTACTGAAATTAACCAGAGAAGATGTCATACAAATATGCGGTCCTGCAGATGGCATCAGACTCTTCAACGCATTGAAAGGACGGTGTGTATCAGCCAAATGGACTTTACATAGTTGAGGTTTTATGTGTGCTGGACAATACTGAAAAGAACATGTCTCTCTCTTCCCCCCCCCCCCCAATTGTCTTTTAATCGATTTTTGGTACTTGACTGTGACACTTCATTTATTTATAATCAATATTTATATATTACTCCAGAAGACCATCTCTTCTAGCGAATGTCTCTGTGAAACAGGAGAGAATAGAATAGAACGGTGGTCGCCAACTGGTGGGCTGTGGCCCACTGGTGGTCCACGAGAAAATTTTGGTGGGCCGCAGAGAAATGTCACCCCAAAGCACCCCCCAAAGCAATTAATACAGGCTGCACTGGAACACAAGGCTGCGCCATCCACATGGCCCGTAGGAACCCTCCCTGCCCACTCACTCTTTACCTGGCAAACTAGCCTGCTAAGTTGCTATTTTTCCTTTTTTTTCCCCGACCATCAGCTATTCTGCTGTGCCGGGAGATTTAGGTTAGTTAGAAAGCAGGAAACCATTAGATTTCTTGCTTTCAAGCTAATCTTTAGATCTTCGGCTCTGCTTTTAAGCAGAGCCGAATCTTCCTTAGGACTGAAGCTTCTATTATTCCATGCAGAGTCAGGTAGCTGATGGCAGAAAGATAGATCTCGAGTGAATCTGTGATTCTGTGAGCAACTCAATCTGCCTGCCTGCTTTGCCTGATTTGGGGTAAAAGTTGCTTTTTTAAATAAAAATTAAATATTTACATAAATATTTATAATATTTACATACAAGCCATGCCCAGCCAGTCACATGACCACCAAGCCACACCCACAAATTAGGCCATGCCTACAGAACCACTTGTTAAGAAATTTGAATCCCACCCCTGCTTCTGTGTGTTTGTGTGTGAAAGAGAGAGAGGGAAAGAGAGAGGTTAGATCATATCTCTCACTCTCTCTCTCTCTCTCTCTCTCTCCCACCAACATCAGCAAGGCACCATCACTCAAAATTCATACTAGTGGTCCCCGGGATTTAAAATTATGAATTTGGTGGGCCTTGAGATCCAAAAGGTTGGCCATCCCTGGAATAGAATTCTTTATTGGTCAAGTGTGATCGGACACACAAGGAATTTGTCTTTGGTGCATAAGCTGTCAGTGTACATAACTAGCAACAAGGGATAAGAATCATGGTCATTGTAAAAATACATTCGCTGTAAATCATAAGATACAACACTTAGTGATAGTCATTGGATACCAAATAAGAAATCAACACATATCATACTGGTGTACTAAATAAACTTGATTATTACAGGATGTCTTGCAATACAAACAGATAGGATGAGACAAATTAGAGAAAACCACCAATTTTGGCATTTTAGAATTTTAGAATTCAATTGTGTAGCTTTTCATTTCCTTCCTTTGGGTAGCCAAGTATGGGCAAATGTGAGCATATATGCCTTTTTCATTAAAGAAGGGCTTGCTTCTTAATTTCTCTTAGTTTTAAAATACATTTTGGATCTCCCCCTACTACTCCCTGCCGGCCATGTTTGAGGTGTGACCAAAGCAGGTTTTAATACTGTGCTGTTTCTTGGATTGTTAGTTGCCCTTCAGCTGAAGAAAAAGCAGATATTCCCAGCTGAATATCAGCTTCTGGCAAAAAAAAAAAGTTTTCCTAATATCACACCATACCACTAAGTTAATGTACCGGTTCTGATTGTTCAGATAGGACTGGCTTAAATAGGGGGTGGGGAAAGTGCTGTAGGCTTTGTTGGTTTCATGCAGCGAATGCTCCAAAAAAGAAGAGAATTGCAAGGGTGATGTTTCCCTCCCCTTTTCATTGGATTGATTTACTGCGTGCTTTGCATCAGAAAGCTCACTGCCCTCGCTGTTAAGGGGATGTGTGCAAAACACACGAAGGAGAGGAATAATGATGAAGAGGCAAGAAAATGAGGGTAAAGGATGCAGTGAAGAATACAGGGTAAAAGTTTTGGGGAAGATCAAGAAAAGGTGCAGAGAAAGTAGGTATTCCCCACTGTAAGCAAGAGAGGAGATAGATCTGACTTATAAAATAGTGCAGATGTGAGCAAGGAAACGAGGCCTCTGACTATGTCATGTACCACAGCCTTCTTTAAATCTTGCAACAGATTTGAGGTTGATGCTCCAGGTACATGTTTCATGATGCCAACATAATTGTTCTTGTTATATAAATCAAAGTGAAAGGAAAGTTATAGAAAAATAAGCACAGGTAGTCCTGTAAGTTTGTTTAGTGACCGTTCAAAGTTACAATGGAATTGAAAAAAGTGTTTTTCAGAGTTTATGATCTTTTCAGCATCCCCGTGATCATATGATCAAAACGCAGAAGCGTGGCAACTGACTTATATTTATGATGGTTGCAATGTCCCTGGGTAATGTGATCCCCTTTTGTGACCTTCTGACAAGCAAAGTCAATGGGGAAGCCAGATTCACATAACAACCAGGTTACTAACTTATCAATTGCAGTGATTCACATAACAACTGAGGTTGTCAAATGTCGTAAAATGGAACAAAAGTCGCTTAACAAATGCCTCACTTAACAGAAATTTTGGTCTCTATTGTGGTCGCAAGTCAAGGACTACTTGTACAGGAGCATGGCTGGCCATAAAAGCATATAAAGGGGAATTAAGCAAAACAACTTCCAAATGAAGGAGGGAATTAACTTCTTGAGGCTTCTTTTTGGAATAGAGGTGGAGAAATCCATTCATTCATTCATTTATCCATTCTATAAGGCCACCTATCTCAAATTCTTGCATTGTTTTTAACAACTTAAAATGTATAATAGGATGAGTTTGAGCAGGTGACTCCTGGGGAAGTGGACAGGGCAATCTGTTATCAGCTTGGCCATCTGTTTACTGGATCCAAGTCCCTCCTTGATTGTGAAAATGGGTCCATGCTGTAGTGTTAGCCTCTTTGAGAAAAGGGTGGGATCCTCAGCCTTGAAAAAAGCTGTGTTGCACCCCGTCCTCAAGAGGCTGTCCTTGGACCCAAAGATCAGTCTCCAACCTTCCCTTTCTCCAAATGGTTGTTGAAGATGGTTGATCTGCAGCTGACATGAATCCTAGAAGAAATAGATTATCTAGTCCTGTTTCAGTCAAGTTTCAGGCTGGGATTTAATACTGAGATAGATCTGGTCCCTCTTGTAGATCACCTGTGGTGGAGCTGGGATGTTATGCATCCATCCATGTGCGCTTTGATCTCTCGACAGCTTCACTACCATTGACCACGTATCCTGAGTCAGTTCCAGGGATTGGGAATTGGCACCATTGTAATATAGTTCTCTTCCTTTCTCTGGAGTTGGTTCTAGTCAATATTACGTGGCGGGGGGAGACACTTCTTAGGTCCTTCCCATGTTGGATATTGCAGGTTTCTATTATGTCTTCCTTCTTTTCGCCCCCTACATGGAACCTCTGGGTGACGTCATCTGCCAGTTTGGGATTCGAGATCATCAGTGTGCTGATGATACACAATTACACAATCTTTCAACCCTGATCCAGCCAAGTGAAGCCGTTGAGGTTTTCTCCCAGTATCCAGAGTTTGTGTGGGGTTTGGATGGGGAAAAACTCCAGTTCAGCCCTACCGAGATGAAGTAGCTAAGGGTGTTTGGGCTACCTGAATCTGGAATATTTCACCTCTGACTTTGGATGGAATGGCATTTCCTCATTTAAGGGTAGTGTTCAATTTATTTATTTTATTTATTTATTATTTTGATTTGTATACCGTCCTCTCTCCCAAAAATGGACTCGGGGCGGTGAACAGCCACAATAAAAACATACAATCAGAAAAGTTAAAAAAGAGTTTAAAAATTAATTAAATAGATGGCTAAGACCAATAAAACCCTACTTTACCAATAAAAAATTAAAATCAAATTAAAAACCCTATTCATAACGTTACACCAGACCGGCCTGTTGGAAAATTTAGGGGTTTTCTGAGGCTCAGTGAGCGAATGGCAATCATGGCCCAAAGGTCTTTAGAGTAGAATAGAATAACAGAGTTAGAAGGGACCTTGGGAGGTCTTCTAATCCAGCAGTCGCCAACTGGTGGGCGGCAGAGAAATCTCACCCCCAGAACACGCCCCCAAAGCAATTAATCCAGGCTGTGCCGAAACACAAGGCTGCTCAGCCCACATGGCCTGTGGGAACCCTCCCTGCCCACTCACTCCTTACCTGACAAACTTGTCTGCTAAGTTGCTATTTTTCCTTTTTCCGACCATCATCTGTTCTGCTGCACCGGGAGATTTAGATTAGCTAGGAAGCAGGAGATGGTTGGATTTCTTGCTTTCTAGCTAGTCATTAGATCTTTGGCTCTGCTTTTAAAGTACAGCCAAACCTCCCTTAGGACTGAAAGTTTGCTTGCAAGCAAATTCAGTGCAGACTCATGGCAAGCAAATTTGAGAGACTGAGCTAGCCAATGGCAGATAGATAGATCACTGAATGATTCTGTGAGCAACTCAATCTGCCTGCTTTGCCTGCTTTTGGGTAAAAGTTGCTCTTTTTTTAAATAAAAAAATCAATATTTACATACATGGTGTGTTGTGAGTTAATTTTGTGAGTCTGCTTGCTAGCAAATTTTATGAGTTTGCTTGCAAGCAAATTTTATGTGACAGACTGAACTAGCCAATGGCAGATAGATAGATCTCTGAATGAATCTGTGATTCTGTGAGCAACTCAATCTGCCTGCCTGCTTTGCCTGATTTTGGGTAAAAGTTGCTCTTTTTTTATAAAAAATTCAATATTTATATAAATATTTATAATATTTACATACAAGCCATGCCCAGCCAGTCACAGGACCACCAAGCCACACCCACAAATTAGGCCACACCCACAGAATCAGTTAGTGGTCTAACTAAAATTAGTGATCTAAAATTATGAGTTTGGTGGTCCCTGTGGTCCAAAAGATTGGCGACCCCTGTTCTAGTCCAACCCACTGCCTAGGTAGGAAACCTCACATCACTTCAGAGAAATGGTTATTCAACATCTTTTTTAAAGCTTCCAGTGTTGGAGCATTCACAACTTCTGGAGGCAAGTTATTCCACTGATTAATTGTTCTAACTGTCAGGAAATTTCTTCTTAGTTCCACCTATTGCTTCTTGTCCTGCCCTCAGGCACTTTGCAAAGCTTCATCTGTGTACTAGTTGCAGCCTTTCCTGGCTGCATTGTATACTCTGCCAGCTATATCTTCTGGATGCTGTTTGACAGCAACTCCAAGTCAAGTGTATTGCAGTAAATCATTTGGGAGGTCACCAAGGTATAGATGGATGGGAGTAGAGCCTCCCTGATTTAGGAATGGGTGCAATTGGCACACAAAAGGCCATCTTAGCCATGGTTACCACATGCTCCTGAAAGATACTGCACTTTTGTTCTGCTTAGGAAAAATCATGAGTTCAGCTGTAGAGCAAACATTTTGCTAAGTTAAATTACATATCATTTGAATAGTCTTCTGGATAAACAAGAAGGAACAAACACTGCTGGCTACTTGCTCCTCTGTATGTGCTTCCATTTCCTCACTTATGAAAGGGAAATTAATGTTCTGCTTTGGCATGTAAACAAAATTCTGTCAGGCAGATTTTTAAAAGGTAACCGTTGTAGATGAATCAGTATTAAATCTTCTCTTGGCTGTCAAAAATTTGTGGCGCAAACTTCCCAAGGTTATGCTGACGTCAGAATGCAAATTGGGGATTGCAGATATTTCCGAGTTGGTTTTCCACCAGCTTTTGTGACACTGAGCAACATGAATAATACACAGAGTTAGTCCTCACTTAAGGATGGCAGTTGAGTTGGGCAACTCTGTCATTAAGTGATACCATTGTACAGTACAACTTCATTTAACCTGTGAGCTTACGACAGCAGTTATGACAGTTCCGATTGTCTTTGTCAGGCAAATCACACATGATTGAGAGACATGACTTCCTGCAATCATTATTCACAACTTCCTATCAGCTTCCCTGTTAATTTTGCTTGTCAGAAGCTGGCAGTGAAGGTTTCAAATGGTGACCATGAGACCACATCTGCAACAACCACATCTTCGAAGACCAATCTTAGATCTCCTCATTCAATGCCATCATAACAGCTTTTGCAGCTTTATTGAAAAATTTAAGCAAAGTCTACTTGTATTCTACACTCTACAAATACATCTTATTAATAGCACCTTCAATACGGTTTAAATATGGGCCAGTTTTGTACAGTATTTAAGAGTATGTATCACTATGTTAAGAACACACAGGCATTTTTTTCAACCCTTTTTATTTTATAAAAAGTTTTGTATCTGTTAACTCCCTTTTTTCTTGGTTCTCTGTAGTATATTTATAATGTCTTTATTTTCGTTTCACTTCATAATATGCGTATTTCCTGTCTACTGCTAAAGATTTGCACTAGCTTGTCTTTC
Source organism: Bungarus multicinctus (assembly GCA_023653725.1). Classification (NCBI taxonomy): domain Eukaryota; kingdom Metazoa; phylum Chordata; class Lepidosauria; order Squamata; family Elapidae; genus Bungarus; species Bungarus multicinctus. The sequence continues at coordinate 143,947,325 of CM042834.1, forward strand.
ATCTGTACGGTACACAATATTTTCCCTTCTTTTTCTTTTGACTCAGTGGAAGTACTGTGTAACCACTACCAGTCTTTCTGTATCTCATTTCAGTATCCCTTTTTTTTCCTTTACATTCCTTGGATTTGTTTTTCCCTGCCTCTCCCCATTTACTTCTATTTCTCTGCACTGAATTTAGTATAATATGGTAGTAAACACTGCAATTCAATTGGGATTCAGCAGAATGGAAAAAATGATGCTACTCTGCCCCAGAAATGTGATTATAAGATGATGCAAAATGGGGAAGAATGGGTTTTGCCATCATAGCCACCCAATTTTGATATGCATAATCCCGCTGCTTACATTCTGGTGTGATTGGAGCTGTTATAAGACAAAAATACTTTTTATACTTCTGGGGTAATACTAATGTTGAGAGTTCTTCCATGGATCTCATCACCATGGTAAATGTTTCTGCATAGAACAGAAAAGGCCCTCAAACGTGCAATGTTTATATGAGGGAGGGAGTGCCTGCAGTGAAACATTATCTTGGATAATATTTATTCTACAATAATTCAAGATGATGTGGATCTTCTGAGTGACTACATGACTTCATTTGCATACAAGATTAAATCAAGATATCTCTATGTCATAGTTTACCTGGTGGTGGTGGTGTGGAACTTGGTTAGACTTACAGATTGAACTAAGCCATCATTTGGTTTCTGTGATTTTGGCTTAGTGTACTGTGGGAACTCTGTTATTATGGCTTGTTTAGTGATCCATAGAGAAAAATGTCTTAAGTACAAAGTACACATCTATTTTTGGTCTGACTTGATAAGCAAAAAAATTATGACCATTTCATCTTCTGAGCCAAACATATGCATGCAGATGCTCATATGTAATACATTAAAGCGTTGGTACTTATCTTTCTGGGTTCCCATGAGCTTTGAACAGCCTCTATAGATAAATTCTGCAAATGAAGGGTAATAGGTCAGACAGGGAAATATAATAGAAAATTATCTGTTGATTTTGTGTAACCCTTCTTTTTTATGTATTTACATTTGTGTTCTTCTTACCAGCATCCTGAACACAAAACAGTCCTAGGAAAAATCTTGTATCTTATTTTTTTGAATGTATGAACTAACCAAAATGTGATGAAAATTTTGCCTGGTGCCAGTCTTACTGATCTTTCACTGGGCATTTATGAATGGTTGAATTGAATTGATTGTAAGGAATGTGGTGTGCTTCATGTTGTTTTTTTTGTTGCTATTGGTGTTAATATTTTTTTTAAATGATGTCTTATTAAACTTTTGGCAGTTAACTAACAATATTACTTCCTGTGAAATGTTTTTGTGAAAGATGAGATCCAAATGAAGCTAAACAAATAGTTAATGGGTGACACATCGATTTTCTTACTCTTATTCCTACTGATCCTGGAGAACTCATGTCTTCTTTTCTCCATAGAATGGTACGGCCAAGGTTGACCATCTATGTTTGTCAAGAGTCTCAACAGTTGAGAGATCAGCAGAAACATGAAGATGGGGATGCAGCCAATGGTACTTTTTTCGGTAAGGGCATTGGGAAGGTAAAGTCTGCCTTCTATGTAGCAGATGGAACTGTAGTATTTTTCAATGGGATGATCACTTCAAGGAGATGTCGGACCTGTGGTGATAGGAAGGATGGCATAAGATATATCAGTGATCAGTGTTGCAGTTTAGTTGTAGTTCGTTTTTTATTTTGTTGCTCCAAAATTTCCCATTTCCATTCATCTGCTTAATTCTAATATGAGCCCACCGCCTTTAAAATATCACTGCTATTACATAGATCTGATAACAATTTTCTATCTTCTGTATATTGTAGAGATTACAATGCCTGTTGGAAATGATGATATATATTCAAACAGTTGTTTATTTGTCAGGGAATGTGTACATTTATTTTGAATAATAGAATAAAATTATAGTAAAATTTGTTGCAGAATCTAAGGAAAATGATGAATAAAAGGAAGACAGTACTGCCATTTGCATTTTTTAAAGCACTTTCTCCCTCCATCCTAGTTAAGGTCAATTTGAAACTACTACTACTTATTCATTCTTATTGATTCTGCAGTTTACCATGCGATCTATTTAGAAGAATTGACTGCTGTAGAATTGACAGAAAAAATAGCCCAACTCTTCAGCATTTCCTCTCAACAAATCAGCCAAATCTACAAACAAGGGCCTACAGGGATTCATGTACTCATCAGTGATGAGGTAAGAGTAAAGTGGTGGTTTAAAGTTACCTAAGAGAAGCTTAGGAATTTAATAATGTTACAGTCTCGCTCTGATTTCTTATAAAAAAGAAATGGAAATTTCCTTCATTTACCAGATTATAAATTGCAGTAAGCCACAGTATAGTTTGTATTCATTTGAATTCTTGATATCACATGATGGACGCACGTACTAAAATTGATGCAATGGAAAAATTTGTCTATTCACTAAACAACTCACATGATTGCCATTCACAAACACTTGTTTATTAGAAGGCAAGCTAGTCACTAGAATCCTCTCTGTTCTCCCAATAAAACATTTGTGAGATCTAAAGGCATCGCTGTGAACAGATATGATATTCAAAGCTATAAAACAATCATTCATTTCAGTTTCTAGGGTGGCCATGTAAATGATCCAAGTTGGCGTAGAAAGATTTTGAAAAAAAAATCAAGCTAATAAAACAGCCAGCCTAGGAATGACAAAACTCAAAATACATAATATTAGGGCAAGTTTTCAGGTCATCTTTTTCAGGAAGACCCAGGTTTTTAAGACCCTTCTGAATGGATGGACGGAGTCAGATGGATCATATGATCATATCAATCTGAGGAGCATGCAATGTACTAGCTTCTTACTTAACTTTTTTTTTTAAACACACACAAGTCAAATACACCAAGGAGCCTGGTAGACATTAAAAGATGCCAACGGGACCCGCAGGAGACCCTCCCTGTGGGAGCGCACTGGACGGTGAGAGGAAAATGGCAGAATGCGGTCTTGTAAATATCCTGGTCCGATGCCATGGAGCACTTTAAAAGTTAACACTAAAATCTTAAAGCGCACCTGAGAGGCCACTGGCAACCAATGCAGCTCGCGCAGGAGGGGCGTCACATGAGAGAACCTTGACTCCCCCATAACCACCTGCGCGGCCGCATTCTGTACCAGTTGAAGCCTCCGGATGCTCCCATTCGGGAGCCCCATATAGAGGGCGTTACAGTAGTCCAGTCGGGAGGTGACCAGGGCATGAGTGACCGTGCATAAGGCATCCCGATCCAGATGCTGTAAATCAAGTGTGGTCAACTGATTTTTCACTTTAAAGGTGAATTGCTTAGCAATGGAGTGGCTGGTCTCAATTGTTGTTGGTACGTCAGTCCTCAATATAGCTTTCTCTCTGAGGAATCCAAGAGTTTCCTCTGCATATATCTGAAATGTATGGATTAAGCATGTTCTGAATTTTCATTCTGAGTCCTACCTAGGCTTGCAAGATCTACTTTGTCTTTTTATTAGAACCTGCCATCCACCAGGCTAGAATATCTACTGTGTACAAAGTATAAATTTTTAAAATTCATGTTTCCTAATTCATAATTAGGTATGCAGGGATTATGCAGATCTGCAACATTTAGGAATGGATCCAAAGATCAGCATTTTACAAATTACAATTTTTGTGAGTCACTGCTTGCTCATTACAATAAAAGCCTTTTTCCTAACTTAATGACTGTTAAGAATTAAAGAAGTATGGACAATATTTGGAACTTGAACCCAAGAAAAAAAAGCAAACTTTTTTTTCCATGTTCTGTAGTTTCTTGTATCTAAAAAACCACAGTGCAATATAAGCAGATATTTTACACAGTGCTGCTTTCTTGGTCCAAGAAACATGCTTCCCTGCCTAATCATTATTTGTTTCTGTTTAGGCTCTTTTTTCTAACTTTTCACTTTTTAAGTAAATGCTTTCCCCACAATATTTTTACTATGAGACCGTTCAAACTGCATATTCAGAATAGGATTAGGATTTTTAAAATTTACAGCTTTATAGTTCTGTGTTTTTTAATACTTTAATTTAATTAATCAGAGGAAAGAAATTCACGGCAGATGTAAGACACCAGATGGGTTTGGAGTCCTAGATCATTCTAGAGTAAAAGTGAAGTGTACCAATTTAGTAAATTGGATCATCTCTTTAAAAAAAACCCTTGAACTTTAGACAGTGGTAACTAAGATGATTGGTAGATGGAGGTTTCTTGCCCTGGAAATAACCAAGCTGTTCTGCAAAAGTATCAATATATAGTTCTGGGTACAAACTTCCTTTCCTTATACTTCATCTACAAGGGATGTGTGTCAACTGAATGTTAGCAGTTGACAAAGTACATTAATATATGTGCTGCTTAAGACAGACACAATGAATAGTAGCTTGATTTCTCCAGGCTCTTAACATTTTATTCCTATTTTAGATGATACAGAACTTTCAAGATGAATCATGTTTTGTCTTGGACACAATGAAAGGTACCCATTTATTCAGTGCACAGTAATGCATGTTACTCTGTTCTTTATTCTGAAAAACCTACAAATCCTATCCCACCCCCCCACCCCCATCCCATAAACCCAAATCAAATCAGCATCTGTATAAAAAAGTACTGTGTGTAAAGCTTCTTTCTTTCAGGTGGAAGATGGGTGAGGAACAATAATGGGATTCTACTCCTGTTCATCCAGAGTCTAATGATGTGCTTTCTTTGCAGCTGAAACCAATGATAGCTACCACATCATCTTAAAATAGATAAGGATTTGACTTTCTTGCATCTACTCTGCATCTACAGCTTCATTATACGTTTTGGCAACAGGACACCAGCAGAGACCCATCTTGCTACCACAACATATTGTCGCCTATTAGGCAAACAATGTGGAATTTACCACTACTGGCTTGTAGTAAATACCAGTCATAAGCACACAGCTGCTTATTTGTAGTTCAGTAATATTGCTACACTTGTTTGCTAGTTAAAACTGTCAGACTATCCAGTGATGGAACTTTGTAAATTATATGTAACAGAAAGAGGGTTGTGTCTGTGGAAAACAACCCTATTCCTTTAATAGATGAAACGTTGTTGTGATGGATATCTGGCCACCCTAGGAATTGTGCATCCCTTCTAGGGAAACTCTTGAAGGCCTATATCATTCAGTTGATAATGGCAAGCCTATTTTTAGCAAATTCTGTATTGAAAAAAATGTTCCTGTTCTGACTTTTTCAGAATTTGCTTGAGATACAGATCTGTGTATCAAAAGGTGCTCATATACATAAGTATGTGAATGATTTCTTGTACTAGTACAATTTAGGAGAAAGCCGTGAGTTCATGAACTCTACCTATTTAGGGCTTCACCTAATATTCCTGTTAAAGAGGATTCAGAGGCAAAAGAAAAAAGAAAAGAAATGATGAACTAAATATCCAGGGCTATCTGCTGTTTACGTAAAGTACACAACTCCCAAGGGAGAGAGAAAAGACCATGTTAAAAAAACAGCAGCAAGGCATTGGAATGATTTATTTGAGATTAGGTTGAACTGATAGAGACTTTGGAATGAAATCCTACAGGAATTTTCTGTCCAAGAATAGGCTCATACAGCAAGAATGTTATGCTTTTTTGAAAAGCTTTGAACACTCTATGGTGACAAAGTCCCTGAGTGTTTGTTTCCAGGGTAGCAACTAGTCATTTACTAAAAGGTTTCCACACTTTGAAATGAATGCGTTTTATTGAGTCTTGCAGGGAAAGAAGGGGAAACTATTTTAGCTACTGGAAACACTGTCCTCAAATTTGAAGTGAACAGCAAGTCTAATGAACAAAGCCAGATTCTCTGTAACCTTTTCAGTCCCCCTAGCAAAATGAAAAATCTCTGCAAGCTGTAAGTTTCACATACCAGAGTGTAATGTGCTCTTGCAAAAGCTAGGTGCTCTTTCTAGTCAGTAGACAAGAGACCAGGAAGCTGATATAGGTGACATAAACATAACGCTGAGAGTTTGAGAAAAGGGTTTTCATTTTATTAAATGGAAACCAAGTTATCTTATTGATATCAGATTATTTGAGAAGTTTTTCATTTTAAATGTGTTTCATTAAAACTATTGGGTTAAGAAACAAGAAATACACTTTAAAAAGAAATTAGTAGCTTTACCGTTTTTAAGTAGAATCTGATGCATTGATTTTAAAAAAATCAACTTTTTCAGATTGTCTTTGGAGCTCTTATTTATATTATGACGTATTCCTGTTCCATCTCCCAGGATGATCACCAACCTAAATTAGGTTGTTGTTCGCTTTAACTCTGTACCAGAAATTCATGTGGTCCATCAGGATGCTTGAGCAAACTGGATATAGTGATAAAGCTGAATTGTTGGTGACCTACAGATTTTCATTATTCCTAATAATGGATTGTGTGCATAGGCATAGTGATAGCAGAGTTAACAGTTGATTGATAGAGTCCCCTGATCAGTCTTTAAGGACATGCCTTGCACTGTGACAAGGCTTGTAGTATTCTTAGTTGTATGGTATGTGTTTATAAGACAGCAACCTGGATTTGTGATTTGAGTACAGTAAAAATGTCGCTGATTAGAACACGAGCAAACCTGGTCACTTGTTATTGTCCCTCCTTTTCTCCATTGTGTATCCACTTTCAGAGGAAATAGCTTTGCATCTTAAGCCAAAGTTTCCCACTTCAGAGGTCATAGGAAACTGTGTCTCAACTCTTTTTATATCAAGCTGTAAAACTAGAATCAAATTGACATGATTTTTGAATCAACCATCATCCTTCATACTCAGTCTGTCAAGTAGAACATACACTCCATAAATGACACTTTGTTTTTTCCCTTTCTCAAACCTGTGTTGAATCACTTGGGGATTTTTTGTTTGTTTGTTTATTTGTCCTAAGAGCATGTATGAGAGTGTTTGCCATTCTTCTTGGAACTGTAATGATTTGTCATGTGTTTTTGTTTTTTGTAAACCATTGAATGAAACAATGAGCTATAAAACATGGCTGTGGAATTCTTTATTTTTAATTCGGTTGTGGAACCTTTTATTGAAATTATAAATAATTGTAGACCAGTACAAAAGAAGAAGCTGCAGAGTAGACTGAATGAAATTGTATCTAAGTGCACTATTGGGGGAAAATAGTGAGATAGTGTATGAAAATGAGACCCACTGTAGTGTATTGGTGTTGGGAAACCATGCATTTTAGTCCTCACTTAGGCATTGAAATGGCTGCCTGGCCAATCATTCTCTCTCAGTCTTGGATTGAAAAGTCAAAAAACATCTCTCAACCCGCCACTGGACCAGTATGGTGAACTACATTCCATAACTTTCAGTCAACAGACTTCAGCCTTTCATCCTGCTGTGAACTACTTCATGCTAAATACACACACGGGGGTGGGGGGTGGTTTATGGAGAAAAAAACCTTGTATTTTTATTGTTTTCTCTAAGCAATACATATTGAGACAAATGTGTTTTACACTTTTACTTCATTTTTAATTTCTCGCGTGCAAGAACATATTCACCTCTAATGTGCTTCCATGGTCATAGGATTATATTATACCCATATTCAGCTGGGACTGTTCAATATGTGAGGAATAAATACAGGCAATAATTCCCAGGACTATTAAGCACCAAACACTTTTCTTTTTTGCCAGATGCTTAGTAAATAAATAACCCAGTTTCTTGCCTAGTAGCAACCCAGCTGCTTGTTAATACCCTTCAGAGTCACTGTTTTGCTGATCCATCAGAAGATTTTTTTTTTGGGAAGTTACATTAACTGATGGGTGGAACATTAACTGTCAAGTACAAAGCACTTGCGAAGTCAAAAATTCCTTTCTTCAGAAAATATTTTTCCTCATGTTTTCATTAACTTCAAAATAAATCAGAGCAACCGGACATAGTTTTCTTTCGCTTTGTGAATGTGTTCTGAACAGTAGTTTCTTGACAGACACAGAAATTATCCTTTGATCCAGGACTGTAGGAAAAGTGGAGAGGAGCTGTTTTCTTTGGGACTGCCCACATTAGAAAACTACAAAATAGTTACATAGTAGCAGAATAAAGGAACTTTCCTTCAAGGTTTTAAGAAAGAGCCGCCAAAAAGCCTTAAGATTACATCATGAATCTTCATGACCAAATGGCAATTTTCTGCAACTTAATTTTGGAGCTGTTTTAAGAGATGGAAATGTAAGTATTATTGAAGCAAACTGTTCCCAAATCAAAAATAAATGGAAAAATAGGCTGAAAGGATTTGGTCTTCCCCCACTTGAAACATTATCAGAAAGTCTGGTTTTCGAGGAGGTTGGATTGTAGCTACTGAGTCACTAGATGTTGCTTTCTGTCTATTAAGCCAATGAAAGAATTACATACCTATTTAGCATTTCTAAATTTTAGTTTCAATTTAATACATTCCAGAATTAAGTGTCTTTGACTTTAATAGGCACTACATTCACACTCCAGTCCAGAGTACTCTTTGGAATCAAAATTCAAGAACCACACAGCTGTGATACTTACTGGTTCATTTCATTTTTATTCCCAAAGTACTCTTAGATTTCTTTAATATTGTTTTTGGCTACAAGCTTAATTAAACTGTTTAGAAATTAAAGGAAAGGTAACTCCCAAGTATTTCAATTATTATATTTTCTGAAGCTTTTGTGTATGTGTGCAATGTTAGAAACACAAATCATTGGAACAAGTTGAAATCCATTGAGTATACGGATGAAAAGCGAGGAAGAACAAGTGGAGCAAACAGGTACCAGTTGAATTTTGTAATACACATTCTGTATTCCGTTTTACAATGCACAACTGATTTTAAGTATTTTTTCATATAACAATGCTTCATTTTGGATGCATAATGGTTTTAGCAAGGCAAATACAATTCTAGCAATTTTAGCAAAATCGTATTCTTGCATGATTGATTTAAAAAAAAATTAACAGCGGGGAAGACATTTTGTGCAAGAGAGTACTTGAAGTAGAAATAAGTGATCGGTTGTTGCAAAATTAAAAGCAAGAAAGTAACCCCTGCAGCATTTGTGGAAATACAGGCATTTAAGTGTACTATAGTAAATAACTATGGTCCAGAATGTGTTTGTCACCGTGAAAACATTCTGAATTAAGAGTATAGATGAGACCAGCAGGAGATCTGCCTACTAGGAGACAATGTCTACATAGTCATTACACTATGTTTATGTTCTGTGACTGAGCAATTGTAGGAGGCTGAAGAAAATATCTGTACTCTTAAAATCTACTGATTTACTTAATAGATATGGGTTTCAGTTAAAAAATATGAGGTTTGTGTCAGATGTCAATGTGCATTGTAGTGGTAGCAGGTAATTAGTTACACAATATAAAGCGGTCTTTCCCATGGATATTTGCCCATGCTGGTTTAGAGTGAGCAGAGTTGTATTCTGGCATCTCTGGAAAGCATAGATTGGGGGACGATGGTATACTATACAATAAATGGTAATTGAGAACTCTATTAATGGTGCTACCTAAAATTTGACCCTAGCTTATAGTCATTTTGTTTAAACATTAAGCATCCCAACTATAAACTCTTCATAATTGTAATAGTAAGGCAAACCTATGGAGAGGCATTAAGATAGCAAAACAAACATACAACCAAAAGTTGGAGAACCATCTAGTAGACCACAACCCGAAGCAAATGTGGCAGGGACTGCAGTACCTGGCCAGTTACAAGGGCAACACAAGGAAGACAATCAACCCTGATGCCTCGTTGGTAGAGGAGTTGAATACCTTCTTCGCCTGCTACCTGACCTGACCCTGTAGCCCCTGCCCACTGGCCCTCTAACTCCCAGCCACTCACCTTGTAAGAACATTAAGAGAGAGGTATATTGAAGGCCGTGAACCCCAGCAAAGCTGCAGATCCAGATGGGGTGCTGGGGATAATGGTAAAGACTTGTGCCGACCAATTAGCAGAGGTCCTGACAAGGATCTTTAACATCTCCTTGCAAATGGCCAGTGTTCCATCATGCTTGAAAGCAGCCACTATCATCCCAGCCCTGAAAAAAACAACAATTAACTGTTGTATTAACATTTGTAGTGACAAAGTACGATA